>JALIGW010000017.1:18647377-19319877 GCA_023053685.1 Diadophis punctatus similis
ACATCCATTGTGGGTCTCACTCTATATCAAACTTTGCCCCATCCATCCATCCATCCATCCATCCATCCATCCATCCACCCACCCTTCCTTCCTTCCTTCCATCCATCCATCCATCCACCCTTCCATCCATCCATCCATCCATCCATCCCTCCTTCCTTCCTTCCTTCCTTCCTTCCATCCCTCCTTCCTTCCTTCCTTCCTTCCATCCATCCATCCACCCACCCACCCACCCTTCCACCCATCCATCCACCCACCCACCCTTCCATCCATCCATCCATCCATCCATCCATCCATCCATCCATCCATCCATCCACCCACCCACCCACCCACCCACCCACCCTTCCATCCATCCATCCATCCATCCATCCATCCATCCATCCATCCATCCATCCATCCATCCATCCATCCACCCATCCATCGCTCTGTCAGATCAAGCAGCAACCTGTTTCCTATAGTGCAATTTAAATATATCTAAGAAGCGGACAAGCAAATCATTGATTTAAGTGGTTTCAACATTGAATGTTAGCCAAATTTCTTTGGCTATGGAATTCAAAAAACCATATGTATGCTTGCCTGTTTTATTAAGCCTGGGTACCGCAGTTCAAATAACATTTGCTGGGTACAACAATGACAGGAACAGATGCACACGGCACAGTGTTTTCAAACTTAAATGGGATTAAGTGTAAGCTACAATCAATTTGCACGACACATTAAGCCACTTCAGTTTCACAATGGAGGCTTCAGACAAAAACCTTCCCATTGGCCACCTTTTTTGGAACTTGACTTCAAGATAAGCTGCACCCGAGATTGACCAGGGTTGATATGATCATGGATCTCTTCCATCCTGCCTTCTGCCCCATGTCAAAACAAGCGCTGGTGAAATTGATTAGGAATTAATTAGCAACCAGCCAGCTATTAACAAGATGCCAGATTGCTTAGCTTGGATTTTGGGGGGGGGGAGAGGGGGCTGGAGACAAGAGGGACTGTTAGCTTCAGAGCAGCGGAGCGTTCCAGTTATTTTCGCTACTGGTGCGCATCACGAGCATGCGCAAAAGTGAACTTGCGTTCCATCGGGCAATTTCACTTCCGTGCATGCTTTGGACGACATTACAAGCCGAAACACAACTGAGGAGCTTCTCAGCTGTGCTTCGGAGGAAGAATAAAGGTCCGTATTGAAACAAGGGCAGGTGGGAGGGCTTTTTCCCAACAGTTCAAGACGTGGAGAAGCATCTGAAAATGATGTCATCACTGGGCTCCTACCGGAGCTGCGCTCCACCCAGCACCGGTAGGAACCCACCACTGCTTCAGAGGCAGAAGTTTCCCTGAAAGAAAATTCCTGGTTGAAGAAAATTACCGAGATATACTAGAACTGCTGGGGGGAGAGGTGGGGGCTTGGCTGTTAAAGACACTGAGCTTGTCAGCTGGAAAATGAACAGTCCGTGTTCGAGGCCTGAGTGCCGCTTGATGAGGTGAGCTCCGGTTCCTATCCCAGCTCCTGCCCACCGAGCAGTTTGAAAGCATGCATATGCAAGTAGATGAATAGGTACCACTTCGGCGGGAAGGGAACAGCGTTCCGTGTACCTTTGGTGTATAGCCGTGGTGGCCACATGACCCCAGGAAATGCCTTCAGACAACACTGGCTCCCTCAGCCAAGAATCAGTGGTGAGCACTGTGTTGGACATGGTTCAACAGGGAAGCCTCTACCTTACTAGAATTGCTACAGATATAAACCATATCGACTGATTCTATTTGATTAAAAAAACCACCAGAAACTCTGCATAGCAATCACCAGCGACTGAGAAGCCCACTACTAGTACTCTGCTGAAAATGGCCAGAACTAAAGATGAATATGACTTTTTCCCCTTTCTCATTAATGCTCAGCGACACAGACTATCTGTCAGGGTTCAAGTAACAGCCCAAATGAAATCAAAACTCCAAGGCCAGAGGCATCCTCAAAGTACAGATTTATTAGGCATGTCATATTGGCACGGCTGGTGAAAACCCGACTCTGAATCTCTCCATGTTTCCCCCATCCAACTCAAAATCCAATCTTCTTCCCCCCATTACACACAACCATCAAATGCCCCAATCAGGTCACAGTCCCAAACCTGGATGACTCCCATCCACGCTCCACCAGGTGCTGGTGAGTGTGTCCTTGGTTCCCAGAAGAAAGAATGTTACTTTGGCTATGTATTCCCCTCATCTATCTCTACTCCCCCACCCTTTCCCCACAGCTCCAGCCAGCCTCACTGTGGCAACCCTGAAGATGTTCGAAGATGGCTCCAGGGTTGATACAATCCTGTTGGTACAGTGCCCCCAAAATGTTTGGGCACCAGGGACTGGTTCTGTGGAGAGAGGTTTTTCCACAAACCGGAGGGGTGTGTGGTTTCACGTGCTGCCTGAATCCAGCGGACGGAACTTCGCTTGTTTGCGCAGACTGGTTTCTGGCATGCCGCAGACCGGTACTGGTTCACCGACTGGGGGTTGGGGATCTGGCGTATAACTTAACAAAGAAATCCGTAGAGGTAGATTACATCACCCATTTGATGTAACACTAGAGAAGGGTGGGTTCCACTTACCTTCGCCACCGGTTCGCATCGCATTTCATGCACGCGCGCATCCCCTCACGGGATTTCACTTCCATGCATGCTCAGAAGCAGGAATTTGCCCAAAACACAGCTGAGGAGCTCATCAGCTGTGCTTCGGGCGAAGAAATAAAGCTCAGCATTCACCTGTGGGTGGGCGGGCGGGCTCTTTTTCAAGCCATGGAAGGGGAAAAATTCGCAAAAAAAAAAAGATGGTGGCATGCACGGAACGGCACCAACAGTGATGTCATGGGAGGGTCGCTACCGGTTTGGGTGATCCGGTCCAAACCGGGAGGAACCCACCCCTGCACTAGACACATTAGAGGAGAAGGGAAAATACGATCTAAGTCATAATTCTAAGTCTACAGTTGGAATTAGAGAGTAATTAGGCAGTAATTCTAGAATTCGACAGTAATTCTAGGTCTACCCAACTGTACAGGTAATCCTCGACTTATGACCCAGAACTGAGCCCAAAATATCTGCTGCTCAGCGAGACAGTTGTTAAGTGAATTTTCCCGTTTCACGACCTTTCTTGCCACAGTCGTTAAGTGAACCACTGCAGTTATCAAGTTAGTAACCCGGTTGTTAAGCGAATCTGGCTTCCCCACTGACTTTGCTTGTCAGAAGTTCTCAAAAGATGATCACATGACCCCGGGACACTGCAGCTGCCATAAATATGAACCAGTTGCCAAGTGTTTGAATTTTGATCACGTGACCACGGGGATGGTACAACGGTCATAAGTATGAAGTACAGTCCTAAGTCACTTTTTTCAGTGCCGTTGTAACTTTGAATGGTCACTAAATGAACTGTTGCAAGTGAAGGGCAGCCTGCACTTCAGCCTGGGGTCTAAACCTACCAATCAGATTCACCTGACTCTAGTAGATCTAATAGATCACAAGCAAAAGTTCTACGTGGAATCTAAGGCATTGTGCAGATACAGTATCTCATTCTTTTCTTTGATATTTACTGGCTACATCAGGGGTGTCAAACTCAAGGCCTGTGGGCCGGATCCGGCTCGCAGGGTGCTTAAATCTGGCCCACGG
This sequence comes from Diadophis punctatus similis, assembly GCA_023053685.1. NCBI lineage: Eukaryota > Metazoa > Chordata > Lepidosauria > Squamata > Dipsadidae > Diadophis > Diadophis punctatus. Next base: position 18,651,007 of record JALIGW010000017.1, read on the forward strand.
GGCCACCCTGGAAACAGGGAAGGACCGGCCCAGGGGTGCCTCTGCCAGCAAAAACGGAGCTTGGGTGTGGGCCCATTCTTGGCCGCGGCAGCCTCCTGCAGCTCCGTTTTCGCTGGCAGAGGGCTAGCAAAACAAACTAGAAACAAAACAAAAGGAGAAATGTTTCCCCCTTTTGCATTTGAGCATCCAAGAAGGGACAGGAAAGGAGAAGGGGAAAGAGGAAGGACAAAGAAAAAGAAGGAAAGATGCGAAGAGAGCAAGGAAGGAAAAAGAAGGAAAGAGGGGAAGGAAGAAGAAAAGAGAATGAAAAGGGAAGGAAGGGAGGGAGGAAGGGAGGGAGGGAGGGAGGAAGTGGGAGGAGAGGGAGGGAGGAAGGAAGGAGATTATAATAAAAGGGAGGGAGGGTCTGAGGGAAGTCCTGCCTTAGCACTTGGCCACCACAGGTGCCCCCGACACGAATGACTTTAGCTGGCCATGCCCCCTGGCCCCCCCTGCCCCCCCAAGGTCAAACATAATCCTGATGTGGCCCTCAATGAAATCAAGTTTGACACCCCTGGGCTACATGTAAAGCCGAGGTGGCGCAGTGGTTAAAATGCAGCACTGCAGTTCCGCAGTTCAAATCTCACCGGCTCAAGGTTGACTCAGCCTTCCATCCTTCCGAGGTGGGTAAAATGAGGACCCAGATTGTTGGGGGCAATATGCTGAACTCTGTAAACCGCTTAGAGAGGGCTGTAAAGCACTATGAAGCGGTATATAAGTCTAAGTGCTATTGCTATTGCTAGATAATTTTAATAACAATAAAGTCATAGAACCTTTTTTTTATATATATACTTGCTATCTCCGTGCCCAGGGCAGTTTCTGCTCCATCCCTGTTGAATGAGCCTTTGCCATAACTAAAGAGGAGTTTTATACAGCTTTAATTTAAATACAACAAGGCGGAATACCAGCATCGTATCTGGAAACAAATGGTCGAAACCAGCTCCTGTGTGATTAGCTTACAAGCAGCAATGAAATTAAGATTTTTTTTTGTTTTAAAAAAAAGGGGGAGTAAAAATCCCCTCCAATGGCCAATATCCCTGCCCAATAATCACGACTCCCCAGATGATAATGCAGTATTAATGTGCGCTAATAGCAGGAACCTTATACTTTTTTTCATCCTCAGATTGCCATAATTATTGTGAACTGTGACTGTAAATTGGCAGAAACCATAATTTTTGCCGTTTACTTCCTCACCCACAGCTACCGCTTCAGTTAACCTCGCTAAAACCAAAGAGTGCCAGTATTGTAATTGTAATGCTCCATAAAATGCCAGGCTTGGAGGTTCCATCCTTCCAAATACAGATAGTCCTCGACTTAAAACAGTTTGCTTAGTGACCATGTTCAAATTTAAAACACCAGTTGTTAGAACCCTGTTCAAATGATTGGGTGTGTTAATATATGATTAAGCCACAAATCAATGTTATGTGTATATTGCTTTAAATGCATTGTGGATGATTACTATATAAGTAAGCAAGAGAGCATGCTCAGTGTGGTTTGGTGTGGTGAGTGGTGTTTGATGGTGTGTTTCGGTTTGAAGACTCTCTGCTGCTTTACTGATGAGTAAATTACTTTATGACTGTGTGGAATTGTTGTGAAGAGAAGAGTAACTATCTGTGATAGTATAGAAGTGAGTGATAGCTGTAATCTTTGTTTGTGAGTTAAAACAAAGATAGGCAAGAAGAAGAAACTTTGCATTGACTGAATAACTGTGTATGACTTGGACTTCCTATTTAACTTTGCTACTATTCAAGTAAAACTATTTTGTACCTACTAAAGATATTCTGTTTATTGACTGAATAGCATTCATATCAAACTGCAACACCATTACTACAACACATTTCGCTGTGTATGTGCTTAACAGCACAATAACTCCTTAACAATAACTCCATGGACTTATGCCCATGTTTCACCCCGACGACCGCTGCAGCATCCCCGTGGTCGCGTGATTTACATTTGGATGCTTGACAACGGACTCACATTTATGACGGTTGCCGTGTCCCGGGGTGGTGTGATCCCCTTTTGCGAACCTTCTTGACAAGCAAAGTCAACGGGGAAACCGGATTCACTTAACAACCATGTTATTAATTTCACACCGATTTGCCTAACAAGATGCGGCAAGAGAAAAAAAATGAGGCAAAACTCACTTAGCTACTGTCTCATTTAGCAACAGAAATGTTGGACTCAAACGTGGTTGTAAGTCGAGGACTACTTGTGATAAATCCCAAAGATGTTTGAAGAAGAAAAGAAAAACAAGCAAGTGAAGAAGCTTCTCGGATGAGAAGCGAAACGTCTTCAAAGAAAAACAAGGAAGTCCAGTTGCCTCTTGAAAAAGCACCTTTGGAACAACCATCACCTGAATGACTGAGAATTTCCATAGATGCCTGTAATAAAGCTTAAAAATCCCTTTATTTACGGCGTACTTATTGTCTCCAAAAGAATCAATTGCCTCGGCACCCTCATCACTGCCCTCACACTTGGCAAAACAGCAAATCTTTTCATATATTTTTCCCCCTGATAATGCCTGAGTAAATTTTCCTTCTTAGACCTCTGTGACTCTGGAACCAAATATGCCCAGAACAATGTGTCAGCTATTTCTGTGTTTCTCTCCTATTTCTGTCTTTCTTCTTCACCCTCCGTAAAAATAAATAAATTTAAAAAATAATAATAACAGATTAAACATTACACTCCCTAGGTTGAAAGTATACAGCTTCAACCTTTCCCCGACTGGCTCAGAGCAATGTGAAGACGATGATCTCGGTTGTCAGCTGCCGCACATACTTAGACCCCTGCATCTTCACTCTTGAATTCTTCTGCCCCTTGTCAAATTTGCACAACCTTACATTGAAGCTACAAAGTATGGCAGATTCACTGTGGATCAGGAATAGCCCAGACGGCTGATGTCTCTTTATTCAGCTAAAAGTTCTGCTGATGAGTTGGTAATGCATTTCTTATCGAGGGGAATGCCTCTACATGCCTACATGTGTATATTTTTTTTGCGTGTCTGCGTGTACCCTCCGTCGCTTTGCTTCGGAGCTTATCAAAAGGCACACCCCAAAAAAGGGATAAATCAAATCATTTACATTTTTTTTTTGCCTAGAGAGAGGGAGAACTATGTACTTGTGTACTCCATAAATAAATATTTCGGTTAATTATTTATGTCTTGGTCATTAATACTTTATTTTCTCTGCTTTGCCCTAGCAGAAGACATCATAAAATCATTGATTACTACACCAAGGTACTGATGTAAAGTATTCACTCACTAAAATATTCAGCTTGGTGGAAAGAGGGTTGACTATTTATGGAAGAAGGATGGGGAAAAAAATCTGGGAAGCTTTAACCGAGAGAGGTGGTGACAATATTATTGTCAAATTTGTAAAACACACACGCATAATATAATTGCAGAGCTGAGGTGAGGATGGGAATTCGCTCTGTTGCATGGTGCTTGGGTCTCGAACATAATCCCAGCGGTCTTAACCGCTGAGTCACCATACCGCTCGATGCAGGTAATAAAATTCTATGAAATTCATAATCCTGATGAACATTGCAACTGCAAAACCAGGTTATTTGAAAGTGAGCAACTAAAGGGCAGATTTTGAATGTCCCTGGTCATGGACATTTAAGTGCTTCAACCCAGTGGTGGGTTCCTACAGGTGCGGTCCACTCTATAACACCGGTAGCGGCCCGCTGGTGATGTCACAGTACCGGTGCAGTCGGTTGCCAGTGCCTAGGCGCCGCCATTAAAAAAATTTTTTTTTAATTTTTTTTAAAAAATTTCTTCTGCGCATGCCCAGAAGCCGAGCTTCCGGCACTGCGCATGCGCTGCCTTCCTACCCCACAGTGAGTCCAAGCAGGGGAGGATGGCTGAGGGAGCGTGTGAGACGCTGAAAGAACAGGCGGCAGGAGCTATCTCCATTCCCCTCCCTTCAGCAGTCTGAGAAGCCACGAACACACGGTGATGATCCTAGGCATTTTTGCACGTTCGAGGCTTCTCGAGGTGCTGAGGGGAGGGGGAATGGGCGGCAGGACCTATCTCAGTTCCCCTCCCTTCAGCAGTCTGAGAAGCCACGCCCACCCAGTCACATGGCTGGCAAGCCACACCCACAAAATAAGCCACACCCACAGAGTGGTAGTAAAAAAATTAGGAACCCGCCCCTGCTTCAACCAGCTGAGCCATGACCTTCCTCACAATTCGGCAGCACTTGCTTTTCATCAGATAAAAGACTGCGTTTCGGCACATTTCAGATTTTAGGAGTTGTTCAATCAACTGGTTGAGGGTGGGGGCCTTTGTACATAAGAATACTTTGCTGTTTGAAGATATGTTGACTGGCAATGTCCCTGGAGGAGCTTGCAAGCATTTGCTTTCTTCTGGCATTAACGATGGCTTCTTCTAATGACAAAATGTGCTTTCTTGCATCTAAACAGCATTGGATAGGAATCAAAACGCCCTTCTGCAAAAGACTTGGTGTGAGTTTCGCCATGCAGGCAGAAATAACCAGGAGGACATTATAAGCAGCTGCCTCAAGCCTTACAGAGTACATAGCTACCTTAATGACCGTGAAAACGGATCCTTCGCTCACACTCCTTGAATTTGTGAAATGTCCCCTTGAACAGCTCGAGTAACCACAGCCCGATAGAGGACTTTTTTTTTTGAAAATCAAAGGAATAGCAAGTTTAAATGTGTATCAACCACTAAAGGTGAGTCATCCCTTGTTCTGGATTCAAAACCACAACCAGGGATGGGTTCTAACTTACCTCGCTGCCGGTTCGCTTCCTCCCACGCCTCATGGCCACCTCTTGTGCTTTGCGTGCATGCGCAGTGGCAAAAAATCCCAAAAAATGCCCCCCCCCCAAAAGCCAAAAACAAGATGGCGACACATGTGCAGTGCTGGAAACTCAGCTTCTGCGCATGCACAGAAGAAAAAAAACCTGGAAAAAATTCAAAAAACCCCCTCCAAAAAAAAATCTAATTTTTTTTTTAAAAAAAAGATGGTGGCGCCCACAGACCTGCACCGGCTGAACCGGTTCCGTGATGCCATTGTGATGTCACCAGCGGTTTGCTACCAGTTCGGACGAACCGGTCGGAACCAGAAGGAACCCACCTCTGACTACAATGTGATTTGGAAGGCCACCATCCAAGGTTAGAAGATCACAGCTGACTGATGCTACATGGATGTTGCTGCACCCTCTGACTCACACTGCCCTCCCAATCTGGATCTTTATAATGCCCTACTCTAACATTAAAACTAAGATCATGGCATCCGGACCTCTCAATTCCTGGCAACTAGATGGGGAAGAAATGGAGGTAGTGACAGACACGACTTCGCGACTAACAACAACAACAACTCTAACATTCATTTACACTGCACTTCACTTAGAGTTACACACTGCAGGGTTACACACGGATCATATAGAAGGAACTGAAGCCCATTGCCCAATATTTGCTGGTGTGTTTCCAAGCTGTACTTTCTGAAGCTACTGTTCTTCCAAATTCAGCACTGGCCTCCTGTTCCAGGTTCAATGTCTATGGAGATTCTCAGTCATCCAGGCCATGGTTGTCCCGAAGGTGCTTTTTCAAGAGGCAACTGGACTTTCTGGTTTTTCTTTGAAGACGTTTCGCTTCTCGTCCAAGAACATTGATTCAACTCTGAGCTGAAGAAGCTTCATGAACGAGAAGCAAAACGTCTTCAAAGAAAAACCAGAAAGTCCAGTTGCCTCTTGAAAAAGCACCTTTGGGGTGTTGCAGGTTCAGTCTATTAAACTTGTGGTCCCTCCATTTATAAGTTGAAGCTTATTAATTGCTTGGCGACTTCTCCATTTCTAAAGAGACTGAAAGCAGCTCTGATCAGATACGGAAACCAACACAACTGAAGGTCCATCAAAAACCTACGTGATTGCCGGACTGTCGATAAGTTGTTCTTTTTCATCCTCTGAAATTGCTTCCAGGCAGCTTCGTTACCTTTTTTTTTCTAACACATTCTCCTATTAACTAATTGTGCACTAAGTTCTGTGACGAGCTAATTAAAGGCCTGTTTCTCAGTAAATACTAATGTCTAGAAATTAATTTCAGCTGTTGTTTTTCCTGCCTGCTTTCATTTAAGCCTAATGTAATTAAAGCAAATTACGGGACCTAATGAACATAAACTGCTACATATCCAAGCAACATTATCTTTATTTATTTATTTATTTTACTTTCCGAAGAAGACGACTACAATAAGCAGAGGCTGTCAGATCCCACAAAGCGTGTCAGGACCTCCAGGAATCGGCAGAGAAGGTGTTGCTTGAACAACTGGGTATCTTATACAATTAGCATAAAGAATATGATTAGTGTAAGGTACCCCTTGACCTCCTCCTTCTCCTACATCTGGAGTGAAATACTTATTGCAGATGTGCAAAATGAATGGTTAAAGTCTTTTTTTTCTTCAATTTCTTCCCTACTTTTTGCTCACTTTTATGTCCCCCCCCCTTGTCCTAGGAAGTAAATTCTATTTTTTTTTCAGGAAAGAACCACATACACTGATGGCATTTTATATATATAGCTAAAGATTCTCTTGAGATGAACTCAATTCTTCTCTTCTTTTTTTCAATTTTTCTTCTTCTTTCTGCTCACTTTTATGTCCCCCCCCCCTTGTGCTAGGAAGTAAATTCTATTTTTTTTTTCAGGAAAGTACCGCATACACCAATGGTATTGTATATATAAAGCTAAAGATTCTCTTGAGATGAACTCAGCACCTGGTGAGAACATCTATGTATACCTTCTGGGGAGTGGGGTGGCAATAGTTTGAAAGCCACCATAAACTAGGATGGGAAGTTGGAGAAATATTCAACTTCCCATCCTAGTTTATTATTAGTGAGATTTATATACCGCCTCATAGTGCAAGCACTCTCTAAGCGGTTTACACCATTAAGCAATGTATATACCGTATTTTTCGGAGTATAAGATGCCCCTTTTTCCTCCCTAAAAGTGGCTGAAAATTTGGGTGCGTCTTATACTCTGAATGTAGCTTTTTCAAAGCTTTTTTTCCAGCCCTAACTAGGTGCTAACGATCTTTCCAGCTCTTACCTTGCAGGCTCTTTCATTGTTACTCTCTCCAGAAAATGTTTTTCCAGCCCTAAGTCTTTGCAGGGCTTTTTTCATTGCTCTACTTGCTCCGAATAAGTTTTTTTCTAGCCCTAACCAGGTGCTAATGATCTTCCCAGCTCTTACTGGCTTGCAGGCTCTTTCATTGTTACTCTCTCCGAAGAAGGTTTTTTAAAGTCCTAACTAGGGGATAAAATAATGTGCTGAAGCTGACCAGACTAAGGACGCTAGCCAGATGAATACCTGGTAGGCAGATTTTTTCCTCTATTTTCCTCCCCCAAAACTAAGGTGCATCTTATACTCCCGTGCGTCTTATACTCCGAAAAATACGGTATTTACATTGCCCCCAACAATCTGGGTCCTCATTTTACATATCACGGAAGGATGGAAGGCTGAGTCAACCCTGAGCCGGTAAGATTTGAACAGCTGAACTCAAATGATCACAGTCAGCTAAAGTAGCCTGTAGTACTGCTCTCTAACTGCTGTGCCACCTCGGCTCATTATAATTCTGGGATTGTCTACCTGCATTTCACCAAAGTACTAACAGAAATCACTTCTGCTTAGATTTGTCAAGATCACCCAGAAGACAACCAGAGAAACTTCACATGCAGCCTTCACTCCATCTTCAGCATTTGATGGCAAGGCCGGGCCTCCAAGCTGGTGGTTTTTGGATCATGCGCAGCCCACCAGCATGGAGTCTCTGATGATCAGAACCCAGGTGAGATGGGTGGGCTATGTCATCAGAAGGGAGGATCTCCATATGCCTCACTGATTGCTTTATCCCAGGGGTCTCCAACCTTGGCAACTTTAAGACTTGCGGACTTCAACTCCCAGAATTCTGGAATTCTGGAAGTTGAAGTCCACAAGTCTTAACGTTGTCAAGGTTGGAGACCCCTGCTCTATCCTGTACTGGAGAAAGGGGGGAGGCTTTGAGGTCAACCTCGAAGCGCTACAAAGATGCTGCGACAGAAACCCTATGCAATTGTGACATCCAACCAAGGGATCTAGAAGCTGTGGCTGCTGACGGAACCCCACTGGCGATCTCTGTACTACGAAGGCTCCACCAGCTTTGAAGAGCGAGTAACCAACCAATGGATCAGAAGTTGCCTTCAGAGGTTGTGGGAGCTTCATCACTGGAGGCTTTCAAGATGAGACTGGACTGCCATCTGTCAGAAATGGCATAGGGTCTCCTGCTTGGGCGGAGGGTTTGGACTAGATGATTCTACATGGTCCCTTCCAACTTTGTTATTCTGTTCGGTTATAGAGGCACCACCAAAAACTGATAGAGAACAACATGTGGTATCAGAGAATAATAGCCACATTTACCACAACAATGGATTCCAGTACTCCCATTGTGCTAACCTCAGCGCTTCCAGATTGAATTGCATAACAACATGATGAATGGATGGATACAGAGAGAGAGCGGGGGAGAGAGAGAAAGAGAGAGGAGGAGGAGGAGGAGGAGGAGGAGGAGGAGGAGGAGGAGGAGGAGGAGGAGGAGGAGGAGGAGGAGGAGAGAGAGAGCTGTCTTTGACTCAAGGTCCTGCAGAAACAATGTCCTATCCTGATACTCACATTTTGTTCCATGTGCACCATCAACTTCCTCTAATTTTCAGGAAAGTTTTCCAAAGCTACACGTAGAGGTAGGCCTCGCATCCCCACAGTTCATTTAGTGACTGTTCTAGGTTACAACGACACTGAAAAAAGTGACTTAGGACCATTTTTCACACTTATGAGCATCGTGGCATCCCCGTGGTCATGTGATCAAAATTCAGATGCTTGGCAACTGGTCTAGGATTTCCTGCCTGAGCAGGGGGTTGGACTAGAAGACCTCTAAAGTCCCTTTCAACTCCGTTATTCTGTTTTTCTATTTTCTGGTTCATACGTTGGAAGTGTCCCAGGGTCATGTGATCCCCTTTTTGTGACCTTCTGACAAGCAAAGTCCATGGGGAAGCCAGATTCGCTTAACAACCGGGTTACTAACTTATCAATTGCAGTGACTCACGTAACAACTGCGGCAAGAAAAGTCATAAAATGGGGCAAAACTCAAGTGAGACATATCTCACTTAACAACAGAATCGTGGGCTCAATTGTGGTCATAAGTCGAGGACTACCTCAATTCCAAAATGGCAGTCCATGAAATATCCACTACCCAACCATGAACAGAATCCCCTTCTCTTCTGTCACAGTCTACACCAGAGATCTTCAAACTTGGCAACTTTAAGACTTGTGGACTTCAACTCCCAGAATTCTCCAGCCAGCTATGCTGGCTGGAGAATTCTGGGAGTTGAAGTCCACAAGTCTTAAAGTTGCCAAGTTTGGGGACCCCTGGTCTACACCCTATTCTGAATAAATAGAGGAATAATTGTGTTGTCCCACAGAATCACAATTCTCTACCTCTGCACCCTAGCATAGTTCTGAACACAGGGAGAGAAAAAAATGCTAAAATGACACAGCACCCATTTCTTATGGACTGTCGCTCCAGGGAAAAAGTTCATTTATTGCACAGTCACTCTAAATACTACATCTCTAGAGGTGAGCAGTGATGTAAAACCAAAGCTTAAAAAATACCACAATTTTAGCTCCTGTTTTCTGCCTGGGGTTGATGTACATCCACATAAAACATTAAATACGAATTTCTAGAGAGTTAGAATCCAACACAGCTTTAATTCAGGCATATTTAAGAGTGTACAGAACCATCTATATTTGGGGACTTCTATCCTCAGATCTTTCTTTCTTCCCCCCAAACAGCTTTTTCAAACCTCTCCACTTTGCTGACTTCCCAGTTTATGAATCACTGTCTGTTTATTCAAGTCATTAAAGTACTATTGGCAAACTGTCCGAAGAAAGCTTTCAAAGGTATGAAAGGGCATTACTCTCTGGCAGTTTGACAATCCATACAGTGCACTCTGCTGTAATTCAAAATAGTACAATAAAATTCTTTAGAAACAAAGCTTTTCCCATCCACGGCTACTATTAAAAGTGGACTAGGGATAAATGTTGATGGTTACAAGTTGCAGGGTTCTGAATAGAATGTCTCAGGTCATTAATATGTTGGCAAAAAAAGGAAAGTTGATATTTTTTTAAAAAAATAATTCACCCACAATAAAACATACGACGAACGGTTGCAGGAACTGGGCATGGCTAGTCTAGTGAAGAGAAGGACCAGGGGAGACATGATAGCAGTCTTCCAATATTTGAGGGGCTGCCACAGAGAGGAGGGAGTCAAGCTATTCTCCAAAGCACCTGAAGGCCAGACAAGGAATAATGGATGGAAAGTGAACAAGGAGAGATTCAACCTGGAAATAAGGAGTAATTTATTACAGTGGGAGTAATCAAAACAGCTTGCCTTTAGAAGTTGTGGGAGCTTCATCACCGGACGTTTTCAACCAGACTGTCAAAAATGGTGTAGGGTCTCCTACTTGGGCGGGGGGTTGGACTAGATGACCTACAAGCCAGGGGTGGGTTCTAACTTACCTCGCTGCCGGGTTCACTTCCTCTGTCACATGACATCATCATGACGTCACCAGCGGTTTGCTACCGGTTCGGGTGAACCGGTGCGAACCGGGAGAAACCCACCTCTGCTACAAGGTCTCTTCCAACTCTGTTAATCTGTTAAATAGTAGAATGCCACAGTTCCAATCCATTCCTAACCCCCCCACACACACATACTGAACAGAATTCTAAGAATTTTATTCTCAGTAAATATCTGAAGAATGTTGACCTACACAAATATTTTTCTAAATTTGAGAAAAGGCATATCATCAAATTTAATATAGGGCTATGGGGAGGGGGGGAATTGGGAGTTCATGGAAAAGCAATGATTCAGTCAATTAAGCAAGCAAGCAATGTTTCTGCCTAGATCAAGCTGGCATATGGCAGCTTGTTCCAGCATGGTGCCTTTGGAATGCATAATGTTTCCCAGCCAATAGAGTAACCATGGTCAGGGTGGATAAAAAATGATGATTTTTAAAAAAGTAAAATAAAATAAATTGGATTTCTTTGATTTGAATTGGATTTTCTTTTATTTTTATCAAATTTATTTTAATAAAATGCTTTTGGAGTAAAAATCGATCTAAAGATAGTTTTCTATTTAAGATACATTAATAATTTAGTTTATTCAGCATGAAATGGAGATTAGTTATCTAGCATGAGGCTGTATATTCTGCAATACTTACATTTTTTGGTAAACTCGTTCAATGAATCCAAGCTCTGCAAACTGAGAGAACATGCACTGCATTGATGCATTCACACAATTTCACAGTAATCATGAGATAAATCATAAAACAAAGTTCAGGAATATTCCTTCATCCCATTGTTTTGCAAATCTATGTACACTACAAACTCTATGATTGTTGGAAGAGAAATGTATCTGTACCACCAGGCTCTTAAGTGTCAGGAGGAAGGGCAAGCAGTAAAAATGAAAGTGAAACCACCTAAGCAGCTTATAAATATAATATTAAAGAGCACCTGTCATTTCAGATCCATCATGGCAGCACCTGTTAGCGGGCTTCCACTCACCTGCTGCCTGCCATGTCCCTCACCTTGTTGTGTCCTTGCCACATCACCAGCCGTCCCATTAAAGTGAATGGGACTGTCCGTGAGTCAACAGCGGGTCAGAGGAGGAGCCGCTGCGGGACAAGAGATGACAGTTGCTCTTTAAAAATTATGATTTCAATTGAGTTGATTTAAATCAAGCCTTTTTACTAGTGATTTAAATCGTGATTTAAATCAAATTGATTTAAATCAAATCCACCCTGATCATGGTTTTGGGAAGGGAGAGCTATAGCAATAGCAATAGCACTTAGACTTATATACCGCTTCATAGTACTTTACAGCCCTCTCTAAGTGGTTTACAGAGTTCAGCATATTGCCCCCAACAATCTGGGTCCTCATTTTACCCACCTCAGAAGGATGGAAGGCTGAGTCAACCTTGAGCTGGTGAGATTTGAACAGCTGAACTGCTGAACTAGCAGTCAGCTGAAGTAGCCTGCAGTGCTGCATTTTAACCACTGTGCCACCTCGGCTCTTTATCACTTGGGTAGCAATGATGAACAAAGGGGTACATTTCTCTCATAATTAAACTGCTGGGGCTATGTACTGTATGTATTTGTCTGGTCTGTGATCAGCTATTGGAGCAAGCAAAGGACAATGTTTAACACTTTCCCAGTAAATAACTAATTTGACTCATCCTCCTCTTTCTAGCCCTTGTCTATCCACTGCAGGATGAAGGCCTCTTCTGCATGTTTCCAACCCATACGGTCCCGGGCTTTCTTTTGCCAATTAAGCCCGCCATACTTGTTGATGTCGTCCATCCATCTTGTTTTAGGTCTCTTTCGTGGATGCTTTTGATCCAGTGGGATCCATTCTACGACCGCTTTGGTTCCACCTGCCATCAGTCCTTCTTGCTCTGTGACTGGCCCGTTTCCATTTCGATTCTTTTACTCTCTTGATGGCATCGTATACTTTCATTTTGTTCTCTGATCCATGTTGCAGGTCTTTCTATCTTGCCTTGTGATGGCTCTTTCCGTGGCTCTTTGAGCCCATTGTAGCTTTCATGTCGATTGTGAGGTTGGTGTCCATGTTTCACCAGCATATGTTAGAGTTAATCTGACTACAATTGGAAAAAAGGTCTTGATATGAGGGGTTCTTGGGGCTCTCTGAACTTGGTTGTTTTCTTGCTAACATTTCATTATCCAACCAACACTGATGTTTCTTACGTTGGGTAATGAAACATCTGCAGGAAAACAACCAACCTCATAAAACACTGTTGTAAGGAATATCCTTCTGGGTTCAGTTCCAAGTCGGGAAAAAGAGACCGGATTCATGGAAGTTGCTTGGAAAGAAGGTTTAATGGTGGACAGGAGCACATGGCATAAGCCCCTGTACAGAAAAGGTAGATCACATGCTTCCAGATGTGGGTGAAGAGAAAAGGGGAAGGGAAGATGCTGAGTCCCTTGGTTTTATAACCTCTGTTGGGTCCCACCTCTTAGTTTCCTGTTCCTGTGTATATAATGCACTGATTGGTGGTCAGGCTCCTAGGAGGCCATGCAGTGGCAACTCTATAAGCTTTTGTCTGTCCCAGGCTTGGCTGAATGAAAGGGCCTTGGGCAAATCCTAATATGGCTATGACTGAAGGAGATAAATCTTTGTTATGTAGAAGACTGCTTCAGGCTAGGTGGGAGGAATGTGGCAAGGGTGGGGGCAGGGAGCTGCAGGAAGCTGCTTTGTATTTAAAACATGTTTCTCTTTTCCTCATTCAGGGAAACATATTCTTTCCTTTTTCAATATTTCCTAGGATATTTCATTTTTCTAGAAGGGGGTGGCTGCTAACTTCCTACAACACCAAGGACCCACAATCTTTGTCCTCCTTCTTCCTTCTCTCCACACTCCACAATCCCTTCCAGCAGTGATGATGTTCCTTACGTTGGGTAATGAAACATCTCCAGGAAAACAACCAAGCTCAGAGAGCACCGAGCACCCCTCGTTTCAACCTTGGGGTACAAATAGGCCACCTATAAAGTTAATTAATTGAAAAACATGGACCCAGCCATAGCTTCTCCAACAGTCAAACTGAACTCCATTTTTTTTAGTCCACGTACAGGACTTTATTTCTGCTTATTTTCCTTATCATCTATATGTGTCTTTTCTGAAGCAACTGCCTATGAAGTAATGTGGATATAGGCGCCTTAGAGCCTAGAACCAATGCAATCCTCTTCTAGGTGTGCATTGAGAGCAGAAGTAAGGAAATAGGATTTATTTTGTATTATACCTACCAGATTGGGGAATGCTGAGGGTCCTACTCTTAAGGAGGTCCATCTAGTGGGACACAGAAGAAGGGCCTTCTCTGTGGTGGCTCCCTCCCTGTGGAACATCATCCCCATGGAGATAAGATAGGCTTTACTCTGACACTCTTTTGCAAGGCTCGGAAGGCCTGGTTTTACCAACAGGCCTGGGATGGAGCCCATTAAGTGGCTCATTTAGATTTTAGATTTATTATTAGAGTTGGAAGGGACCTTGTAGGTCATCTAGTCCAACTCCCTGCTCAAGCAGGAGTTCCTACATCATTTGAGACAGATGGCAGTCCAGTCTCTGTTGTTTCCGAGGAAGGGGGGGGGGAGAATATTGCTTGTTATTGTTTTATATGTTTTTATCTTTGTAAACTGCCTGGAGTCACAGAGAGTGAATTGGGTGGCCATATAAATTTCCTTCCTCCTTCCCTCCCTCCCCCTTTCTCTTTCTTTCTTTCTTTCTTTCTTTCTTTCTTTCTTTCTTTCTTTCTTTCTTTCTTTCTTTCTTTCTTTCTTTCTTTCTTTCTTTCCTTCTTTCTTTCTTTCTTTCTTTCTTTCTTTTATAAATATTATTGATATACTACTCAGTTGTAAACTCTTAGTGTTGTAGGAAGAAAGAACAAAAAGATTGTATTCTATATATTCTGAGCTCTGTATATTTTATTGTTAGTAGTACCACGAGACAGTAGGTTAGCAAAATAAACTAAATTATCCAGTTTATAGAATGACAGAATCATAGGGCTGGAAGGGACCTTGATTTATTAATCTACAAACTGATTCACATAAATTAATCATGTAGGCCAACAACGTTATCTTTGAGACTAGTTCCATTTTACTCAAGTGTTCTCATTTTTCTGACCTGAAGTTTATTTTACTAACTTGTGAATTCTTCTTTTTTTTAAAAAATCAGCATGAAAAAAACCCGACTTGGTTTTGTGCATGCATCTTTGAATGCATGCATTTTTGCCAAGCAGATTGCCCTAATTTAATTAATTTTCACTAAATGGGGTTCATTGTTTTGCACGCATTTTTAATTGCAGATGTGCATTGTAGAATCCAGACAAGGGCACATATCATGGAATAAAGGTGTACTAATGAAATCACAATAAAACTGACCTCAAGGTAATTTATTTTCCATCCAAATGGATTCTAGAAAATTCAGCCCACCAAAATAATTTCACCGTGTGCCTGATGAATTGCCTATAGCAATTTAAAAAAAACATCTGAAATATTGCTTATTTCCAGAATGGAATTGTTTATTCTTCTCTTAAAGCAATTGGTGGTGTGGTACCCACCGAAACAGCAGTGAACATAACTTTATAGGGACAAACAATTTCTCTCTCAGAATAATTTCTGCTAACTGAATGTCAGCTACTAATTTTCTTATTAGGCAAAGAGAGTTTTGTTTGGAATAATATATATGATTTATGATGTGCGTTTTTAAGGGAAATGCCTAGGATTTATAGATGCAAACCAACCTAGCCTTTTATCTAGATTTAAAAAAAAATCTCTATCCAGCTATCCTTCAACTTGGAAACTGTAGTTAGAGGAGGATAAAATTTGTCTAACAGATGCTTTGCTTCCCATCATACATCAACAATATCTAAAGCAACTTGCAGACACAAGTAATTGAAGTCTGTGAGGCAGAGGTATGCCATTCTTCCACATGTACTGTTATATCGTATGTGTTATTAGGAAAAAAGATATAGGCCTGATTTATAGAAGAAGAGTTTGATAAGAGTTTGGGTGCCTGATAGCTAATTGTAATCATGCAATATTTTCTACAAGGTCCTACTTGATGTTCGACCCACAAATATTTTCAGAATTAAAAAAGAAGCATTAATGTGGATGAATATTATTACAGTTAGATGTTGTTGCCGAGGTCGGGCTCTATTCTTCCCTAGCCTCTCTAATTAAGCAAGGACATCATTAAGCTAATTTGGAGTGAGCGCACCACCCTTACCGCCCTCATTCTCCACTATCACTATAAATACATTTTGCTACCTGGTTCTGAAAAGACTCGAGAGAGACAGGCCAAAAAAGGTGATTCTTCACGTCTAGAAAAGCTTCCGTGAAATGTTTTAGATTTATACACAGAGGGGGACAGACAGAGCATAGCAGAAGCCTTAAAAAAAAAAAACACGCTGATGTGCACATTTAGATAAATAATGACCAACATGTGTCTAATATTTGTGAAAGCAATCATCTCATTTCTAAGGTTAGGCCACCATCTGCTGGTGGCTATCTATAACTGCTCCACCAAATACGTTTTTTACAGATACAGATGAAGAGTTGGAAGGGACCTGGTAGGTCATCTAGTCCAACCCCCCCACTCAAGCAGGAGACCCTACACCATCATGAAAAGTCCTTTACTAAATGTCCCCATTTTCAGACCATGCTTCACAGCTGTCTGTATTATTATTATCATTATTATCATTATCATTATTATCAGCATTATCATCATCATCATCATCATCATCATCATCATCATCATCATCATCATCATCATCATCATCATTATTATTATTATTATTATTATTATTATTATTATTATTATTATTATTATTATTATTATTATTATCACCATCACCATCACCATCACCATCACCATCACCATCACCATCACCATCACCATCACCATTAATTTTTGAGCAAAGCCTTCCTTGATATTACCCCGTTCTCTCTTTTAGGTCTTCGGCAGAGATATGTAGTATTAACCGGGCAAAACTCCATATGGAAAATTCTACAGAGGTTCAAATCTTACATGGCCCGGTTTACTTCTGAAGAAAACCCAAAAGCAATAGTAACAAAGAGAAACCCTGATGAAATAAATAACCACAATTATAAGTATTAAATATTAAATTTTTAAAACCATAATAGGGAAAACAGGGAAAATTGAGATGAATTATGTGTAGCAATGTGGAACAGCCAAAGAAAGCATGTCTCTTTCTTTCTTTCTTTCTTTCTTTCTTTCTTTCTTTCTTTCTTTCTTTCTTTCTTTCTTTCTTTCTTTCTTTCTTTCTTTCTTTCTTTCTTCCTTCCTTCCTTCCTTCCTGTCTTCTTCCTTCCTTCCTTCCTTCCTTCCTTCCTTCCTTCCTTCTTTCTTTCTTTGTCTTCCTTCCTTCCTAACTTCTTTCTTTCTTTCTTTCTTTCTTTCTTTCTTTCTTTCTTTCTTTCTTTCTCTTCCTTCCCCTCGCTCATCCCTCCCTCGTCCCTCCCTTCCTTCCCTCTTTCCTTCCTCCCTCCCTCTGTTCCTCCCTCCCTTCTTCCTCCCAACTTTCTCCCTCTCTTCCTTCCCTCTTTCCTCCCTCCCTCCCAACTTCCTCCCTCCCTCCTTTCCTATTCTCCCTCCTTCCCTTCCTCCCTATTCTCCCTCCCTCCTTCCCTCCCTCCCTCCCTCCCTGTTCTCCCTCCCTTCCTCCCTTTCTCAGTCTCTCTTTATCTAGAAGGGGTAACAAGATCAAAAGACAAAGTTACACAATAAGGTGGAACAGTGGATGTATGCTGCCTTCAATTAATCCAAGCGTCATTGGATAGCAGCAAATAAATTTCATAAATAAATAAATAAATAATAATTGAATGAATAAATCAATCAATCAAAAAAATAAATAAACAAAGAAACAAATAAATAAATAAATTACATCTGCAAGAGAACGAACAAGAGAGACCTTACTAAACATGAACAGGCCAACAAAACCAGGCCTTACTTTCCTCTACATTACATTATTATTATGGGACAGCCAAGCCTGCAGCAGTTCATGAGTGAAAAATAAACTCTGAAGCCAGAAAAATCTAGCCAGGAAAACGAATGGCGATGATACTTACAACAGCGATTTGATCTCGTAACAGAAAAAAAGTACTCCAAAGGATGGATGCGTGCTGCCCGTATCATTTTTTCCGCAGAAAAATAAATCAGAACCAAGATGCTTCTGCAAAATAACTAATGGCCGCTATGCATTTGCACTGATACCATCACTAACAAAAATATTACACCGATAACACTCACATGGAGGTGGCAAGTTGCTTATGAACACGACATCGAAGAACAGGCTGCCATTTCACATTCGCCAATGACATGCGGAGAAGCGCTTTAAAAGTTACGCCTTTAATGCAAATCGTTCTCTTCCAGAAAATTGGCAGAACTTCAAACCAGGATAAGCAGGATGCTAAGTTATAACTGGATGTCATGGGAGGAAATAGTGTTTGCTGGAAGACTAGAAACTGTATGGTGTTGCCTTTGGTTGCTATGAAATCTTTAATATGCTGATGTATCTTCTATCATGTCCAAAATCCTTGAAGATAAACATTAAATTGTATATGAGCCGAGGTGGCGCAGCGGTTAGAGTGGGGTACTGCAGGCCACTTTAGCTGACTGTGATCCGCAGGTCAGCGGTTCAAATCTCACCGGCTCAAGGTTGACTCAGCCTTCCATCCTTCCGAGGTAGGTAAAATGAGGACCCAGATTGTTGGGGGCAATATAAATATACATTGCTTACTGGTGTAAACTGCTTAGAGAGTGCTTGCACTTTGAGGCGGTATATAAATGTCACTAATAATAAATAAATAAATAAATAAATAAATAAATAAATAAATAAATAAATAAATAAATAAATAAATAAATAAATATGTGTATGGGTTTGGGGATGAAGAGGACAAAATGATGTGAGTTGATAGGTGATATGACTAAAAGAATACAGAATAACAGAGGGGGAAGGATCCCCTCTCAAAAAGGAGACCCTATACCATTTCAGACAAATAGCTGCCCAATCTCTTCTTGAAACCCTCCAGTATTGAAGCACCCACAACTTCTGGAGGCAAGTTGTTCCACTGGTTGATTGTTAACATTCCCACTGTCAGGAAATTTCTCCTTAGTTCTAGGTTGGATCTCTCCTTGATCAGTTTCCATCCGTTGCTTCTTGTCCTGCCTTCAGGTTCTTTGTAGAAAAGGTTGATCCCCTCTTCTTTGTGGCAGCCCCTTGGATATTGGAAGATTGTTATCATGATGACCACTGTACCTTCTCCCCATCCTTAGTGTAGGATGTACATTTGATCATCTTTCTAAACAATGCTCTTAACTTTCAGGTCACTCATGCCCTTCTCACCTCACGGCTTGATTACTGCAACGTCCAGAATGCAGCTGCGTGAGCTGTTGTGGGTGCCTCAAGATACACCCAGACTAAGCCCATCCTTCGCCAGCTGCAATGGCTTCTGATTGGTCCCCGGACGCAATTTAAGGTGTTGGCTCTTACCTTTAAAGCCCTATATGGCTCAGGACCAGTTTATCTGCGTGACCATCTTCTACTGCATTCCTCCCAACGCCCAGTGAGATCGCACAGGGTCGGCCTCCTCCAGGTCTCATCAGCTAGACAATGTCGGCTGGCAGGTCCGCGGGGGAGGGCCTTCTCTGTAGCAGCTCCGACCCTTTGGAACCAACTACCTCCCAAGATCCGTACTACCCCCACCTTACTGGCCTTCCGGAAAGCGGTTAAGACCTGGCTTTTCTGGCAGGCCTGGGGCCAATGACCCTAAGATGTGGTCTTGTTAGATCGGCCCATGTATGCATGTGTGAGTGAAAGTTCTTTTTTTAAATATTGATAGTATTTTAACATGTTTTTAAATTGCTTTTATTGTTTATATGTTTCTATGCCTGCTGTTAGCCGCCCAGAGTCCCCCGGGAGTTGGGCGGCATAGAAATTTTAATAAATAAATAAATAAATATGCTTATTCCAGCCAGTTCTCCTGGCAACAGTCCTGAAAAATTTTCCTGGCAATTGGCACACTCTGTAGATCTACTCACACAAAATAACCTCTTCTGTGGGCTCCCCCATTTCCCATGGGGGGTTGTCAGTCACAGAGAAGAGGGGATCGTCTCATTCTCCAAAGGTGGGAGAATAAGTAACAGGCGGAAAATCATGAAAGGGAGATCCAGCGCAGAAGTAAGGATAAATTTTCTGACAGTGAGAACAACTGATCAGTGGAACGCCTTGCCACACCGAGTTGTGGGTGCTCCATCCCTGGAGGTTTTCAAGAGGAGACCAGATAGCCTTTTCTTCTGAATTATATAGAAATCTCCTGCTCGAGCAAGGGGTTGGACTACAGAGGTCCCCAACCTTGGCAATTTTACGACTTGTGGACTTCAATTCCCAGAATTCCTCAGCCAGGATGAGCTCATTTCCTTAGAGTCCTGTGGAAAAATCAGGTAGAACAACGGCTGATGACTTCCTTCTATCGGTCCACGATAGAAAGTGTCCTCACATACTGCATTACAGTATGGTACGCTGGTTTAACAGCCGCGGACAGGAAGGCACTACAGAGAGTGATTAATTCGGCACAAAAAACCATTGGTCGCCCCCTAACAGCACTGGATGACATCAGGTCTCACTGCTTCAGCAGAGTAAGGAAGATACTAAGGGATGATTCACACCCTGGCCAGTCTCTCTTTTCACTTTTACCATCGGGCAGAAGACACCAAAGTATAGCCAGCCAGACAAACAGGTTTAAAAACAGCTTCTACCCATGGGATGTCAGACTCCTAAACACAATATAGCACCACAAATTTCACTGGTGCCAGTGTAGCATGTAATATGTATATACCATAATATAAGATCATACACCTGAGTAATATGCATGTTGCACAGAATATGTTGTACATATGGAAACGTATGACTAGTTTTTTCTCCATACTACTTGTATAAGGATTATCCTTTATGTTATTCACATTGTCTTGTATGGACTGCACCAGTAGAGGCTAAACCAATTTTGTTGTATACCTGATGTACAATGACAATAAAAGCTTTGACTTTGACTTGACTTGACTTGAAGTCCACAAGTCGTAAAGTTGCCAAGGTTGGCGACCTCTGAACAGGAAGACCTCTGAGGTCTGTTCAGGCCCTATGATTCTATAGTCTATGTCAGTGGTGGGTTGCTGCCGGTTCGGACCAGTTTGCCCGAACTGGTGGCAGAAATTTCCCCCCGCTTGCCAGGGTGGGTTCCAACTTACCTCACTGCTGGTTTGCTTCCTCCCACACCGCGCGGCTACACCTTGTGGCCACGCGTGCATGCATGCGCAGTGCAAAAAACCCGAATTTTTTTTAAAAAATAAAAACACTGAAAAGAAGATGGTGACCGCATGCACAGTGCTGGAAACTCGGGTTCTGCGCATGCGCAGAAGAAAATAAAATAAAATAAAAATCGAAAAAAATATTTTAAAAAGATAGCGGTGCCCACGGACCGGCACTGACTGATCCAGTTCGGTGATGTCATTGTGATGTCACCAGCGGGACAGGTGAGACAGGAGAACCGGTCTGAACCAGGAGGAACCCACCCCTGCTGCTCGCCGAACCGGCAGCAATGGCTAGCTGGCCACGCCCCAGAACCAGTCCTCCGGTCGCCGCTCCTTGAAAGCGGCTGGCAAAGAACTCTCTGCGCATGCGCAAAGACTTCTGCGCATGCGCAGAGGGTCATTTCCCTGACGTGGTGTAGGCATGTATGCGAGCAAAGTGAGCGCGTGGGCGCAAAACGCAGACTTCCGACACGATGCAAACCGGTAGGGAAGGTAAGTTGAAGCCACCCCTGGTCTATGTTTTGCTTCCTTGCATCCCTGATGGAATCTGGTTCCAGTACCATGGAAGAGGGGAAGTAAACTTCTGCTGACATCGGTGTCCTCATAATTGCTGGTTGAGTGAATTCTACCAGGTGCTTTCCCCAGATGCTTTCTAGTTTCAACAACAGGACGCCACAGATTATTCTCATTAGTATTGTTAAATGTGCACACGTGCACTGAAATGAAGAGCGAGAAGAGGTAAAGCTCCCGAGGAGAGGAAGAATTAAAACACCGAACCCCCAAAGATGGCACATCAAGCCTACATTAAGTCTGCATGCCAACAAGTTATAATAAATAAATACATAAATGCGCTAAATTATTGCAACGCAAATAGATGCGGAAGAGGTCAAAGAGACTCTATTTGAAGAGCCGCTGTGATGAAGAACCTTGGCAGAGTTTCCTACGCAGGAGTTGGAAAAGGGAAACTTCCCAAAGCAGCTTTGTCCAGATGGGCTGCAAGTTTTTCAGAGGTGGGAAAGGATATTACCTTCAAAGCGTCAGAGACAGCCAAGCGTTTAACAGCAGATCAAAAGGTTCCCGACTCAAATATCACTTCTCTCATGAACTCATTCACTGCCCTTGGGGAAAATCACTGTTTTCTGAATCCCTTTTTAGAAGAGCATTCCTGTGAATCTGGCTAATAGAATTATCAAAAGCCCAGCCGAATGGCTAAGAGAACGAGTCATCTTCTTGCAGTGTGTTAAAAAGGATTGATTGCCAAAGTAGCCTCTTTGGATCATCCTCAAGGACGAAGAGCAAAGTTTTACACTTGGGCAGGAAAAACCAAAGGTACAAATGCAGATTAGGCAAAACCTGGCTTAAAAACAGCGGGAGGGACCTTGGCGTCCTAGTGGACGATCACTTAAATAATGAGCCAGCTGTTTGTGGCAGCAGCTAAAAAAAAGCTAACACAATCCTTGGTTGTATAAACAGAGCAGCAGTGGGTTCTAAAACCCTTTACTACCGGTTTGTGTGCGCGCTTGCACATGCGCGCACCGCTTCTGCACATGGGCGGAGCCTCCTGCCGCCGGCTCTACTGGTTCTTAGCACCGGGCCGAACCGGGAGCAACCCACCGTTGAAACAGAGTCATAGAATCAAAATAATGTGGAGCACTAGTACCACTTTATAAAGTCTTAGTAAGGCCATACCTGGAATATTGCATCCAGTTTTGGTCACCACATTACAAAAAAGAAGTCAAGACTTTGGAAAAAGTGCAGAGAAGAGCAACTAAGATGATTAAAGGGCTGGAACACTAAAACATATGAAGAATGGTTGCAGGAATTGGGCATGCTAGTCTACAGAAAAGAAGGACTGGGGGGGACATGATAATAGTATTCCAATATTTGAGGGGCTGCCACAAAGAAGAGAGGGTCAACTTATTTTGAAGAGAACCTGAAGGCAGGACAAGAAACAATGGATGGAAACTAATCAAGGAGATAACCTGGAATTAAGGAGAAACTTCCTAACAGTGAGAACAATTAACCAGTGGAACAGCTTGCCTCCAGAAGTTGTGGGTGCTCCATCACTGGAGTTTTTTTTTTAGAAGAGATTGGACAACCATTTGTCTGAAATGATTAAGGGTCTCCTGTTTGAGCATAGGGTTGGACTAGAAGACCTCCGAGGTCCCTTCCAGCTCTATTCTGATTGAAGTCCTCTTCTCACTGTATCAATGCAATAAAATCTTGGGAGGAAAATCACTGGACTTTTTCAGCCGGTTCTGTCAGTGCCGGTCAGTGGATGCCACCATCTTTTTGGGGGGGGATTTTTTTGGGGGGGGTTGGGATTTTTTGCTGATTTTTGCTTCTGAGCATGCGCAGAAGCCGAGTTTTCGGCACTGCGCATTCATCATCATCTTGTTTTCAGCCTTTTTTGGCTATTTTTTGCTTATTTTTCAGCACTGTGTGGCCACGTGGCGCGTAATCTGTGCACAGCCATGCGGCGCGGGAGGAAGCGAACCGGCGGTGAGGTAAGTTAGAACCCACCCCTGCGTATCTCTCACAAATTGTTAGGGGAGTTCATACAGTTCATTGGTGGTTTTTACTGTGACATGAATTTACAAAATAATATCCAACAATGATACTCTCCAGAATCACTTTCAGGAAACCCCTTCTTCCAGCACCAATGATTCAATGGGATATTGTCTGATGGTTTTAATACCCACAGATGGAATTATTCTATGTCAGGCTCCCTAATTTATTTTAAAGTTTTCAAAGCAAAGAAGTATCACCGCATTTCAAGATGGGATATTAAAGGGGATTATTGGCTATAGATGCAAAAAAAAAAAAAAGGTCCCTGAGATGAAAGAAAAACATTGCCTCTTCCCATTTCCTATGCAAAGAAGCCAAATGGATTTGATTTTAACTAGGAACAGTGTAGACTCAATGATAAGACCTCAATTTTCTGTTCTCCTCCCTACCTCAGTATCGGTGATCAACCAGCATCAACAAATTAATCAATCAATCAAGAAGCTCTATTCCCCTCTTAAGTCTCTAATGGTAAGACCATACTGATTTCCAGAGCTTTGAATTGGAACAGTCCCTGCTCATGTATTACCCTCAAATATATTACATTGTGTAGTGGAACTTGAAATAAAATAGGATTTCCCCCTATGCTTTCCATAAAAGTTCCCATTATACTCCAAAATGTCAGATCCCAATTCAGGTTATCAGCATATATATATAAATTGAACAACCTATGACATTTCTCCAAAAGTGAATAAAACTTCAGTGGAACTGCACAGATCTCCCTGGGCGCTGCCAAAACTGCTGTCTGAAATTCCACGTCTTTTCCCAGAGTTGGTTGCATGACATAGGAGAGGGCCCGAGAACATAGTTCTAATCACATGTGTTCTTCTACCAGATGATGAACTAGATCAAAAACATCTGACATACTAAAACATCCCTCAAGGTGAGGTGTGATATTCAAGGGTCCCTCTCAAGCAGCATTGGGTTGCTCCCAGTTTGGCCCGGTTCTGTGAACCGGTAGCAGCGGTGGTGGGAGGCTCCGCCCACCTGCCCGGGACACTTCTGCACATGCACAGAAGCGTCACGCGCACGAACCGATAGCAACGGGTTTTAGAACCCACTACTGCTCTCAAGGTCAGTTAAAACTCAAACGGGGTTAAACAGGGGTGCATTTTGGCCCCCTTGCTTTTCAACTTCTATATAAATTACATGGTAAAATGGTTAAATAAATCAAATTACCAACAACCCCCCCAAAAAATAAGTGATAGACTAATGACTATGGGCCTCACAGTTTAAGGATTGATATTATAGTATAGTTAGGTCATCTGTAACTGACAGATTGGATTCCAAATTGTGATTTCGATAGAGATTTTATCTGTTATTTATTATTTTATTCCAGAATTTTTAACTGGATATTCATTTGAGTGTTTTTTTTTATTATTTGTTCTGGTCTCTGGTCCTCTACTGTAATAAACTTGGATTTGATTTGATCAGAAACAACAACAACAAAAAATGTTACAAGCATTCTGATTTGGGCCGCAAAATCCTAAACTTCATTATTGTTACACAACACAAATATATTGTTGGCTAATTTTTAGATGGAGCCATTAAGTTGTCTACAGTATGTCATTTTACCTAAAATAATAGGGTCAGAAAATGTTAAGTATAATAAAACCTTGTTACTGAAATTCTGACAGCAGGCAAAAGTCTGTGGTTGAGACTGCCACAAAGAAGAGGGAATCAACCTATTCTCCAAAGCACCTGAAGGCAGGACAAGAAGCAATGGATGGAAACTGATCAAGGAGAGAAGCAACCTAGAACTAAGGAGAAATTTCCTGACAGTTAGAACAATTAACCAGTGGAACAATTTGCCTCCAGAAGTTGTAATGCTCCAACACAGGATGTTTTTAAGAAGATGTTGGATAACCATTTGTCTGAAGTGGTGTAGGTATCCTGCCTAGGCAGGGGGTTGGAGTAGAAGACCTCCAAGGTCCCTTCCAACTCTGTTATTCTATTCTAGAACTTTTAGCTGGAGCCATTAAGTTATCTACAGTATGTCGTTTTACCTAAAATCATAGGGTCAGAAAATTTTAAGTATAATAAAACCTTGCTACTGAAATTCTGACAGCAGGCAAAAGTCAGTGGTTGAGACTAGCTGGCACTGAAGTTTGTAAGCTGGGAATATACAGACGATTTTCAACTTGCAACCACAATGGAGCTGCTCATTTTTGTTGCTAAGTGAAGCATTTGTTAAATGAGTTCTGCCCTATTTTGCGACCTTTCTCACCACTGTTGTTAAGTGAATCCCTGCAGTTGTTAAGTTAGCAACATGGTTATTAAGTGAATACGGCTTCCCCGTTGAGTTTGCTCGTCGGAAGGACGCCAAAAGGGATCACGTGACCCCCGGAACGCTGCAACCCCCGTCATAAATATGAGTCAGTTGTCAAGCATCCGAAGGCAAATCATGTGACCATGGGGCTGTTGCAAACGTCATAAATGTGAAAAATGGCCATCTGTCCCTTTTGTCCAGTGGCGTTGCAACTTTGAACGGTCACTGAGCAACACGGATGTAAGTCGACGACTTGCCTGTAGTTTGTTTGCACTGTGGTGATAATGGAAAACAATCTGAGTTTAGAACAGGGGTCCCCAAACTTGGCAACTTTAAGACTTGTGGACTTCAACTCCCAGAATTCTCCAGCCAGCTATGCTGGCTGGAGAATTCTGGGAGTTGAAGTCCACAAGTCTTAAAGTTGCCAAGTTTGAAGACCTCTGGTTTAGAAAAACAAAGACACAGGATATTCCATGGCAGAAACAGTGACATCTAATGCAACCAATGGGTTTCACGCAAGAGCAGACAAGAAAAATAGCACCGCGATTCCTATGATTTTATGTGGCAGTTCCATTTCTGTTCTTAGTACGCCCCCTTCCACTTCCTGTTCATGCTCTACTTTAAAATTAGAGATTAAAGGTTGCTTGAAAATCGGCTTTTCTCCTCTGCTTTCTTTTAAAAACTGGGTTTCTCAGCAACGTGTAAGAAGAAAGCTTTCTTTCAGAGTGAAAATATCTGGAATATGTTTTCTGTAGCGTTTCCCCCCCCCCCCGAAAACCATAAAAATAACATAAGAGAGCACACGGACAAGTGTTTCTACAAAACCCTCATTTTCATTTTACAACATGCCGAGAGTCACTCAGATACATTCTTTCTGATAAATGTTGTGGTTTTCTAGGCTTTGGGGGGAAAAAACAACCCCACACATATGGCTAAGATGCTGATAGCTATGTGTTTGCTTCGTGCACAATCCTATCAAGACATCTACTGCAAGGAGAATCTTTAAAAAGAACCCTCAACATTTAGAAGCATCCCCAAAAATAAAAATGGAACACAACTTCCCGTCGCAGATAGATGTCAGAGATAGACAGATAAATGGAGTAGGAAGGACACGATAGCACTATTCCAGTATTTGAAGGGTTGCCACAGAAAAATGGGGGTGGGTGGGTGTCGAGCTATTTTCCAAACCACCTGAGGGGCAGGACAAGAAGTAATGGATGGAAGATCATTAAAGAGAGATCCAATCTGGAGCTAAGGAGAAATTTTCTGACAGTGAGAACAATAATCAGGAGAACGGCTTACCTCCAGAAGTTGTGGGTGTTCCATCGCTGGAGGTTTTTGAAAAGAGATTGGACAGTGATTTAATCAGGATAGCAATAGCAATAGCACTTAGACTTATATACCGCTTCATAGTGCTTTACAGCCCTCTCTAAGCGGTTTACAGAGTTCAGCATATTGCCCCCAACAATCTGGGTCCTCATTTTACCGACCTCAGAAGGATGGAAGGCTGAGTCAACCTTGAGCCTGGTGAGATTCAAACTGCCAAATTGCAGGCAGCCGACAGTCAGCAGAACTAGCCTGCAATACTGTATTCTAACCACTGAGCCACTACGGGATAGCAATAGCAATAGCACTTAGACTTATATACCGCTTCACAGTGCTTTACAGCCCTCTCTAAGCGGTTTACAGAGTTCAGCCTATTGCCCCCAACAATCTGGGTCCTCATTTTACCAACCTCGGAAGGATGGAAGGCAGAGTCAACCTTGAGCCTGGTGAGATTTGAACTGCTGAACTAGCAGTCAGCCTGCAGTCGCAGCATTTAACCACTGCACCACTTCAGCTCGGGATAGTATAAATGATCTTGCCTTGAGCAGTGGTTGGACTAGAAGACCTCCAAGAGTCCTTTCATCCCTAGGATTCTATGTCTCAATATTCTCCTCAGGGTGGCAAGACATGATAAATAGTAAACCCATCTCCTTCCAAAGCTCTTGAGCAGGAATTCATCAGATGACCCAGCCAAGTTTCATTCAAGCTATATTCCAGGCAAGAATGGCACATTCAACTGTGGCTTCATGTCCCATCCCTCATATTTCTCCTCTCCTACCGCATCTGCAGGTATATGTAATACACTAGTAGCTGGACACCTGTGCTTCACTACAAAAGTATGTGATCGGGCTTGATAAATTGACAGTTAAAGCTTGAAAATTAATGAGTAGTTATGATCAGGCTTGATACATTGACATTTAAAGCTTTAAAGCATTTATGTAGAATGTGTAACTCCTTAGCATCAGAGCGTGTTAATATAAGGCAACTGGCAGTTGGAACAGAGTTCTTTTCAGGTGGGGAGGGGGAGTAGAATGTCTAAACTCCCAGCCCGCAGGCTGGATGAGTCACGCACTAGCCACGCCCATACCCGGTTTAGCGAAGGGGTAGCATCAGAGCGTGTTAACATAAGGCAACTGGCAGTTGGAACAGAGTTCTTTTCAGGTGGGGAGGGGGAGCAGAACGTCTAACTCCTTAGCATCAGAGCGTGTTAACATAATATTGTATAAGAAATACTAATGATCTGATGGTCATTTTGAAAAATCCTTTCCTAGGGAGCACCTAGAAGCCAAGAGGAACATACATGCCAAGTTTCAAGTTTGTAGGCTTTACAGTTCTGGAGATTTCGTGATGAGTGAGTGGTATTTGGCTTTTATATATATAGATTTACTTCAGAACTTTCTCTTGTACATTTGATGAAGTGGACTTGGTAAGACGTACAAGGGATATTTGTCATTCTGGTTGCCAGAGTACAAAATGGAAGCTGAGGAACTAGAAAGAATGAATAGAAGAGCAACAAGCAGGGGTGAGATGGTTCGGGATGTATTCTCCAAAGCACCTGAGGATAGGACATGAAGAAATGGGTGGAAGCTTGTTAAAGAGAGATCAAATCTAGAAGTAAGGAGAACTTTTCTGACAGTGAGAACAATTAATGAATGGAATAGCTTGCCTTCCGGAGCTGTGGGTGCTCCATCACTGGTGGCTTTCAAAAATAGACTGGACAACCAATTTGACTGGGATGGTGTGATGTCTCCTGCTTTCAGCAGGTGGTTGGAGTAGAAGACTTCCAAGGTCCTTTGCAGCCCTGTGATTCTATGTTGTAATAGGTTCCTTCAACTTTAAAGGCAGCAATGGCGTATCAGAAAATACAATAGGCAGTGTAGTTTGAGGAAAGTGTGATACAAATATTGCAGCTTCAGAGCTTGTGTTTATTAAAGATGTGGTCATTACAAGACTGCATAAACTACCCACCATCATTGTGGAAACTGCATAATTCCACACTTACAAGTCTATCTTTACGTGAAGTCATTCCTCTATGCGAATAATTGGTTGGATTGGGAGAAGGAAACAGTGTTTGGGGCGAGGATTTCCCCAGAACATTTGATGTGATCTTTCAATCTTGTGCTGTTTCTAAAAGCTCCTTCCCAAGGGCGCATTTAGAACTAAATTAAATCTAACTTGGACTCAATTAACATTTTCAATGATAATGAACGCAATATAGATTCACAGGGAGCCCTTCTATTGTGTTGTAAAAATGGATAAAAATTTAATAAGTCTTTATTAATAAGTGATGTCTCTCCGGACCGGTAAAGCTAAAGCAGTCCAACCTTCTACGGGAAGATCTAATCTAGGTTTCCTAATGCAGGTGGAAGCGAATAGAAAGAGTCTGGCATGACTTTTTGCTCTAAGCTTGTTGCAAACCCAGGCTTTGCTTCTTCATCGGTACTTTATTTTATCTAAGTAAAGGTCAGGATTGGGGCTCAAGGCAGGCTATGACAGAAACATTCAAGAGGAAAGCGAGCTGGTCCTGGCATCTGTCATCTGAAATCCCTCAGAAGAAAGAGAGATGGAGGAACTCACTGACTAGTATCTCTCCTACACCGAGGAGGTAACAGGGAAAATCTGGTGCCTGGTGGTAAGGAACTGTCAGGGTGAGTTTCGCGACAACCAGGAAATAAAAATGCAAGCATAATTTTCATGTCACCTTGCATAAGGGACTCTGGGAAACCTGCTCTATGGGCTGAGGACAAGTTCTTTTCCTCCAGCCGATGCCCATCAAAGCAATCAATTCACTACTCACTTTCCTGTGACCCTGGAAAGAAACACTACCTATAGTAGAAGCCTCAGGGGGTTGGCTCAGGAAGACTGCTCTGCGCCTTTTCCGCGCTCCGGCTTTCTGACAAAATCTTCAGTTAATTCCCTGCTCAACTTAGGAATGTCTAATGTCAGTGCTTTCTTCAGGTACCGCAAACCAATTTTAATACTCCTTTAATACCACTTGATCATGCCTTGGTAAGGCCACCCTTGGAATATTGCATCCGGTTTTGGTCACCACAATATTAAAAAAGATGTTGAAAGAGTGCAGAGAAGAGCAACAAAGATGATTAGGGGGCTGGAGGATAAAACATACGGAGAACGGTTGCAGGAACTGGATATATTTAGTTTAATGAAAAGAAGGATCAGGGGAGACATGATAGCATGTCTTCCAATATCTCAGGGGCTGCCACAAAGAAGAGGGGGGTCAATCTATTTTACAAAGCACCTGAAGGCAGGACAAGATGTAATGGATGGAAATTTATCAAAGAGAGATCCAACTTAGAACTAAGGAGAAATTTCCTGGTAGTTAGAACAGTTAATCAGTGGAATGACCTGCCTTCAGAAATTGTGGGTACTCCATCACTGGATATTATTCTGTCGTTTTGGTTTTTAAGAAGAGATTGGACAGTCATTTGTCCAGAATGATGTAGGGACACCTGCTTGAGTAACAGGTTGGACTAAAAGACCTTCACGGTCTTTTGCAACTCTATTATTCTGTTACCAGACCAACCCCAACCTTGTCCCACCATCTAACAACACTGGAACTTATTGTCTATGGAGATTCTCAGTCATCCAGGTCATGGTTGTTGCAAAGGTGCTTTTTGAAGAGTGATCCTGATGGCACAGATAAACTTCCAGGTGGCCTCAACGACTCTCTAAAGAATGCAAATGACTAGCTGTCTGCAAGGAGTAGAAATCCTTCCATTTCCCACCATCCAGTCAGAGCTGAAGAAGCTTCTTGGATGAGAAGCAAAACATCTTCCAGAAAAACCAGAATGTCCAGTTGCTTCTTGAAAAAAAGCACCTTTGGCACTGGAATCTATTCCAGCAGTTTGCAGTTTGCAACACAGGTAGGCCTCAATTTACAGCCATTGGTTTAACAAGCATTTGAGGTTACTGTTTTGACCCAAATCCCCAAGCAGGACAAACCCTCTGTAATCAATCAACAATTCCTTTATCAAGAGCGCCAGCAGCCCTGGCAAAAAGTCTCTCTCACAGCAGGCTAACAACTCCGTCCAGCCGGAAGATGAAGAGTTGTCTGTCACATCTATTCATCTCCGCCCCCTGCCTTTTATCCTCAGAGCTAGGGTAGCAGCGGTGGCTCTTCCATCCCAAGGATCAGCCCACAGATTTCCACTGCTCTCCTCTGCCTTCTGCACATCCGCACATCAGGCACTGGACCCAGCTGTTCCTCCTCTTCCTCATCAGCCACTTCCATCTGTTGAGTCTCCATCTGAAGGCTGATGGATGGATTAGGCTCCACCTCTGTCTTTCTCTCTCTGACAGCTCCATTCCCTCTTCCCCCTCGGAGCTCTCAGGTTGCCTTGATGCTGACCCTGACTCCCACACCTCCTCCTCATCTGATTAGCTGCTGGAGGGGCCACAACAGTTACAACAGCCTTGAAAAAAATGACTTATGACCAGTCCTTGCACTTATGATGGTCACAGCTTTCCCAAGATCATGGGATCAAAATTTGGGCCCTTGGTAACCAGCATGTAGTCGGTTATACAGTAAAACAGTTGTGGCATCCTGGGATCATCTGGTCATTTGGTCATCTGGGTTCATCTGGTCATTTGGTTGCCACTTGGAAACTTCCCAACCGTTTCTGACAAGGAAAATCAATGGCAGAAGCCAGATTGGCTTAACAGTTGCATGATTCACTTAACAACCATGGAAAAAAACCTGTAAGTATAAGCCAATTCAAATATAATCAATTATGTGTTTCAGGATCTTGGACAGTCCAAGCACCAGAAAACTATGGGGGTGTGGATGGAGGCTGATTTGCTTGACATTTTTAACGTGAACCCATCCAAATTACACACAGGAATTTATATGAAATCCGGAATGCAAATCTACATGAATTTCCTGCATTTTTCATTTTATTGCAGTATCAATTTGCAACTCATTGGCACAATGTTTTTATACCAGTGTGTGTGTGTGTGGGGGGGGGAATGCATAAAAATGACATGATTTCCAAATAGGAAAAAGATGTCCTTGGTTAGCAGAAATGTATACAAACTGCGTACAAATTTCTGTTGTCGCTGCGCTTTGTTAAAATGCAGATTGATACAGACATCTGACTATCCGATTTAAGGCCGGAAAATTGAAAACCTGATCGAAAACACAAGGCACGTATTTTTACACATCCTCAGTTATGGAGCTTTTCCAAATCTTGGAAGAGACATACAAAACCCTGAAAGTATGATCTGATCCATACACTTTGCTAAAACTTTTTTTTTAATTTTCAAGCAAACAGTAAGGCCTGGGGAAAAAATGGGCGAATTCCTTCCCACCATTATTGGGGAAAAAATAAAGTTTATATTTTGGAAGAAGGCAAACCTGGATATTTGCATATTTCCTGCTTCTGTTCTTGCAAAACCCAAAAACTCGGCCTTGCCACATAAGAACTGCTACAGTTTTCCCCCCAAAAGTTGTCATCTTTGTAGTATAGCGTTGCGAGAAGGAGACTGCAAAAGCTCTGTGTGATACAAGGGTGATAATTTGTGACGCCTGTATCGCACCGTTTCCCATCTCTGTGGGATTGAATTAATGCAATTTTTTATTGTGTCACTCTGCCCTTGATTTGATTGTCTTTTCATATTAGCCTCATTAAGAAAATGTCAGGCTAAAGCAACACTAATGTTCTCCAACAGTATCTGGTTGGACTGTCTCATAAAATCTGCATTAGGATAACAGAGCTGTCTGATTACCAGCTCTTGTGTGGCCACGGATAAAACATCTCAACTCCCTGTAACATTTCCCCACAACTCTGTCAACTACGATGACTCTTTCTTATTTATGTACTGACAACGCTATGAACTCTTTCCTTCATTCTAGCCCAGAGGCCTTCAAACTTGGCGACTTTAAGACTTGTGGACTTCAACTCCCAGAATTCTCCAGCCAGCTATTCTGGGAGTTGAAGTCCACAAGTCTTAAAGTTGCAAAGTTTGGGGACCCCTGTTCTAGCCTCTCAAATGGAGAAGTTGGAAGTCTTGCTTCCTTCAAGAGGTCTCATTCCGATGACATTGACAAGCAAAAATATGAAGGATATAATGTGGCCTTTGTTATAGTGACAGTATCTTTGGAACGTAAGTAGCATAAATTTTAATACTTTCATTTTCAGTCATTGACCGGCCTTAGATAAGGTAAAAGTAATATAAAACTAAACTAGAAATAAAGGGAAGTCAAAACAGAACTGGACTAGAACTAAGGCAGGACTAGAATTAAGGATTAGGGGTGAGATGATAGCTGTGGTTCCAATATTTGGGGCTGCCTGCCACAAAGAAAAGGGGGTCAACCTATTCTCCAAAGCACCTGAAGGCAGAACAAGAAGCAATGGGTGGAAACCAATCAAGAATAGAACAAACCTAGAAATAAGGAGAAACTTCCTGATAGAACAATTAACCAGTAGAAACCTTTGCCTTTAGAAGTTGTGGGTGCCTCATCACTGGAGGCTTTTAAGAAGAGACTGGACAACCATTTGTCTGAAATGACATAGGGTCTCCTGCTTGAACAGAAGGTTGGACTAGAAGACCTCCAAGGCCCCCTTCCAACTTTATTATTCTATTCTTATTCTGAGTCCTCCTCCTCCATCAGGTCCACCTAAATCTCCTCCTAAAATAATTTCTTGAATGTCTTCTTACTTGAGGGAGAGAACAAAAAGGACAATCACTTTGGAGTGGAATTGCATATCAGCCGGTGTGACATGATGATATCGGGTTTTCTGTCCTATAGAAAGATTGCACAAGCCACAAGTTTTCAGTAGCAGAATAGGAAAGGATACTCACTGAGGTAAATTTATACAAACGTGCAACACATCCAACTTTGGGATAGAATAGAGCTGAAAGGCACCTTG
Organism: Diadophis punctatus similis; assembly: GCA_023053685.1. Lineage (NCBI taxonomy): Eukaryota > Metazoa > Chordata > Lepidosauria > Squamata > Dipsadidae > Diadophis > Diadophis punctatus. The sequence goes on from JALIGW010000017.1 coordinate 18,685,028, forward strand.
GAGGTCTTAAAAACCTCCACTGATGGAGCACTGACAACTTCTGAGGGTAAGTTGTTCCACTGGTTAATTGTTTTCACTGTTAAGAAGTTTCTTCTTATTTCCAGGTTGCTTCTCTCCTTGGTTAGTTTCCATCCATTATTTCTTGTCTTGTCTTCAGGTGCTTTGGAGAATAGCTTGACTCCCTTTTCTTCGTGGTGGCCTCTCAAACCACTGCTATCATGTCACCCCAATCTTTCTTTTCTCTAGACTGGCCATACCCAAATCTTGCAACCATTCTTCCTATGTCTTACTCTCCAGGCCTTTAATCATGTTAGTTGCTCTTCTCTATACTTTTTTTTCCAAAGTCTCAACATCTTTTTTGAAATGTGGTGACCAAAAACTTGATGCAATATTCTAGGGGTGCCCTTACTAAGGATTTATAAAGCGGTATTCATGCTTCATGTGATTTTGATTCTGTGTCTCTGTTTATGCAACCAAGGATTGCCTTGGCTTTTTTGGCTGCCGCCGCACACGGCTGGCTCATGTTTAAGTGATCGTCCACTGGGACTCCAAGGTCCCTCTCACAGTTCCTGTTTTTGAGCCAGATTTCACCTAATCTGTACCTTTGGTTTTTCCTGCCTAGGTGTAAAACCTTGCTCCGCCCACCATATCCAACAGCCAGTTCTTTCTGGACAATAATGTAGTCTTCTTCATTGGAATGGAATGTGCGTGAACATTCCTGCAGGGTTACAACCAAATTAGCATGGAAGCAATCCCCGTTTTAAAGAGCAGAGTTATGTTCTTGCTTGCTCGGATTTCTAAATATCATTATTCACGATCGTTCCTCATTCTCTTTAATGTAAAAGAGAGAGAGAGAGAGAGAGCAAAAGCAAGGGAGAGCAAAGAGAAGAAGAAAAACACATTAAGCCGTTTTAAAAGCAGACAGGCTTGATCGTGGATGAGGGGTGTCTGTGACCAGAGCCAGCCCTGTAATAATATAATGATCTTTAATGAGTGTCTTGGGAAACAGCCGAGTCCTAAGCTTGAAAGGCGAAGGGCATAACCGATGGAGTTTCTGCTGACACTAATTCAAAGTGATTTTCAGAACAACTGAAGAATGTAAGGAAGGTAATCTTACCCACTGATCTGACCTCTCTTTGATACCTTGCTGCTGCCACTTCTAATTGCCCAGCCCTCTGCATTTTCACATATGCTCGTCTTTAATAAAAAGGCCCAAATGCCACCCCCTTGCTCTTTGAGCTAAGCAGCCCTTGTCAAGATGGGCCTTCTCACGGGAAGGAAAACACCCATTTTGAGATTTCATATGAGTGGTTGTGGGTGTGTACAAATCTGGAGATGGAGAGATTACAACCTGGGACATGACTAATACTATTAACCGGCTAACTTTGGTTTACAAAGGGCAGGCTGGTATTATATTGAAGCCTGCATTGTTTCTTATTAGCTATCAAAGCGGAGTGATCTCACACGGCGCAGAATTAAATCTGGTTTTGCCTGATGACTTGATGATGGATGGAAGGTGTATGTGGCAAGAGGAAAGGAGACCAAATCCCTTCCAAGCTATTATTCTGGCTTTTATGTTTGACTGCAGTGTGTGGCTAACATGCTTTTCAAAAGCAGATGTTTAGAGGTGTGTGGGAAATTACGTCTCAAACGTTCCCCCCCTACTTTTGCTTAAGCTGTTCCTTCCTTTCCTCCAAAACTACAAATCCAAAATGAAAATAACCAATGGTCCATATTACGCTTTCTCTTTGAGGGAACAACAGAACAATGGGTAGGAAATGCATCAGGCCATATTTATAGGGCTGGCTGTTATGAACATCGTTACTATGGACTTCATAGAATTTCATAGAATAACAGTGTTGGAAGGGACCTTGGAGGTCTTCTAGTCCAACCCCCTGCTCGAGGAGGAGACCTTATACCATTCTGGACAAATGGCTGTCCAGTCTCTTTTTGAAAGCCTCCAATGATGGGAGCACCCACAGCTTCTGAAGGCAAGCTATTCCATTGGTTGATTGCTCTCACCATTAGGAAATTTCTCCTTAGTTCTAGGTTTCTTCTCTCCTTGGTTAGTTTCCAACCTTTGTTTCTTGTCTTGCCTTCTGGTGCTTTGGAAAATAGTTTGACCCCTTTGTCTTTGTAGGAACGCTTCAAATATTGGAACACTGCCATCATATCATCCCTAGTCCTTCTTTTCTCTAGACTAGATATAACCAGTTCCTGCAACTGTTCTTCATATGTTTTAGCTTCCAGCCCCCTTAATCATGCTTGTTGCTCTTCTCTGTACCCTTTCCAGAGTCTCAAATTATTATTTTTTTATATTGTGGTGACCAGAAGTGGATGCAGTATTCCAAGAATGGTCTTACTAAGGGTTTGTAAAGGGGTACTAATTCTATACCTCTATTAATGCAGCCTAGGATTGCTGCAAATTTAGCCTAGGACTAATTTTGTTTTAAAAACTATGCATTAATCAGAATAATTTGCCATGGTCACCTCGCCATGGTCAACTTGCCACAGCCAACTTGCTGCAGGACAAGAGTTACACTAATATGGAAGAAAGGGTGGAATAGAATCGTTAAAGAAAGGATGAAAAAGGAAGGACAGTATAAAATATGAATGACAAGAATTAAAATATTTTTTTTATTTTAAATAATTACATTGAATTGTTAAATTGTCCCATGGCGAGTTGTCCCATTGTGGCATTAATGTAGGTTTTTTTTGCAAAACAACAACAACAACAACCACATATTTTAATTTAAGCAAATTGTTTGGTGCAAAAGTAGCAATTCTAGCGAATGGGCATTTTCAGAGTTCTTAAGAAATCACACAAGGGAAGTTTTGATGGACTTTTCCATCCATTAAGACAATCAGGCTCCATTGGGGTTAATCTCCAGACCAACATATTGGCCAAATAAAGAGAGGGGTTAAGGGGGGGGGGGCAGAGAGAGAGCAGGAAACAACCCCTACCTTCCCAAGCTTTGTCAAGTACAACTCTTGACATGATTTGTGACTTCATCAGAGCTGTGTCATGGTTTGGATTGATAGCTGTGCATAGAGTCAACAAAGTAACACCCAGATTGCATACCCTATCCAATAAATCATGTCATTCATGCTGGGTGCAACATGTCCACAGAAATCCATCTTTCGGCACTTTTCTCTGACCAGTCATTCCTAATGAATAGTATCATCTGCACACTAACTTCTGCAGCCTGTCATCTTCTCATCATGCTCACCTTCTCGTCTTTCTTGCTACCTTCTCCTACTGTCTTATGATTTGTCACATTGTTTGTATCTTATGATGTATTACTGTATCATGATTTATCATCTATGACTTATCACTTTGTTGTTTTGTATGTACACTGAGAGCTTCTGCACCAGATACAAATTCCTTGTGTGTCCAATCCCACTAGGCCATTTAAGAATTCTGTTCTGTTCTGTTCTGTTCTGTTCTGTGCCGTTCCATTCCATTCTTATTCTATTCTTTTCTAATTATTTCATATTCTATTCCATTCCATTTATTTCATATTCTATTCTGTTCTGTTCTGTGCCGTTCCATTCTGTTCCGTTCCGTTCCATTCCATTCCATTCTCGTTCTATTCTATTCTAATTATTTCATATTCTATTCCATTCCATTTATTTCATATTCTATTCTATTCTATTCTATTCTATTCTATTCTATTCTATTCTGTTCTGTTCTGTTCTGTTCTGTTCTGTGCCGTTCCATTCCGTTCATTCCATTCCATTCCATTCTATTCTTATTCTATTCTATTCTAATTATTTCATATTCTATTCCATTCCATTTATTTCATATTCTATTCTATTCTATTCTATTCTATTCTGTTCTGTTCTGTTCTGTTCTGTTCTGTTCTGTTCTGTTCTGTTCTGTTCCGTTCTGTTCCGTTCTGTTCCGTTCTGTTCCGTTCTGTTCTGTGCCGTTCCATTCCATTCCATTCCATTCCATTTATTTCATATTCTGTTCTGTTCTGTTCTGTTTTCTTCTGTACTGTACTGTACTGAACTATACAATACTATGCTATGCTATGCTATGCTATGCTATGCTATGCTATGCTATGCTATGCTATACAATACTATACTATTCCCGTAGCTCAAACTTTTTCATCTGCACAATCAAACTCCTTGGTTCACATAATCAAAATTTAAAAAGAAAGAAAGAAAAAGAAATGGACTCAAAAAGTGTGTACTTGGAATTTTCGGCACAGAAAATGCACCTACATTGTTCATATGGATGTTGCATTGGGGTGGATGGGGGGAAGCCATCTATTGCGGAAAGCAGCTGGATCAAACTGAGGTCTGCAAAAATGCAAAACAGTGAAACCAATCCTGACAGATTTATTTCACCATAATGCTGAGCTCTGACTCCGGCCACTTTTGATTTCAGAAACACTGGTCGCTCCATGGCCCAGATCAAAAGCTGACAAGTCAGTGGAAATCACAGCTAGGGAAAATCACTCAGCGTTATGTTTCGTGCTTCATAAGTAGAAATCTATACATTCAATTCAGAACAACTTAAAAGGATTAAAGGAGATCCTCCAAGATCCCTTCCAACCCCGTGTTCTATGATTTCAAATATATGACGGAAATAATGAATAAATCTTCCACTTACGATCACAACTGGGATAGGAATTTCAATCCTAAGTCATCATGGCCATACGTCGAGGCAGCCATTTGACTGGGCCTGAATTTACAGTGGCTTTATGATGGTCGTTCGAATCACACCGTTCTAAGTCTGAATCCATTCTCCCAAATGGTCAGGTTTTTTGTTTTGTTTTTTCAAAAATCAACAAAAAGGCCGAAAATCAGCAAGAAACATCACTGAGGTCACATGACTTTAGGACTCCTGTCATAAAAGTGATTAACAGATTAACAGAGTTGGAAGGGATCTTGCAGGTCATCTAGTCCAACCCCCCCTTCCCAAGCAGGAGACCCTACACCATTTCTTACAGATGGCAGTCCAGTCTCTTCTTGAAAGCTTCCAGTGATGAAGCTCCCACAACTTCCGAAGGCAACTTCTGTTCCATGGGTTGATTGTTTTCACTGTCAGAAAATTTCTCCTTATTTCAAGGTTGAATCTCTCCTTGTTCAGTTTCCATCCATTATTCCTTGTCTGGCCTTCAGGTGCCTTGGAAAATAGCTTGACCCCCTCCTCTCTGTGGCAGCCCCTCAAATATTTGGAATACTGCTATCATGTCTCCCCTGGTCCTTCTCTTCACTAGACTAGCCATGCTCAGTTCTTGGAACCGTTCATCATATGTTTTAGCCTCCAGTCCCCTAATCATCTTGGTTGCTCTTCTCTGCACACTTTCTAGAGTCTCAACATCTTTTTTATAGTGTCGTGAGCAGAACTAGATGCAGTATTCCAAGTGTGGTCTTACTAAGGCTTTATAAACCGGTGCTAGAACTTCATGTGATCTTGATTCTATCCCTCTATTAATGCAGCCTAGGATTGCATTGGCTTTTTTGCTTGCTGTAGTGGTCTTACTAAGGCTTTATAGAGTGGTATTAGTACCTCCCGTGATCTTGATTGTATCCCTCTGTTAATGCAAGTTAGGATTGCATTGGCTTTTTTGGCTGCCGCTGCATACTACTAACTCATATTTAAGTGGTTGTCCACTAAGACTCCAAGATCCCTCTCATGGTTACTGCTATTAAGCCTGGTTTCACCCAGTCTATATTTGTACTTTTGGTTTTTGTAGCCTAAAGTGTAAGACTTTACTTTTCTCTACATTAAATTTGATTTTGTTTGATAGGGGCCAGTGTTCAAGTGTGTCAACATCTGTCTGGATCTTGAGCCTATAATCTATGAGCCGGCTATCTTGAGAATTACTATTGAATAAAGTGGATCAACTTCACACAACAGAAGCTAACTGAGCCTGGATATCGTAGAGGTGTGTGAATCCATCAAATTAGGGGACTGGAGGCTAAAACATATAAAGAATGGTTGCTGGAATTGGGTATGTCTAATTTAGAAAAGAAGGACTAGGGGAGACCTGATAGCACTGTTCCAATATTTGAGGGACTCCTTCAAAGCCAAAGGGGTCAACCTATTCTCCAAAGCACCAGCAGGCAAGACAAGAAGCAATGGATAGAAACTAATCAAGGAGAGATTCAACCTAGAACTAAGGAGAAATTTCCTGACAGTTAAAACAATTAACCAGTGGAACAACTTGCTTCCAAAAGTTATGAATGCTCCAACCAACACTAGAAGTTTTTAAGAAGAGACTGGACAACCATTTGTCTGAAATGGTATAGGGCCGTGATGGCGAACCTATGGCACGGGTGCCACAAGTGGCACGCGGAGCCATATCGGTGGGCACGCGAGCTCAGGTCCGGCGTGCATGTGTGCACCAGCCGGCTGATTTTCAGGCCTTCTGGGCCCACTGGGAGTCAGGAAACAGGCTGTTTCCAGCCTCCAGAGGGGGTGGGGAAGGCCGTTTTTGCCCTCCCCAGGCTCCTAGAAAGGCTCTGGGGCCTGGGGAGAGCGAAAAATGGGCGTGCCATTGCATGCTGGGAGCAGGGGGGTCATGCGTGCATGTGCGGGGGTGCATGGAATTATGAGTGTGAGCACGCACACACGTGATCCCCCGCATCCCCCCCCTTTTGGCACGCGAACCAAAAAAGGTTCGCCATCACTGGTATAGGGTCTCCTGCCTGTGCAGGGGGTTGGATCAGAAGACCTCCAAGGTCCCTTCCAACTCTTGTTATACTGTTCTGTTAAATTTGTTTTGAATGTTTGAATTGATATGAAAAGCAGATCTGTCTACTGGATTAGTAGTATTTACATGCACGTTGGCGTGTATAGGATGCATCCAAATTGATTCGGCGGTGTTCAATGTGATTTGTCAAATTGATTGATTTTTTTTTTTGAATGAATCAATTTGGAGTGCCTGAACCTCCGTTCACTCCAACCGTGGAGTTTGACATTTTTGGGTCACTTCAGACCCTGCAATTCCTATCCTAATGAGGCTTTACTCACTGTGGTAGCTGGTTGGCATGGGCAACCAGAACTAAACACACAGCTTTTGCGACTGTTGCTTATTGATTGGCAAAATAATAGAGACGGAACACGCACAAGTACATTTGCATCGAAAAGTATTATGCAGTCAGGACAATGTCTGTCACAGCCACCAACTATGAACCGATATTGCTAATGCATATAACAATAGTCAAATTATATTACTTAGCTCAGATAAAAGATGAACTCATCTACATGTCTGCAGAAAGAAGTTACACGGATAAACAATTTTTGTGCTACACACAGCATGAATTGCATTGAATTTGCCTAAAATGCTCTCTAAACTACAATCTACTGCAGAAGCCTAGGAACATAATTTCCCCCCTACAGCTAATAGTAAAGCATCGAACGGCTATTATGCTGTGCATATTAATTAAAAGCAAAATTGCACAAAATTGCAGCAAGACTGCTAGTTTTTCTCTCCGAAAAGTTCCCAGGTAGAGTGGCAGAAAGCGGCAATTAAAAATATGATCGCGTTTGTTACAAGAATACACACACACACACACACACACACACACACACACACACACACACACACACACACTGTATATATGTATACATTGAAAGATTAAAACAGCCACAATAACCAAAGAACCCCCTCGTCCAAGGCCATTTGAAACCCTCACTTCCCACCCACTGGAAACAACAGAACCACAACGGACGACACAAGACAGCGATGAAACCACAGACAGAAACTACAGACATGGAACAAGGCGTGCTGGGATTAAAACTTACAGGCAGGTAAACTGGTGGAGCAACCATTAACAGAGAGAGAAGAAAGTGGGAAGGCTCTCCCAAGGATGTCCATGTTACTACGCACACGGCCTGACATGCAAGAGCAGTCGCGCTCAGAGTAGCCGCAATCAAAACAACATGCCAGTTTGAGTCTCTTGCAGGTGGACATCTTGGCTAAAACCGTGATTGAATGGGAGGAGAGGAAGAGTACCAGGTTAACAATGCAGCTGGAAGATCATGTAAGGGAGACAACATACAGGTCTTAGCTCATGGTGGTCTTCTTGACCCATAGCAAAAGAGTGTCACGTTTATTCATCACATCACGTCAGTTCAGAGGAAAATACCCGTTGTTTTTAAATGTTCTTTTAGGACAATTCAAGGCTACAACTCTTGTGTTCCCATTCAAGGTTTTTTGCAGAGTTTAAAAAATAATAATAGAAGAAAACATCAATTTGTTTTTTTTAAAAAAAACTGTTTGGCACAAAATGCACTGCTTTTTTCAGTTTTGGATGGCTTTTTTGAGCAACCAGTAAAAGAGATCATTTGAACTGTCAGGGTCCTTGGTGCTGTCTGAGCTTGGTGGCTTTCTTGCAGATGTTCCATAATCCATCTAGGTAGCATCTTCGCTGCTAGGAGGGAGCAGAGAGCAAACGTCACTCCCTCTTAACACTGATGATGTTACCTAGTTCGGTAATGAAATGTCTGCAAGAAAACAACCAAGCTCAGACAGCACCAAAGATTTCCCTCCCACCCCATTTTTGAGATATGTTTGATCTAGCATTTTTTCCCCCACGGAATGGTAACTCTCTTTGAAATTCTAACTTCAGTTAATGTAAATGCACTTCGGGAAATGAAGTTGATTTTATTCAAATGAGAGGTCCTGCTACTAAGAATAGATAAGTATAGCACCAGACGTTACCACATATGGCTCCAATGTAGCACGAAAAAGCAATTATTAACTTCACTTATTTTCAGCAAATATCTGTAGATTTCGTATTGCAACCGCCATATTATGGTCAGTCTGAAAGTCCATCAAAGTATTCATTCCCTTTTCAGCCAGTTGACCAAGATCAATGGGAACTGGGGTTTGTCAACCTCAGTGGTTTCAGGTTTATGTACTTCCAATAGGCTGTGAAACATCTGGACCTGGACCATACTTATTAATAAATAAACTTATTCAATTTAACAACTTTGAAACAAATTGCCCCCCCCCCAAAAAAAAACACAAAAAATGAGCTGGAAGTCTGTAGAGATTCTCAGCCATCCAGGTCAGAGGTGGGTTCTTGCCGGTTCAGATCGGTTCTATAGAACAGGTAGCGGTAATTCCCCCCCCACTCGCCAAACCTGCAGCAATGGCTGGCTGGACACGCCACCGGACCGGCTCTCTTGGTAGCGCCTACGGTGGTGCCATCTTGTTTTTCGCTTCCGCAAATGTGCAGAAGCTGTTTTTTGCTTCTGTGCATGCACAGAAGCTGGGGTTTTAGTACTGCGCATGCGCACCCGCCCGTGCAAAGCACCCGCGCAGCGCGTGAGGAACCAAACCGGCAGCGAGGTAAGTCACAACCCACCCCTGATCCAGTTCATGGTTGTCATCAGCTCTGACACGATAGGAATCCTTCTATTCCCCACTATCCTGTCAGAGCTGAAGAAGCTTCTTGGATGAGAAGCAAAACTTCTTCAAAAGAAAAAAAAACACAAGGAAGTCCAGTTGCTTCCTGAAAAAGCACCTTTGGGACAACCATGACCTGGATGACTGAGAATCTCTACAGACTTTTAGCTATGCAATTTGGGATGAACACCCTTTGAACGGTGTGGGAGTAGGAATGGATATCCAGAGGAAAAAATGGCGGACTACAGGAACCAAGAGCACTACTCAGGTGACCCTGAGGACACAGAGAAACCTCCAATGACCGTCTAAAAGGATGCAAATGACCAGCTGTCTGCAAGGAATATAAATCCTTCCATTCCCCACTATCCTGTCAGAGCTGAAGAAGCTTCTTGGATGAGAAGTGAAACGTCTTCAAAAGAAAAAAAAACACAAGAAAGTCCAGTTGCCTCCTGAAAAATCACCTTTGGGACATGAGCTGGAAGAGCAAATGAGACTTAAAAAAGGTAAAAGAATAAATAAAATTGTCTTATAACCTCAGACAGAAACAATCACAACTCCATGTTTTAATTTAAAACATGTCCTGCTGTTTTTTTTTTTAAAGTGAGGCAGTAGAAGATAAATTTTCCCCATTGGGTCAGGTTCTGTTCTAAGGCTTTGATGACTTGCTGCTTATGGTATATTTGTCAACCAAGGGAGAATATCCTGATTGTGGGAAAACAGGCAACAAGGGACGTGGATGAGCGATCCTATCTTTTTCTTAAAATTTGCTTGTATTTTCTGGGGCTCTTAGCATTCTCTTTGAGTTATCTTGCAGCTGTTAACATTTGTCAACACACAACATCAGCCTTGGTCAGAACACCATAGATCTTTCTCCTGGGTTGGGTTTTTGGAAGAAAAAACAGAATTGTGTTAAGGTTTTTTTTTTTGGAGAGGTTATCTACTACTATAAAATGATTCGGCAATCCGTTTGCTATTTTTGTTGGCTTCCTCTTTTTAAGACTCCTACAACGTTTAAAACAAACCTTTTGCATTTTTATATTTTAAATTTTTGAGCTTTAAAAAAGGAAGCAAACTTTCTTCCTTTGTCCCGAAGGTGCTTTTTCAAGAGGCAACTGGACTTTTGGGTTTTTCCTTGGAGGTATTTTGCTTCTCATCCAAGAAGCTTTTTCAGTTGTTCTACAGAAGCTTCTTAGATGAGAAGCGAAACGACTTCAAGGAAAAATCCAAGAAAGTCCAGCTGCCTCTTGAAAAGGCACCTTTGAGACAACCATGACCTGGATGACTGAGATCTCCATTTATTCATTATTATTATTTTGGCTTTTTATTAAGGAACAACCAATAAAATTGGTCTAAAAAGCACTGCCTGGCTAAAGAAAAATTAAAATTCATCTAACCACAATATAAAGTTGATTTTCGAATCTTCCTATTAACCAATTGTAGCAAAACCCAAGGATATGCCAGCTGTATAATATTGTGCTGTTGGCCTGGCAAACCAATCCCTGTTTTTAACTTTTTTAAAGGGTGTTTTTAAGGGTGGAAACTAATCAAGGAGAGAAGCAACTTAGAACAAAGGAGAAATTTCCTGACAGTTAGAACAATTAATCCGTGGAACAGCTTGCCTCCAGAAGTTGTGAATGCTCCAACACTGGAAGTTTTTAAGATGTTGGATAACCATTTGTCTGAAGTGGTGTAGGGTTTCCTGCCTAAGCAGGGGGTTGGACTAGAAGACCTCCAAGGTCCCTTCCAACTCTGTTATTCTGTTCTGTTCTGTTCTGTTCTGTTCTGTTCTGTTCTATTCTATTCTATTCTATTCTATTCTATTCTATTCTATTCTATTCTATTCGATTCCATTCGATTCCATTCCATTCCATTCCATTCCATTCCATTCCATTTATTTCTATCTAAATTGTGTCTTATCAAAAGGCAATAATCAAATAAGACCAGGGAGACAGGAGAGCAAAACACTTAAGAACGACAATTTCTTCAGCAACAATTTGTGTTCTTCTGTTCCACGTCGGGAATTGATGCAAACCCCATTTTAAAACCAACGCATTTCAGGGACCGTTTTTAATTATTAATATCGGTGATTCTGGAGACCACACAGCGTTTGAGCATTCTCTTTGTGTACGTACGGGAAACAATTTGAACTTTTGACAATTAAGCTCTTGAAAGAACCGGCTGCAGTTTCATCTGTCAGCAGAGAGGCAGCTGCAGATCAGAAAAAGCAGTTTGTACAGAAATATGCATATAATTCTTCATTCTGATACGGGGTGGTTTTGCATTGACACCAAAGGGAAAATAAATATTTCTCAGCACGCCCACCCGTAGATCAAGATGAAGAGTCAAGAAGGAAGGGCAGTTGAGCAGATCAAAGACATGATGGAACATTAAAGATTGTGCAGCCAGACACATACTGTTTCCCATTAAACCATCATAGACGTTAATTAAATATGGCAATCAACAGCAAGAAAGGAGTCCACTCTGTATGGTTTCATTACTGTTTGTATCTTGGCACCTTAATGTTCAATAAATGCCATCTATTCTGAAACATTCTGGGCACCAAACCATACTGCACTGTAAATCTGAGGAATAAAAGCAAGCCGAAACAAAGCGATCTCCTTTGATTTTGATTACTCTTTTTTTTTGTTACCACTTTCTCTTAAAGCTTATTTCTTCTGTGCTTTAGCCATCAATGGGAACAAATATGGAGTGCTGAGGTCCTCTAGTGGTTTTATCATCAAATAGCAGCTGGCTAAAGACACAGGCAACATCTGTCAAATGGAGGAAGAGGAGGAAGGGGGAGGGGGAGGGGGGGAGGAGAAGGAGGAGAAGGAGAAGGAGAAGGAGAAGGAGAAGAAGAAGAAGAAGAAGAAGAAGAAGAAGAAGAAGAAGAAGAAGAAGAAGAAGAAGAAGAAGAAGAAGAAGAAGAAGAAGAAGAAGAAGAAGAAGAAGAAGAAGAAGAAGAAGAAGAAGAAGAAGAAGGGGAGGGGAAGAGGAGGAGGTGATGAAATGGATGTAATGCTATTTCAGTTCAACTTCAATTTCAGCCACATAAGGGAACTGCAGTATTACAGGAACAACTATGGGTCAAGTGTGGGTCGTGTCAAGTGAGGGTCTTGTGATATGTGAGGTGAGGGTCATGTGACCCACACCTGACCCATCACTAGACCCTCACTTGACACGACCCACACCTGACCCTTCATAAGGTCCATCACAAGACCCTCACCACAGGGGCGCATGCACAGTGCAAGAAACGCCGAAAAAAATACAAAAAAAGAGCCAAAAACAAAATGGCAATGCATGCACGGTACTGGAAACTCAGCTTCTGCTCATGCAAAGGGAAACAAACAAACAAACAAACAAACAAACAAACAAACAAACAAACAAATAAATAAGAAAATAAGAAAAAGGATGGTGGCGCCCACGGATCGGCACCGACCGATCTGGTTTGGTGACATCATCATGACATCACCAGCAGGTCGCTACCGGTTTGGGCGAACCGGTCCGAACCGGGAGGAACCCACCTCTGCCTCACCTAACATGACCCTCACTTGACACGACGTCTCCATCATGACCTACTGACTGCACAAAGCCCAAGCTCTCAGAAGCAGAACACCACTGACACGGACATCCCCTAAATTCTGCTGAAGATGTTACCTAGCCTGGTAACGAAATGTTCGGAAACCAACCCAGAAGCTTGGAGAATGAACCTCCATGCTCAGATAAGCATGTATCTCTCTACCAGCTATCCTAACCAAGGATGGAAATGTGGAATCACTTCCTGGAAGAGGAGCTGGCTGGAAGGGTCAAGTAGGACATTTTCAACAACCAGTCCCTTCCGAAAACACCAAGTCACACAAAATGAATTTCAGTGCTGTCTAAAGAGTTGGGAAACTCCTGGATGAAACCACAGGTATCTTGACCCCATTTAAAGTTCTTTGTTGAATCTCATGACATCAGTTGCCTTGACAGCCCAATGCTGAATGGCCTTTGAAGTTTGTACCCATGTTTTAAATTATACATCGGTGCACTAACCCATGTGCGTTTACAGACAGAAATGTTCAATGGAACATAGATTCACTGCTACAGGGGGTGATGCTAGTTTGTCTCCTCACGGTGCACCCTGGATAGCACGGAAGTGTGAACCAAACGACTAGCAACAAGTGGCAGGCAGGCTACATTGAAGAATTGGCAGTTAATGACAGTTGGCAGCCAGACACCTTTGTAGAACTCCTGGCTCTCTAAATACATGGCAACGGATAAACAAAACGGGCCTTTTTTTTTGTCTTGAGCCACACTGCACCACCAGCTCTACAAAGGCAGGAAGCCTTAGTGAAGGAGTACAACAAAATTACAACTCGCTCAACAGCTGTCTAACAACTTTAAGGTCAACACACTGTGGGAAGCCAGATGGGCTGCTGAACACCCAGATACAGGCAGTTACGTAGATGACCTTACACAAAAGGTGCCAGGTTTTGACCTTCCTCGCCAGCATTGGTCAACTCTGAAGAGGGTCTTTTGTAATTTTTTAAATTGTTTTTAATGTATATTCTAATTGTTCTTTTCTCTGTTGTATGCCGCCCTGAGTCCTACGGGATTGGGCGGCCTATAAGAACAATAAATTAAATTAAATTAAAGTCTGTACCCAACATGGTGTCTGCCAGGACTCATTGTTTAAGTGGGGTCTTGTCTCTACCCCTCAGTGTGACTGTGGTGCTCCTCAACAAAATATCCACCACATTGTGTCCGAATGTCCATAAAGAACTTACACCGGCCCAATGTCTGATTTTTTTCAACATAGACCACCCTGTCCTTGAATGGCTGGGTGGACTGGACATTAACATTTGAACCACTATGGCATTTGCCATAACGCTAAATAAATAAAACTGCTACGTGTATATTTGAGTTGTATCATCCTTTTGTTTTGGGTAAAACCTGGTTGCGTGTTTACATCGGCCCGGATCAGAAATCACAGATATGTTCATCTGATGTCAGCTATAAATTTGGTATTTTCCTTCATTAATGGTTGTAACTGTCAGGAAATTTCTCCTTAGTTCTAGGTTGCTTCCCTCCTTGATATTTTTCACCTCGTACATCTTGTGGGCTTAGTTTAAATTAAGCTCTAAAAACACAAGCCTGCTTTCAACCCTGATTATTTTCTACTTTACATGAATTTCTCAACCGCATGTAGATTCTTCGTCTACTACAACGGATTACACTAAATATAATGGATCTCACTGTTGTAATTAGAGGACCTGTGTTATGTTGTTTTGTATATACACGGAGAGCTTCTGCACCGGAGACAAATTCCTTGTGTGTCTAATCACACTTGGCCAAATAAAGTATTATATAGATATTTCTATATTTTCCCCCTCACATCAACCAATAAATTCTTATCAAACTTGGAAGAATGCAATGGAGGTTCTTTAGACTTTAAGGGCAAACCGATGTATTACATTAAAGGTGTGTGTGTGTGTGTGTGTGTGTGTGTGTGTGTGTGTGTAAACAAATATTAAAACAAATATATACAGTATATTTGTTTTAATGGAAGTTTGATCTGGTTTAGAACTATGATGCGGAAAACTGACTCACTGCTATTTGCTTCCAGACAGAAGCCATAGCTATTTTTTTTCTAAGACCAGCAACATTTTGGGGAAGATACAGTAACTCTTGAAATTACAGAAGAGCAATAAGTGGTTAATCTCCCCAGCTGTGCAAAAAAAAATCCTAACCTAATTTTTGAAGCTCGTAGCTGAAAAACACACACTCAAAGGTGAGGTCACATAACAAAGTGCATTTGGTCTAAAATTTCTGTTTTTCCAGTCTAACAATGTACAGTTTGGCTAAAAGGCATTTTGAAATAGCATATCTGCTGAACGCACATTGCTTAAATGGGGCAGTTTCCATATTAAAATTTAATTTCCATGTTTTTTAAAAAAATCAAGGAATCACAGTGTTGAAAGTGCAATTTCCTGCTTTGGACACCTGAAAAATATAACGTGGGAATAGGCAAATGCATTTTTGGGAGGCAGGCAGATTGTTTTTGAACATAATTATAATAAGCCAGGATTCGTTCTCATTTAATGCGATTCCTTAGAAAGCAGCATCCTGCTGAACATTTTGGAGGCCACATTTCTTAGGATTAATTGAAGTTTAATGTTGGTGCTGAAATCATTCTGTTACCTTTTTTTTTAGTTTAGAGATAAAAAGGAAAATATTAAGTAAATTTCAGAAATACGCTACAGAAAACTACCCATTAAACACACCATATTCTATGGTAGACTGGATCACTATTACAACTTTTGAAACATGGATTTTTTCAGTGTATGTTTAATGTTAGATTTGCTTGTTTGTCTACACATTTTTTTGTTTTTGATACTGTTGGATATATGTTTTTCCGTTTTCTTTGTTTTGCATTTTATTCTTGTTGATAAAACATCTATCTATCTATCTATCTATCTATCTATCTATCTATCTATCTATCTATCTATCTATCTATCTATCTATCTATCTATCTATCTATCTATCTATCTATCCTTTTAACGACACCATAATCTCTTGCAGGGTGGAATATGGGCAACTGAATGGAGCTAGCAGAGTGTTTTAATGGCCGGATGCCCTTCCTGTCGCTAATGTGGAGTTTTATATTCTCAGTGTGCCCAGAGAGAGAAATATCTGCCTAGGATCGAACTCACAGTCTCCTGATTGTGAGGCAAGAGCTCCACCTCTAGGCTACTGCACCACTCTTTTCTCTTTCTCTCTCCCCCACTCTCCCCCCCTCCCCCTCTCCTATCATTCATCTATCTATCTATCTATCTATCTATCTATCTATCTATCTATCTATCTATCTATCTATCTATCTATCTATCTATCTACCTACCTACCTACCTACCTACCTACCTACCTACCTACCTACCTATCTAATTCATACCACCCTGTTTCTCCCAAAATAAGACATCCCCTGATAATAAGCCCAATCGGGCTTTTGAGTGCATGGCAATAAGGCCAAGCACTTATTTCAGGGTTCAAAAAAATATAAGACAGGGTCTTATTTTCGGGGAAACACGGTATGATATGCTTTACACCTTCTCACAATTGCATGATTGCTTTCCATCTAGGCGACGATCCCTTACATTTAAATAAACCAAATTATACATGTTTGACCAAGGGATTTGTAGGACTGCTACCCTCTTTAGAACGGAGACTGGAAAGAGGCTTGCAGCTGGTCCCTGATTCTGTGATCAAGTTATTTCAAAAAAAAAAAAATTATAACTCATCACAAACTGAAGCAAGTAAGCAAAACGTTAAAAAACAAACCAAACAAAGAGCGCACAGGGTGCAATTAAAAAAAGAAAGAAGAAGAGAGCTACGTCCCTAAAGATATTCTGGGTGCATACAGCACACGTGGGTTTATCAGTTGCGCAGCAAATAATCATTCAGTAATTTTATTTATTTATTTATTAGAATCTGTCAGCCAAAAACAAAAACAGGAATGAAAGAGAAAAAATACAATGAACAGGGACGATAGGCACGTTAGTGCACTTATGCACGCCCCCTCTACTGACCACTTAACTATGAAGTAAGGTCCACGGAAGTCAATTTGTGACTGAAACTGTGAAAATTTGTAGCTGAGACAACTGAATCAGTTAGGGCATTCCAGACTTTGACAACTCTATTACAGAAATCATATTTTTTGCAGTCTAGTTTAGAACGATTTAAAATTGAGTTTAAAGCGGTTGCTCGCGCATGTATGATTGCGATTAAAACAGAAAAAGTCATTTACAGGTAAAACATTACTACGTATAATTTTGTATGCAATACCTAGGTCTGACCGCAAGCGACACGGTTCTAAGTTATCCAAACCGAGAATTTCGAGCCTAGTAGCATAAGGAATTCTATTGTGTGCAGAAGAGTGCAAAACGAGTATAAGAATAACGACGGCTCGGTGGTGCTGCATTTTTGCAAAGTAGTTTGCAAGAGTGAAGCCTGTAAACGGGAGTTCATATCTACGATAAATTTGTTCACCAAAAGCAGCATAAACCACAAGAAATTACATTTGCGTAATTATTGATTAGCAAAAACTCCAGAATCTCCAAACAATTCGCTCCTTTCATTTATGCTCTAGAACCAGTCAATCTGTGGGTCTAACTTAACCAGTCTAACTTAATCTCAAGTTTTGTTAGAATATAACATCAGAACAGGAGGCTTATTGGTTAAGTTTCTGGGCACAAGGACAGAATCTCAGATGAAAGTTGGTGTATATCTTCTGGACCATCCATTTTAACTGGTTGGCTATCAGGCATGGCCTCCACCCCAGGGGTGGCTTTCAAAAATGTTAGCAAAGGGTTCTCTGCCCGGCTGCTGGGTGGCCGTCGCCATGGTGGGCGTGGGCTAATCGACTTCCTGCAACACAGTGGGGGGGGGCATTTTTGCCCTCACCGGGCTCCGGAGGCCTTCCTTGAGCCTCAGGAAGGCCAAAAACTGCCTCCCCAGGATCTGGAGGCCCTCTGGAGGCCAGAAATGGGCCCATTTCCAGCTTTCTCGAACTTCTGGTAGGCCCGTTTTTTGCCCTCCCCGAGCCTCCGCACGCTCCCTGTACTTACCTGCATCCAAAATGGGCTGCGTGGGGACTCCTGGGAGGGGAGGGGCAGAGTGGGCGGGGCCAGCCAGGAGTGGGATTTGGGGGTTCTCCAAAATCTTAGCTAGAGGTTCTCCCGAACCCCTGTGAACCCCCAGCAGCCCACCTCTGCTCCACCCCTGAC
Source organism: Diadophis punctatus similis (assembly GCA_023053685.1). NCBI lineage: Eukaryota > Metazoa > Chordata > Lepidosauria > Squamata > Dipsadidae > Diadophis > Diadophis punctatus. The sequence goes on from JALIGW010000017.1 coordinate 18,703,164, forward strand.
TAACAAATCCTGCTATCTATGAAATGGATATAGGTAGTCCGCAAGTTACAACCGTTCATTTAGTGACCGTTTGAAGTTACAACGGCATTGAAAAAAGTGGCTTACGACCGTTTTTCACATTTTTGACCATTGCAACATTCCCCCATGGTCACATGATCAAAGTTCAGACGTTTGGCCACTGGTTCATATTTATGACAGGGGCAGCATCCCCTTTGATGCCCTTCTGACAGGCAAAGTGAACGGGGAAGCCAGATTCGTTTGACAACCATGTGACTGACTTAATAGCTGCAGGGAATCCATTTAACAACAGCGGCAAGAAAGGTCGTAAAATGGGGCAAAACCTCACTTAACACCTGTCTTGCTCAGCAATGGGAAATTTGGGGTCCAATTGTGGTCATAAGTTGAGGACTATCTGTATTCTTGAAAGACATTCTCTTGCATTGCTTAGAATAATCATCCCAGGGGTTTCCCAGACAGAGAAAATGATGGGTTTATATACCGCAGTCCTGCCTCCATTTTTATCATTTTAGTCCCTCACCCTCATCCAACCATTAAGTTGGCTTAAAGCAGGTAGCAAACAAGCAAGCAAGCAAACGAACGAACAGATAAGATGCTTCCTTGAATTGTTAATCAATTCTGTCTAGGTTGCCGTAAACTTTCTGATTTTCAGTTATTGAAAATACAGTTGATCAGAAGGGGACAAACAGGAGAAGAGAGAGGAACAAAACCAAAAGAAAACGAAGAAATATTGCTGGTATATTTGTTTTGTTTTGTTCAACGTTGCCCCAGCTTCCATGGGCATAAAACATATTGGGGGATGGGGTATAAGACGCCACTGCTTCATGCAACATTAAAAAAAGGAGAAGAAGAAGAAGAATACTGAACAAACGAAAACTCTTCACTGGAAGAAAGACAGATCGGACTGCACTCTGGGCTACAAAGAACCCGTTTTTACTCACAATAGATCACTATCAGTGTGTAGTTAAAATATAGTATGGGCCGTGTTCCAAGGCAGCAAGAGGAAAAAAATAAATCACAACATTGTCAATTATCATCTGCTCAGGCAATCTTCTTCATAAATATCAGTGTACACATGAACTATATCTTGTAGATGCAATCTTTTGCCGAAGGAAGGATCCCATCTGGAAACGAAATGATTTAATACTAGGAGGAAAGGAACGAGTAAGCACCGCTTTCCGGGTTGAACTTTCCTCTCAGATGGCGGTGTCCAAAATTTTAGAGCTGTAATTCAGTTACATGAACTTGGATTAATCAACGATGAATCTTGCCGTACTCAATCCATGTGGATCATTGCACAAATACAACAACGGTTTTGTTAAAAACTTTCTTTAAAGATTTTCATAGGTTTTATTTTTATATTTATGTACTGCATGCTTATTTTGGGAGAAGGTATCTTCTTAGAAGTATCTCCTTCCTGTCAGAAATACCCCTTCTAACATGGAACTTGTTGCTTTACTAAAAAAAATGAAATTATTGAGTTGGACTATGCTGAAATCAAACAATTTCCAATGGATTGATTCAATAACTGAACTGACTAAATGTTAACAAAAGTACATTTGGTTAATTCCAAGGCGTACCCACAGCTAAATCTCTTTTTCCCCTTTAATTCCAATTTAAATTAGAATGAGAAAATTTAGAAATTAAAATAGGACCAAATCCAGACCCATCACATATCACAACCTTCTACAAGATGGATTTTGCACAAGAAATTCATTTCCAACAGCGTGGAGCAGAGAAAGGAAGGACCGAAGAGAAAGAGAAAAGATTGGTAAGGAAAACTCTGTTTCTCTAATTATCCCTGGTTTCGTGAAGCTTCAGAGTTCTGTGCTGAATTATTAATATTTGGCTTAACAGGTTTGGACAAATAGCTATGTAGGTCAAATTTACTTTTGAGACCCTGACAACATTGAAGCTAATATTCAGAAACATCTGAAGGGATGTGAAACCTCAGATGCATTATTAAAGAACATGGTTTTCAACTCGTTCAGGAAGCTGCATGTAATTAATTCCAAAATAATTATTGTTTTTCCTGCAAAGAAGATATATATCTATATCTATATCTATATCTATATCTATATCTATATCTATATCTATATCTATATCTATATCTATATCTATATCTATATATATATATATATATATATATATATATATATATATATATATATATAAATATATATATATATATATATATATATATATATATATATATATATATATATATATATATATATATATATATATATATATATATATATATATATATATAGCACTTCATTCACCTGTTTACAAAACTTTGCTCTCCTGCCTTCACTTTCTCGTGGGCTTCTAGGCATTATTGTGATGCTTGTTAGCAAATCTGAGTGCGGGGGTGGAGGAAGGAATATAGCACAAAGGGTCATTCTTCTAAATTAAGCCTTTGGTTTATGCAAGAAATATCAAGTAGACTTCAAACAGTTTTCATGACTACATCAGGGGTAGGTTCCTGTTTTCCTCGCTGCCGGTTCCCTCCTTGCCGTGCCGCGCAGGCACGCGCACATTTAAAAACCACCTTCTGTGCGTGCGCAGAAGCAAAAAACAAGATGGCGCCGCCTATGGCGCCATCGAGAGAGCCAGTTCAGGGGCATGGCAGGCCTGGGTCACTGCAGGTTCTAGTGACCTAGGCTGCCAAGTTACTACCGGTTCCATAGAACTGGTCCGAACCGGGAGGAACCCACCTCCGGACTTCATGCAGCTTCTTGGTACCACTGAAATTCTCTGAAATGAGCTCCATCAATTCCAATGAAATAGAACCGATGGGTTATTTTCCGAATCTGAATCCTCAAAGTGGAATGCGACAGCTCGTTGCACAGCTAAGGCACTACAGCCAACTCGCCACAGCCAATTCGCTGCGGGACAACTCACCGCGGGACAATTCAACAGGGCAATTTAATTGTTTAATCTAATTAAAAATTTATTTTAATTTTTGTCATTCAGATGTCATTTTGTCCCTCCTTGTTCAGCGGTCAATTGACCTACGGCATGAGTTGTCCTACGGCGAGTTGGCTGCGGCGAGTTGTCCTAGAACCCCCTCAAAGTGCTGCTAGCTCTCTTTTCCATGATCTTGACCCAAGTAGCTTAATGGTAGCTTGTATGGTCTTTGGGCTGGATCCTACCATCCAGGGAGTTGAAGTCCACACATCTTCAAACTGCCAAGGTTGAGAAACACTGGTTTGGATGGTGAAGTAAGTTTCTTTTAAAATTAATAACGTGGATGTTTTTGTGGTGCCAATGTTAGAAACTTGATTAACTTAATATCAATAGAACTAACTAGAGTTACAGATTGGGAATCTTGAGCATTTAACGTAAAGGGCAGTTTAAAGTACAAATGTAGAGATGACAGCTCAATTAACTGTTCTCAGTCAATGGAATCAACGAGATTGTAAAACGTCTAATTAAGCAGACGAGGCTCCCTAAAACAGAATTGCTAACACCTTTGTTTTGTTTGTGCTTAAGCCATCTTGGATGTATACTGAACTTATTTAATATAATGGCTGGGTTACTTTGCCAAATCAAATTTCTGGCACTAAAGCTTTGTAGAACAGTCTTAGTTCGTGGGAGCAAAATTCCCATTTCTCTGAAATTCTGGTTTCTTCTGCTATGAAATTCAGATTTCCCACGCAAACAACCCATTTGGAAATGTAGTACAACTACATTGGTGTAATTCCAGCCTGTGGGTACAAATGAGATCTCCAACAGAGGGAATTGAAGAAAGGGTACCAAGATGATCTATTTGTCCTCCCTTAATCCCTTTCCATTTATCTGACTACATTTGTCTTTCTCATCAGCTTTCATTCTTTTCGGCACCAATGTCACTTCTTCCACTGGAATGATTAACACTTCCAGTCAGGGGTTACTTTTAATACATATGGACAGTGGAGGGCATCTTCCAAAGATTTTCCAACAGTTCTAGATAGACTTCTCAAAGGATTAATTCATACATACTGCCATTTCTTTCCTACAGCTTCCAAATGTCTGTCTCCTTTATCCTAACTGCTTGGTTTCTATCTATCACCTGTCTGCCTGTCCATCCATCCATCATCATTATATGGATTTAAGCTTTGAAACTGTGGGAAAAGCTGCCTGTTTGTAATTCCCCTTTTCCATGCTACGTGGAAAACAAGCATGACCAGGAAGTGATGGGTAACACTTGATATGTACAGTAGAACCTCTGGTCACGACCATAATCCATTCCATAACTTTGGTTGCAAACCGATTTGGTTGCAAACCTAATTTTGGAAATTTGGCACTTACAAAAAAAAATGGTGTGGAAGGGGAAATCGGCCGCAAAAAAGAAATTTGTGGATTTTTGGTCGGAACCCGATTTGGTCGTGGTTAGAAGCGTTCGTGACCAGAGGTTCTACTGTATCAGCATTTTCTTATTTTCGAGGAACATCCTAAGGCCGTGATGGCGAACCTATGGCACGGGTGCCACAAGTGAGTGTGCCACAAGGGAGTGAGGGGTTCATACACGCATGCGTGGGGGTGCATGGAATTATGGGTGTGGGCACACACACACGTGATCCCACGCATCCCCCCCCCTTTTTGGCACGCGAACCAAAAAAGGTTCGCCATCACTGTCCTAAGGCATGAAAACTTTCGTTTCTGAAGGGCCAACCAAAGTGGCACAGACCAGTAAAAAAAAAAGCATTACTTTTGGATTGTGTTTATTATATGAAGGGCCCACCTGGGTCTCCTTTTTTTAAAGCATTGGGTAAAACCCACAGTATATCACATACTTTTGAGATGGAGACTGATGGACCTGTACAATGGCTGTCCATTTTTACAGATGGATGATTTGTGAGGGCTAAGTAACTACAGAAGGATTGCAAGCCTTGCTTTGCCTCAGAATGATGTTTCTTACAACTAGCCCTGAGATCAGAACAGACCTGGGTCTTTACTGGTTCTGCTCAATCAAAATATTGGACAGGCCAGCATGGCAGGGAACGCTGGTTCTTTTCTCCAACCTCTGTTACCTCATGGAGAAATCAAAGTGGTATGTTATGCACACAACTCTGCCTGCCTTGGTTTTCAATTTGCTGCGCTGTTTTATTCAAAACTTCATTCTAGTGCAGGGGTGTCAAACTCGATTTCATTGAGGGCCGCATCAGGGTTGTGTTTGACCTTCGGGGGGGATGGAGGGGCCAGGGTGGGCATGGCCAGCTCGACGTCACTCGTGTTGGGGGTGCCTGTGGTGGCCTGAGAGCTCTGCCAGCGAAAATGGGCTCCCGAGCTCTGTTTTCAGCTGCGACGGCATCCAACCCTCCACCAGCGAAAACGGAGCTCGGGAGGGCCGCATGCGACCCTCCCAAGCTTCATTTTTGCTGGCAGAAGCAACGCAGGCCAGTCCTTCACTGCTTTCAGGGCGGCCCCACAGGCCAGATCTAAGCACCCCATAGGCCAAGTCCCGCCCCTGGGCCTTGAGTTTGACACCCCTGGTCTAGAATAACGTAGTGAAAAAAACTTTGTATTCCTGTATTTGATAGATACCCAGGATATCAAAATGATCCATTAAGGGTTGCTGCCAATCAAATATCATACAGGCGAAACAATTCTGGTTGGACCCATCAGTGTGATTTCGGCCAATAACCAACATAGGTTGTGTTCATAACCATTAGAGCTAAAAGAAAACTCAGGGAGAATCAGTAAAGGGAACACTGACTGAGTTTTAACGCACCATTTCAGCTTAGGGGTTCGAGAATGAGTAACTAAACAAGGCTATGCTCCTGCTCAGGAAGTATCCGCTGCTTTGCTTTGCAAGGTTCAGAAGCTGAAGGACAGGTGTGGGTTGTTGTTTTTTTTAGTTTTCTTTTGTTTTCAAGAGGAGGGGGAAAAGTGCCAGCAGCCTCCTACATATTTTCCTCTGAGCAGCGCTAGTTGATAAGGAGGTAGGGATAAGCCTGACTTTAAAAACAAACCTGATGTAGCTTATTCCAACTACGTTGGAAAATCGTTACTCCCAATTAAAAGAAGAAAAGAAACCCAGAACCTTAGAATAAAGTGTAAACGTTCCGACGTAGAATAAAGTGTAAACGTTCAAAAGACAATGCACATTAAAATATTTTTTTGAAATGACATTTCCTGAAGAAATTAGATTTCAGAGACAAGGCAAGGATGGATAACAGCGCTATACTTTCCTACATGTACAGGTAGTCCTTGATTTATGACCACACCACTGAGCCCCACGTTTCCGTTGCTAAGCAAGACCCTTGTTAAGTGAGCTGTGTCCCATCTTACGACCTTTCTCGCCGCAATTATTAAGTGAATCGCCACAGCTGTTAAGTGAGCCATGCGGTCATTAAACGAATCTGGCTTCCCCCCCTTGCCTTTGCTTGCCGGGAGCCACTGGGAAAGTTGCCAGTGGCGATGGCAGTGCAACTGTCATAGGTACATGCCAGTTGCCAAGCCTTCAAATTTTGATCAAGTGACCATGTGGGCGCGGCAATGGTCGTCAGTGTGAAAAATCAGCCCTAAGTCACTTTTTTCAGTAACTTTGGTCACTAAATAGATGGTTATAAGTCAAGGGCTACCTGTATTGATAATGTGGCACAAATCGGCTTTTTGCTCCCGCCTTCCATCCGTGTACAAATTCTAGAAACTGGGTTAAAGTGATTTTTTAAAAAAAAAGCCTAGGGAAAAAAACACAAGAAGGGTGTGTTGTAGATAAAATGACTTACGTCGTTTGCAGCCACATTTTTTAATCCTTTTGGGGTCTGTGATGTCATCATGACACGCCTTGCAATAAAAGTAGGCCCTGGAGTGGAGGGAGAAAAGAGATAAAACTGACACTTCTCTTAATTCATACAAATGATATTAGTTCTACATTTTCTCTCCGCGAAAAGTGCCGAATTAATAAAACATGCCAGCCTTAATTTCCTTTAATCTTTTGAAAGGTTTAGGCATTTAAGGAAGGGAATGTTTGCTACAAGACAATTAATTTCCAACCCCAGCTTGGGTGATTCGAATTCACGCTTCTTTTTAATAAATTTAACTTGAACATAATGGTGGCGAATGGTTCATAAATGTGACACGCCGGATCAGTTCGTTGGGCTTTCATCTTGGAAAGAAGCAAACCACTTTGACTTTTTTTAAAATCCAAACTTACAAAAAAGAGTGGGGGGCATTCTTGGCAGAGAAACTGCACTTTCAAAGGCCTCTGATTTTTTATTTTTTTATTTTTTTATGCTTTTTTTTAAAAAAAAAGACCAGACAAATACAGAAGACTATTTGTTCCACTTAGTTTCACATGGCTTAATGTTCTGAAGGAATTCAAATACAGTTGTGGAAGAAATGCAGAACAATAGCGTTTATGGCTGAAATGGCATTGCCTCTGCAGCTGAATATAGGATACAGATTAACAGAGTCGGAAGGGTCCTCGGAGATCTTCTAGTCCAATCCCCTGCTCAAGCAGGAGACCCTAGACCAGGGGTCGGCAACCTTAAACACTCAAAGAGCCACAAAGGTCCTAACCGGAAGCCCCCCATTCAATTCTGGAGCCAACGGGATGTCCGGTTCCCCCACCATAGAGTCTCCTCCTAGCACGGCATCCTTTTTCCTCTACCAGTCCTAACCAAAAGCTCTATCAATTGTGGAGCTGACTGGAAAACCCGCCCCTTGCCATAGAGTCTCCTCCTGGTACGCCCCGCTTCCCCCCACCAACCGGAAGCTCCTCTCAAAATTGTGGTGCCGACCGGTGACAGGGAGCCGCAGCAGAGGGATGAAAGAGCCACATGTGGCTCCAGAGCCACAGGTTGCTGACCCCTGCCCTAGACCATTCCAGACAAGTGGCCGTCCAGTCTCTTCTTAAAAATTTCCACTGATGCTGGCTTAGATTCAGAACGCTCTCTGGACTGGTGAGAATTTCTGCTGAATGCAGTTAAGAAAATTTCATATTTTTTATTCTTCCCTTCACAAAATATTTTTAAAATAGACTGTGGGAAGTGAAAGGACTCCCAAGAACAATTTTTCAAACGTAGTTTGAAAAACGTAGGGTTTAGTGAAACTTGGGGAAGGGGGAAAAATAGTGATTCCATCTATTGCCGATCAGGAACATTTAATTTAGTCCATTTATGAGCCAGCCGTGTGCAGCAGCAGCAGCAGCCAAAAAAGCTAATACAATCCTGGGTTCTATAAGCAGAAGCATAGAATCAAGATCACGTGAAGTATTACTACCTCTTTATAAAAACCCTAGTAAGACCACACCTGGAATACTGCAACCGATTTTGGTCATCGTACGACAAAAAAGTTGTTGAGACTTTGGAAAAAGTTCAGAGAAGAATGACTAAGATGATCAAAGGCCTAGAGACTAAAACATATGAAGAACGGCTGCAGGATTTGGGCTTGGCTAGTCTAAAGAAAAGAAGAATTAGGGGTAACATGTATTCCAGTATTTGAGGAGCTGCCACAAAGAAGAGGGGATCAAATTATTCTCCAAAGCACCAGAAGGCAGGACAAGAAACAACAATTGGAAAGTAATCAAAGAGAGAAGCAACCTGGAATTAAGGAGAAATTTCCTAACAGCGAGGAGAATTAACCAGTGGAACAGCTTGCCTTCAGTCACTTATCTGAAATGGTATGTGTTCTCCTGCTTGAGCAGGAGGCTGGACTAGAGGACCTCCAAGGTCCCTTCCAGCTCATTCATTCTATTCATATGGACACCATGTACCATGCATGTCTTCAGGTTTCTCTAATTCCTTCCCACATATAAAAATCTAGAGTTGGTCTTTCATTACCAGCAAATGCTTCTAAAAGTTGAGCGAGCCCTTCAATTCTTCTCAAGTTCTTCATCACTCTTATCACATCACATCCTGCCCCAGCAGTGAGATAGAATAGAATAGAATAGAATAGAGCAGAACAGACTAGACTAGACTAGACTAGACTAGACTAGACTAGACTAGAATTCTTTATTGGCCAAGTGTGATTGGACACACAAGGAATTTGTCTTTGGTGCATATGCTCTCAGTGTACATAAAAGAAAAGACAGATTTGTCAAGAATCATGAGGTACAACAATGATTGTCATCGGGTACAAATAAGCAATCAGGAAACAATCAATATTAATATAAATCGTAAGGATCGGGAAAGCTTCCAAAATGCATTGTGGACTGTGATGATACAATTACAGAATGACCAAATATTTACCTTTTCACTTCCTTGGAGTCGCTGGCGATGAAGAATCCTAGCGTACCCTCTTGAATTTTCACATGATTTCCAGGGTTGATCAATATACTGCCCAGTGAAATGGAACAAAATGACAAACAGGAATCAAAAAAAGAGAGAGAAGGCTGTCAGGGCACATTAATTTTATGCTGTGAAAACCAAATTCATTATTTCTTATTGCTCCGTTATAGGGGGCCCATTAGTTTGGCAAATCCGGAAAGAAAGAAAAAGGCCATTAGATGCCATTTTTTAAATGAAAGTTTTCAAAATATGAGCTCTATTGAAACACTGAGGCAGAAAATGCATTCAACTCGTATCACCAAAGCCTTTATCTTGAAACTTTGCTCGAGGCCCGAGCGACTTCAGTTAGGGGTAGAAAGGGGGACAAAAGTACAGAAAGCTTTGATTTTTTTGGCTCTGCGTTCAAAGTTAACAAAATCGTTATGATTGATGCAAAGAAAAATGATTCCCATGGTAAGTATTTGCTCGGAAAAGCCTCACTCTTCTCGCAGCTTAGCCCTTTGTGTCAATTTCTGTTGGTGGGGTATTATTAATGGGCCCCCTATCACTGTCTATTACATGAATTATAGCATAGTACATACATATATATGCTCAGGGGGAATGGTACAAGACAACCATTTACGATTGCTAAAGAAAACATAAACCGGGTATGGTGGTTAATCATTTCTCCAGCCCAAAGCCTCTTTTTCGGACTGTTGTCAATGAATCAAAATAAGTTACTCATCCTTGCTAGAAAAAAAATCAAATCAACTGCATTTCAAGATTTAGACTAATCTCATTGGACTGACTTCTGGGTTTAGGGCGTACGCTCTTCAACAGGAACTATGACTTTAGCCAAACCAATTCACATTTTTAACAGACCCTGGCCCGGATCTTAGAGCCTGCCTTTGGGAGGAAGAGTGGGTGAACATGATCAGCCATCCATGAAGTACTTAACTTGTACATCTGTAAATATGAAAGTTTTTGGTAACCAGTTACAGGTTTCACCCATTGAATGTTGAGTGTTCCATATCAGTTCCAACATGCAACATCCAGGGAAGGTGTAAAGTCTACTAGGATGGAAGTGAATACATCAACCACATATTAAGTGGTTGTATATGCTCATCCTACAAGAAATACCCACCCAATGGAACACATTTATGGTTTACTGGATTTTATTTTCCTTTGCAAACAGATTTGTCATCCTCTTAGAACAAGAGGTGTCCAACCTTGGCAACTTTAAGACTTGCGGACTTCAACTCCCAGAAATCTGTCGGGGAAATTCTAGAAGTTGAAGTCCACAAGTCTTAAAATTGCCAAGGTTGGAGAACCCGGTCTTAGAAAACTTTGGTAGTTGGACAGATCAAAAATGCAATCAACAAACACGTAATGTGGAATACATTGTAGGAATGTGCCTGGTCTCTATTTAGTGAATGTCAAGATTTTCAAAGGATATTTTTTTTTAAAAGGGACTAAATGATTCTATGTTCCATGTGCATCTTTTCACGACCTGATCCTGCCCCACTATCTTAACATTTCTTATTTTAATGGAACACAACCTACAAAAGAAGAAGGGAGGGAGAATTCTCACTGTTTCAAAAAGGCACGAGGTTAATTTAGCTCAACAAAATGCTTTTACAGGTGAATTCACAAAATTTGTTTTTTTCCCTGGAAAACCATAGGCATAGGCAATTTTCGATGATCTTTTAATGTCGTGGTCCAAGACAATGATTTACACCAAGGGTGCCCAAACTTGGCAACTTTAAGAGATGCTGGCTGGAAAATTCTGGGAGTTGAAGTCCACCAGTCCTAAGTTTGGAGACCTCTGGTTTACACAATGGCAGTTATGGGTTGTGGCAATTCGTTTGTGCTGCTGAAAAAGCCAATCTCTTGCCATTTCTATTTCCTAGGACTAAACACACTTCAAAAGCGTGCTTTCCAACTTGCACCTCTCTGGGTTTCATTAAAGCAGACCATTATGTTTTTTCCCCAGCATGAATTAGCGAGTGTTGATGCCTCAAGAAAGAAGTGATATTCAAAGGAGTAGCAGAGAGGTGGCTCACTTGTGTGAGGTCTGAAGGATTTCCTCCCAATCCTTTTCAAAGCATTTTGATAATACCAATAAAGGAGAATATTTGTAGCTCAGGGTTGAAATGAGAGATCCTCGGTGGTCTCTAAGGTTGGTCGTTTTCTTGCAGACATTTCATTACCCAAACTAGGTAACATCATCAGTGCTGGTCAGCGGTAGTCAGACTAGCACTGACGATGTTACTTAGTTTGGGTAATGAAACATCTGCAAGAAAACAACCAAGCTCAGAGAGTACCAAGAATTCCTCATTTTGAAAATGTTCATTTTCAAAGCAGTTTTACAGAGCTTCTAAGGGAAATTTGATTCTCTCTCTCTCTCTCTCTCTCTCTCTCTCTCTCTCTCTCTCTCTCTCTCTCTCTCTCTCTCTCTCTCTCTCCCCCTCCCTCCCTCTCTCTCTCTCTCTCTCTCTCCACAACTCCATCGTTGTTAAGTTAGAAGAGAGTTAACATGCATGCAATGTTTGTAGGAAACGAAGACTGCCACGATTAGAATCGATTGGGACTTAGTAGAAAACATGTTTTAAGGGAATGAGACAGTGAAAGCACATATATATGAACACAAACAGTGCGGGATACACATGGTACAGCTTTCTGGCATTATCTTTTGAGAGTCAATGGATCCTTCCTCCTGCTACCTACTCATAAATGGTATTCTTCTGGAAATATTTGAAGGGCACCTAAGAGGTTTTGCAGGAAGAAGCTGTAGTTAGATATGATGCTGTTAAGTGGAAACTCTTTTCAAATTTACCATAAGTATTCAGCATCTGCACTTATTGTGTTGGAGAAGAGAAAAATAAATGGCATTAATTGAACAAGCTCCACTTCTCCTTCCTAGATCGATAATGACGATGGTTTCAATACCTGGTGAACCCATCTAATTCCTGATCAAACCCTCTTTTACAACTTCCTTGATTATTGCTAAGGCAATTAGCAATCATTGTGGATAATGTAAAAGATGTGTTTTTTTTTCTCTCTCTCTATTAAGCAGCTAAATTTGAGTTACCATTGAATTTAATCTGAATTTTATTTTCAAATCCGGAAGTTCTTTCTTTGGCTATTTTTGTTGTTGTTGATGAAATGTAGCAAAATGTTATGCTTTTTAATTTTTCATTTGTTTTAGAAGATAAGCCAAAGATCAAAAAGAGAAAAATGTGATTTAGAAGACAGGACAATTCTGAGCTTAATTATTAGCATATATTTGAGTAAAAGAACATTATTAATTATTATTATTATTATTATTATTATTATTATTATTATTATTATTATTATTATTATTATTATTATTATTATTATTATTATTATTATTATTATTATTATTATTACTACAGCCAATCAGATGTTCAGACTGGATATGGCATTTTTCACCACCTATCGAGTCCTTCCTGAGATGGCAGATGTGGACGTTTGATGGTGTTAAAGCTTGATGGTTTTCAAGAGGATAGAAGCTGTTCCGAGTAAAGCTGCCTTTTGTAATTGACTGCTGGTGACTTTGTCAATGCCGATGGTGTTCAAGGGGTGCTCCAATTATTTTGCACTTATTAAAATAAGAACCGTCATGGCGCAGTGGTTGGAATGCAGTATTGCAGGCTAATTCTGCTGACTGCCAGCAGTTCAAGGTTGACTCAGCCTTCCATCCTTCTGAGGTGGGTAAAATGAGGACCCAGATTGTTGGGGGCAAGAGGCTGACTCTGTAAACCGCTTAGAGAGGGCTGTAAAGCACTGTGAAGTGCTACATAAGTCTAAGTGTTATTGCTAGTGCTGTTATTGATCAATATTGAGGTCAGAACCAGTTTGCTGTGGTGGTTAAGGCCCCAACCTAGACACTGGAAGACTGTGAGTTCTAGTCTCACCTGAAGCACAAAGCCAGCTGGATGATTTTGGGCTAGTCCCTCTTTCTCAGACCTAGGAAGGAGAAGGCCAAAGCAAACCACTTTTGAAAACCTTTGCCAAAATAATTGCAGGGACTTGTCCAGGCAGTGGCCAAGAGTCAATACTGACTTGAAGGGTATTATTGTTGTTGTTGTTGAAACAAAACACGGGAAGGGGACTCGATTGTTCATAAGATGGGTAACATTTTTCAATGTCCGAAATCTGGATGCTTTAGGCCTGGCAGATATCCTGAATAGCAAAATGTACGTTGGAGCAGATTTCCCTGAATTTAAACTATATTTTAAAAAATAAGCGTTAAAAAGATTCAAAACCTATGGAGAATTCAGGGAGACTAGCAAGTCATACCCAGGGTGGAAGTGCCAACATTTTGGTTGGACACCAAAGAGCAAAATCTAAGCTTGTGTGCAGGAAATAGCAATAGCAATAGCACTTAGACTTATATACCGCTTCATAGTGCTTTACAGCCCTCTCTAAGCGGTTTACAGAGTTCAGCATATTGCCCCCAACAATCTGGGTCCTCATTTTACCCACCTCAGAAGGATGGAAGGCTGAGTCAACCTTGAGCCGGTGAGATTTGAACAGCTGAACTGCTGAACTAGCAGTAGCCTGCAGTGCTGCATTTAACCACTGCGCCATCTCGGCTCTATAAATAGGATCCCTCGCTGATATTTTGTCCCGTACAATTGCTAAATTGTAAGTTGTATTGAAAATTTCAGATATCATATCACACAATATCAGCTGGGCATTTCTATCCCTGAATTTTATCCCCGAGTACTCGTCATTTCATTACTATGTTGGTATACTCTTTTTTCATTTTTTCAGACTTGGGACAGTGAGGAAATCTGACTTTCAGATAAAAAATATCTGTACTGTTGTTTCCAAGTAAAGGTTTTTTTTAGTTAATTGTTCTCGATGGGGGAAAACTATAAGCTTGATAGTTCCTCTATCTATTTTTATTATTCAGCATTCTTCCATTGTAATGTGACTTTTAATATACAATGCAATCCACATTTCAGTTTTATTTTGCCTGTTTATAATGAATAATGAATTTATGTTGATTATGAATCCAGGTTTTAATTTTTTTGATTTGTTTCTCCACGGAACATTGATGGCCATTTTTAAAAACAGTGCCAAATCAACATAATACTAAAATACTAAATGTGGCATTTAATTAAACAGCAGGAAAAATTCACATTTTTTTCCTGCTAGCCTGAAGTAATATTTTCAGTTGTTTCATGTTAAATATTAATTCAAATGAACATCAGTAGGATCAGAATTAATGGTATGATTGATCAGAAAGCTAAACTTGAGCTGACATTCTTCTATCACCCAACTTAATGTGGCTCTCATTGTAGGATAATTGAGGATAATTATATGGCATAAAATCCATATCATTGTAAAAAAAACCTGGTCTAAAACAATCATGTGAATATTTATTCGCTAATAACTACCATTTAGATCAGTGGGGAATTCTGGGAGTTGAAATCCACACATTTTAAAATTGCTGAGATTATGGAACATTGATTTAGGACAAGGGGCCTTATTTTGTCCTGTTATGAAATCATAAAATTTCAGTAGAACTACACCTTGCCTTAGCTAAGTTTTGGATAAATTTGAACCATTGCTATGTTCATGAAAACAAAGCTTCTAGTTCTATAGGTCAAATTACATGTTACATTAAGCCAGTGCTTCTCAATTATTTTCTGTTACGCCCCCCCTAGGAAGAAGTAAACATTTCGCGCGCTCCCAACTCTCCACCAGGATGATTGTTTGCAATATTCGGCACGTTTTCGCTGAAAAACCTCAAGCGGCTTATCAGCGTGATTGGGGTGTAATGTGTTTAAGTGACGCCTTAATTTATTTGGCATCATGCTGTCCGCTGCCAACATTTTTAGACACAGTAAACATACCGGTCTTTCCTCGTCTCCCACCGTAGTCACAGTGAAGCCAAGCGCTACATACGCTTCGTCAAATTTCCTCATCTTAGCTTTCAGGAGACTTAAATTTGTCTCATTATCTCTGTCTCTCTCCTCCTTTATTCTCATCCCTATTAAATATTTTTCCATGGTGTCTCTTAAGGGTTTGTTATCTGCACTTCATATCTCCTGCTCTGTGCTGTGTGCTATTGTTCAGTGCAAAAAACCCCTACTCCCTGCAGCAAAAAAAAGCATGTTCCGCAGGGTCATGCACCCCCCTGGCATAACTCCGTACCCCCCAAGGGGGGCCCGCCCCACTATTTGAGAAGCACTGCATTAAGCACAGAATATACCACTGACTCTTACGTCTGAAGAGCGGTGTGGTGGCTTTGAGGTTAAGACGCTGGGCTTGTTGGCTGGAAAGCTGACAGCCCGTGTTCAAGACCCAAGTGTCACGTGACGGAGTGAGCTCCCGTCCTCACCCCAGCTCTTGCTAACCTAACAGTTCGAAAACATGCAAATGGGAGTAGATAAATAGGTACCACTTTGGTGGGAAGATAACAACGCTCCATGATGTCGTGCTGGCTGCATGACTGCAGAAATCTCTTTGGCCATTGAGCCTTTCGCCTTCAAATGGAGACCAGTATCCCCTCCTATAGTCGGCAACGACTAGTGGAGTAAAATCCTCAGGGATTCCTTACTTCTGAAGTAGGACCCCTAGATTATAACCTTCATAAAAACAGGGGAAAGGACCTCATTGCTTGCATCATTTTGACTAAAACAGTGTCAAAACATCATTCTGCAAGCATCTCTCCATTTGGGTATCTGTGCAACGTTGCAACGTGCATACCAAAAAAAAAGTAAGACTCGCACTGCAGTGGTATAAATCTGCTTGCTTCATTCTGACCAATTCTCCCTTACCCTCAAAGTTGGCCTTACAGGGAAAGAAACTTCTCAGCATTTGACTTATGTAGTTTGCTGCCTGGACATTTTTTTTAATACTTTATTCCTAACACATCTACGAAGGAGATAGAATTTTAGAAAACAAGTGGTGGGGCTGGATGAAATTAAGCTTTTTTTAAAAAAAAAAAGAAATATATTCTCAGCCTATAATAGTTCTGATGTGTCTCTCAACTTTGGTTGAGTTATAAGTTACATGTTTAATGTAACATGGAGTTTAACTTTCAATCTTCTTCTGATAGTTAGAGATCCTTATTGTAAAGAAATGCCAATATTTCCTATTAGGTCTTGAACACTAGGAAAGCTAAAGGGCACATCAGCTTGCTCTATCGCCTATATTTCTCCAGGAAAAAATGAGAACAGAACATTAAAATGTATATTGTTACATCAGCGAATAAGTCCAAAACTCTATCTTGTATGCCTCAGCATTGAAAGCATGCTAAAGCATATACAATATTCTGAACTCAGATGTAGGTTGAATGTCAAGCTTTTCAATGGGATGAGCGAATTTAAAAAAAAAATAGTAGCAGCAACTTTCATGCTATGGTAGATGTGCTGTACCATTCCCCGTGCAATTAAGTTCACAATAAAATATATTATTTCACCATCATGATGCAGTGCTGTATTTAAGTTTAAGAGATAATGGGACATTCCGGATTACAGGCAAGGTTTTCTTGAAGATTGGTCCATGGGTTATGGCAAACGGTCCACTAAGATCTCCTTAAAATGAACTTTACTCGTTGAAATATTTATGACTGACAGGAAAATTTTTTAAACTTTTTTTTCCTTTACGAGTTTCTTGAGACCATATTTGTAAATAACACAGAGACATGCACATGTATCGGATTGGGGGAGCAAAGAATCTCTTTGCTAGCACTCTCCAGGACTTTTCAAGCTAATGTTAATACAGGTTTACACAGAGAGGAAAAGAAATCACCATAGACAACAACGAGAAGGCAAATGACAAAACACTTTGCAAAGCTGCAGAACACTAGAGCCGGATCATAACTACAGCAAGCAGTTCTAAGTGTTGCTCCCAGAGAATTAAATGGGGATGGCCAAAAGATTTAGTAGCTCTCTTTTTTACGATGCCCAAATTTGCTTTGAGTCAAAGCAGATCGAATTCAACATCTTCCGAAGCTGATAGATGCCCACGAATGAGCAACCAATGCTCTACGTCAGTGGTTCCCAACCTTTTTGTGATCGAGTACCACTTGGAGGTCCCGTACAGTCGCCACGTACCACCTGGTTCCAGAGAAACTAAATTCGATCAGATATCACTTTATTTCCATAATTGTACCGTTCCTTTTTTGGCCCCGCGCATCCAGCAACTGGATTCTCAGGCCGCTGGGACCAGGTGGGTGGCGTGTGGCAACAGTTGCAAATCGTTGCCAGATTATCTTGTGTTAGGCAGTAAACATTTTTGTGAAGTAAAAAATAACTAACTAAAAATCGTTCATGACCCCGAAAGTGTTCGCGTACCACCTGGAAGGCCCTCGCGTACCACTAGTGGTACACGTACCACAGGTTGGGAACCACTGCTCTACATTAAGTGAGATTTGGGTCATTCTAAACTGGGAGCAAAAGAGCACACCTTTAAACCACACACACACACACACACACTTGTTTCCACAGATCTTTGCATGCCTTTACCATGCGGTTAAAATTACTGGTAAACAAGAAGCCGTATAAGAGGTGCAACATCTGCAGATCCTTTGAAGATGCCAAAGTGTTGCAGTAACTTCTCTGCAGTTGGATCATATGAATAATGCCAAACTGTCAGGAAGCCGGGTCTCTTGTTCACAAATCTACTCCAAATCCACAGGATATAAGAACTAAACGGAAAGAATATCACAGACTACACAGGATGATAAGACAGAAGCAGGAACGGGAGAAAGAAAAACAACCGATATTAAGGATATGCAGGTTCAGAAAGGATCATCCGAATGGGGTCAAGAATGAAGGGTGAAGTTGGAGAGGCATTCAGATGAATGAAATTAAAAGAGAAATCAAAGGGATTTGGTGAGGGCATGCCTTGTTGTTCTCAAAGTACACAACAACTGCATGGCAGGTCGGTTCACGTTCAGTACTGGAATATCAGCACAATAAACGCCAAATGGACCAGCACAAAGTCGGGGCAAGAGGTCAACCCATTCAAATATTCCAGTCAAAAGTCTTGTACGGAAAGCTACACGAAGGCCACCGTTAGAACTGTAGTAGCTTCTGGGTAGGGGTGATATTTCAGTTATTTTGATTCAGTGTTAGGCTCAAAACTGAAAGCGGAAACAAACAAACAAACAAAAAAAGGCAATTTGGACACTACTAATAAATGGTGGAAGGGACGGCATGAAGCTCCGTGTAGGACAGAAACTCTGGAAGGACGCTTGATGGGGGGATTTGAGCAAGGGTGGCGAATGTAAAAGCAACAAATAGCAAAAGTTAATAGACATGAAGCAGACACTGTTGCAACAAAAACACAAGAACATAAAACAGGGGAAGAGGAGTACTGGACAGGAGAGACAGTTCTCCTATTGAATGAAATTGGATAGAACTTTTCCTATTGGATTAATCTTTTCTCCTAAGGCAACGTTGCTAAATTTAATTTATATGGGTATTATTCCTGCAAAGAAGTTAGTGCAGAAGACACAAAAAAACAATGCAGAAACCAACTGTTGCTATCAAACTGTTGTCTCCTCTTTGAAACTTTGGGGCTTGTTATATATATATATATATATAAATATAAATATATAAATATAAAATATGTACGTATATTATATACATATATATTTATATATAGATATATAGATATATATATAAATGTGAAAGATAGACAAAGATGTTATCTTCCTGTATTCTTGGTAAGGAATTAGTCCTGAAGTTAGAAGGATTGGAGGTAGGGTTGAGGTTGGAAGGTAAAGTAACGAAGAGGGCATACCGCTTTCGGCTTCTGCAAACGACAAGAAAAAAATTGCAAATCAAAACACTTGGATAAGAAATGAGCTGACACCAAAAAAACAAAGGCCGGAATGAAAAATAAATAAATGAATAAGTTAATAACCCACAACACTTTGATTTGAAATTCTCCAAATCTACTTTTCCCACCTTTTTTTTTTGTAATTTAATTTTTTTTAAAAAGGATTTCTGCTGGGAATGAAGACAAATAAAATGGAAAGACAGGAGAAAGGTCCAACAGAGGGATAAACATGGGGTTACGAGAGAAGAATGTTAATGTTTGTTTTGTTTCATTTTTTTTATTAGAGCTGGGAAATAAATAAATAAGTAAAGCTCCCATTGAGTTAGAATTTGACAAAAGAGGCCGTAGCTTTTTAACGGGATCGGGTGGAATTACCATTATTTTACAAATTCCTCCAAGAGTGCTCTTACCAGGGATATTTCAGGTTTTTTTTTTAACTTTTCCTTAAAAATTCAAGGAACATCAAAGGCGTACGGACTATATCTCTTTAACAAGTTCAGCAAGGTGTCCTTATTCAACCCAAACTGCAAAATACTGCACAATGCTTAGAAAACCCTTTTCATCGAAGCAGTAGTAAAACAAAGCCCAAATGCAAGGGATTCCAGTAGAATATCTTGATTCTCAGGTCCGTAATCCATCTAGGAATTGGAAGAAGGACCGATTTTGGTGATGTTTTCACAATGCACTACATTTGTGTGGGGATAACGGGCAATGCATCTTCCCCAAAGTTTCAATCAACAACGTGAGCGCATTCCTATGGGCTACGATCAGTGGTGGGTTTCAATTTTTTTTACCAGTTCTGTGGCTGTGATTTGGTGGGCGTGGCAGGGGAAGGATACTGCAAAATCCCCATTTCCTCCCGATCAGCTGGGACTCGGGAGGCAGAGAATAGATGGGGACAGGGCCAGTCAGAGGTGGTATGTACCGGTTCTCCAAAGTACTCAAAATTTCCGCTACCGGTTCTCCAGAACTGGTCAGAACCTGCTGAAACCCACCTCTGGAGAAAGGACTGTTCCGTATTTCAGAAACATAATTTAACTTTGAGCAAAAATTTTAGTAGATCATCCTCAACTACATGATGTTACTGCTGAACAGAAGTGTTGATATGACATTGCTTCTGCTGATCTGTGTTTAAAAGCAAATTCTACATGTAAACCACTCTTTCAATTCTTAGCTGCCTAAATTCCCTGGATTCTTCCTTAATCTAGAAGAGGCTAATCTAGTATATAACCTCCAAGTCCTTTGGAAGGCCACAAAGGGGAAATAGATTGGCCACAAGTTAAATGGGAAATAGATTGGCCAGTACTTCTGAAAGGAAAATGATGGCTGTTACACATGTTAGTAATTTGCAACAAAAGAAATTACGGCAGAGAAACAGAGGTGGAATTCATGAACGTAAGTGCTAATGAATCGTAGGCAAGCAATTGTTAATATTTCATTTGTGTTTGTTATCCATTTTAGTAATGAGTATTGAGCCTGGGTCAAAATCAAGTTTTGGCTTTTTCATTTATATTGTATCAAGGGAGCTGCCGATCCCCAGTATTTATTTTCAATCTATTCCTGAACGAAATGGTGAAAATGCTGGAGCTCATGCTTCTTGCAAATGGGATGTCTCTAAAATAAATTAGATATTAATATTCGATAACATAAAACAAATCACTGGGATCACAGGGAATTTTTTTTTTTGCATATTGTTTCTTACAAGAGATGCAAATGACAAAACGGGTTATGATTGCTATAACCCTTGGCATAACTAGGAAATTTGAATCTGGGTTTTCGTAAAGTACGTATTTAAAAAAAAATAATGAAGAAGGGGGAAAAAACCCTGACATCTGGCGAAACCAATCAATAATTGGGAAAGAGGAAATTGTTTTTAAAAAATGACAAGGGCAAATTAGGTGTCTCTCAGAACTGATCTCTGTTCAAATTACATCTGATGCTAGCATTATCTTTGTATGCAGGGGAAGCAACATGGTTAGATTTGAGAAGCTCTTCATCTCAGATGTTGAATTGCAAGGATCTATTTCAGGTTGCATAAAGTACTTCTTCTCATTTTCTACTCAGCTTTGATTCTTTGAATGATTCAAAGTGCTTCCCAGCCACATCAGTAGGTCAAAGTTCCACCAGTTCTGTGAAGATAACTGTGATGGGATGTTAGATGTGGCTGCCAAATGTACTTGCACCATTAAAGGAGAATCTTTGTAGCTCAGGGTTGAAATGCAGGGTCCTTGGTGCTCTCTGAGCTTGGTGGTTTTCTTGCAGACATTTCATTACCCGATGACTCGCATTGATGATGTTACCTAGTTTGGGTCATGAAATGTCTGCAGGAAAACCACAAAGCTCAGAGAGCACCAAGGACCCCTCAAATGTACCACTGAAGTCAGCAATTCTTAGCAATAGCAATAGCACTTAGACTTATATACCGCTTCATAGTGCTTTACAGCCCTCTCTAAGCGGTTTACAGAGTTCAGCCTATTGCCCCCTAACAATCTGGGTCCTCATTTTACCGACCTCAGAAGGATGGAAGGCTGAGTCAACCTTGAGCCTGGTGAGATTTGAACAGCTGAACTGCTGAACTGCAGTGCTGCATTTTAACCACTGCGCCACCTCGGCTCTGAAGAAGCCGAGATTCTTCTTCTACTAGGATTTTAATCTAAGCAGGAGAAGAAACTGAAGGAGAGAAGCTGGGGGAAAAAAAAACCTTTGTTCACCTTGAATTAGCAATAGCACTTAGACTTATATACCGCTTCATAGTGCTTTACAGCCCTCTCTAAGCGGTTTACAGAGTTCAGCATATTGCCCCCAACAATCTGGGTCCTCATTTTACCCACCTCGGAAGGATGGAAGGCTGAGTCAACCTTGAGCCGGTAAGATTTGAACAGCTGAACTGCTGAACTAGCAGTAGCTTGCAGTGCTGCATTTAACCACTGCACCATCTCGGCTCTTAATTGTGAATTGTGAAACGGGAGGAAGGATGTCCAAAAGGATGTCCAAAATAAATTTCGAAGATGTTGGATCAAACCTAGCCTTGATTCACTTAAAAATCTGTGTGGTGGCATTCAGAGCCATAAAGAAAGCTAACTTGTCTCCCTTGACTGAGTCTACCAGGTAGGGGGAAAAATGAAGTTTCGCCAAACCGTGTGAGATTTTCTTAACTAGCATTTTGGAGAAGCCGAGCAGAGTAAAAAAGGATTCCTGTATTGAAGAGTTTGTAACACTTTTTTGTTATTGTTGTTGACGTTCCTCAGTTTGGATCCCAGTGGTGGAACAAGTCCACTTGTCTATTTCTTTGGGGTTACTTCAGCTTCTTCTGAAAAAAGCAGCAATGGGAAATAAAACAGAGGCTGCAAAGTTGTAAAAACTACTGAAGAGGGGCGGGGGAAAGCTACCTAAATAAGAGAAGCAGAGATATTTGGACAGCAGGGGTCTACAGGATACGGTTAAAAAAAGTTGACTATGGTAAAGTGATTGAAGCTCCACCCATTTTTATGTGACAGGTGGCCATTGTGGCCACCATTTTTAACTTTTTTGACCCTAGCCTGTAAATTCCACTTCTCTCCTGTCTTCAATATTCTACTCAGCTTATCAAACATGCTACATTCTAAGCCAGCAGCCCTCAAACTTTCGGGCACTAGGGACCGTTTCCGTGGGGAGATAATTTTCTGTGGACCGGAAGGGGCATGGTTTGTGTGCTGCCTGCATTCCACGGATGGGGCTTCGCTTGTTTGCGTGGACTGGTTCCCGGCATGCCGTGGCCCAGTTGCATTGGGGACCCCTATTCTAAGCGATAACTTTCTAATGATGTTCCATCATTTTAATTGAAATTCTTTCTCTCTTTGGCACATTTTGTTATAAGATTTAGCTTCACTGAAAAATATGCACATGTCCAAGGTAGGGGATGTATATTAGTTCAAAGAAAATAAATTTTGGCAAGGTTAGTAATGTTATTTAAAAATGGAGAGAGGGAAAATGAAGATATGAAATGTGCAGGAAGCTGTGGATTTTCCAATTCCATAATTCATCTTATGAAGTCTGAAGTTAGGCCAGACTTGGTACAAGGTTAATGAAGAACTTCCATAAAATGCAACCAGGATACTGTTTCTCACCCTTAGCACCTTAAAGGTGTGGGAAACCCAGCTTTGTGTGGATAGCTGGGAAATTCTGGGAATTGAAGTCCACATGTCTCAAAGTTGCTAAGTTTGAGGAACACTAAACCAGAAGATGCCGTCTGTTGAGTCCATTCAAATGTTGGATTTGGTGACATTCTCATCAGGATGCATTGAGAAGATGTCCAAATTGAACTCCAGGTGTGAATTAGGTGGGCTTCCATTCCTCCTGACTATATTAATGGTTGCATTCTATCCATAAATCAAACAGTGCATCAACCACTACATCTGGCTTTTAAAATAAGAAGACCTACATTCAAATCCTTTTTTGATAGTCAACTCTATTTCCACGAGAGAATCGCCATTCTTGAGATTAGTTTAACGCAGAACATGGTCACAAAAATTAGACTGTTGAGAAGTTAATGTTAAGACTGAACATATACAGCATCCAGGTGGGTTTTACTTCCAAGAAGGATTGGTGGGCTAAAATGCATGATACAAATCACCAAGGTAAGGGCTCCTTGGTGCTCTCTGAGCTTGCTTGTTTTTCTTGCAGACGTTTCATTACCCAAAGTAGGTAACATCATCAGTGCTAGGTGTTGCATTTTTAGAGGCTGGGAGGTGTTTGTTTGTTTTTTAGCAGAAATGATAACTATCTTGGATTATTATCTTTTATAATGGGGAATGGAGTTAAATTCAAATGGTCTTCTAAAAATGTTATCAATAACTCGAAGCTTGAAGAAATGGACCAAAAGAAGCCATAGACGAATCTCCTGTTGAACTTGAATAATGATCTGGCAGAATATTTTTTTTTCTGTAATGCATTTCTCTGTTTGCCTGGTGTAATATATATAACTCTATCTGTGATCTTTCAAGCCAAGCTTTGCATAGGATTCAAATTGCATCAATCCTATGTATATGTATAGAGTTATATACATCACTTGGAAATACTTACCTTGGTTAGATTGTATTGGGTTATATAGAATTATCAAGGAGGGACTGAATTGGAATTCTAAGTTGTCCTTCATCAACAGCCTCCTAAGTGGCCTAGAGGTGGAGCTCTTGACTCACAAGCAGGAGGTTGTGAGTTCGATCCTAGGTAGAGGCAGATGTAGGGTTTCCTACTTGGGCAGGATGACTTGCAAGGTCCCTTCCAACTCTGTTAATCTGTTAACTCTGCCTAGGTGTAATTTTAATTGAGAACTTACATTCTTTAATGCAGGAGACTGGTTTCAGGGCAATTTAAATTAAAATCATGTGTTTCATCAATTTTATTGGCCTTTGAGGCATGATGTTTGCCTTTTGATTAGGTATATAATTGGGCACCATGATGTCAAGAGTGCCTGGAATATAAAATTCTTTTATAAATATAAACACCCATTCAAACATCAAAGAAAGAAAGAAAGAAAGAAAGAAAGAAAGAAAGAAAGAAAGAAAGAAAGAAAGAAAGAAAGAAAGAAAGAAAGAAAGAAAGAAAGAAAGAAAGAAAGAAAGAAAGGAAAAGAATGAATGAGGGAAAGAAATTCAAGCAAGCCAAATAATCAAAGATGCACTACGAAAAGGTTCTGATAGATAGTTACATACCGGCTTTCTCCTTTCTCCGACTTGTATTCTATGGCTATCATTAAAAGCTTTAGCTTTGCAAAGACCAGTCTGCCAGAAAGAAAACAGAGGGAAAGAAAACAAAACCAGAATATGTTATTTATTTTGTTGATATCGTGAGTACTTTGCTGTTGTCCTTAAGGTTATCTACAGTACATATAGACCTTTATAAAATATAGGTTAGCTTTTCGCCTGCACTCCTCAATTTTGTCAAAGTCTTTACGACCTTTAGTAACAACAAAATATATCAATAGAAGTTCTCTATGTTTATCTGGCCGCAAATATCTCAATTATTCATAGGAATAATGCTTTGATAAACCTCTGAAACAGCGGTGAAATCTACTTACCTTCCCTACCAGTTCGGAAGCGTGCACGCACGCTTTGCACGCGCCACCATTGCACATGCTTTTTCACCCTCTGCGCATGCGCAAAGGGCTTTGTGCATGCGCAGAAGGCTTTGAGCATGCGCAGAGGGTTCAAAAAAGAAAATGGCGACGTCCGGGCAGTTGGGCGGAGCCTTGCACTGCCGCCGCTACCAGTTCTCCGAACCACCAGCGGCCGCCACTACCGGTAGGCCCGAACCGGTAGCATTTGGTTCTGCAACCCAACAAGACAGACACAGACTTCAGAGAATAATCAGAACTGCAGAAAAAACAATTACTGCCAACCTGCCTTCCATTGAGGACCTGTATACTGCACGAGTCAAAAAGAGGGCCGTGAAAATATTTACTGACCCCTCACATCCTGGACATAAATTGCTTCAACTCCTACCCTCAAAACGTCGCTACAGAGCACTGCACACCAAGACAACTAGACACAAGAACAGTTTTTTCCCGAACGCCATCACTCTGCTAAACAAATAATTCCCTCACCACTGTCAAACTATTCACTAGGCTGCATTACTACTACTATTAGTTTTTCTCATCGTTCCTATCACCCATCTCCTCCCACTTATGACTGTATGACTGTAACTTGTTGCTTATATCCTTATGATTTATATTCATATTGATTGTTTCCTGATTGCTTACTTGAACCCTATGACAACCATTCTTGACAAATGTATCTTTTCTTATGTACACTGAGAGCATACACACCAAAGACAAATTCCTTGTGTGTCCAATCACACTTGGCCAATAAAGAATTCTATTCCAGTCTATTCTATTTCACCCCTGCTCTGAAACCATTTCCCCCATATGCATTTTATGTTCAGATTCTTCCCAGAGCAGAAATGACATTATAGATTGTCTTCACATCTACCGGTATTTTAACTATGAAGCATTAGATTTTAACGAGTGCATTTTGAACATAGATATACATGGATAATTTGCTTTAAGGAAATCATAATCCTCTTATCTTCCAAAAAGAAATAAATTACTCCATTTAAATCAGAAGAGGAGGGCCTGAGCTATTGCTTACATAAATTGGAGGTGGAACCTATATGTTTAATTCATTAAAAGATGCAGGAAATAACTATATCTGTTATTTTCAGTGTCTTGCCTTATGATTTTAAGACTTTATGCATTTGAGGAACATTAATGAATACAGGTCCTCGACTTACAACCACAGTTGAGCTCAAAATTTATGTTGCTAAACCAAACAGTTGTTAAGTGAGGTTTGTCCCATTTTATGACCTTTCTTGTCACAGTTGTTCAGGGAATCGCCGCCGTTGTTACATTGGTTAACATGGTCGTTAAATGAATCTGGCTTCGCTGTTGACCGTCAGGAGGTGGGATTCTCATACGTTCCCTACCGGTTCACCTAGTGTGCGCACGCTCACTTTGGTTGCATGCATGCCTTCCACGAATGCGTGTGGCTTTCCCCACATGCTCTTCACTCGCACATGTGGCTTGCATGCATGTGCGCGGCTTGAAAATGTGGCTAAATAGGACGGCATAGCGCTGGGGCGGGTAGGCAGGCCCACCCGCAGGTCGCTGTTACCGGTTCGCCCAAACCAGTCCGAACCAGCTGAATAACACCTCTGTTGACCGTGCTTATCAGAAGGTCACTGAAGATGATCACATGACCCCAGGGTATTGCAACCATCATAAATACATGCTAGTGGCCAAGTGCTGAAATTTTGATCATGTGACCAAGGGGGATGATGCAAGGATCGTAAGTGTGAACAATGGCATTAAGTCACTTTTTCCAGCGCTGTTGAATGCTCATTAACAAATGCTTGCAAGTCAAGGTGTACCTATACAAGAAAGTTCAGCCCACATCCTATGTTCAACCAGTTGTGCATAGCAAAGACAGATGTTTATACATCTAAGCTGCAAATAAATATCGTAAGGTGTAACGGACACATGTCACATTTGTGCTGCTGCATATCTTTAGACATCAAATGTGCAGCCGTTCATTAGATGAATGAAATCAATCAATCAGAATAGAGCTGGAGGAGACCTTGGAGGTCTTCTGGTTCAATCTGGGTCCTCATTTTACCGACCTCAGAAGGGTGGAAGGCTGAGTCAATAGCAATAGCACTTAGGCTTATATACCACTTCACAGTGCTTTACAGCCCTCTCTAAGCAGTTTACAGAGTCTGCATCTTACCCCCAACAATCTGGGTCTTCGTTTTACTGACCTCAGAAGGATGGAAGTCTAGAGTCAACCTTGAGCTGAGCAGAATCAAACTCCTGGCAGTGGGCAGAGTTTGCCTACAATACTGCATTCTAACCACTGTGCCACCACGGCTCTTTACATGGCCCCAGGACACTGCAACCGTCATAAATGTGAATCAGTTGCCAAGTGTCTGAATTTTCATCGTGACTCAAGGGACACTAGAAAGGTCATAAGTGTGAAAAACGGTCGTAAGTCACTGTTTTCAGTGCTGTTGTCACTTTGATCAGTCACTAAATGAACTGTTGTTAAGTTAAGTTGTGCCTGTATCACAATGTCAGAGGGTAAGAACTACAATTCATTAACCCCTTTTCCTTTATGATTATACCTAATGTTAGATAAAATAGATAGTAATCAACACAGGGATTTTTTTTTTCAAGGGCCACGTAAAACAATTGTTTTAAGATTGACTTTCAACATCCACAGAGCCGTTATCATGACAATCGGGCGCTGTGGGAGACATATAGTTATCATGCAAAATGTCACAGAAGCCATTCCAAATTTTATGCTTAGCCGATGACATTGCACTACATCTGCTAGAATTTATAAGCAGCCCTGGGAAATGTTAATGTTGACTGTTAATGGGGCAATGATAAACCTTTGCAAACGATGATGACTTAATTTGCAAATCAGTTTTTATTCACTGGCAGAACGGAATTCAAAAGCACCGGACATTGGAAAAGTGGCTTTTGAAAAACCTCCCTGTAAAAACTGGCCCCAAAGGAAGCAAAAATGAGAAACGTGGAGTTTTTTAAGCTTTTTACGATAGCCAAATGCTTTTTCTTCAAAGAGCAAATTTGTAATCTGTAAACTCTGTAAACCGCTTAGAGAGGGCTGTAAAGCACTGTGAAGTGGTATATAAGTCTAAGTGCTATTACTATTGATTCAGCCTTCCATCCTTCCGCAGTCAGTAAAATGAGGACCCAGATAGTTGGGGGCAAGATGGTGACTCTGTAAACCGCTTAGAGAGGGCTGTAAAGCACTTTGAAGTGGCATATAAGTCTAAGTGCTATTGCTATTGCTATTACCTCAGCCTTCCATCCTTCCGAGGTGGGTAAAATGAGATTGTTGGGGGCAAGATGGTGACTCTGTAAACTGCTTAGCGAGGGCTGTAAGCATTATGAAGTGGTATATAAGTGCTATTGCTATTGCTATTGTTTTTCAGCATTTTAGCAAACCATCAGGTTAGGATTAAGGACAAAGATGTCTTCGGAAGAAGACGACTTCATGGTTGCAAAAGTACTTACTCACAAACAGCAGGGAATGACAGACCAACAAAGGCACTAGAAAGATACTCTGTGTACATTTCATTAGCTACTCCTTCCAAGTAGTACTTCTGCCAAGTGTCCTCTTCAATCTAGAAAGGAGAGGAAAGATGAAGAAAAACGGCAGCTGCATTTTTAATAGGAAACGGCTGTGAATAACACAAATCAATTTCAGGAAATTAAGGTTGCTACTTATATTTAACTCTTCTTTTTTTAAAAAAACTTCTGAATTAGGCCTATTCAATTTTTATAATTTTATCTTTTCCTTTTTTATTATTGACCAGAGATTTTTTTTTGGGGGGGGGGGGGGGAGAAAAACATACAGTATTTAAGAAAAAGATCTCGTGAAAAATATTGCTGGCAAAATATCATGTGGGCAGTTTTGATCCGTCTTTTCAATATGTTGCAAGAGTTTTGTGGGAATGCTAACTTAATAAACAAGCCCCATTTGTGAACTACGAATTGGGTCGGATAATTCTGAACATAAGATACCTTTTGAGGAACTTCACATAACACTCAAGAACCGAGTTTCTACAATGCCTCAAAACAAGAACTGTGTTTTTTGCTCAGATGCATACAATCGTTATCAAAGTCTGCACAATGTTCGCTTGAAGCACAAGCTTCTTTTTCCCATTTTTGCAAAGTTGCAAAATTTACAGGCAAGATGCTAACCCAGATATTCCCAAGGTCTCAGTGGAACACGATTTTCGGATAAGAATCGCTACCCGTCATAAGTTACAAGGCTGTAGCTCACTTTTATGATTGTGTTGTTTAATAAAAAACTTTAAAGTAGCCTATTCTTTTCAAACTTTTCATTTACAGCTGATTTTTTTTTACTTCGATAAAGTTTGGCAGTGTTTTATCATCTTACAAGCAGAAGAGATCTGTCTTCAGAACTATCCGAAGACATTTGAGGAATACTGTATATCAACTGTTACTACCTACTACATCCACAAAAAAATATCCCCCAAAATAAAATAGTGATCATATCTGGGCCTCCTGTCCATGATATTGAAAAGAAACTAGCATATCTATCTTCTTCAGCTAGAATACTTAATAAAAAGAAATTGATATCCTTGAATGCGTTTATTCAACAAAACAAACAGAAATTTTATAGCTGAAACCTTTGGGCTGAAATGAAATCCACTGCTGTTCTTACAACTTTATTAGCCAATATTGTATAGAAACAGTGGATTTAATGCAGAGGTCTTCAAACTTGGCAACTTTAAGACTTGTGGACGTCAACTCCCAGAATTCTCCAGCCAGCATAGCTGGCTGGAGAATTCTGGGAGTTGACGTCCACAAGTCTTAAAGTTGCCAAGTTTGGGGACCCCTTA
Organism: Diadophis punctatus similis; assembly: GCA_023053685.1. Lineage (NCBI taxonomy): Eukaryota > Metazoa > Chordata > Lepidosauria > Squamata > Dipsadidae > Diadophis > Diadophis punctatus. The sequence continues at coordinate 18,733,136 of JALIGW010000017.1, forward strand.
TTTAATGCATCTAATATCAGCAATCACAGGGCACAGCTTATCTGAAGTGTTGCGCTGAGCCACAGTGTTTTCATAAAAGGAAAGCAAGCAATTGTTTCTCCTGCCTTGTGAAGGGAGTGTTTTAAAATCACCTATGAATTTATTACAAACCTTTCTGGCTCATTTAAGGTCTGTGATTACTTCTCCCATCCTTGCTTGTTCTCGCATCGTGTACTTAGCGAATCAGGCCTAAGTATCTCATAAATAAATTTTTAAAAGCCTGCAGCCAACGGATTAGCTAGTTAGGTTGCATTATGCTGAACTTGCCTTGTTTGGTTTTGGCTTAGTCCGATAAGTGAACCCAACATCTATGATTTATGAACTATGATGTATAGCTTAGCATGGTATGATAATCACATTATTGCCGCTTGATCAACGTGGTTCGACATGCTTAAAGCAAACTATAACGTGATATGGGAAAAGTATTTTATGACATTCAATCTGTGAGGTCCTTGGTGATCTCTGAGATTGGTTGCTTGCCTCCAGATGTTTTTACTACCCAACTATGTAACATCATCAGTGCTAGAAGTGGGGGGGGGGAAGGTTTGCTATCTGTTTGTATACAAAAATGGCTTGCCCTGTCAGTACTGGACAAGCCTAAAAATGCTTATGCATTGATCAAAGTTTTGCTATTTTACCTACCCTGTTTTCCCCAAAATAAGACATCCCCTGATAATAAGCCCAATCAGGCTTTTGTGTGCATGGCAATAAGGGCAAGCGCTTATTTCAGGGTTCAAAAAAATATAACACAGGGTCTTATTTTCAGGGAAACATGATAGATAGATAGATAGATAGATAGATAGATAGATAGATAGATAGATAGATAGATAGATAGATAGATAGATAGATGATAGATAGATAGATAGATAGATAGATAGATAGATAGATAGATAGATAGATAGATAGATAGATAGATGATAAATACTCTGTTTCCCCCCCCCCCCAAATAAGACATCCCCTGATAATAAGCCCAATTGGGCTTTTGAGTGCATGGCAAGAAGACCAAGCGCTTATTTCAGGGTTCAAAAAATATATGACAAGGTATATTTTCGGGGAAACTATCATCTATCTATCTATCTATCTATCTATCTATCTATCTATCTATCTATCTATCTATCTATCTATCTATCTATCTATCTATCTATCTATCTACCTACCTACCTACCTACCTACCTACCTACCCAATTGGGCTTTTGAGGGCATGGCAATAAGGCCAAGTGCTTATTTCAGGGTTCAAAAAAAATATAAGACAGGATCTTATTCTCAGGGAAACACGGTACAATGGACCTCTACTTATCTTGAACCCTGTTAACTAGCAGAATCTGTTGCTTGAAATTCTGCCCATTACATTTCTCTGGGTCTGTATGTTTTTAAAGTAAGCATTTTCCTAAACCTGTTTGGTTATACCCAACAGAATGGCATGGGCTTGGGTGATCTTGCAATTATTATTTTGTGTACGTATGTGTGGGTGGGTGGGTTTGGTGCAAACTAAGAGGTTCCATATGAAAACTGCTACTCTAAAAGCAAAAAAATGAAACAAAATATTCCCCTGCACGTTTTTTACTAAGTTTGTTTTGATGCTAATGTTGGAGAGAGGGGTTACTGAAATACTTGGGTTGCAAAATTAAGCCATAATCAGTGAAATGTGTGCAGTGTTGTTGCTGATCATGGAGCTTTCCGTCATTGACAAAGGAAAGATTTAGGATGGTTTCTACTACTCTACAATCAGCCTGGAAGAAAACTCTCCACTTCAATCTACGTTTTCCAAAATGGCAGGACTTCTGCTAAGGCAGTGTTTCCCAACCTTGGCAAGTTGAAGATGTCTGGACTTCAACTCCCAGAATTCCCCAGCCAGCGAATGCTGGCTGGGGAATTCTGGGAGTTGAAGTCCAGACATCTTCAACTTGCCAAGGTTGGGAAACACTGTGCTAAGGGGAGGGCGGGTTTCAATGGGGGCAGTTTTCAAACATGTACAGTATATTATGCTCGGAGTTTATTTGCCTGGAACATTTCCTTGTTAGTCTGAAAACACATGAGAAATTGAGAAGGCTGCTACCTCCTCTCAGATATACTGAGGGTCGGGGTACGTGGGCTGTAGAATACCGTTGCAGAGGACACTTTTCAACACAAGTTGTTGCCATGTTTTCTGATGCCTGGTGAATTATTGCTGGCATCACAGAACGTAGAATAACAAGGTTGAAAGGGACCTTGAAGGTCTTCTATTCCAACCTCTTGCTCAAGTAGGAGACCCTACATGACTTTATAGAAATGCCTGTCCAATTTCTCCTTAAAAACCTCCAGTGATGGAGCACCTACAACTTCTGGTGGCAAGCCATCCCACTTTTTAATTGTTCTCACTGTCAGGAAATTTCTCTAACTAGGTTGGATCTCTCGTTGTTATCTTCCATCTGTTACATTTTGTCATGTGCTTTGGAGAATAAGTTGACCCCCTCTTCTCTACGGCAGCTCCTCAAATGCTGGAAGATACAATCATGTCACCCGTCATTGTTTTCTTTCTTAGATTAGACATACCTAGTTCCCACAACCGTTCATCGCAAAGTTTAGCACCCATTCCCTGATCATCTTTGCTGCTCTTCTCAATTGTTGCTCTTTGTATTGTTTTATTTTTATTTATTTATTTGTTTGTTTGTCAAACATGTACAAGATAGGAGGTATGGTATAAACTTAAACATAAGCAAAGTACAGAAAAATGAGGACAATAGGACAGTAAGACAGGGACGGTAGGCACGATGGTGCGCTTATGCACGCCCCTTACAGACCTCTTAGGAATGGGATGAGGTCGACTGTATATAGTCTAAGGTTAAAGTTTTTGGGGTTTGGGGAAGAAACCAAGAGTCCCCTGGGAGTTGGGCGGCATAGAAATTTTAATTAATAAATAAATAAATAAATAAATAAACCACAGAGTCGGGTAGTGAATTCCAGGCATTGATCACTCTGTTGCTGAAATCGTATTTTATGCAATCGAGTTTGCAGTGGTTTACATTGAGTTTGTATCTATTGTGTGCTCGTGTATTGTTGTGGTTGAAGCTGAAGTAGTCATTGACAGGTAGGACATTGTGGCAGACAATTTTATAAACTACATTTAGATCAGTTTGAAGGCGACGTAGTTCTAGGTTGTCTAAGCCCAATATTTCAAGTCTGGTGGCATAAGGTATTCTGTTGCGAGTGGAGGAGTGGATGACTCTTCTCGTGAAATATTTTTGGACTCTCTTGATTGTATTAATGTCCGAAATGCAGTGCGGGTTCCAGACAGATGAGCTGTATTCGAGAATTGGTCTAGCGAATGTTGTTCTAGCGAATTGTTCTCTATATTGTGTACTGGGTGTTGACACTAAAGGTAACGGTAAATGTCCAGGCATTTCTGACTCTACAGTGTAGTGCTCATCTCCATTTCTTGGCCGAAGAAGCCAACGTTATCCGAAGACAATTTGTCTGGTCATGTGGCCAACATGGCTATACGTTAAAGGTGCACGGAATGCTGCTACCTTCCCAGCAAAGTGGTACCTATTTATCTACTCGCATTAGCATGCTTTCGAACTGCTAGGTGGGAAGGAGAGGGAGGAAGGAGTGGGAGGAAGGAGCAGGAGCTAGGTGGTGCTAGGGTCTCCAACCTGGACTGACAGCTGTTGAGCCATGTGATCAAAGTCTTCCAAAAAATGACTTTCTAAGACTACAGTTCATTTCACAAGATAGCATTCATCTAAAAGAAGCAACCCAAATTCCTAAATTGGACAGTGTGGTCAAAAAGAAAGAAAGAAAGAGAGAGAGAGAGAGAGAGAGAGAGAGAATGAATGAATGAATGAATGAATGAATGAGAAATTAACACTAAGGGAACAAACTGGCAGAAAGGCCTGAGAACATTTAAGTGTTACTGAGCTACACTATTTTGATTTTCTCATAAATCCCAGGGGACTTCTTGAATGAAATGAAATAAAGTGAATGGATGAATGATTCTCATTGGAGCTTTGGACTTCGGTACAGATGCATGTTTCGTATTTATAATTGCCATCTGAGATACCCAGCCAATTGATGGAGGCAAAAACATTCAAGAAAGAAAAACCATTATGCCTTTTGCCCCCCCCCCCCCCCGGGTGGGTGGTTTGTTGCCATATGGGTTGGATAGAGATCATATTTTTAACTGCAAAGGATTTTTCTGTTGATAAACATGTGGTTTATCTAACAGGAATAAAGAGTCAGAAAGATTGTGCTATGGACAATCTCTAATGGCCCATGGATGTGCCAAATAAAAATGTAATTAGGAAGGAACCTGGCTCCTTGCCCGATCTGTAATAGCAAAGGGGTTTTATTTTTTTTACCTTTGGTGTATGTTGTTCTAGGTTTTAATGTTGATGGATTCTTTTCTGTTTTTGAGTTTAAGCCACCCACTCAAACGCGGCCCCTCGACAAACCGAATCCCATTAAATATTCCCTCACAAAACGAGATGCTACCTTTATAAATGATCTCATGGAGAAGAGGTTTGCCAACATAGTCGATAGGCCTGGTGCCAGGCAGCTTTGGGCGATAAACCCCAGCTTTAGTTCAGCAAGGCATATGGCGTCATCGCCTTCTTTCCAATTCCAGCTTGGAATATTTAGCAGATGGGCCTGCAACAGAAAAAAAAACACCACAGGTCAGCCATGATCCCTCAAATCTTTGATTATGCATCTTACCATCTCAGGGGAAGACAAGAGGAGGAGAGGAAAGGGAAAGGAATAACTTTAGCTTTTCATTTCTTAAAAAAAACCAAAACCCCTATTTTTATTTTTTTCATTTCATGGCGAGTTGGCTGCAGCAAGTTTAAACCATTCCAATTTAACAGATTAACAGGGTTGGAAGGGACCTTGCAGGTCATCTAGTCCAACCCCCTGCCCAAGCAGGAGACCCTACATCTGCCTCTACCTAGGATCGAACTCACAACCTCCTGATTGTGAGCCAAGAGCTCCACCTCTAGGCCACAGCAGCTTGTGTGGGTTTTTTGGGGTGGGGTTCCCCCCCCATTATTGGGAAAACAAACTGCCCTACTCTGGGAGATAAATAATATAATAACTATACCAACTTGGTTCATGGACTTCCCACGTTAAGAATGTGATTCTTTTCAAGGGAGGAAATTCAAGCATGTGGACATTTCCCGAAGAGGACACAGACAGATGTTCAGCATGGACTGCTTCACAGGAATGAGAAATAAATTTGCATTTCCCTCCCCTGAAAATAGCTGTGCATCAGGGGTGGGTTCTACTCACCTTCCCTACCGGTTCACATCGCGACGGAAGTGCACATTTTCCCGGAAATGACCCTCTGCGCATGCACAGTACTATAAAAAAAAGCTTCTTCGCATGCGCAGAAGCAAAAAACAAGATGGCGGCACCTACAGCTTGGGGGCGTGGAAGGCCTGAGTTGCTGCTGGTTCCAGGGACCCAGGCCACCAAGTTACTACTGGTTCTATAGAACCGGTCCGAACCAGGAGGAACCCACCTCTGCTGTCCATCCCACATAAGACACACAGAGTCAGCATATTGGCCCCCAACAATCTGGGTCCTCATTTTACTGACCTCGGAAGGAGGCAAGGCTGAGTTAACCAGGAGCTGCTCAGAATCGAACTCCTGGAGTGAGCAGTGAGTTAACCTGCAATACTGCATTCTAACCACTGCGCCACCATGGCTCTTATCTTAGATAGAATAGAATAGAATAGAATAGAATAGAATAGAATAGAATAGAATAGAATAGAATAGAATAGAATAGAATAGAATAGAATAGAATTTTTTTATTGGCCAAGTGTGATTGGACACACAAGGAATTTGTCTTGGTGCATATGCTCTCAGTGTACATTAAAAAAATGATACATTCATCAAGAATCATAAGGTACAGCGCTTAATGATAGCCCGGGTACAAATAAGCAATCAAAGCATATTAGGAACCAGTCAATATAAATCGTAAGGATACAAGCAACAACGTTACAGTCATACAGTCATTAGTGGGAGGAGATGGGTGATGGGAACGATGAGAAGATTAATAGTAGTGCAAACTTAGTAAATAGTTTGACAGTGTTGAGGGAATTATTTGTTTAGCAGAGTGATGGCGTTCGGGGAAAAACTGTTCTTGTGTCTAGTTCTGGTGTGCAGTGCTCTATAGCGTTGTTTTGAGGGTAGGAGTTGAAACAGTTTGCGTCCAGGATGTGAGGTGTCTGTCTCTATGATGTCTTAATGTCTCTATTCTAGTGTATTCTTGGGCAGTTGATCAGAGAAATCATTTATCAGAGAACCTTGATGGTAAACATCACAGTATTCCTTACCTTATTGTGATACTGCAGCATCTGAGTGATTATTCTTATTTTTGGGTGGTAGTTCTTTATAGAAATTACTCTAAAAAGGGGATAAAAAGCAATTCTTGTCATTTTAATTCGGAAATAGTCTCATATTTATTCTTGGTAGACAGCTTCAAAAATCCCAGATACAATGTGTTAGGGGAAAAGGTACCATGAGATTCCTCCTGATTTTGGGCTGTGGTAGATTAATGCAGGTAGTCCTTGATTTACGACCACAATTGAGCCCAAAATTTATGTTAAGTGAGAACATTTGTTAAGTGGGTTTTGCCCCATTTTACGACTTTTCTTGCCAAAGTTGTTCAGCGAATCACTGCAGTTGTTAAATTAGTAACAGAGTCGTTAAGTGAATCTGGCTTCCCCATCGACTTTGCTTGTCAGGAGGTCGCAAAAGTGGATCACATGATCCCAGGACACAACAACCGTCATAAATATGAAACACTTGCCAAGCGTCTGAATTTTGATGACATGACCACCGGGTCATGCTGCAATGGTCATAAGTCACTTTTTTCAGTGCCGTTGTAACTTTGAACAGTCACTAAACGAACTGTTGTAAGTCAAGGATTATCTGCATGTGGCTCTTCTACAAGGTTTACAAGTTTCAAGTCCCTCAGAGTCTTAAGATAACCAGCAAGAAACCATTATGCTATTATGTGGTGATTTATCGTCAATTTTGGGGGACAAAGATCTTCATTGTATGACTTCATCCAAATAGCAGTAACAATAACACTTAGACTTATATACCGCTTTACAGTGCTTTACAGCCATCTCTAAGCGTTTTACAGAGTCAGCCTCTTGTCCCCAACAATCTGGGTCCTCATTTTACCCACCTCGGAAGGATGGAAGGCTGAGTCAACCTTGAGCCTGGTGAGATTTGAACTGCCAAATTGCAGGCAGCCGGCAGGCAGCAGAAGTAGCCTGTAGTACTGCACTCTAACCACTGCGCCACCACAGCTCATATATCTGTCTGGGATGCTTTCATTTAAATTCCTCAATTAAGGAAAATTGTCGACTTCATGACTTTTTAAATTCTTCAAACACCACACTTCCTTGAATCTGACATCTTAGCTCATCTAGGTAGTCCACAAAGATGACAAACTTTCACAAGAAACCACAAAGTGAGGCTCTTTTGTGTTCTTTCCAGGACCAAGGCATTATATTCCACTTTTAATTCCTCTCTATATAAGCCCCACCATTCCACACCTTTCCCAGAAACCAAATTTGACGTGCAACAACTGATATTCCCTCAATTCACAGCCATATTTGGCAACTGAAAGTTCCGGTGTGCGCCGAAACCCTCAAAAAATGAACATTAAATACAAATGGTCTACATCTAAATTACCTCATGATATTAGAAGCATCTTCAGCATCTGGATCTGCGCAGTATTTGTTGGCAAGGATCAAGCAAGCATCTGCCGACTCTATCTGGACATCAAAGGAGAAAACATAAACACATAAAAAGCAACTTCCCCCCCTCCAAACATACTTGGTTTTTATGAGCTAAGAGATCACATGTAGATTTGAATGGCAGACCTACGAATTATTTCATGCAAGTGAACGCTATTATTCATAGGCTCCTTTCAACCTCCAGATGTTATGAGGAAAAGCATGCCTCTAGATCAACCTTAGCAACCTTCAGACGCGTGGAGCCAGGTCTCCATCCAGCATGGCCATTACTGAGAATTCTGGGAGTCAAAGTTCACCCATCTGGAATTTGCCAGGGATGTATAACACCGTGCCCAAGGCCTAACAACTTCCAGCTTCTATTTTATATATACATATAGTCTTCAAGGTCTAAACGTCAAGCTTTGTGGTTGAATTGAGAGACAGCCATGGCCCCATTGAGTTATTCTGTTGAAATTCTATAAGAAAAGGGTTACCGTATTTTCGGAGTATAAGACGCACTGGAGTATAAGACGCACCTTAGTTTTTGGGGAGGAAAATAGGGGGAAAAATCTACCTACCAGGTATTCATCTGGCTAGCATCCTTAGTCTGGTCAGCTTCAGCACATTATTTTATCCCCTGATTAGGGCTGAAAAAAACCTTTTTTGGAGGGAATAGCAATGAAAACAAGCCTGCAAAGACTTAGGGCTGGAAAAAACCTTCTTCGGAGGGAGTAGGAATGAAAAAATCCTGCAAGCCGGGAAGATCGTTAGCACCTCGTTAGGGCTGGGAAAAAAAGCTTCGAAAAAGCTACATTCAGAGTATAAGATACACCCAAATTTTCAGCCTCTTTTAGGGGGGGGGGGAAAGGTGCGTCTTATACTCCGAAAAATACGGTATATTCAGAACGTTTAGCCCGTTCATAAAAACAGAATTCTGAACTGTTGCTACTTCAGTCTTAAACTTGCATATCACTGCATTATCCACTTTCTTTTTTTCTAAAGAACCTTATTATAAAACAGGATCTCTTCATTCCAGAAGGATTAACAGTCCAAAAAGCTGATCATTCTGTGACATTTCTTCTGAGCCAATTTGAACTTGAAAGCACTTCTGGCTTCTTAAGCTGCAACCCATCGATATAGTTTGACGACTAGAAATGGTACGATTTCTGCCAAAGCACCATGGAAAGGGTCTATGACAATTCGCCACGGCCAACTTGCCACGGCCAACTTGTCATGGCCAACTCATCGCGGGATAACTCGCTGCAGGACAAGAGTTATGCTAATATCAAAGAAATGGTGGAATGGAATCATTAAAGAAAGGATGCAAAAGGAAGGACAGAACGAAATGCGAATGGCAAAAATTAAAATCATTTTTATTGATTTATTTTAAATGAATTAAATAGAACTGTTAAATTGTTCTGCGATGAGTTATCCTGCATGGTGAGTTGTCCCATGGCAAGTGTTGGCTGTGGCAAGTTGGCTGCAGTGAAGTGTCCCATTCCGCCATGGAAATGGAAAAACAGCGCTTGTGAGTCCACAAGAAGTTCCTAGATTTCTTTATCGGGCAATACCTCCCCGTTTTCTTTTGGGCAATGGAATGGGGTTTTAAAATCAGTTTGCATTTTTAGACCCTGCTTGTTCAATTCCTTCTCCAAATGATGGGGTAGAAAATAAGAGGGAAAAACCCCTTCCTTACCTTTACTCTAGCCAAGTCATGCGGATTGAGAACTGAACCCTGAAAAAATTCCACCTGAGTGAAGTGTCGTTTAAAAAGAGCTTCCAACTCAAGGTTAGGGGAGATACTAAATTAAAAAAAAAGAGAGAGAGGGAGAGAGACAAACAGTTCAAAAAGGTTAACAGATTTTGCAGCAGTTCGTAACATCTATTTTGCAGATGACCATTTTCATCTATGTTTTCTTTGCAGCTACGAGCGCTCACTTTCATCCAAATATCATCCCTCTCTTCATCCCCAGGTCAGAGTGATTAAAAAAACATTAGGGAAGTTGATTATGTTCAGAATTTCAATTGTGTTCTCCCTTTTTCTCTGGAATTAGTGGAGGGGATGTATTTTGAAAGACGTCGCACTCAAAGGCACATTGCACAAGTGCTTAATTTTACTGAAAAGGTGAATTAAGTTTATTCTGCTACACACACACACACACACACTCACACTCACACACATACATAAACAGACATTATACACTCATATACTGGGTCTAATTATAGTGGTGCTTCTAATGAATTGATCACAGGCAGCGGCGAGCCAGTTTGGCCTAGTGGTTAAGGCACCAGGATAGAAACTGGGTGATCGTGAGTTCTAGTTCAGCCTTAGCTATGAAAGCCAGCTGGGTGACTTTTGGCCAGTCTCTCTCTCTCTCTCTCTCTCTCTCTCTCTCTCTCTCTCTCTCTCTCTCTCTCTCTCTCTCTCTCTCTCTCTCTCTCTCTCTCTCTCTCTCTCTCTCTCTCTCTCTCTCTCTCTCTCTCTCTCTCCCCCCCCCAACTCATCTCACAGGGCTGTTGTTGCGGAGAAACAGGAGGAGGAAAGTGTGTTGGATATGTTCACCACCTTGAGTTATTTGTATCAATGATAAAGGGCAGGATACAAATAAATACACAAACACATACACACACACATCCCTCATGGAAAGACTAAATTAACCATTTCTACTACTCTACCCTAAAACTGTCTGTTCCTTGCAAGCATAGCTGACAAGGACTTGCTACAAGAGCTTATGCAGTGGAGACAAATTCCTTGTGTGTCCAATCACACTTGGCCAATAAAGAATTATTCTATTCTACTCTACTCTACTCTACTCTATTCTCCCTTTCATTCTGCATTCTGTTCTGTTCTATTCTATTCATTTCTACACAAGGTTGCTTCTGAATGCTAGTAGCTGTCTACCTGACGCTTTCAGTAGTCACTCATAGTTTACATCCAAGCAGTTGAAAAACAACTCCTTTGTGTATTTTGCACTTTCCTATATCCCGTAGTTTTAATAAACATGGATCCATGTCAACAACATGTCAAATGTTATCTATGTGTATCTTCATATTGACCTATCTAGACCTTCATATTGGCCTATCTAGACCTTCATATTGGCCTATCTAGATCTTCCTATTGACTTATCTAGATCTTCCTATTGAGCTATCTACAGCTTCCTATTGACCTACCTAGAGCTTCCTATTGACCTATCTAGAGCTTTCTAGTGAACTATCTAGAGCTTCCTATTGACTCATCTAGAGCTTCCTAGTGAGCTATCTAGAGCTCGCTATTGACTTATCTAGAGCTTGCTATTGACCTATTTAGAGCTTCCTATTGACTTATCTAGAGCTTCCTAGTGAGCTATCTAGAGCTTCCTATTGACTTATCTAGAGCTTCCCAGTGAGCTATTTAGAGCTTCCTATTGACTTATCTAGAGCTTCCTAGTGAGCTATCTAGAGCTTCATCTGAGACCTTTCTGGGTCTCTTCAAAATGAGAGAAAGAGAGCTGGGCCACAAAAGAAAGGTTTTTTGTTTTTCATACTCTTCAGAGATCTGAGTGGCAACTGATGTTATAGCTCTCTTGAACCCAAGCACATAAATTCATTTTTAATTACTTAGAATTATATCCTGCCTCTTCTCTGTATGTTCTGTTTTCTGTTCAATGTACATCTTTGTAGATTTAACTTGGAAATATGTGACTGGTTCAAATTACTGAACGACGTTCCAGAGTAGGTCTTCCCAATCACTATTGAAATTTTAATCATAATGCCACGCCGACACTTCAATTTTCCCGCTTGTTTTGAAAACAATTTTAAACTAATGTTAACATTTCACTATTTAGTGCTATTTTTATTATGATGATTTTCATGATATATTGATTGCTGCCCAATCATGTTTCTAGTGATTTTTTTTATTCATTTTCTCTGTTTTATTATATATTTTAACTGATTTATACACTTTTGTGGTTTCTGGGCAGGTTATTAGTGCGATAAATTTTTAATTTAAAAAAAAATCATAAATTGAGAGTGTAAAAACAATGTACACAGATCTTGGGAAGAGCAGTGCAAAATCAAACAAAAACAGAGATAACCCCACAGACTTTGAAAATTTTAATGTAGGCTTAATTCCTAGCATTGGTGAATTTAAAATCTAGCAAAGAATAACAATCATTCACAATACATCAAAATGCCACTGCCTGCATCAATTCCTGTTCTTCACGCTTAACTACCATAATTTAATGATTCATCAGTTTAATAGGATTATCGGTTTCAGTTTCTTTCAAATTGGATTTCAAACTTTTTTTTTTAACATGCCAAAGATGGCATATGAAACTTTTTCAGGTCATCTTAGTTCATGTCTAGAAATCCTTTTGACGGGTGACATTTGTGATCTGGATAGATGGACACTCAGAACCACAAGACGACTTGTGGTTTCAAAATAATAGAAAATAAAAATTCATTGAGATCTACAGCCAACTTCGTTTAATTGATACTGATGATGAAGTATTCTGCGGCATGAGTGGCATTCATTATATTCTTCTTGTTCGAAGAATCCTATTCAAATTTTCCCATTGGGGCCCCTTTAAGAATCCTAAAATAATTCTCAGAATTCTAAACCGCAAAGTCATACAAAGCCTGCTCCAAAAATGATTTGGAGGTGTTCTTTCAAATCTCAGCAAAGATCCAATTTCATTTTAAATTGTTTTTTTTTATCGGATTTTAGTAATAATTTATGTTTGGAACTCTGCACCTTGATATGGCCTATGGGCTAATCAATAAACTAAGCTCTAAACATCTTGAAATCTCAGCAAAGCATAACACTGCTCTGCTATTCACTAAGGCCAGCCAACTTTTTTTCAGCATCCCAACTGAGTCTGAAAAATATAGTGTGACTACTTTAAGAGGCACACTGAGATCCATTAAAGAAACAGTTATGTTGGTCTATGACCATAATACGGATTTGATTTAATTCGATGACTTAAAGCAACACCATCTTTCCCCCCCAGTTCATATGGAAAGCTCAAAAAGGTTCAAGTTAGTTAATGAGATCTTATCTTTTACTTCAAAGGTATAAGGCATTGAAAGCATACGCAACTTTAATTAGACCTTTTAATGGCTTAAGAAAAGATGCCCCTCCATGTCCCGAAGGTGCTTTTTCAAGAGTCAACTGGACTTTCTTGGTTTTCTTTGAAGATGTTTCGCTTCTCATCCAAGAAGCTTCTTCAGTTCTCTTGGATGAGAAGCGAAACGTCTTCAAAGAAAAACAAAGTCCAGTTGCCTCTTGAAAAAGCACCTTTGGGACAACCATGACTTGGATGACTGAGAATCTCCATAGACATGCCCCTCCATGATTATGACATTTAAAATATCAGGCCAAATGCAGCCCACCCATCTAGATTTCTAGGCAAGGTCTATGCATGCCATAATAAAGAATATAATTATCCACTACAACCTTATGGAAATCTCACATTCATTCATTTTGGTTAAATGATTTGTGCCTTTAATTATATTCAGGACCGAATCCTAAAGCAGACAATGCATTCCTGCCATGTTTTATAAACCCTGCCTTGTTAAATATGTCATTAAAAATGTACTTATGAGTCAAAGGACAATACAAAAAGGCATGCTCTGTGCTCTCAGCTGAAATATTTACAGGGTGTCTTTTTTTCAAAAGAGGTACTCAGACTATTACAAACACTTTCCAAAAGCTAAATAATTGTAAACTACAGAATGTAAAAACAATGTCTATTTCAAAAAACAATGTCTTGTTTGCCACTGGCTCAAGAGAAAATATTTTCCCCAGAATTTGACAGCAGATTCCAGGCTGTGGGGTCCTTGGTGGCCTTCTGAGCTTGGTTATTTCCTTGCAGATGTTTCATTACCAAACTAGGTACCATCATCAGGGTCCTGTTAAACCATCTGCAAGGAAACAACCAAGCTCAGAAGCTCACCAAGGAGCCCTCACTCTGGTTTGTGTCATGCATTTTAGCCCACCAATCCTTCTTCAAAGTAAAACCCACCTGGATATTATATACGTTTAGTCTTATTATTAACTTCCCAACAATCATAGGTGGGCTTCACATAATTTACCTACTGGTTCGCCCAGCACTGAAAATGTGAGCGTGTGCGCATGCACGCATCCTTGCTTCGCTCACTCACCTTCCATACATGTGCATGGCCTTCCAAGCATGTGATTTGCTTGTGTGCACAGTTTGCAAGCATGCGCGCGGCTTAGAAAACATGGCTAAATAGGACGTCATAGCGCCAGGGTTGCTACTACCAGTTCGCCTGAACCAGTCCGAACCGGCTGAATCCCACCTCTGCCGACAATGTCATTTTCATGACAATGTTCTGTGTTAAACTAATATTGAAGAATGGCAACTCCCTCATGGAAATCGAGCTGACTTTCCTTATTGAAAAGGATTTGAATGTAGGTCTTCTTATTTTAAATGCCAGAGATAGTGGTTGATGCACTGTTTGCTTTATGGATAGAATGCAACCATTAATATAGTCAGGAGGAATGGAAGCCCACCTAATTCACACCTGGAGTTCAATTTGGACATCTTCTCAATGCATCCTGCTGAGATTGTCATCAAATCCAACATTCGAATGGACTCAACAGACAGCATCTTCTGGTTTAGTGTTCCTCAACCTTAGCAACTTTGAGACATGTGGGCTTGAATTCTCTTCTGTAGATTTTAGGGTCCCACAAGATCTTTTTTGTGAGTAGTGACATGAAGGTACTTACTTATGCAGAAAGACAATTTCTACGTTGACATCATCCCTGTCCTTGTGTAGGAAGTCCTTCAAGAAATTGGACACACTTTCCAAAGTGATGTGGCCACAGACAACAATGTGCCTGGGACAGAAAAAAAAGGACACAGTTAAATCTGCTGTAAAGATGACCAGGAAAGAACAAGAACAAATTAATTGAAAGGTTCATGACTGTTACTTTTGTAAGAAAATAATCATGGGGGAAAAAAAGGAAATAAGCATTAATCTGGTGAAGATCTCCAGTTTATTCTTGAAAAGAGAAATGTAAGTACCCATATTACAGAGTCTTAAATGAATACCATTTAATTCAGTACATTGTAATGATAGTCACATAAATAAACCAGAAGCACATCGCCTAGCATGTTTTAGATGCTACATTTTATATATTGTGAGGGGCAGAGCAGTGGCTCAGCGGTTAAGGTGCTGGACTTGTCAGCTGGAAAGCCGGCAGCCCAGGTTTGAGACCTGAGCTCTATGTGACTGGGTGAGCTCCCGTCCTCGCTCCAGCTCCTGCCAACCCAGCAGGTTGAAAGCATGCAAATGCAAGTAGATAAATAGGTACCATTTTGGTGGGAAGGTAACACTGCTCCATAGCATAATGTTGGCCACATGACTATGGAAATGTCTTTGAACAGTGATGGCTCAATGGCCTTGAAATACAGATGAACACTGTCCCTGTAGTTGGCAATGACTAGAGGAGTAAAATCTACAGGGACTCCTTTATATGAGCCGAGGTGGCGCAGCGGTTAGAGGCAGTACTGCAGGTCACTTTAGCTGACTGATCCGCAGGTCAGCGGTTCATATCTCACCGGCTCAAGGTTGACTCAGCCTTCCATCCTTCCGAGGTAGGTAAAACGAGGACCCAGATTGTTGGGGGCAATGTAAATATACATTGCTTACTGGTGTAAACCACTTAGAGAGTGCTTGCACTGGGAGGCAGTATATAAATCTCACAAAATAAATAAAAATAAATATATATATATTGTGAGAAAAACTGCTAAGTTTATAGTTAAGGCAGTTCAGCTAAGAACTCATGACAGTGAACAGATTAGAGTATATATACATACATACATACATACATACATATATACATACATACATACGTGTGTGTAGGTATGTATATGATGTATATGTATATGTGTGTAAATATAAATATAAATAATATAGATATAGATATAGATATAGATAGAGATAGAGATAGAGATAGAGACAGATAGAGATAGAGATAGATATAGATATAGATAAAGGTGATGTGTTTATCTAAATGTTTGATTATAACACAGGTCTTTTATTTCTGTATTCTGTTTTACCAATTTTACCCTAGAATTAGATCCTGTATTTTACTTTTATTTCCTTTGATATGGTCGTAAGACTAATCAATTAATAAACTACCCCTACTACAGCATCCTTAGCCATTATGGTCCATTGCAAATTCCAGTTAGATTATTGGTCTTTTCTTTTTGCATGCCGCCATTTAACATTTTGACTCAGGCCAGCTTCCTGTTACAGTGGAAACAGCAAAAGCAATAGCACTTAGACTTATATACCGATTCAAAGTGCTTTACTGTCTAAGTCAGTGATGGCGAACCTATGGCACGCGTGCCACAGGTGGCACGCGGAGCCATATCTGCTGGCACGCGAGCCATTGCCCTAGCTCAACTCCAGCATGCATGTGCGTGCCGGCCAGCTGATTTTTGGTTCATGTGGAGGCTCTGTGAGGGCATTTTAGGTTTCCAGAGGTCCTCCGGGGGGTGTTTTCGCCCTCCCCAGGCTCCAGGGAAGCCTCTGGAGCCTGGGGAGGGCAAAAAACGGACCTACCAGGCCCACCGGAAGTCGGGAAATGGGCCATTTCCGGCCTCCAGAGGGCCTCTGAGGGGGGGGAAAGGCCGTTTTTGCCCTCCCCAGGCATTGAATTATGGGTGTGGGCACTCACATGTGCGTGACAGCGCGTGTGCACGTGCTTTTGGCACCCGAGGGGAAAAAGGTTCGCCATCACTGGTCTAAGTGGTTTACAGAGTCAGCCTGTTGCCCCAAACAATCTGGGTCCTCATTTTACCCACCTCAGAAGGATGGAAGGCTAAGTCAACCTTGAGCCGGTCAGGATCAAACTGCTGGCAGTCAGCAGAATTAGCCTGCAACACTGCATTCTAATCACTGCGCCACCACAGCTTTTAATGTTAACTTTTTAATCATTATTTAAGCAAACCAGGATTGAAAACAATATTCATCAGGGAAGCAAAACAGCAGAACAAGGTTATAGTCCAGAGGTGGGTTTCAGCAGGTTCTGACCAGTTCTGGAGAACTGGTAGCGAAAATTTCGAGTAGTTCATAGAACCAGTAAATACCACCTCTGACTGGCCCCGCCCCCATCTATTCTCTGCCTCTCGAGTCCCAGCTGATCGGGAGGAAATTTTGCAGTAACCTTCCCCTGGAGTGGGGAGGGAATGGAGATTTTACAGTATCCTTCCTCTGCCATGCCCACCAAGCCACGCCCACCAAGCCACACCACGCCCACCAAGTCACACCCACAGATCCGGTAGTAAAAAAAAATTGAAACCCACCACTGTTGTAGTCATTACTTTGTTCCTAATTTAGGTACGTGCACATCAACTCACAATTTTCTTACCAAGAGGGATGTGTCAGGATTGATCTGAATGTTATATCTCCCCCCCAATGTATTCATATTACATTTGATATCAATAATTTGGGATCACCTGACTCTATTCAGCTACGTTTGACCTAAAAGAGAGACTATTGTGGACTTATTATGCTGAAAAGCTTGCACTACATTGTAGGTTTTTATCCATCCTGCCACTTTTTATTATATTATAATTGAAGATGGGCTCTAGAGAAAGGTATATAAGAGAGATCAACCCATTAAAATACTAATATCATGCACACACATGATATTATGTTATTTCAAACATGCCTTTTGCAATTTAAGGTACTCTCTATGAACATGCCAACCACGTTTGCATCTTTGCATCTTTTCTCAGAGGAAATAAACTGAATAACCGAGTTGGAAGGGACCTCGGAGGTCTTCTAGTCCAACCCCCTGCTCAACCAGCAGACCTATATTATTTCTGACAAACGGCTGTCCAATCTCTTCTTAAAAACCTCCAGTGATGAAGCATCTACAACTTCTGGAGGCAAGCTGTTCCACTGATCAATTGTTCTGTCAGAAAAGTCTCTTTATTTTTAGGTTGGGCGTCTCCTTGATTAGTTTCCATCCATTGTTTCTTGTCCTGCCTTCTGGTGCTTAGGAGAATAGGTTGACCCCCTCTTCTTTGTGGCAACCTCTTAGATATTGGAACACTGCCATCATGTTTCTCCTAGTCCTTCTTTTCATTAAACTAGGCATACCCAATTCCTGCAACCGATCTTCATATGTTTTAGCCTCCAGCCTCCTAATAATCTTTGTTGCTCTTCTCTGCACTCTTTCCAGAGTCTCTGTAGGAATCATAGACACAGAGACATGATTTTCTGAGCAAAGCTGTTCCGAGGAAGGAAAATCTCTCTCTGGGTCTGAAGCCTCTCTGTGTGTTCAGAGACCTCTTCTCTCTGGGTATATTCAGAGACCTCCTTTTGCTCAGATCTGCATTTATTTTTATAGCAAATTTCTTGTGCACACAAGTACAAAAGATTAACTTTACTAATTTAGTTACAATGGATAAATGGTTAATATATAACATATAGTATACAGACAGATCATATCAAGGTGTGATTGCTTACTAAACAGAAGAATGTTTAATTAACTTTTACTCTAGACAAATAGAAGAGTGTTTAATTATCTTTTACCTTAGATAAACAGAGAGCTGAGTAAATAATCTTTACCTTAAACAGGACAGAGAGCTGAGTAAATAATCTTTACATTAAACAGGATGTTGAGTCAATATTTACCAAGACAGGCATTCCACATTCTTTGGCAATGATTGATAACAACCTACAGTCTCAACCTCTTTTTTTATATCGTGGTGACCAAAACTGGATGCAGCGTATTGCAGGTGTGGTTTTACCAAGGCATTATAAATGTCTGTTACTAGCACTGTTTGCCTATAATGGTTGGGACTATAAAAGGAGATAATCTAAGGCTGCCACAAAAATCCCGTAACACAGAGTGAATTCTACCCACCAAAGTTTGGTGTTGTGCGTCAGTCATATTGCAAAACTGGAGAAGCCCAATTAATAATGGCTGTCACGGGTCCCTTAAGTATCTGCAAAGCTTAGGACCCCTAAAGAAGCAAGAAAAAAAACCACCCCAACTTGACCCCGTTCATTCCGGGATGCTCTGGGAGCTGCAAAAGGGATATTTATGTTTCAACACACAGTTCCTTTGGCCAGATTTTTTTTCTTTTGCATTCCTGTCCCCTTTTTTCTTGAATAACCAGACTGCAGTTTCCCTTCCACTAACTGCTTGTCGATTGCTTCAGTGCTTGCTTCCAAGCCATTTCCTGTTCCACAATTTCTCCAAATCTTTTAGCAGCTTAAGGAGGGGGGTGGGAAACTGTAAAGGAAGTTTTTGTATGAATATCCCTGAGCTGATTCATCTGAAATCTGGAAGTCTTTATCCCCATAGGGAAAACTTTGCCTTCACCTTTCTTTCAATTTTGCCAAGAATGAAAAAAATCATAATAACGGATCAACCATATGTTAAAATGCATCTACTTTAAAAATATCTTGCACCTAATTTGCCAGGAAAAACTTATTCCCTGGCTGTTCCTTCAAATTTCAACAATTTGTGTTCTCTCTCTCTCTCTCTCTCTCTCTCTCTCTCTCTCTCTCTCTCTCTCTCTCTCTCTCTCTCTCTCTCTCTCTCTCTCTCTCTCTCTCTCTCTCTCTCTCTCTCTCACACACACACACACACACACACACACACACACACACACACACACACACACACACACACACACACACGACTTTTTGGACAGTGATAGAAATCATTACGAGAATAGTTGATCCGAACTGAAATCATAGGTGTAGAATGTTAGCACCCACCACTCTGCTAGAAGAATGAAACATTTTGAGAAATATTAAAAAGGCAGAATATTATATTTCCCTAAAGGGAGAAATGGAGAAACATGCTCTTGGAAAGCAGCCCCCACCTTTCTTAATAGCCCCCAGCAGATATTTTGTGCCCATTGAGAAAGATCGGGCCAGCCTATCTACAAAACAAAAGATCTTCAGCTCAAGGGTGATGGGATTAAGACATGACCCCTCAGGACATAATAGGATTAACCCACTAGCAGCAGAGCTCACCGCATTGCACAATCTCCTAAGGACATTGCATCAGAGTCCAAACTTCAACCAAACTTAGCTCAGACAACCTACAGAGGTTGATTACCCCTACAACAGCCAATAGAATACATGTTCTTGCACAGGAACAGGAAGTTCAAGTGCAAAGCCCAAGAGAAGGTATAAATACCCCCCCCACTCTCAACTCCATGTGATCAGCTGCTCCAGAACTACAAACATGTGCTTCTTGTTCATCAATAAATGGGCAATCTTTCCAACAGCCTCCAGCCTCCATTTTGTCTCCAGTGCCTTTCTCCCAGATTGGAACTGGACCTGGATATTTCTTCCAACATAGGAAAGAAAACAAACAAAAATTTGATTTCTTGTAGAATAGTCCCAAAATGCACCTGAAGCATTGAGGATCTGATTTATAGCACAGGCCTCCCACAAAATTCAAGGGAAGTCATTCCCTAACCACTGTGATAACATGCCATTGCAAATGAACAACAACAACATCCTCGACCAGGCCAAGTCCAAAAATGCCAGGGAATTTTTAGAAGCCTGGCACTCTGACAAATCAGCTATCAATAGACATGTAGACATTAACAACATATATAGCAGTCATGGTGAACCTTTTTTGGCTCGTGTGCCAAAAGGGTGCGTGTCCACACCCATGCCCTCCCCCTGCACATGTGCACAACCCCCGGGCTGCCCCCCTGCGCATGCACACAGGCCTCACTGAAGCCTCTGGACTCCTGAAGTCTGGGGATAGTGAAAAACGGGCCAACGGACCAATGGGAAGTTTGGAAATGAACTTCCGGTTAGGCCGTTGGGCCGTTTTTCGCCATCCCCAGACTTCAGGAGTCCAGAGGCTTCAGTGAGGCCTGTGTGCATGCGCAGGGGGGCAGCCCGGGGGTTGTGCACATGTGCAGGAGGCTTTCCTGAAGTCTGGGGAGAGCAAAAATGGCCAAAAAGAAGCCCAAAAATCAGCTGGTCAGCACGCGCATGCGCGCTGGAGCTGACATAGGGCAACACCACGCATGCCCTCAGATATGGCTCCATGTGCCACCTGTGGGACGCGTGCCATAGGTTCACCATCACTGATCTATAGACTATGCAAAAGAGACAATCAACCAGCCCAAAAGGGAACAAAAAGACCCAAAAACCTCTCCACCAGTAATCAGCAATCAGATCTGCATAGATTAACTCCAAGGTTAACATCAGACCAACAATCCAGTAAACAATACCCCAATCAAGGAACTGCCAAAGAAGCCAACAGTAAACAACCCAACCAAAGAATCTCTAAGATCGCCTCCGCCAACACTGACAGGCGAGCCACCAGCTGACAGCAAACCCTTACTCCTTACTAGCACTGATGATGTTACCTAGTTTGGGTCATGAAACGTCTGCAAGAAAACAAGCCAGCTCAGAGAGCACCAAGGACCCTTCAAGACTGAAGGTGAATGACAACTAGTTCACAACAGATGGAAATAGGATTTGAAACTAACAAGAAGCATTGATGTTCTACTGCATTAAAATGAATGCAACCTCTGTACTTCAGGTTAAATCAAGTGAAATGTAACCGAGAAGGTCAAAAAGGATGGGCTATAAACTTAAACATCTAAGGACAGATTGAGGAGTCTGGATACAGTTAGTTTGAAGAAGAGTTGTCTAAGAATGAATAATCTTCTTCAGATATTTGAAGAAATTTATTGTTATTCCAGGAGAGGAATACTGGTAGTCCTCAAACCTGCGACAACAATTGATGCCACAATCTCCATTGCTGAGCCAGGCGGTTGTTAAAAGAGTTGTGTCCGATTTAACAACCTCTGTTGTCACAGTTGCTCAGCAAAATTCAGCAGTTGTTAAGTGAATTATTCAGTCGTTAAGTGAATTCGGCTTCCCCCATGGATTTTGCTTGTCGAAAACCAGCTGGGAAGATCAAAAATGGTGATCCTGTGACCCTTGGATGCTGCAGCTGTCATAAATGCATGGGAATTGCCCAGTGCCCAAATTTTGATCATGTGACCACAGAGATGCTACAACAGTTATTAGTGGAGGACCAGTTGTACCTTTTCAGTGCCATTGTTAACTTTGAATGGTTGTTAAACAGTTGTAATTCAATCACTCACTCAATCAATCAATGAGAATAGAGCTGGAAGGGACCTTGGAGGTCTTCTAGTCCAACCCCCTGCTCAAGCAGGAGACCCTACATAATTTCAGACAGGTGGCTGTCCAGTCTCTTCTTAAAAACCTCCAGTGATGGAGCACTCACAATTTCTGAAGGCAAGCTTCAGAAGTTGTGAGAAGTGGCAGAAGTTCCACTGGTTAATTGTCCTCACTGTTAGGAAAGTTCTCCTTAGTTCGAGGTTGCTTCTCTCCTTTATTGGTTTCCATCCATCGTTTCTTGTCCTGCCCTCTGGTGCTTTGGAGAATAATTTGACCCTCTCCTCTTTGTGGCAGCCCCTCAAATACTGGAAGACTGCTATCATGTCACCCCTAGTCCATCTTTTCTCTAGACTAGCCATACCCAAATCCTGCAGCCTTTCTTCATATGTTTCTGTCTCCAGGCCCTTAATCATCCTAGTTGCTTTTCTTTGGACATTTTCAAAAGTCTCGACATCTCTTTTGTAATGTAGTGACCAAAACTGGATGCAGTATTCTTTTACTGAACAACTGTGACAAAAAAGGTCATAAAACAGAGTAAAACTCTCTGAATCTTGCTTAGCAATGCACATTTTGGGCTCAACTGTGGCTATAAGTCGAGAACTACCTGTAATTGGCGTGAAATATTTTCTTCTTTCCTTGCTTCTCCAGGTTTCTCATCAGTTATGAAGTCACCACGGCTCGGAAAAGCAGCTTATGAAGTTGTCTTATCCATCATGAAGAAAGCGGTCACTTCATAAAGAGCCACCTGCATTTATCCATAGTCACCAGAGCAGAAGGGAGCATGGCCGATGGTCAATGACACCAAGCTGTTCAGCATCCTGATCTATCTAAGGGAAGGTTGAAAAGCGTCCTCTTTGAGGGTGCCATGTTGCCTTCTCGAGCTGGCAGCCGAAATGACAGCAGGTGGCCCATCATAAGCAAAGCACTTTCTAAGGTAACATTTAGACCATCCAGGTCACTCGTACGCCGTAATTGTCCTGAATGTGTTCCAATAAATGATTGTGGGAGAAATTGTTGTCTGGGAGCCATGAGAGATAGCAAGCAAGCAATCACCGTCCCGTAATTTACCTCAGGGACCCATTATGAGTGTCTGCCCTTGTTTCGTAATTTGGTGCTTGACTAAGGATGTGAAAAATAATTGTAGGGGCTTTGTTGGTGGAAAGATAATGATGCAGAACAATGGCTAAATCAATAACAAGCACAAAGATATGATTAAACGCTCAAGCCAACATGGTTTTATTTGCTGCAGCGGCGTCATTTGCGATTACGAAACGGCCTGATGATAGGAAGACGTCTTAGATCATATTAGTCCCTTCAATGGACCAGAAAGATCTTATCAAGTATGTAGATCTCTTTAGAAATCGTTGTAATGCTTCTCTGGGTGTGATAAATCCAAGGTTTTTATTGCTAACTTTCAGAAGAAGTGCGGTCAACCAATTTCCACCGACCTGGAGGTTGTGGCAAAGTGCACAATGGAACTGAGTGTATGTATGAGGAAGGAAAAGGCAGTAGGTTTTAAGAGTCCCAAAAAGAAAAAAAGAAAAAAAAACAGGGAGCGAAAGAGGAAAAAGATGGAGATATGGCAGAAATGAAGCAGAAAATAGGAGAGGAACAAATGGGATTTAAGAGAACAGTATATTTAGCAGGCCAGCCAAAGATAGCAATAGCAGTAGCACTTAGACTTATATACCACTTCACAGTGCTTTACAGCCCCCTCTAAGCGGTTTACAGTGATCAGCATATTGCCGCCAACATTCAGGGTCTTCATTTTACCGGAATGAAAGATGGAAGGCTGACTCAACCTTGAGCTGGTGAGACTCAAACTGCTGAACTGCTGGCAGCTGGCAGTCAGCAGAAGTAGCCTACAGTACTGTGTTCTAACCACTGTGCTACCCATCTCTATGGATGGCAAATGGGAAAAGATAATGTGAAGTAATAGGTAAAGGTAAAGGTTCCCCTCATTCATATGTGCTAGTCGTTCCCGACTCTAGGGGGCAGTGCTCATCTCCGTTTCAAAGCCGAAGAGCCAGCGCTGTCCGAAGACGTCTCTGTGGTCATGTGGCCGTCATGACTAAATGCTGAAGGTGCACGGAATGCTGTTACCTTCTCACCAAAGGCGGTCCCTATTTTTCTACTTGCATTTTTTACGTGCTTTCAAACTGCTAGGTTGGCAGAAGCTGGGACAAGTAACGGGAGCTCACCCCATTGTGCGGCACTAGGGATTCGAACCGCTGAACTGCTGACCTTTTGATCGGCAAGCTCAGCGTCTTAGCCACTGAGCCACCGCGTAATAGAACTGCTTTATATTGCACTGATTAGACCCCACTTAGAATACTGCATCCAGTTCTGGTCCCCATGATACAAAAAAAAAGAAAGAAAGATGTTGAGACTCTAGAAAGAGTGCAGAGAAGACCAACAAAGATTTAGGTGGAGGCTAAATCGAAAGATGAATGTTTGCAGAAACTGGGTATGTCTAGTCTAATAAAGAGAAGAACTAAGGGTGGCATGAAAGCTGTCTTCTACTACTTGAGGGGCTGTCACAAAGAAGAGGGAATCAACTAAATCGTAAGATGAAGGTTAAGGGAGCTAGATATATCTAGCATAATGAAGAGAGGAACTCTCTTAGTAGTCTTCCAGTACTTGAGGGGTTGTCACAGAGAACTCAACTTATTCTCCAAAGCACCCGAAGGTAGGATGAGAAGTAATGGTTAGAAGGAAGATCATTAATGAGAGACCCAACCTAGAACTTAGAACCGTGATGGCGAACCTATGGCACATGTGCCAGAGGTGGCACGCAGAGCCCTCTCTGCTGGCACGCACGTCATCGCCCCAGGTCAGATCTCCGTGGCGTTTCTTTCGTGAGTTTCTGTTTCCCTGGAAATGACAAAACAGAAGCTCACAAAAGAAAAAGATCTTACCATGCTGCCGGTGTTGGGATGCCCCGCCTCCCGCCGGCCAGCTGGTCTTCGGGGCTCTGCTGTGCATGCGCACATATCTGAGCTTGTGCACCTTTTGGTTTGGGCATGTGCACGCAGAGTTTGGGCACTCCGTGTCTAAAAGGTTCGCCATCACTGACTTACAACCTAGGACAAACTTTCTGACAGTGAAAGCAATTAATCGGTGAAACACCTTGCCTGCTAGAGCTGTGGGTGCTCCATCACTGGACATTTTCAAGAGGAGACTGGACAGCTATTTGTCCAGAATGGTATATTATTAAAGTTTGTTGCAAAAATCAAAACCAGAAGCACACACAGATGACTGATTCAGCTGGATTCAATAACTTCTTTATAAACATAGTAATATATATATATTTACAATACCACAAGTAGAATTCTTCTTCAATCAGTTACAGGTAAACACAAGCAGGATAATTAGTTTCATTTCAGCAGAGTTCAGAGTGGAAGAGTACAGAGTAGAGTGGAGCCACACCCAGCCTTAAGCTTAAGTTTCAATTTCAATTCTCTGCACAAACTCAGAAGTGTTTCACTCTCATTGGCTGACTTAGTTGCTATGCCTATTCATTGGCTGACCTTGTTACCACTGGCTCTCCCAGTCATGAATATTCTAACATATATGGTCTCCTCCTTGAACAGAAAGTTGGACTAGAAGACCTCTAAAGTCCCTGACAATCCCATTATTCTATGTTCTAAAAAGGTGATGTATATGTATTCTACTCTGAAGCTATTTCTGCTTTTTTTGCTGAGGCTAACTCTGAGGCTAACTTCTAGAAAAGCTTCCAATTATTGTAATGCTGCATATCATCTTCCCACTGAGCCAGAAGCCCTGGTTGTTTTTCTCAAGCTGAGGAAGAGAACCAGCAAAAAACCAAGATTTATTTTCAAAACTAGCACAATCTGTCCGTAAAATGCTGCCACCACTACACAGCCTATTCATTTGCCATGCTCTGCTCTACTGCCAAAAGGAAAATGGCGAAGAGATTAGTACTGCAGTTCTGAGAACAAATGTCTCTTGGTCTCCATCTGTCACTTGGAAAAATTCAAGGTTGGGCCCAGAAGGTCAATCTTGCCATTAAGTAGAAACTTACTTGACGGATTGAGTCAATTCCACATACTAATAGATGCTTTCTACCTTGTTTTGTCATAGACAACATATCTCCTCGTTCATCGTAGATGGTCTGTGTAATCATCCCATCCTTGCTTTGCTCTGTTTCTTTCACTGTTTTACTTGGTTCAGTCCAGGGAAGGCTTGCTTGTTCTTCGCACTACCAGTGAGCTGCGTGTACATCACCATGTTTTGGTGTGCGCGTGCTTGCTACGCACGTGCGTCCCTTCATGAGATTTTGCTTCCGCGCATGCGCAGGGAGGAAAATCAGCCCAAAAATTCCACCCCAAAAAGATGGCGCCACGCGACAGACCGGTAAAGACGGCACCGGAGCTGTCGCATGCAAGTAGCGCCATCTGCTGGCCGCTACCGGTGCGGTAGAGTCGACCGTACAGGTAGGAACCCACCTCTGGTTCAGTCCAAAGCTGACTTCGTTTGAACACCAAGAATGTTCTTCTCGCTTCATGTCAAGCACAGAATTGATTAATCCTACTTGTCAGTTTTCCTATAACCTCTTAAACATCACATTTTTTTTCCAGTTCAAAGTGCAGTGTTCAATCCATCATCTGTAGGTGAAGCTAAAATCAAGTTGCTGACCATCGGAGGGCCAACGAAAAAGCAACTCCTTCACAAAAGTGGGCAAATCTAATTTTTCTTTCATGACATGATTTATGTCCCAGCTTTTAACCCTAACTCCCAGTTTAAACCCGGGGAAAAACTTTCAAGATGACAAAGATTAAAAATATGGGAATTTTAAGAAGTAGCTAAAAAGATGGGGAAATGCAACACATAAAAACATCATTTATTAATTAAATTTATGAAGGTTTCTTCCTTGTCTGCATTAATATCAATTTGGATAAAAGTAGTGAATATGGATGTTAAAATGAGGTACTCTTTAAGACAGCCTGCCTGCCTGCCTGCCTGCCTGCCTGCCTGCCTGCCTGCCTGCCTGCCTGCCTGCCTGCCTGCCTACCTACCTACCTACCTACCTACCTACCTACCTACCTACCTACCTACCTACCTACCTACCTATCTATCTATCTATCTATCTATCTATCTATCTATCTATCTATCTATCTATCTATCTGCATCTATCTACCGGTATCAGTATCTATTTGTCTGTCTGTCTGTCTGTCTGTCTCTCTCTCTCTCTCTCTCTCTCTCATCTATCTATCTATCATCCATCCACAATCATTATTCTCTTTTTAAAATATGCTTTGAATGTTGTTGTTGTTTTTTACCTCTGGTTAAATTATTACGGTTTATGTTATGCTTATTATTATTTGGGTTTTGTTTTCCAATAATGGAAAAACAATAAAAATAATAATAACAGCTAAGGGAATTAAAAAATAAAATCATTACATTTGCATTTAAAACTGAGATGCAACAGGGGCTTTTTCACATTGTTTCCAAAAGTAACCCAAAAGGGGTTTTTGCAGGTAGGTGTGACGGACATGCCATGCTCCCAAATACTTTGCTTCCTTGCTGAAATCCAATTTATTTCAGAAGGCGGGGGAGGCATTCTGAGAAGAATCTGGAAGTTTGGTGGGAAAGGAGGCCCTTCCAAATACCAAGATCTCCACAATCAGTTAAGGCTTTGCTTGACTTTAAGTAATTCAGAGCTCTTGCAACACTCGCCTTTTTGAAGCTGGGTGTTGATAAACGGTTTAGCATTCATCGCAACTTCTCTACGCATTTGGCAAGCCCCTTTTATGAGAACGGTTCATGCAATAGCTGCACTTGGCATCAAACTGAAATTTCTGAATGCTGATCAAGAATATGACCTTTGTCCTCCTTGGGCAATCTAATCTCTTCCAGACAAATTAGATTTCATCAATTCCAATCAGTATTTTTTTAAAAAAAAATGACTGTGGGAGTTGTAATTTTAAAAAAAAAAAGATTACAATCCTTTTTTCTCTGGGGCAATCTGCCCTTTTACATTTAGGACAGGATTTTTTTGGCCAACATTTCAGAAAACAGAGAAGACAGCAAGCCTCAAAGCAGAAGGTGCTACTTCTTTGGAGATCACCACTTATGTTAGATAAGTATCTAAAAAAATACCCTTTATATATATATATATATATATATATATATATATATATATATATATATATATATATATATATATATATATATATATATATATATATATATATATATATATATATATATATATATATATATATATATATATATATATATATATGCTGATAGGGAAGAGCTGATAGGGAAGAGAACCTGGCCTAGAGGTTAAAACTCTGCCTTACAAGCAGACTGCCCAGGTTCAAATCTCACTAAGGGTATGGCTATCTGATGAGAGCAAAATAGCTTGAAATAGATCTATAATAGTCTCCCTTTATTTTCATTTATCAGCAAAAAAATGTTACACACACACACACACACACACACACACACACACACGAAAATCAAACGCCTGATGATGATTTCAGACATGTGAACTACAGACTCTGGACATCTAGCCAGCACCTTTCTTTTTTTCTTTTAACAACCCTGTAATCCCTTGCATCAGGGTGGTGCCGGTGCGACTGAATGGAGCTGAGCATTTACTGGCCGGATGC
The DNA here is from genome assembly GCA_023053685.1 of Diadophis punctatus similis. NCBI lineage: Eukaryota > Metazoa > Chordata > Lepidosauria > Squamata > Dipsadidae > Diadophis > Diadophis punctatus. The sequence goes on from JALIGW010000017.1 coordinate 18,761,700, forward strand.
CCTTCCTGATGCCTATGTGAAGCTCACAGCAGATATTTTCTCCTTGCACCCAGATAGAGAAATATCTACTGCTACCTAGGATCGAACTCACATGCTCCTGCTTGTGAGGTGAGAGCTCCACCTCTAGGCCACCATGCCACTCTCTAGTCAGCACAACCTTAATGTGTATATTATCATGGAGGCTCCATGCTGATATATGTCACTGTATGAAGCTAGGCAAGTAATGTTCAAATAGTAAAGTGTTTTCAAATGCAAGTAGAGTAATAAATTGCTCCTAAAGGGGGAAGGGATTATTCAGTGTTAAATATAATGTTCACGTGGAATCAGATGCTGTGTTTCTGTGGGGGAGGGGGGAGGGGCAGCGACAGTAATGGGAGGAAGATCAAGCAGAGGAAGTGCCACGGCAACACAAGAACACAAGACCCTGCCTGGGATGTACCATCTGCAGATAGCTGAGGGGGAAGACATTGGGAAATTCTGCAAATAGATGAAAAGGTGGATTCAAATACAGAAGTGAGGCACTGATCAAAGCAGCCCAAGAACAGGCACTAAGTGCCACATCCATAGAAGAAAGGGTCTGCCACACTAGACAGGGTCCAAGGTGCAGACTACACAAAGACGTCTCAGAAACAATCCAATGTAGTATCATCATGAAGTGACTGAAGCTGGGAAGGTTCAGGTCTACCTTTCAGCTAGGGAGGCATAATAGGTGACTTTGGGCTAGTTATTCTGTTTCAGCCCTCATGGGGTGCTAAACTGAAGGTGCTAATCTTGAACTGCCTTGGTGGCGCAGTGGTTGGAATGCAGTATTGCAGGCTAACTCTGCTCACTGCCAGCAGTTCGATTCTCACCAGCTCTAGGTTGACTCTGCCTTCCATCCTTCCGAGGTCGGTAAAATGAGGACCCAGATTGCTGGGGGCAATAGGCTAATTCTGTAAACCAGAGGTGTCAAACTCAAGGCCCGCAGGCTGGATATGGCCTGCGATGAGTTCGGATCTGCCCTGCAGGGCCGTCCTGGTCTACCCAATGCGAAGAGGAAAGATCGGGCCAGCGTGGCTAAGGCCTGGTCCACCCAGTGCGAAGAAGAAACATGCCAGCAATTGTGGGAGTGGCATCAAGGTGGCCACGCCCACCCAGTTGGCCACACACACAGTTGGCCATGCCCACCCTTCCGCCCGAGGTCAACTCCAGCCCTGATATGACCCTCAATGAAATTGAGTTTGACACCCCTGCTGTAAACCAATTAGAGAGGGCTGGAAAGCACTGTGAAGCGGTACATAAGTCTAAGTGCTATTGCTATTGATTCAGCCTTCCATCCTTCTGAGGTCAGTAAAATGAGGACCCAGATTGTTGGGACCAATATGCTGACTCTGTAAACTGGTTAGAGGGGGCTGCAAAGCATTGTGAAGCAGCATATAAGTCTAAGTGCTATTGCTATTGCCTACAGTTTCTGGGGGGGGGACTAGAATATGAACCTTCAAAGTAAATAAACCCCAGAAAAATAATAATGTCCTTAGTTCACTGTAGTCACTGAAAATGTTCCATCTCTTTCTACAAACTGGCTATCGCTCCAAGATATCAGTCTATGAGCATTTGGCAATGAAGCCCACTCCACTGCTATTCCTCAACATTCCCATTCAGAGGAATGTTCAGAGTAGGTAAATTTACTAAGCTTCTGCCTAATTATTTTTCAAAGCCTCTAGCACAGTGGTTCCCAACCTGGGGGTCGGGACCCCTTTGGGGGTCGAATGACCATTTCCCAGGGGTCGCCCCGGCATCCTCAGCCCTCCCCCCACTGCCACAAGCCTGGCCATCTTGCGGTGCTGAGGGCTAGGAGAGGGAAGAAGAGAAAAGAGAAGGAAGGAAGGAAAGAAGACCAGAGATGGAAGGAAGGGAGGGAGGGAGGAAGGAAGGGAAGGAGAGGAAGAAAGGGAAGGAGAGGAAGAAGAAGAATGTTAGGTGGGAGGGTGGGAGGAAGGAAGCAAGGAAGAGAAAAAAGAGAGGGAAAGAAAGAAAAAGAAAAGAAAGAAAGAAAGAAAGAAAGAAAGAAAGAAAGAAAGAAAGAAAGAAAGAAAGAAAGAAAGAAAGAAAGAAAGAAGTTTGGGAGGGAGGAGGAAGGAAGAGAAAAAAGCGAGAGAGAGGGAAAGAAAGAAAAAGAAAGAAAGAAAGAAGAGGAAGGTTGGGAGGAAGGAAGGAAGGAAGAGAAAAAAGTGAGAGAGGGAAAGAAAGAAAGAAAGAAAGAAAGAAAGAAAGAAAGAAAGAAAGAAAGAAAGAAAGAAAGAAAGAAACTGTTGAAAGAAGAGCCTTGCAAATTAAAATTGTTGTCTTTGCAGGGGTTCTGGGAAGGGTGGGTGGGCAGGCCCCATGGGGGAGGAAGGAATATGGCGCTGTTTTAAGAAGAAAGAGCTTAAAAGAGGAAATTGGCTTTGGGAACCCTGGCAATGTTTTTGGACCAATCATGGGGTTTTTTGCCCCCTGTTTGCCTCCTGAAACTTTGGAGTCCTGGGAGAAAGCTACTAAACAGGGATTACTTTGCTGGAAGCTTATCTGATTTCTAGTTTTTCGACACTGCCGGCAACCTCAACAACTTGAATATACCTGGACTTCAACTCCCAAAATTCCCTAGCCAGCTTTGCTTTGAATTCTGGAAGTTGAAGTCCAGGCACCTTAAAAGTTGCTGAGATTGAGAAATATTGCTGTACACTTGTTGGTTATCAAGTCTAAATACAGAAGTAGACTTGTTGTGGAAGTTGATATTCCTTGTGCTCTTGCAAAGACTGGCCCGAGAATTTCTGATCTGGCATAATTACATATTGTTTTTGTGATTAATCGCTATGCTTTAATTATGTTCAATTTGTAACAATAAAAATACATCCTGCATATTAGATATTTACATTACGATTCATAACAGTAGCAAAATTACATTATGAAGTAGCAACAAAAATAATTTTATGGTTGGGGGTCACCACAACATGAGGAACTATATTAAGGGGTCACGGCATTAGAAAGGTTGGGAACCACTGCTCTAGCACCTAGATCGGGGTGTCAAACTCAATTTCATTGAGAGCCACATAAGAGTTGTGTTTTTACCTCGGGAGGCCAGGGTGGGTCGTCCCGAGCTCCGTTTTCACTGGCAGAGGGTGGCAGGAGGTGGTTGCAGCCAAAAATGGAGCCTGGGAGGGCTGCACGCGGTCCTCCCAAGCTCCGTTCTCACTGGCAGAGGGTGGTTGCAGCCAAAAACAGAGCCTGGGAGGGCTGGCACATGGCCCTCCAGAGCTATGTTTTCGCTGGCAGAGGGTGGTAGGAGGCTGTCGCAGCTGAAAACGGAGCCTTGGACGGCCGCACACGGCCCTCCTGAGCTCCATTTTCGCTGGCAGGTAGGCACCGTGGACTGGTCCTTTGCGGGCCAGACCTAAGCACTCCATGGGCCGGATCCGGCCCCTGGGCCTTGAGTTTGACACCCCTGACCTAGATCCTTCACTCTAAAGCAGTGTTTCTCAACCTTCCCGACTTTAAGAGGTGTGGGCTTCAACTCCCAGAATCCCCCAGCCAGCTGTGCTGTGCTGTGCTGTGCTGTGCTTTCTGGTGCATTCTAGGAGTTGAAGTCCACACCTCTTAAAGTCATGAAGCTTTGAGGAACACTGCTCTATACTAATGTAACCCACTGTTGCTGGTCAGGAATTAATGATTCAGAATACGTGCACAAAACAGGATGCATATTTTTTCCCCAATAGAAAGAACTGCCAACAACAATTACCAATCAATTTCATTTCATGCACAAGATTACCTAAGGGAAATCCAGTAAAAGATCGGTCAGGCCATGCAAATTATACCCCAATTTTTTTTAAAAAAAAACCCGTACCCTTTAAAATAGCAACTTTTATATCATGCTGGGGGGGATTTTCCTCTCTGTGCATACAAACAATAAAAACAAAATGCAAAGCTCCCTTGGCTGTTTATTTTCAAAGAAAATCACATCCATTTTATTGGAACAAACATAAAAGATCTGTTAAAAATCACCCTTGCCATCCCATCACAGTAAATCACTGACAGTAAATTGCAAATTTTGTCCAACATCTACTGACTACATTGTATTCATTCTGTCAAGCAAGTAAATGAAATGTGACTTATATTGATCTAAATGTCTCTCTATAACTATAATATTTATATCAAATACATATGTTGTGGTTTTCTCCCTCTCTCCTTTTCGGCTTTCTAATCATGTGTTCATCTCTTGGTTGGCTGCCCTCCCTGTTCTGCTTCTCTGGTATTCCTCTTCTCTGTCTATGATTCTTGCAACTAGCAAACTTAAGATAAAGTTAGGTACATGGGAAAACTCCAAATCCATGTGAACACTATCGTGAAAAATGACTTAATTCCTAATCTTTGGTTTCCTCTTTAAAATATATTTGAATCACCTTTATATGGAAATAGCTTTTTTTCTGATTCATCCGTACTGGTTCAAAACTTTAAAAATAATATCAGCGCTCAACTTCCATTTTTTTTTAAAAAATCTCAGTATAGGAGATGACCAGGCTGAGAGTGAGGGAGGAGTCAAGCATGTCCAGAGGTGGGTTCCTCCCGGTTCAGACCGGTTCACCTGAACCTGTAGCAAACCGTTGGTGATGACACGATGATGTCACGTAACCGGTCCGTGCCGGTCCGTGGGCGCCGCCATCTTTTTTTTGAATTTTTTAAAAATGAATTTTCCCCTGGGTATTTTTTTCTGCGCATGCACCAAAGCTGTATTTCCGGCACTGCGCATGTGTCATCATCTTGTTTTTGGCTTTTTATTTATTTTTTTTGGATTTTTCGGCACTGTGCATGCACGCGCCCACGAGGCGTGGCCACGCGGTGCGGGAGAAAGCGAACTGGCAGCGAGGTAAGTTAGAATCCACCCCTGAGCATGTCATTAATCTTGAGTCCCTTCAGGCCCACAAGAGATCTAAGTCCAGCCCACCTTGAATTCTGTTGGCTCTTATCCTCTGCCAACTTGCTTTGACTGTTAATAGTTCAGATTCTTGTTTAAACATAGCACGAAATAAACATGATGTAGGAGATTGAGCCTGAGGGAGGGATCAAACGAGTCATCAGTCTCGAGTCCCTTTGCACCCACAAGAGGTCTGAATCCAGCCCTCTTTGAATTCCATTGGCTCTTCTTAACTATGCTAATTTGCTTTGAGTAGTTAGTTAGTAGTTCAGTTCTTGTACAAAGTATTAACAGGCATTAAACCTGTATTCATTTGAACTGCCTTGGCTCCTATTTCTTGCATCTGACACTCACCTACCGTATTTTTCAGAGTATAAGATGCACCTTCCCCCCCCTAAAAGAGGCTGAAAATTTGGGTGCATCTTATACTCCGAATGTAGCTTTTTCGAAGCTTTTTTTCCAGTCCTAATAAGGTGCTAACGATCTTCCTGGCTCTTCCTGGCTTGCAGGCTTGTTTTCATTGCTACTCCCTCTGAAAAAAGTTTTTTCAGCCCTAACGAGGTGCTAATGATCTTCCCAGCTTGCAGGATCTTTTTATTGCTACTCCGTCTGAAGAAGATTTTTTTCCAGCCCTAAGTCTTTGCAGGCTTGTTTTCATTGCTACTCCTTCCGAAAAAGGTTATTTCAGCCCTAACAAGTGCTAACGATCTTCCCGGCTTGCAGGATTTTTTCATTGCAACTCCCTCCGAAGATGTTTTTTCCCAGCCCAAAGTCTTTGCAGGCTTGTTTTCATTGCTACTCCCTCCAAAAAAGGTTTTTTTCAGCCCTAACCAGGGGATAAAATAATGTGCTGAAGCTGACCAGACTAAGGACGCTAGCCAGATGAATACCTGGTAGGTAGATTTCCCCCCCTATTTTCCTCCCCAAAAACTAAGGTGTGTCTTATACTCCAGTGCGTTTTATACTTCAAAAAATACGGTAACTAACAAATAAATATTAAGTTTATGTAACCAAGATTTTTCTATGGACCGATCACTGACCACAATAAAAATTCTCCTCTATTCTTTTGAGGTTGTTTGATTGATGGGGATTTACAATTGCTTTTAAAAAACAAAATAAAACCAGACCATCACTCAAAGATTCCAGCACCCACTTTAAAACAAAACCAGGTTTGAAGGGCTCATTTAAATAGGGCTGGGAACCATACAAATCTTTGGGAAAATGTTGTTCCAGAGGGAAGGCACCCATGATGGATCTGTCACAACGCAGCTTGATTAAGAACGAAGTCACACAATATTTCATGCAAGAGAAAACACAGCAGAAATCTGTTGGGAAGATGCTAATTTTGACACTGTCTAAATAGAGATGATAATCCCCAGAACTGTACAGGTTGAACTTCAGCCCTGCCCCTTAAAGTATACATGAAATAAGTTAACAATTCTGTATGGCTATCACACCTGGCTGAACCTAAAAACTACCAAGAAGCTAAAATCTACAAATACCTTGATGACAGAGTACGAGAAAATGATAAGGCTTTGTGGGAGAAGCCAAATTACATACTGCAGATAATTCTTGAAGTTTGACCACATTGGAAACCAGAATATTCATTGCTAAGCAAAGCAGTTATTAAGTGAATCCCACCCAATTTTATTTTATGACCGTTTTACCACCTGGGAAGGTAGCAAATGAACAGGAACAAGAACACAGGATGATGTAATCATCAAAAATATACACTAGAACTGTTTTTTCCCCCTGAATACAGAAAACCTTTTTTTATGCTATATGAATGCAAGGATGAAAGTAATAAGTAGGATAAAATGTCTCATTTTTTTTTAAAAAAAGAAATAGTTAAGATTAATATCATGGTTTCAAGTGAAAAATGTTATAATTAATAAAATAACATTAGTATAGTAAAACCCATACTACTATTGCCCCCCCCCCAAAAAAAACACCCCAAGTTCTTTTTGGCAAATTATTCTTATTAATGTTTGCGTAGTTGGTCCTGTAACTATAAACCCTTCTGAAATTTCAGATCTGTTACAATTTTGCAGGCATAAATTGACCTTCCTAAGCCACTAACCCTTATTTTCTTTTTGGTTCGAAATATAATTAGGGAGTTGGAATATTAACCTTTCACAGTCGTTACTTTTATGTTTGCCAATATTTGAGATGAATTGTGCGGGACTTGTCAAGATGACAAGGATACACATGTTCTTCTTAATTATACTAAGCAATTATGCTTAGCAATAAATCAAATATTGCAGACTGTTCATAGCAAGGGAGATGGCCAAAATAATTTCTGAAACTCTAAAAGAATTTAACCACACCTAATGTGTAACAATGCATTGCTGATATCTGTTGACTGTCAACATCTAAATATAAAGTAGAAACATGGAAAGACTTGAACGAAACAGAGCTGGGAGAGAACTTGGAGGTCTTCTAGTCCAACCCCTTGCTCAGGTAGGACACCCTATACCCGTGATGGCGAACCTATGGCACGCGTGCCAGAGGTGGCATGCAGAGCCCTCTCTGTGGGCATGTGTGCCGTCACCAGCTGCTCTTCTGGTTTCTGGGCGTGCCAGCTGGTCGTTGAGTTTCTGACGCTCCGGCACGCGTGAAAACCAGCTGGCCAGCATGCATGAACACACCAGAAACCCAAAGACCAGCTGGCCAGCATACGCATGCACACTGGCCAGCTGGTTTTTGGGTTTCCGGTGGTCAGACATGTACGCACACATTCCACTCAGTGCCGAAAAGGTTCACCATCACTGCCCTATACCATTTCAGACAAGTGACTGCCCAGTCTTTTCTTTAAAAACCTCCAGTGTTGGAATACTCACAACTTCTGGAGGTAGGTTGTTCAGCCAGTTAGTTATCCTCACTGTTAGGAAGTTTCTCGTTAATTCCAGGTTGCTTCTCTACTTGAATAATTTCCATCCATTGTTTCTTGTCTTGCTTTCTAGTGCTTTGGAGAATAATTCAACCCCCTCTTCTTTGCGGCATCCCCTCAAATACTAGAAGACTGCTATCATGTCACCTCAAGACCTTCTTTTCTCTAGACTAGCCAAACCCAATTCCTGCAACCGATCTTCATATATTTTAGTCTCCAGACTTTTAATCATCTTTTTTTTTTGTGCTTAGGATATAATTTTCTAAGCCAATTTTCCAATTTGCTCTCCTTTTTAATATTCATGTCACATTGCACTATTAAGACAATTACATATCCACAAGTTTATGGTAGTGTGATATCATTTTTAAAGCCCGTGAACAGCCTTTTTCTCCCATTGTGACTTTCTACCATAATCAGAAACAGTTGTAAGTAAAATCTATTTTGGGAAAAGCCAAAGGGAATGAATGGATGGCAGCCTATTCAAGTCACCTCTCTCTTGCAGAAGGCAAAAAGCATTGTTGCTCATCTTAAACTACAACTTGGTGTAGGCAAAGTCATTCCACGTGTTGGATTTGAACATCCCAGCCTGCTGTTTCTACTGGACTTGGAAATGCTTGGAAGTCTGCAGTTTGAATCACTTGAAGTTTTGGGATAAGTTCTACAAAGGGGTGCCTCTTAAAACTCCATCCATTTGTGAATAAAGGAGACAAGATCTGCCTTCTTGACAGAGGTGGTGCAGTGGTTAAAATGTAGAATGGCAGGCTAATTCTAACCGACTGTCAGCAGTTCAATCCCATCTGGCTCAAGGTTAACCCTCCTACCATCCTTCCAAGGTTGGTAAAATGAGGACCCAGATTGTTGGGGGCAAAAGAGGCTGACTCTGTAAACTGCTTAGAGAGGGTTGTAAAGCACTGTGAAGCGCAGTTGTGGGTTCCTACCAGTGCGGTCCACTCTATAGCACCGGTAGCGGCCCGCTGGTGATGTCACAGTACCAGTGCAGTCGGTTGCCGGTGCCTGGGTGCCGCCATTTTTTTTAAAAAAAATTTCTTCTGCGCATGCCCAGAAACCTGACAATTAAATCTTTTCCCGTCCCTTCGCTTGAAAATTATAAGAAGCTTGCATTTGACACTTTTCCTTCGCTTTTGCCTAAAGCTTCCTAAAGTGGGTGTTTTCCGAAAGCTTAACCATTTATACTGTTAATTTTATACAGTTTTATACTGTTATTCTTTAGATGAAAACATTGAGGACTATTAAAAGATACTCGCCTTTTAACAGTCCTCGATATTTTCGTCTAAGGAATCCATGACTGAAACCAAAAATGCTGTATGAGACTTGCTTGTCTTTTAACTACAGCATTTTCTGCATATAAAGGTTGCTGTGTTGCCATGGTGTAGCACGCACTTTGTATGCAAAGCTTTTCATGTAAGGTATAAAATAGCAAAAATAGTAGTAACATCTCTCTGAAATAACTAATATATGACCAGCAAGCCATGCCCACCCGGTCACATGGCTGGCAAGCCACGCCCACAGAGTGGTAGTAAAAAAATTAGGAACCCTCCCCTGGTGAAGCGGTGTATAAGTCTAAGTGCTATTGCTATCAGCAAGAAGAGCCTTCCAATTTTCAGCATTTGAATGACAACTGATCAATGTCAGATGAACTCCTATTTGTTGTTCAGTCACTAAGTCATGTCCGACTCTTAGACATGTCCAACCCCATGGACCATAGCACACCATCCCCTCCCCCATCCTCCATTCTCCTGACATTTTCCCAAATTCATTGCATGGATGACATTATCTAACCTTCTCATCCTCTGCTGCCCCCTTCTCCTTTTGCCTTCAATGAACTCCTATTTATCGAGTCCATCTAGACTGCCCATCTATAATAATGTGTCTTATCTGGAGAAAGCTGTGTTTTGTCTTTTTAACATGACAAAAATTTTAAGGGGCGTGCATAAGCGCACCAGCATGCCTACCGTCCCTGTCCTAATGTTCCCTTTTATTCGTATCCATTTCATGTATTCATCATCATCATCATGTTATACTTGTATCTGTTTTCTAATACATGCTTGATGAAAATAAATAAATAAAAACTTATCGTTTTAAAGTAGTACCTAGACACCAATTAAGAAGGTTCACACTCCCTAAGGCAGCCGACCTCACAACATATACATTGTATTTCATATACATTGTGTGTAGGAGAAAAGGAGCTAAGCCCGTGGTGGCGAACCTCTGGCACGTGTGCCACAGGTGGAACGCGGAGCCATAGCGGAGGGCACGCGAGGGTTGCCCACCGGCAAACCGGAAGTGCGGAAAAAACGCACTTCCGGTTTGCCGGTGAGCTGTTTTTTGCACTCCGGAGGGTTCAGGGAAGCTCCCTGAAGCCCCGGAATGCAAAAAACTACAAAACGGACAAACCGGAAGTGTGGAAAAACGCACTTCCGGTTTGCCGGTGAGCTGTTTTTTGCACTCCGGAGGGTTCAGGGAAGCTCCCTGAAGCCCCGGAATGCAAAAAACTACAAAATGGACAAACCGGAAATGTGGAAAAACGCACTTCCGGTTTGCCGGTGAGCTGTTTTTTGCACTCCGGAGGGTTCAGGGAAGCTCCCTGAAGCCCCGGAATGCAAAAAACGATGAAACAGACAAACCGGAAGTGCATTTTTCCGAACTTCCGGTTTGCCCGTTTTGTCGTTTTTTACCGTCCCAGGCTCCAGTAAGGCCTTTGTGCGGGGGTGGGGGTGTGTGCGCATGCGCAGGGGGTAGCATGGGGGGGTGTTGTGCACATGCGTGGGGGGGAGGGAATGGGTGTGGGCACGCGAGAGCGCGCTAGCATGTGCACCCCCCCCTTTTGGCACGCGAACCTAAAAAGGTTCGCCATCACTGAGCTAAATCGTAAAGCGGAATAGGAATCATCTAGCAAAATCTTCTTGGAAGTGGATGCAGAAAGTGTCGTCTTGAGACAGTTTGGCTTGCAGAGTGGGGGGCTTGCATATTTGGGGGGGGTTGTAGGGATGGATTTCTTAAGCCAATGTTTCTCAACCTTGGTCACTTGAAGACGTCTGGACCTTGGAGTACTCATCTCTAATTATCGAAGTGCCAGAGCCCACTGTAACAACATTGCCAAAAAAGCATTAAGAGTTGTTAACCTAATCTTGAGTAGTTTCTTCTCTGGTAATATTGTACTTTTAACTAGAGCATACAAAACATTTGCTAGACCAGTTCTCAAATACAGCTCATCTGTCTGGAACCCGCACTACATATCGGACATTAATACAATTGAACATGTCCAGAGATATTTCACGAGTAGAGTCCTCCACTCCTCTGTTCGCAACAGAATACCTTATGCCACCAGGCTTGAAATTTTGGGCTTAGACAATTTAGAACTACGCCGTCTTCGGTCTGACCTAAATGTAGCACATAAAATTATCTGCTACAATGTCCTACCAATCAATGACTACTTCAGCTTCAACCGCAACAATACAAGAGCACACAATAGATACAAACTTAAGGTAAACCGCTCCAAACTCGATTGCAGAAAATACGACTTCAGCAACAGAATGGTCAATGCCTGGAATGCACTACCTGGCTCTGTGGTTTCTTCCCCAAGCCCCCACAATTTTAACCTTAGACTGTCTACTGTTGACCTCATCCCATTCCTAAGGGGCATGCATAAGTGCACCAGCGTGCCTACTATCCCTGTCCTAATGTTCCCATGTACTCAAAACCGTCTCATGTATACATGTTTATACTTTTACTGTAATCTTATAAATGCTTGACAAAAATAAAAATAAATAAATAAATAAAGTTGAGAAACACTCAGAACTTCTAAGATACTCATTTAACTGTTAACTTTCTCCTCAAATGGCCCTCCTTTATACGGCGCAAAGCTTGAGATGGTCTTCAGCCAAAACCAATGGGAAACCATTTAACAATTTCCTCACAAAGGATCACATCTGCTGGAATATGTGGACTCCTGACCTTAACCCTGATATCAGTGGTCCGAAAGAAAGATAAGAAGTACCCTCCCTGCAGTCATTCCCACATGTAAAACTTCCACCCATAAGGATGATCAAGTCTTTTTTCATCCCCTAGCCAAGTCTGAGCTTTGTGCCTCTCTCTCTCTCTCTCTCTCTCTCTCTCTCTCTCTCTCTCTCTCTCTCTCTCTCTCTCTCTCTCTCTCTCTCTCTCTCTCTCTCTCTCTCTCTCTCTCTCTCTCTCTCTTTTTTTTAAGGAAAGATTCAGATTCAAATTACAAGGTTTAATCTATCCAAGGGTTCTGCCGGCTTCAATTATTTCCTTGTCTTTGTGTTTACTTTATTTGTCTTTCCCTTCTTTTAATTATTAAAAAAAAAGAGAAACATAGTTATCAGGTCTCATAATTTCTTCTGGAACGAATCTCTCACAGATTGTTCTTATGATAAGTTGATGATTTGAACTGATGGTTTATAAATTCAAGACCTATGAAGAAAGTTCCCCAAAAGCAGAGAACTCACAGAATCAGCCCACAGAAATCAAGCTTGCTTAAAATAAAACGCTCTTAAATCTCTCCCTGCAGTAGTGGCCAAAATTGTGGAAACCTTTTGGGGAAAAGTGTATTTTCTAAAACTAGCTAATAATAACACCACTTTTTTTTTGTGGAGTAGTAACATAAAATTATATATCAATGGAAAGATAATTTAATTAAGAATGTAACACAATAACTTTTATGAAGGATTTGCTATTAGAATAGCAGTTACAGTATAAATAAAGAAGAAAAGTGAAACACATAGAAAAGAACGAGATATACAAAAAATATCACCATGTCAGTTAATACTTAGTTGGGTAACCTTTAGCATGAATTACGGCCTTACAACGTTTTCCCAAGGAGTGAACCAAGTCTTTTAGTTCTGCAGCTGTTATAATGTGAAACCAAGATTGAACAATTGCTTCTATTAACTGGATTTTTTTGCTGGGTCGCTTCTGACTAACCGGTTTCTTTAGTCGGCTCCATAGATTTTCAATTGGGTTAAGGTCTGGGCTATTCCCAGGCTATTCCAGCAGTGGAATATGATTATCTTGAAACTCCCCCCCCCCCAAAAAAAATTGGTGTTATTAGCCATCAAACCTCAAAAATACACTTTTCCCAAAAAGTTTCCACAAGTTTGGCCATTACTGTAAATGTGGAATATGAGACAAACAAGATAGCAATAGCACTTAGACTTATATACCGCTTCATAGTGCTTTACAGCCCTCTCTAAGCGGTTTACAGAGTTCAGCTTATTGCCCCCAACAATCTGGGTCCTCATTTTACCTCAGACCTCGGAAGGATGGAAGGCTGAGTCAACCTTGAGCCTGGTGAGATTCGATCTGCCAAACTGCTGGCAGCTGGTGATCAGCAGAAGTAGACTGCAGTACTGCACTCTAACCACTGTGCCACCGCGACTCCTAATATTAAGATCTAATACTTCCAGGAAAATCTCCTTTTGATATTATTATTCAGATATCAGCCCTCAAACACTGAGATTATGGTTTATAGTCACACACATTTCTTCTTTTCACCAATAACTATTTCAATTTTGCCAGTTAAGAAGATGCTTTGAGGAAACCCAGCTGGGTGTATGTAACTCTGCCTGAAATCCTCTTAGCTTTTTGTAAAAAAACAAAACAAAACAGTGATACAGTTAGTCCTTGACTTACAACAGTTCGTTTAGTGACCGTTCGAAGTTACCACGGCACTGGAAAAAAGTGTCTTATGGCCATTTTTCACCCTTATGACCATTGCAGCATCCCATGCGGTCACGTGATTTACATTAATATGCTTTGCAAATGACTCACATTTAGGATGACTGCAGTGTCCTGGGGTCATGTGATCCCCTTTTGCGACCTTCAGACAAGGGGAAGCCAGATTCACTTAACAACCGTGTGTCTAACTTAACCACTTCAGTGATTCACTTAACAAACGTGGCAAGAAAAGTTGTAAAATGGGACAAAACTCACGTAGCAAATTTCTCACGTACCGACATCAATTTGGGGATCAATTGAGTTGAGGTCTACCTCAGGGGTGGGTTCCGGATTCTGCTACTGCCGGTTCGCTCAGGGATGCACCACGCGGGCGAGCGTGCATGCGCAGTAGTTAAGAAAAAAACAAAAAACAAGATGGCGGTGCCTATGGCGCCACTGAGAGAACCAGCTCAGGGGTGTGGCAGGTCTGGGTCACTGCCGGTTCCAGCAACCTAGGCCGCCAAGTTAATAACAGTTCTATAGAACCAGTCTGAACTGGTAGGAACCCACCTCTGGTCTACCTGCATCCTACCCTGGTTTTGGCCCTTGCTGAATGGGGATGTCCTGATGCATTTTTAACTGTTTTATAGGAACTGAATTGCTGTTCTACCTGCCTTGTTTAAGATTTTACAGAGGCCCAGAATCTGTTGAGAGGGGATGACCTGGACATAACTCTACGGCACATGGAATCAATCAATCAATCAGTGGGGAAAAAAGGGAAGAGACTACCTCAAAGTAGCATTTGAGAGTAGCAATGTTGTAATGAGAAAGTATATTGAGCCATGATATTTCTGGGAGACAAAAGTGGCTTCATATGATCGATTGATTAAAATCACTCAACTCAGGAACAAACTTGAGTATTTTAAATGGCACAGGCGCAGCTGCCGATGTGCGGTGGTGAAATGCTACTGAATTGGCTTACTTTATGGCTCCGCATCCTTCTGCTTGCAAAAAAAATAATAATTATTATACTAGACATGTATGCAAATATTTTCACTATTAGAACGGTGGAGCACTTGAGAATCAAAGTCTTGAGGCCTGAACATAGTCCCTGTCTGTGGCTCTTTAAAACAGCTGCATCTTTTCCCAGGATCTTGTGGCCTCTGCAGAAAACAGCCACATTGTCCTGAGAACGGAGTGGCTGCTGCAAATTGCTGAGGCACATGGTACTTTCATGTTCATCCATACTCCAAAGCACCTTTTGGTGATTATTTCTGAAACTCGTAGTCATTGAATTTTGTCTAGCCAGGATCAGAAATTTCCTGCAACTGCAAACTTCTTATCTAACTTCAAGAGTACGATAAAGGAGATGTTTCTAGTGCAGGGTTGATATGAGGGGTCTTTGGTCCTCTTGACCTTGGCTGTTTCCTTGCAGATGTTTCATTACCATACTAGGTAACACAATCAGTGCTAGATTATCTAAATTCTCTTATAAGGTTTGCCATTTCAGATAACTGAAACTAGAAAAACAAATCAGCGCTTTTACAAAAAAATAAAGCATGTAATGAGCTTTGGGCCATCATGCAAATCTTTCTCTTTTCTCTTTTGGGCTAAATTTAACCAGCTTCAAGCCATTTCTTGGGGCATGGAAGGGGTCCTGACTCCAACACAAATTATAAACAAGAGAGAGAGAGAAAAGAGTGTGTGTGTGTGAGAGAGAGAGATACAGAGTGAGTGAGGGAGAGAAGGAAGGGGAGGAGGAGAGGGAGAGGGAAAAGCATAAGCTATCGAAAGGTGGAAAACATCTCCAAATAAAAATTTAACTAACCTTTCTCTCGCCCAAGCTTCATGTCAAGTATTTTTACTTTATGACACAGAAGCAATTGCCACGGAGCTGAAGCCCTTAACACATGGATTTGGTCTCAAGATTAAAGTGTTTCTGGTGTGCTTTTTATTATTGCTATGATCGTTTTAGCTCTATCTCTTGTTGCTGTAGTATGTTTTTAACTATTTTTATTGCCTTTAGATTTTGTAAGCCAGCCAGAGATTATAGAGCGTATGCGGTTATAACCGATTTAAATAAATGATAACTGATGAAAATACACAGTGTTCCCTCCTTACAAAATTCACAGCAGGTAACACACAACTGAAAGGGGAAGGGATGGAAAACAAAGAATGGATTAAGCTAATAGGGCTGCTATTGGATCAAGTAGTGTAGGGTTTCCTGCGTAAGCAGGGGGTTGGACTAGAAGACCTCCAAGGTCCCTTCCAACTCTGTTGTTGTTGTTGTTGTTGTTGTTGTTGTTGTTGTTGTTGTTGTTATTATTATTATTATTATTATTATTATTATTATTATTATTATTATTATTATTATTATTATTATTATTATTATTATTATTATTATTATTATTATTCACAAATGTAAATGGACTCCGTGCCTCCATGCTGGCTCTGTCTCCATGCCAAAATCCAAAGACAAAATGCTCTGTTGAAGAGAAGGTGGTAGCTGTGGCTAGGGGGGACTTTTAAACAGGTTTGGCCTGGCCATCAATTGTAGCCATCTCTGATGGCATTTCCCACCTACGAGGTTAGCTAAAATGGGCCCAAATCTCTCACCAATGTGCTGGAAGTGTAAAACAATGCCAGGGACATACTATCACATGTGGTGGGAATGCTCAAAAGCACGTGAATTTTGGAATAAAATAAAACAACGGTTAGAGAAAATATTAATGTTAAAGATAGAATTAAAACCATCTTCTTATTGGGTATTACTATAGATAAATGCAAAAAGGGAACAATATATTTAATGTTACATATTTTGACTGCTGCTAGATTGGTCTTTGCACAAAAATGGAAAAACACAGAAATCCCCACAGAGGAAGAGATACTGTATAAGATATTGTCTTGTGCGGAAATGGACAGACTCACGATGGAACTAAAAGATGAAAAGGAATCAGAATACCTTGAAATCTGAGATACATTATATTATTGGTGGGAATCAAAGAGGAACGTTGGGATTAGGATTTAGCGATAAGTTGAAGATGTATATATTTTTACGCCAGTAAATAAGGAAAATGGATTTAGTATTGTATACAAAATACAGATATATTTATGTAGTGATAAAGAATTATATTTAGGAAGAGAAATAACTCGAAGAAAATATGTAAACTGGAATGTTACGTCATGTCTATGTGTGTTGTTTTTGTCTTTTCTGTATGTTTCTAATTGTACTATAAATAAAAAACTTTTTTAAAAAATAAAAATAAAAATAAATAAATTGTAGCCATCTCTGGCCCAGGAGGACTTGTTGAGGGGCCTATTCTTGGATTACTATAAAGAGTTCCCCCAATCTTTCCGGCTTTGCAGACCAACTGGGTGGGGAGGGGGTTTCTGTACAAGCAGTCAGCACACGCACCCACCACTTGTGCAAATAGTGCCTGCGCACCTGCACTTGCCTGCTGCTCGCAGAAGTGGGGATGTACACATGCGCTTGCCTGCCACTTCCATGGCCCGGTTCTTGAGGGCTCAAGGCCTGGTAGTGGGCTGCGGCCCAGGGGTTTGGCACCCCTGATGTAAGGCTTTCAAAATAGGGCTGCACCAGGACCCTTGGTGGTGCAATAGTTAAACTGCAGTATTGCGGGCAAACTCTGCCCACAGCCTGCAGTTCGATTCTGACCTGCTCAAGGTGGACTCAACCATCCATATCTAGCAGAGATGGGGTGTTCGAGTTCTCCTTTGCTAAACAACTTGTTGGACCCAGGAGTTGTGGCTTCTCTGCGGCAGCACCTACCCAGTGGGAGAATATCTTCCCATAGATTCAGATGGTCCCAACCTTTTGGTCTTCCGTAAAGGTTCTGAAGACCTGTTTCTCCAGGCATTTAGGCCAAGAAGCTAAGCTACCCCTCTTTGTTTATGTGTTTTTTTTATGATTGAAAGGTGTCATTAACCTGGGCCGACATGGTTATTGTTTCAACCTTTATATGCCACCCAGCCATGAATGGGAGACCATATAATTTCTCTAGCTAAAAAAAATATATATAAATTCTAGATGAAAACAATACTGAGCTGTATAGCGATAGCCTGATGGTATTGGCTTTGTTTTAAGCTCCATACTGAACATCATAGAACACATACTGTATATTATTTGAATAGTATGTTTAAACAAAGGAACGTAATGAATACTTCTTTCTGAAAGAACAAAATTCCCCATTAGGCTCTGAATAACATCTTTCAACAAAGTTTAGTGGCTCCAGTTTTTCAAATGCATTACATTTTTATCTGGAAACTTTTTGACGTTAAGAATTGCAGAACTGTATTCTTTCATTAAGTTTGCTGCCAAAGTCTACGCCGAGTCGTTCAGCGAAAAGCTGTACGCTGCTAATTATTACCACATGCTTTCCATCAAGAGCAATGGAAGACTTATTGGTTCTGACAGCCCATTCTCTCAATGCTGAATTCCAAAGGAAAGCTCCACTTTCCAGCCAAACATAACATTTCATCAATCTTGTTCTCCTGACTGCAAAACCAATATCAAACATTTGGCTGCTAATGGCTTTTCGCTGTGCCGTTCCCAAACTCCGAGGCTCTGATGAGAGATGAGTGTGTGAGCAGAGGGCTTCTCCGAGGCATTTAGAAATTAGCTTTCTGAACCAGGAAACAACGCACAAAGTCAAACAGTGTGTGCCCTGATGACAACATTGAACTCTGGTCCACAAACTGCACAGGCAAAACCAAAGAGATGAAGAGAGACCAACAAAGAGTGCATTTTGCAAAGTAAACAAAACAAAACAAGCCCCAGAGATAAAATAAATTTTCCAAGGCCCAAAGCCAGCAAGGAAGTTTATAAACTAGCCGTCAAATGAAACAGGATGTGGGAATCTGAAGTTTAGGTCTACCAGGCCGATACTGGGCATCGTTGAGACAACATCCTCTCCTAAACTAGCTTCTTAAAAATGCCATTTATCCGTCTATGTTGAATGTAAATCTTGTTCACTCTCTGGTTACGCTGCATTAAGATGGGTGGCCAAGAAATCTGATAGATAGATAGATAGATAGATAGATAGATAGATAGATAGATAGATAGATAGATAGATAGATAGATAGATAGATAGATAGATAGATAGATAGATAGATGATAGATGGACGGACGGATGGACGGACAGACGGATAGACAGACAGACAGACAGATGATAGACAGGTGTGTGTGAGAGAGAGGGGGGGAGGGAGGGAGAGAGAGAGAGAGAGAGAGAGAGAGAGAGAGAGAGAGAGAGAGAGAGAGAGAGAGAGAGAGAGAGAGAGAGAAGTACCGTATTTTTGGAGTATAAGACGCACCTTAGTTTTGGAGGAGGAAAATAGGGGAAAAATCTACCTACCAGGTATTCATTTGGCTAGCGTCCTTAGTCTGTTCAGCTTCAGCACATTATTTTATCCCCTGGTTAGGGCTGAAAAAGCCTTTTTCAGAGGGAGTAGGAATGAAAACAAGCCTGCAAAGACTTAGGGCTGGTAAAAAAACTACTTCAAGGGAGTAGGAATAAAAAAATGCTGCTAGCCGGTAAGATCTTAGCAGCTTGTTAGGGCTGAAAAGACCTTTTTCAGAGGAGTAGGAATGAAAACAAGCCTGGAAAGACGGAGTAGGAAGCCAGGAAGATCGTTAGCACCTCCTTAGGACTGGGGGAAAAAAGCTTCAGAAAAGCTACATTCGGAGTATAAGACGCACCCAAATTTTCAGCCTCTTTTAGGGAGGAAAAAGGTACGTCTTATACTCCGAAAAATACGGTACTTTATTCAATGTTCACCCAACTCAGACTAAAATTATATCCCATTTCGAGTGAGTAAATCTCACTCAATTCAACAGGGATACCCTAAAATAATGAAGCTCATTTTAAAAACCTTGCTAATCTTGAAGAAGAGATGACATATGAAAATGTTCTTGCCTAACTCTTCCTCTTAGGGAGGAGGAGAAGTTGAAACTGCACTTAAAAAAATACATAATCTGAGGGAGGGGGGGGAAGTGTTGATTAATTCCCGGTGAAAGCAAATGGATTAACCCATAACTAGCATAACTCTTCTTTGACCCCTGTTTAGCGGGAATTGCAGGACCTTTCAAATTCTGCTAATCTTCTTCCACTGCAGGAAACAGGTATCAAAACTTTGAGTAACCCCCTAGAAAGTAAATTCTGTAGTAATAGAAATATCCATTTTGGTTCGGGGGTTGGCCATGAACAAAATAATTCCAGCCAAGAGTATCATCTTGACCTTCTCCAACGAGTGACCTCAAGCCATTTTGAGACCAGGATGCCCGACCCCAAAATTCCCAATTTTAACTTGGTGCGTGTTTTTGATTATATTACCATTGCACTAAAATGCTTTCCGGTTTCCCGATGAGATTTAATTTGTGCCATTGATTCTGCTGTATTGACCATAGCGTTGTGAACTCTAGTGAGATACTGTGCCAAGGACTCGGTGTATCAAAATATGCTACATAAATACGCGAAAAAACTTCTAGTTTAGCCTTCATTAGCTGTTATCAGCTTAGAAACCTGGGAGCTGTACTTGCAATGTATCTAGAAAACATGAGCTTTTGCTGATGGGTAGATTGGTGCCGATAATTAAGACAAAGCAGAGGTAGTCCTTGGCTTATGACTGTGACCATTCAAAGTTATGGCCGGCCCTCCCTCAAAGCTACTTACAACTCAAAGTTTCAAAGTTCCCCCCAACTCCCCCCCCCCGTGGTCACATGACTGCATTTTGGGTACTCGGCTATCGGCCCACATTAATGGCTGTTTGCAGCACCCTGAAGTCACATGACCATGACTTACAATGGGGGTTTTTTTGGTCCAGGAAACTGGTGTTTACTTGTGATATAATAATAATAATAATAATAATAATAATAATAATAATAATAATAATAATAATAATAATAATAATAATAATAATAATAATAATAATAATAATAATAATAATAATAATAATAAGAAGAAGAAGAAGAAGAAGAAGAAGAAGAAGAAGAAGAAGAAGAAGAAGAAGAACAACAACAACAACAACAACAACAACAACAACAACAACAACAACAGAGTTGGAAGGGACCTTGGAGGTCCTCTAGTCCAACCCCCTGCTTAGGCAGGAAACCCTCATCACTTCAGACAATTTCTAGGGGTGGAAAAACACCCCATAGCAAAAGTTTGCTTCACGACTGCAGCATTCACTTCATGTAGTAGTCTTTAGAGACTACTACAAAAAAAGTTGTAAAATTGGGTCTGGTCATGTGGTGACTCGCGTTACGACTGTCACGACTTACTACCATAATAACAGGGCTCAATTATAGTCATAAGTGGAATAACGTAAGTAACCAGTGGAATAGTTTGCCTTCAGAAATCGTGGGCACTCCATCACTGGAGCTTTTTAAGACGAGACTAGACAGCCATTTATCTGAAATAGTTTATGTCCTCCTGCTTCAGCAGGGGGCTGGACTAGAAGACCTCCAAGGTCCCTTCTATTCTATTCTATTCTATTCTATTCTATTCTATTCTATTCTATTCTATTCTATTCTATTCTATTCTATTCTATTCTATTTCATTCCATTCTGTTGAAGACTACATACAGTATATGTCAAACATTTTAAATGCTATCTAGAACATTTTCAACTCCACAAGTTGAATTCACATTTAGAATAGCGAAGTGTGAGTGCTCAAAAAGTATTTGGATTTGGATCATAATGTCACACCACGATGTACATCACCACGATGTAATAAAGATGTTGTGATTCTAAAAAGAGTGCAGAGAAGAGCAACAAAGTTGATTAGGGGACCGTAGGCTAAAACATATAAAGAACGGTTGCTGGAATTGGGTATGTCTAGTTTAATGAAAAGAAGGACTAGGGGAGACATGATAGCAGTGTTCCAATATCTCAGGGGTTGCCACAAAGAGGAGGGAGTCCAGCTATTCTCCAAAGCACCTGAGGGCTGGATAAGAAGCAATGGGTGGAAACTAATCAAGGAGAGAATTTCCTGACAGTGAGAACAATAACCATTGGAACAGCTTGCCTCCAGAAGTTGTGGGTGCTTCATCACTGGAGGCTTTTAATAAGAGATTGGACAACTCTCTGTTTGAAATGGTATAGGGCCGTGATGGCAAACCTATGGCACGAGTGCCACAGGTGGCACCCAGGGCCATAGCGGAGGGCACGCGAGCATTGCCCACCGGCAAACCGGAAGTACGGGAAAAACGCACTTCTGGTTTGCCGGTGGGCTGTTTTTTGCACTCCAGAGGGTTCAGGTAAGCTTCCTGAAGCCCCGGAATGCAAAAAACAGCAAAACGGGCAAACCGGAAGTACGGAAAATGCACTTCCGGTTTGCCCGTTTTGCTGTTTTTTGCATTCCGGGGCTTCATGAAGCTTACCTGAACCCTCCAGAGTACAAAACACAGCCCAATGACAAACTGGAAGTGCGTTTTTCTGCACTTCCAGTTTGCCCATTGTGCGCATGTGTGTGTGGGGGCAATGGGCGTGGGCATGCGAACCAGAAAAGTTTCGCCATCACTGGTATAGGGTTTCCTGCCTGAGCAGGGGGGTTGGACTAGAAGACCTCCAAGATCCCTTCCAATGCTGTTATTCAGTTCAATTTTGATTTATAGAATTCCTTTTCAAGACAATTCCTTTTACAACATTAGGCTAGGAACATTTTGGGTGCATTAGAGTAACCTCAACAGTCAGAAAAGAAATGAATTTCAATGTTCTTCTTCAAATTAAAAGTTAGAAGTGCACTTAAAAATCCTGGAAGGCCAGTGAAATTAAATACTAGTTTGGAGTTAGCTGAAATATATTATCTGTCTTTTGGGTCTTGTCAATAGCAAAAGCAGATGACTTACTTATTATCATAGGTTATATCAACCTAGCATTAAAAAATGACAAGGACTTCATGATTTCAAGAGACGCCCAAATTAAAAGAAAAATGAAGATTCTTGAATTAAGAGACAAAAAAAATTACGAATGAAGGCAAATATACATGTCCCAGAATAACGTTGCAAGATCGAATCTGGATCAGTCACCAGAACCAGGGATTTACACTTCCAATAGGAAGGTACCCCATACATACAGATTAGCCCAAAAGCACATATTCCAATAGAGAGACGTTCTGTGAGGATGGGCTCCAGCACGAGTCGAAAAGTTTGGAAGAGTAAATCTCTGGTCCCAGTGACCGACCCAGATTGCATCTTGCAACAACAACAACAAAAATTGATTGCAAAGGAGAGGGCTAGAAGATATCATTTTCTATGGTTCACAAAAAGACAAGTAAGAATTCAATTTATTTATATCAACCATCAGAATGAGATATAGTGCAGAATTAGTTGTACCAATCGGAAATGTTAAAGTTCTGTACAGATTACTTTCTCATCCAGCATAATACGAATGCAATATTGCGGAAATTTAGAGCAATTATGTTCTAAAAATTGCCAGGGGAGGTTAAGAACCTCCTCATTTACAAGGTAACTACTGCTGATCATCCAAAGTGAGTTTAGAACATTTATCAATTTGACTTAGCAAACTTGACATAATTATAGTTAGTATACTTCAGAGATCTTTAGGAATTCTTCATGTCATTACCTAAGGTCAGAAACATTAGCGCGTTGCAACAAAATCAATGAAGAGCTGCATCTAACTTTATTTTCAACCTGGATTATGTTCACCATCTGAATTGGTTAATGGAGAACATTTTGTCATATGTTGATGTTACAAATGAAACATTAAACTGTTTGAAATGTGTTTGAATATTAGTAGCTCGGGTTGGTAGTTAGGCTGTTGGTCTAAGCTCCGTGCTTGGCGATTTGGTTGCAAATGTTTCATCGCCGTTCGAGTAGACATTATCAGTGCATTTTGAATTGTGCTTTTCTGTCAAAACACAGGACTTTAAATACCTTTATATTTAATATAAAAATGTAATACTAATTAAAAAAAAGTATTTAAAGACCTGTGTTCTGATAGACGAGCACAATTCAAAACACACTGACAACGTCTCCTTAAAAAGCAATCACAGAAGTTTCCATAAATTGAGATGTCACTCCTTGATGCTGTAATCTGAGTAGACTACCAATTATAATTACAGCAGCAATTATTTTCAGGTTGCACAAACTGTGGGTGGATATCGTGTACCATTTAAGTCTAAAATGAGGTGGCTTGCACATTAGCATGGCCAGCTTGGGAAAATACATTCTGTTGAGAGAGAAATTCCCTGAAGATGGGCTCCAACATGAGTCCAAAATTTCGGAAGACTGAATCTCTGGTCCTGGTGACCAACTCGGAATTGGGGGGGAAGGTGTCTATGTGTCAGATGTCACCCCCACATTGGGCTCAAGTTCCACCTGGTCTCATAGTTTGGCTCTCTCGGGGTTTTTTCCCCCCAGTTCTTTCAACTTACTTTCTGCCTCGGGTTGAATTATAAGTCCCGCCGTATTTCTTCCGATTAAGGATGAGAGCCGCAATTTCTGGCACGTAGCGCGCAAACATTGCCTACATGCATGAAAGAAAAGCAAAACAAAAAGAAAAGAAAAGAAAAGAAAAAATGGCATGCAGAGAGTATTCTGCCGCACCAAAGGCAGCAGGGTGCCTTGAAATACTTACTTTCTTCCACTAACCGCACTATAGGAACCACCATATTTCTTGCGGTTTCCTATTAACTCTATGATTTCAGGAACGTAACTGGCAAACATGGCCTAAGGAAGAAGACAGGAGACAGAGAAAAGACTAAAAAGAGAGGTCAAAGGAAGGGGAGGGACCGATGAATTTTATAAGAAGATATATCATCCTTACGATCTGAAAATGCAAGGCACAGGCCCTAATCAAATCTTTCCTCCAAAAACAAAAAGAAAAAAAGATGGCAAAAAGTTTTCATCTCAAAACAAGAAGGTCAAATGTCGGGTTTGTTTTGTTTTTTAAAGAGGGAAACACCGGCTTAGCTACAGAAAACAGTCAAAAGAAGGAGACAGGAATGGGAAAAAAAATAATGCAAAAAAGGAAAAACAAAAACCAAGAACAAGAACAAAATTGAGTCAAAGTGACATTGAAAGGGATAAAACAGTGCCGTGGCTAGTATTTTTGGAAAGGGGAGAGTGGAAATTTTCAAATATTTACTGTCCAAAACTCCCCACAAAGCCAAGGCAACGGCATATTTCTGATGCTTGCATTATTATGAGTATTTTAGACAAGACGGATGAGAGGTTTTTCACCTCATGTCAATGGTTTACTAAACAAAAGCATTGTGCATTTTCTGCACAATGAGAATGAACACGATGTAAAGTTTTCTTTTTTTTAATTCATCTTTTTAAAAGACGGATAAGAAAATGTAAGGATGTAAAAAGGAAAAAAAAGGCAACGAGGAGGGGGAAAATGTATTCTGCCATGTTTTGTCCAACAAACAGTTTGCTTGTGGCTGGGATGCCTCAAAGAGCTGCTGCCAACTACCGATCTACCTTTTTGGCAAGGGAAGGAAAATGCACAAAAAGGTTTGAGATAAAATCACTAAAACGAGAGCTGTGCCTGTCTATATATGTACACCTTCGTTACTTTTATGTCTGTAATACAGGGGGGGGGGTTTCCAACCCTGATAACTTTACAACTTATGGACTTCAACTCCCAGAATTCCTCGCCCATCCATGCTGGCCGAGGAATTCTGGGACTTGAAGTCCACAAGTTGTAAAGTTGCCAAAATTGAACACCTCTGCTGTAAATATGCATACATACATACACAGATGGGTTTGGACATACACATACAGGCACATCTCTACACACGCACACCTGGGTTGAAGAAGTCACTTACCTTATAGTTCAACCTGAATGTTGGTTGGTTCCCCCCCCAGGGCAAAAATTCAACGGCTGCCAGAAATTTATTGCATTGAGGGGAAAAAAAGGTAGTTTGTTCAGGGACAATATCTATAAGGGGGTCCACTTTGTTCCTTCAGTATCCTGAGCACCACAGCTGGAGCATCTGCAAGGGCACCCAAAGAGTTAAGGTAGCAGTTGCCTCCATGCGATCCAAGCCCAGCTCTTTGGAGAAGTGCATCGTATAGATTTTAGTCCTCCAGAATGGCTGGGCTTCCTTTTCCTCTCCCGAAAATCTCTCTCTCTCATAGGGAGCGTTCTTTGCCGATCTGTCGGGAAATTTGTAATGACTGCCTACTTTAGCCTCGCCTTTGGTTGCTATTTGGAAAGATGTGAACTCGCATTTCCCCGCTAGCTGG
This sequence comes from Diadophis punctatus similis, assembly GCA_023053685.1. NCBI lineage: Eukaryota > Metazoa > Chordata > Lepidosauria > Squamata > Dipsadidae > Diadophis > Diadophis punctatus. The sequence continues at coordinate 18,787,448 of JALIGW010000017.1, forward strand.
AAAAAAAGAAACCCCCGACAACAGCTCTTTTAAGGAGGATCCTAAACCACAGTGTTTGTTGGAATGTTGGGAAGGAACACAAAAGGAAGGTCTTGAAACCGCAGCTAACTTCACCCGGACTGTTATCAGCAGTCTAATGTTAACCGCTAGACACAGAGCCTGTGCACACTTTCAAAATAATTTCACTGGCGTAATTCGGCCTTCAAGTTCAACCTCTCCCCGCTTTTCATTAAAGCTTAGTTTCTTTCCATTTTATTTTCCTTTTGGGTTTCAGCCGAGCTTCAGAAAAGTTAGACTGCTTTAAGGCAGAGGTCTCCAACCTTGGCAACTTTATGAGGTGTGGACTTCAAATCCCAGAATTCCTCAGCCAGCCATAAAGTTGCCAAGGTTGGAGACCTCTGCTTTAAGGAATGTCCTAATTAACATTAACACACACAACTTTTGAAAGCAGTGGCACTTTTGCTCAGAAACCTGGAGCAGAAGGAGTTGGTTCCATTGTCACATTTTCTCCTGGGCTCAAATGTACACACAGGTAGTCCTCAACGTACAACCACAGTTGAGCCCCAAATTTCTGCAAGGCAGTTGTTAAGTGATGTTTTGCCCCGTGGGACAACCTTTCTTGGCACAGTCGTTAAGCAAATCACTGCAGTTGTTATGATTAGTGACCCAGTTGTGAAGTGAACCTGGTTTCCCCATTGACTTTGCTTGTCACAGAAGGTCACAAAAGGGGATCATGTGACCCCGGGATGGTCATAAATATGAGTCAGTTGCCAAGCGACCAAATTTTGATCACATGACCACGGGGACACTGCAATGGTTGTGTGAAAAACTAAGTCGGTTTTTTTCAGTGACGTTCTTGTAATTCTGAACGGACGTTAAATGAACTGTTGTAAACCGAGGATTACCTGTATTGGATGTAGAACTGCTAAGTTTATAACTAAGGCAGGGATCTGACAAACCCAATGCATTGAACAAGTTGGGATACTGTGCACAGGTAGAATTACTGTCTCTTTGTATTAACACATTTGTATTTTATCACTTTAATTCCTTCAAAAATTAGACTAGTAGTAGTCCCAAGTGACTTATGAAGGGTTTTCACACCAGGACCATTGTAGCATCCCTGTGGTCATGTGATCAAAATCTGGACAGTTGGTGTGTATTTATGATGGTCGCAGTGTCCCCGAGGTCACGTGATCATCGTTTGCAAACTTCTGAGAATCAAAGTCAACAGGAAAGCCGGAATTCAGTTAACAGCCGGGCTGCTAGCTTAACAACGTGACAGCGATTCGCTTAACAGCGGTGGCAGGAGAGGTTGTAAAACGGGACAAAACTCACTTAACAACTGTCATGCTCAGCAATGGGCTCAACTGTCGTCGTAAATGAAGGACGGCCTATATTTTATTCTGTTGGTAAGGTCTCGAGAGGAATCAATCAACCCATTGCTACTCAATAGGCTGGTCTCATGAACAGCGGAGAGAAGCTGGGCTTGTTGTGAAGACCAAAGCAGTGTTCCTGAAGGATTTTCAAAGTGTGCCCAGCCCTCCTCCTCATTGCTTAAAGCTTTTAATTCTTCAAATGCTTCCTATCCTTACTATCTCTGCAAACCTTAACATCCGTAAATACGCCATTGCCCTATATTTTAGTTCAGTAACTAGCTCTTCAAAATGCAATGCAACGGGATATGTATTTTGAAGTCATCAGTTACGGTATAATCGTTACATTAAATATATATAAATATATATATATATTAGGCAGAATATAACATAAATGTTTTACCAATCCCCCGAGGATGAAGAAAACCATGAAAAGACGACCAAGTGTTGTTTTTGCATAAACATCTCCATAGCCAACGGTGGACATAGTAACCATTAGCAAATAAACACATTCCCAATATGTAAGTGGTTGGTTATTTTGGAAGTTTTCCCATGGATCCCCTGAGTTTTCCACCTATAACGAAAGGACAACAGCAAATTGAATACATCATTGTCTGCAATGCGATGCTCTCATTCACAAACTTATTAGTACATAATTAGTAACTTCAGGGAGAAAAAAAATGCAACACAGATATGATCTCATTGAATGGTTGAAGCCAAATGCTCTTTTTAGCCAGAGAATATCAGTAACACCTCATACAGCTCTAATGAAGTGGAGTGATCTTAACCTTAACAACTCAATGGACTGCCAAAAAAAGAAGTCATTTTCTTTATATCAAATCAGTTAGGTTATATAGTGGTTGGCATGTTCCAAATACAGAATCCTGTTGAGGGGGGGAAAAGGTGGGAATCATCCTAAAACAGTAAGCATTGTTAAAAGAGAAGAGAAGAACACGTTCAGTTCTAGAAGGATAGTCTAATAGCTGATAAACGATGACTCCATTAGAAATATACAACTACCCGTATTTTTCGGAGTATAAGACACACCTTTTTCCTCCCTAAAAGTGGCTGAAAATTTGGGTGCGTCTTATACTTTGAATGTAGCTTTTTTTCCAGCCCTAACTAGGTGCTAACACAGTGATGGCGAAACTTTTTTTCCTCGGGTGCCGAAATAGTGCATACACCCGCTATCGCACGCGTGCGCGTGCCCACACCCATACTCAATGCTCCCCCACGCAACCCTGCTCCCCCATTTCCTGACTTCCGGTGGATCCGGTAGGCCCATTTTTTGCCCTCCCCAGGCTCCAGAGGCTTTCTTGGAGCTTGGGGAGGGCAAAAACACCTTCCCCTGCCACCCTGGAGGCCCTCTGGAGGCCAAAAACACCCTCCCAGAGCCTCCGTGCGAGCCAAAAATCAGCTGGCGGGCGCCCACATGCACGCTGGACCTGAGTTAGGGCAACAGCTCGCGTGCCAGCAGATATGGCTCCGCGTGCCACCTGTGGCACCCGTGCCATAGGTTCGCCATCACGGTGCTAACAGATCTTCCCAGCTCTTACCTTGCAGGCTTTTTCATTGTTACTCTCTCCAAAGAATGTTTTTCCAGCCCTAAGTCTTTGCAGAATTTTTTTTTCATTGCTCTACTTTCTCCGAACAAGTTTTTTTCTAGCCCTAACCAGGTGCTAACTATCTTCCCAGCTCTTACTGGCTTGCATGCTCTTTCATTGTTACTCTCTCAGAAGAAGGTTTTTTTAAGTCCTAACCAGGGGATAAAATAATGTGCTGAAGCTGCTCCGAATAAGTTTTTTTCTAGCCCTAACCAGGTGCTAACGATCTTCCCAGCTCTTACTGGCTTGCATGCTCTTTCATTGTTACTCTCTCAGAAGAAGGTTTTTTTAAGTCCTAACCAGGGGATAAAATAATGTGCTGAAGCTGACCAGACTAAGGACGCTAGCCAGATGAATACCTGGTAGGCAGATTGTTTTCCCCTATTTTCCTCCCCAAAAACTAAGGTGCGTCTTATACTCCGGTGCGTCTTATACTCCGAAAAATACAGTATGTTTAAATATATCTGACACTTAGGACCATGTAATGGTGGATTCTAATATGGGTTTTCAAGAAAGTCAAGATGGAACCTATAGCCACAAAACTGGGCTTTAATCATATGGTTGTAATAGGACTAGGGGTGACATGATAGTAGTCTTCCAAAATTTGAGGGACTGTCATAGAGAGGAGGGTGTCAACCTATTCTCCAAAGCATCCCAGAGCAGGACAAAAAGCAATGGATGGAAACTTATCAAGGAGAGATCCAACCTAGAGCTAAGGAGAAACTTCCTAACAGCGAGGTCAATTAACCAGTGGAACAGCTTGCCTCCAGAAGTTCTGGGTGCTCCAAGGTTTTCAAGAAGAGATTGGACAGCCATTTGTCTGGAATGATATAGGGTCTCCTGCTTGAGCAGGGGGCTGGACTAGAAGACCTCCAAGGTCCGTTCCAACCCTATTATTCTATGTCCTGTTTTTGGGTGGCCCACCTATTGTAATCCTATCCACAAAACGTAGTGCTAAACCATATTTTTCGGAGTATAAGACGCACTTCCCCCCCTAAAAGAGGGTGGAAATGTTGGTGCATCCTATACACCGAATACAGTCATTTTTGGCCTCCCGAAGCCCCATCCCATGCGAAAACTGGTGCGCAGAGGGTTTGGAAGGTCTGCAGAGTGCTCCTGGGGGCTGGAGGAGGGCAAAAACTTTTTTTCTTACTTACCTCTTTGAAATCTTGGTGCGTCTTATACACCGGTCTGAAAAATACGGTACTCTTGGGACTAGTCACCAAGACTTACAAAATTCCTCCCTATTATAGCAGCAAGTAGCTACCACAATAACTGGCACTGAAGACCATGTTTCAACACACAAAAGAGAAACATGTGAACTGATTTCCCTCAAATCAGGAATCTGGTAGGATCTATTTCCAAAGAGTAGTTCAAAAACATACAGTATTGGAAATCTAATCCTTAAAGAAGGAGAAGATGTGTTAAGTTATTTTAATTCAAGCAGGCAACAGTCTACATTGATCTTCAGGAGAACATGAGCATTGTGTATATCCATGGATTGTGAGTCTTAGTAATATATAACATTCTTCGTTTTTTACAAGAAGTTGTCTTGTATCTGCTACCACGTTTTATTTTATTTTTGTTTCTAAACCCACACTGCCACTTAGTGGCTTGTTGTCATTATTGTCAAATTTAGTAAAAGTTTTCCAGAATCTCAAAATTAGACCCCAAAATTTCTATCTTTCTCTTCCAGTTTCAGCCAAAGCAGTTGACAAAATCTGGTTTTTTTTCATGCTGTTTTCTCCTTTTCTCCTCTCGGAAGAATTTCACAGTGAAAGACAAGATTTACTAATAAAAGAACAAGATTTACTAATAAAAGAACCCAGGAATCCTGCATTAAAAATCTGAAAAATGACATACTGTATGACTGAGGGGAATTCTATTTCTATTTATTTCTATTTATTTATTTATTTTGTCAACACGTGTACAAGATAACAGGTATGATATAAACATAAACAAAAGCAAAGTATGTATAGGTAAAAATTAGACAATAGGACAGAAGGGACGGTAGGCACGATGGTGCGCTTATGCACGCCCCTTACAGACCTCTTAGGAATGGGGTGAGTTCTCCATTACATTACATTACATTACAGTAATTCTCCATTAGAGTGTTTCTCAACCTCAGCAATTTTAAGCTACGGGGTCTTCCAACTCCCAGAATTCCCCAGCCATGCATGAGGGCTAGGGAATTCTGGGAGTTGAAGTCCTCATAGCTTAAAATTCCTGAGGTTGAGAAACCCTGATCTATTACTTTTATTCTGAACAGCAACACATCGGGAGTTGTTTCGCTAGATTAAGCCACCAACCTCTTGGCAAAGCGTGTTCCCACTGAAAATTAAGAAGAAATACATGGTGCATTTAAAAAAAAACAATTATCCATAGTCGGATTAGCTCATAATAATTCTAAAGCTCCCCAAATAAGCCTTTTTGAGCATACTTACCAAATGTATAAATCCAGCTGCTGTCAGCCATGTGCTAATAAATATCGAGCACAGATTCACTAACTTGATGGAATTACTGGTTAAAAGAAAAAGAGAAAAACAGATTCTTCTCAGAGTTGTTTTTTTTTTAAACCAAAACATTCTCTAGCTTTTTCAAACCTTTCTTCCTGAAAATCCACAAACCTTTTCTTTCAAGTGACAGGTCAGTTTCTCAGCATAAAAGAATCCTATGGGTTCAACGTGCCTTTCAATAAACAAAGGATATCCGTAATATAGGAAACTGTTGAAAATCTAAAGAAGTGAACGATTTACTGGTGGAAAAAAAACGTGTTTATGAGTGAATGACAATCGTTCGTCATCACTAGGAAGGAGATCTACTTTCTCACAGCTAAGCGGAAGCACCAAGGTCAGTCTTGGCTCATCTTGAAAAGCCAAATGGAGTTGGACCGTTAGGATGGGAGACCACCAGGAAATCTCAGGTTAGATGGGAATTCAATTTTAAAACAAAGTCCCCACAAGATGCCGTGGAAATCGGCTCCTGTGTTATTGCCATGACAAATATATGGATATTTTCTATATGGTGAGAACGCTGAAGTTCATCTTGAGAAGCTGAGAGGGATAGACTTGGGGGACAACGAAGAAGCCTAGGACGGCCGTCTTTACAGGAATTTAGAAAAAAATAATGAGAAGAAGGAAATGGCCAACCACCTCATTGTGTTGTCTGAATGGAGGCAATGCAGGTAGTCGACTTATGACAGTTCACTCAGAACAGCACTGAGAAAAGTGGCATATGACCATTTTTCACATTTATGACCACTGCAGCATCCCCATGGTTACGTGATCAAAATTCAGATGCTTGACAACCGACTCATATTTATGACTGTAGCAGTGTCCCGGGTTCAGGTGATCCCCTTTTGGTGACCTTCTGACAAGCAAAGTCGACGTGGAAATTCAGATTCACTTCACAACCGGGTCACTAATCTAACAACTGCAGTGATTTACTTAACAACTGTGCCAAGAAAGGTTGTAAAATGAGGCAAAACTCACTTAACAAATTCCTCACTTAGCAACATAAATTTTTGGGCTCAATTGCGGTGATATGTTGAGGACTACCCTGTTTCCCCCAAAATAAGGCATCCCCTGATAATAAGCCCAATCGGGCTTTTGAGTGCATGGCAATAAGGCCAAGTGCTTATTTCAGGGTTCAAAAAAAATATAAGACAGGGTCTTATTTTAGGGGAAACACGGTAGATAGATGATAGATAGATAGATAGATAGATAGATAGATAGATAGATAGATAGATAGATAGATAGATAGATAGATAGATAGATAGATAGATAGATATTTGAATCATGTATTATATGCACTTCACCTTTCAGATAAATAGTTTATAATCATTCTTTTAATTTAATGTATAAGAGCCGAGGTGGCGCAGCGGTTAGAGGCAGTATTGCAGGCCACTTTAGCTGACTGATCCGCAGGTCAGCGGTTCAAATCTCACCGGCTCAAGGTTGACTCAGCCTTCCATCCTTCCGAGGTAGGTAAAATGAGGACCCAGATTGTTGGGGGCAATATACATTGCTTACTGGTGTAAACCGCTTAGAGAGTGCTTGCACTGTGAGGCGGTATATAAATCTCACAAAATAAATAATAAATAAATAAATTTTAATTTGGCAGTAATATATTGTGTAAATATATTCTGCTGGACAGTTCTTGCATCTGTTGAAAATATATAGTCAGATGAACATTGTTGCCTCCTAATAGCACTAGCACTTACACTTATATACCGCTTCACACAGTGCTTTGCAGCCCTCTCTAAGCGGTTTACAGGGTCAGCGTATTGCCCCCAACAATCTGGGTCCTCATTTACTGTACTCAGAAGGATGGAAGGCTGAATCAACCTTGAGATGATCAGGATCGAACTCCAGGCAGTGGGCAGAATTGGTCTCCAATGCTGCATTTTAACCACTGTGCCACCAGGGCTATTGATGGGCTATTGACGTTTTGAATATTTCATGTATCAGGGGTCCTTGGTGCTCTCTTGAGCTTGGCTGTTTTCTTGCAGACATTTCATGCTCCAAACTAGATAATGTCATCAGTGCTAGTAGGGAATGGGGTTTTCTCTCAAGTTATATTCTGGTGGATTGCCCTGGAGCAACGTTGGAGGTCTGCAAGAAATCAAACAAGCTCAGAGAACATCAAGGACCCCTCATTTCAACCCTGAGCTACAAATAAATATTCTCCTTTATTGCTATTTCATGTCAGCCAGTTAAAAAACCATCTGATGGTGATGCTATCTATCCCACTGTCAGGGAAGCCATCTTTTACTTTGGATCTTCAGGGCTGCCACCCACTTTTTTCTAGCTTACTAAGAAGTAAGTTGTGGTCTACCTTGTCGAATGCCTTCCTAAAGTCTAAGTATACTATGTCCACAGCATTTTGCTGGTCTACTAATTTAGTCACTATATTCAAAGAATGGGTGTATAAGTAGTCCTCAACTTATGATCAGTTGAGCTTAAAAACATATGCTGCTAAGTGAGAAATTTGTTAATGGTGTTTTGCCCCATTTTATGACTTTTCTCACCACATGGGTTAAGTGAATCACTGCAAAATTAGTAACACGGTGGTTAAGTGAATTTGGTTTCCCCATTGACTTTGCTTGTCAGAAGATCGTAAAAGGGGATAACATGACCCCAGGCCACTGCAACTGTCATAAATGTGAGTCAGTTGTCAAGCATCCGAATGTAAATCACATGACCATGGGGATGCTGCAATGGTCGTAAATGTGAAAAATGGTCACAAGTCCACTTGTGAAAAAGTCCACACTGTTTTCAATGTGATTGTAACTTCGAACAGTCACTAAATGAACTGTTACAAGTCGAGGACTTCCTGAATATGTAAATGAGTATTTTTGATCATCATTATTTAATCATTACTGTATCTGATTTATGAAAAGAAATGTTCCATCGTGAAATGGACACTGTGTCACTGTGGGCCAATAACACTGATTATTCTTTTTTTTTTTCAATAGCTCTGTTTGATTGTTTTTAGGTGAGCCAGGATTATTCAGAATGGCTTTCCTGACTTTAAAGGAGAAGATTTATGTTTTGTCTTTTCAGCTCCAATTCTAAAAATAGGTGGATTAATCACCATTTTTTTCCTTCCTTTTAAGCTGTCAGAGACATCTGTGCTGTCCCTAATTCTGCTTGAGCCCAGCCTAAACCCCTAAAGTTTTAGTGAATCCTCATTTAATTCAGGAAAGGATAGAGCATAGGGAGGGGATAAATATATGTAAGAAGTCAGAATGAAAGTGGGGGGAAATCCACCTATTTTTAGAAACTGCCTACTGAAAAAAAAGTGTAAATAGGATTCAAATAAACACAATAATTCAGAGAATTGTACAGATTATTATATAATTGAAGTTTTTCTTCTTGGGACCAATGGACAAACAGCTGGGGAAAAAGTAACGAACATCTTTTTATATATGATAAACACAGTGAGATTATTTTATGCACAAAGATGGAAAGATGTGGCAATGCCTACAATGGAAAAGTGGTTGGTGAAGATCAGGGGTGGGTTCTAACTTACCTCACCGCTGGTTCGCTTCCTCTCGTGCCGCATGGCTGCGTCCGCATTGTGTGCTGCGCAGCCGCGTGCCACGGGTATGCAGTGCCAAAAACTCAGCTTCTGCGCATGCGCAGAAGCAAAAACCAGCAAAAAATAGGGAAAAAGCCAAAAAACAAGATGGCGGCACATGCGCAGTGCCGAAAACTCGGCTTCTGCGCATGCGCAGAAGCAAAAACCAGGAAAAAATAGGAAAAAAGATGGCGGCGTCCACGGACTGGCACCGACAGAACCGGCTCTGTGATTCATCACCGGTTCACTACTGGTTCTATAGAACCGGTGCAAACCGGGAGGAACCCACCTCTGGTGAAGATGATGGGACTTGCTGAGATGACCAACCTGACTTCTTTGATTAGAGAAAAGACAATATTTACATTTATTACTGACTGGAAACCCTTCTGGACTTTTTGCGTAAAAAGGGGGGGGGGATTTCTGGTTTTGACGATTAGAGGAGATGTATTATACAGATGTATTACATATTCGAGAAGGCACATTATAAAAATATATGTATGTATGTATGTATGTATGTATGTATGTATGTATGTATGTATGTATGTATGAGTCCATTGTATGTTCATCCAGCAAATAATTAATCCATGAATGCCATTGAGGCGATACAAGAACCGAATTGAATGACAGATCTCAGGATAGAAGGATGGGAGTAAAAATGGAATACACCAAATCCAGTTAATACTTGGATTTACTTCAACTGTAATCCTATATATGTTTAATTTAGAGGGCTGTGTTTTCCTTAGAATAAGCAAACTTTCCTTCTTTTTACTATCAAATGTCCATTAATAGGACAGAATAATTAAACAGTATAGGATCATTAATTCATCATTGTAAGTAGAAACTGCAGCAAAAACAATTCAAATTTTGGTTCATATTTGAAAATGAGCACTAATCATATTGTCTGAATCTTGTCCATTTAATTCCTGAAGGACTGTGTATTTAGTCTTTATACAACAGGTCAAATCAATCAATCAATCAATCAATCAATCAATCTATCTATCTATCTATCTATCTATCTATCTATCTATCTATCTATCTATCTATCTATCTATCTATCTATCTATCTATCACCCATCATCTATCTATCTCTATCTATCTCTATTTTATCTATATATATTGTGGCCTTACCTTGTTTTAAGAATATTCAGAAACTGTAAGATTTCTGAGAACTGAATCAGCCTAAGAGCTCGCAAAAATCTTAAACCTGTAATTCAAACAGAAAAAAAAGAAAGTAGTCAAAAAAAAACACTGTACGTTATTAAAGGCATTCCTCTATTAAGAAATGTTTATTGTGTCATGAAATACTTGAGCCATAGAGCTTCTCACAGGGGTAAAGTTATATTAGGCATTATACACCTACATAAAAAGATTAATAGTTAGGAAAATAATAATAGTTTCGTATCACACTGGAAATGAAGTCGACCACATAAAATTCAGCATTCCTTGATACAAACCTGGGAAAAGTCAGTTTTTCACTTGTGCAGTCTGCCAGATCATTCTCATATCTATTAAATATTCATGTCCAAGGCTGGTGACCTAATATTACTTGCCATGTGCCATTTCATGAGAAAGCCCCTGAAAAGGAATCTAGGACAATTCGCCACAGCCAACTCGCCATGGCCAACTTGCCATTGGCCAACTCGCTGCGGTCAACTCATTGTGGGACAGTTCAATGCAGGATTAGATCCTTTCATGATTCATCAAGGCATTACAAAAGCTGGTAGTCGTAGGAACGATTTCCTTTGATGCAAGAGATAAGATAATTTTGACATAAATATGATCAACAAAGATAAACTTCAGTGAACCCCATGGTGAGTTGTCCCCCGGCGTTGTTGTCCCGGGGCGAATTGACCACAGTGAATTGGCTGTGGTGAGTTGGCCACGACAGGTTGGTTGTGGTGGCAGATTGTTGCATTCCGTCTGAAAAGAGGGCCTTGATAAAATGATCTTCCCTTCCTAAAGCATCGAATCAAATCGAATCAAATTGGATTGAATTGAATTGAATACTTTATTTGGCCAAGGTTTGTCTCCAATACACTGGGTGCTTCTATACCAGAGACAAATTCCTTGTGTGTCTAATCACACTTGGCCAATAAAAAATTCTGTTCTATTCTGTTCTATTCTGTTCTATTCTGTTCTGTTCTGTTCTGTTCTGTTCTGTTCTGTTCTGTTCTGTTCTGTTCTATTCTATTCTATTCTATTCTATTCTATTCTATTCTATTCTATAAGGTCCGTGACCGTCCCAGCTAATGGAGTCGTCTTCCTCAGCTGCTGGCCAAGAGGCTGGTGCTGGCTCCCCGGGGGGTTTGCAAGCCCCCCCCCCCAGATCCCAGACAGGTGCCTCTCTTCTTCACCATCCCTCCAGGACAGATCTGACCTGGCTCCAATTGGCTCCAGGTCTCCTAGCAACTGGAATTCGGGGTTCCCCGCAGAGCACGGAGGAAAACCGTATCGCTGTGATGTTGGCCAAGCCCCTTCCTCCCAGTTCAATTCAATTCAATTCAATTGATCTGTGTGCTTTAATTTACCCTCTCCTTCTGAAACATTCTGTTAGGGTGAGTTGCACATCGATACTTTGGACAGAAATGAGAAACAGTTGCGTTTCCTATATGGGTCCAACTGCATTTGTACGTCTCTAGATGACGATGCTGTAGGAAGGGAAGGTCATTTTATTACACCAAAAGCAATATACCACCTACTATTTCAACATAAATAAATGCCCTGAAAAAAAAAACCCAACAACAACGCAGCACATGTTGGATTTCCAAAAGGTTTCAGAAAGATTTCTCAAAGCGGTATTGGTATCATCACTATTTTATCATACTCCTCTAGGTTTTTATGGAAGACCAGAAGTAGCTACTTACTTGCATCTCTCATAGATAGATAGATAGATAGATAGATAGATAGATAGATAGATAGATAGATAGATAGATAGATAGATAGATAGATAGATAGATATATTCTTTGCAGCTAACAGACTATGTATTGAGGAAATAACGGCAGTGAAGTCCCGTCAGCATCTAAACTAGTTTATCTTACAATATGGGAAGACAAACCAGTTTGCTGCATTCAGGATATAATAGTGATGTAAAATAACAATATCAGTGCAGGGAACTGGCATATACTTAACAGGAGTCTAAACTCTTCAAACAGAACACAACTGCTGTTATTCTGTGGAATAACCCAGAATGATAACCCATCCTGACCAAGAAGTAGTTTATTTTCATTATAATCAGTAGAAATTAAACAAATACTTGTCCTAATTCATATTATAGAACAAACCATTTTGTTTTAAAGTGTATTTGCTTAGAAAATTCCAATTTGTTGTTTAATTAAAAAATACCTTTCACTTGTGTGTGTTTGTGTATCTCTGGATGACAATCCTCTAAGAAGGGAAGGTCATTTTATGGCACTAAAGCAATATGCCATTTACCATTTTAACCTAAATAAACACACACGAAATAAATACACAAACATAACAAAAATTGGGAAAGATGTATCGGGAAAAAATTCTGAAGGACAATGATTTTTTTTTAAAAAAATGCAGCATCTAACCAATTACTTTTAAGAAATTGCACCTTTTATAAAGAAGAAGCCATCTTTTATAAATGATGACATTGATGTCAAATATAAGAGGTAGAGAAAGGTTGAAAGAGAGATAGACAGATAAGAAGGAACACAATTCAAATTATGAATAATGGAAAAATGAAAACAAAGTTATTGCAACTCAGAGACACACACACACACAAACCAACCAACAACAGGAAAGATAACCTAGAATGATTTTCTGCAATGGGAAAATAATACAGAAGCAATCAAAAAGTGTAATGTAAGTACAGGTGTAATATAAAAACATAAAGCAAAAGAAAACATGATTAAATGTAATTAGAAATATAATCAGTGCGAATTTTGAACAGCACTGTAAGCCTGTGGACAGGACTTTTTGACTCCTCCCTTAAAATAAGGACAAGTCAAACTAGGGATATTAGATAGAATTACATAGAGAAGATAGGTCATAAATAGTTGGAAGACACCTCAGAGGTCTTCTAGTCCAATTCTCTGCCCGTGGCAGGAGACCCTATACCAGTGATGGTGAACCTTTCTTTCCTCGGGTGCCAAAAGCACATGCACATGTGCTATTGCGTGTACGTGTGTGCCCCCACCCGTAATTCAATGCCCCCCGCACCCCACCCCCCTGCGCATGTGTGTGTCACCCCCCATGCTGCCCCACCTCCACACATGCGGGCACGAGCCCCCCACTCCCATGTGTCCTGACTTCCAGTGAGCCCAGTAGGCCCGTTTTTCACCCTCCCCAGGTTCCAAAGGCTTCCCTGGAGCCTGGGGAGGGTGAAAACGGCCTCCCCCGTTCCCCCGGAGGCCAGAAATGGCCCATTTCCTGACTTCCGGTGGGCCTGGTAGGCCCATTTGTCACCCTCCCCAGGCTCCAGAGGCTTCCCTGGAGCCTGGAGAGGGTGAAAACGGCCTCCCCCGCTCCCCAGTGGCCCTCCGGAGGCCAAAAACACCATCCCAGAGCCTCCGTGCGAGCCAAAAATCAGCTGGCCGGTGCGCACATGTGCGCTGGAGCTGAGCTAGGGCAATAGCTTGCGTGCCGGCAGATATGGCTCCACGTGCCTTTTATGGCACACGTGCCATAGGTTCGCCATCACGGCCCTATACCATTTCAGACAAACAGCTGTCCAGTCTTTTCTTGAATACCTCCAGTGATGGAGCACCCACAGCTTCTGAAGGCAAGCTGTTTCATTGGTTGATTGTTCTCACTGTCAGGAAATTTCTCCTTAGTTCTAGGTTTGCTCTCTCTTTGATATTCTTCCCTCCATTACTTCTTGTCTGGTGCTTTGGAATTCATTATTCCTTGTCTGGCCTTCAGGTGCCTTGGAAAATAGCTTAACCTCTTCCTCTCTGTGGCAGCCCCTCAAATATTGGAAGACTGCTATCATGTCTGCCCTGGTCCTTCTCTTTACTAGACTAGCCATGCCCAGTTCCTGCAACCGTTCATCGTATGTTTTAGCCTCTAATCATCCTGGTTGCTCTTCTCTGCACTTTTTCTAGAGTCTCAACATCTTTTTTATAGTGTGGTTGAGCCATACTTTGAGAACATCTTGTATAAAGTTGCCTTAGCTGTAAATTTACGGAAGGTCCAATCAGTAACCTGAACATTTCTTTAACTGTCTTACTTCTATGAAGCTTTTCTCATCACTCAAAATTATGAGAGATCAAAAGCTAAACAGAGTCCCAATAAAGGAAGCATAAACATGTTTGATATGTCCATCAGCTTGTTTTTTAATCAAGATTGTCAATTTTTCTAGAAGATGCCAAGTATACAATCAGACTAACTGGAGAGTTTGCCTTTTAGAAAACAATTTAGATCAATAATACCGTGTTTCCAGTTGGTAGGGACAGAATAAATAAGGCTCATAAATTTCTAGGGGATGAAAAACCTTACAGAAGTGGAAATTGATACCCATTTTTAATGCCGATTGAAGCGTAGGAATTGGTAATAATACAAGAAGGATAATTTACATTCTGATCATTTGTATAAGTGAATAGCTTACGAGGTCTTTGATATTGCAGGGATATTTCCAACATAGTTTGGAAGTATTTCACCCAAAGTTCTTTAGTCTTTGTTATTCTTTCCAAAACTCTTTTTGGAAATATCCCTGTGATATTAAAGGCCTTGTAAGATTATTCATGTGCAATCTGCTGGGTGCATAGAACTATATTTTTCCAAAGTTTTTTTATTTTGTATTTTTAATCAAAATATCAAATCAATGCGTGAACAGAGTGGCACCCGAGTATCATACATTCTAATACAAATAAAACTAATCAAGTTAATCATAATCCTTACATTCAATCCGCTTATATATTTCTAATAATAATGCATACTTATATTAATTTATAGTCTATCATTATTCAATTATTCCACATTTTCTCTTGTTATTACTTTCATCCCATTATATGAAAAGTCTATACTAATATTTCCCCTTTTCTTAATTCTATCACTTATTCTAGCTTTTGATCACATCACCCTTTATTAAGAAACTTTTCCTTTCTTTCTTGCCTAACTTCTAATGGGTGCATGGAACTCTTCATCAACGCATAGAGTACCTGCTTTGGGGTGGGCCACACCCAACCTGAAACACATTTTTCACACCTTTTCATCTGTGCACAGACAACATGGACTGTTCTGAACCAAACACAGACTGAAATGGGAGGGAAGGAGAAGAATGATATGGACAACTGTCCCTCCTTGGTTCTTGAGGGAGGAAAATTAACTCCCTCGGAACAGGTTCGCAATTTGGGAGTCCTCCTAGACTCACAGCTAAAATTAGATCAACATCTTACAGCTGTGGCTAGGGGAGCCTTTGCACAGGTTCGCCTGGTGAACCAATTGCGGCCATACTTGGAGAAGGAGGCTCTGCTCACGGTCACTCATGCCCTTGTCACCTCTCGACTGGACTACTGCAATGTGCTCTACATGGGGCTACCCTTGAAGAGTATTCGGAGACTTCAGTTGGTGCAAAATGCGTCTGCGCGTGCTGTGGTGGATGTGTCAAGATACACCCACGTTACATCTATACTCCGCCAGCTGCATTGGCTGCCCATTAGTCTCTGGGTACAATTCAAGGTGTTGATCATCATCTTTAAAGCCCTACATGGCTTAGGACCAGGTTACCTTCGGGACCACATTCTGCCTCATACTTCCCTTCGACCGGTTAGGGCCCACAGAGTGGGTCTCCTCCAGGTCCCGTCAGCCAAACAATGCCGGCTGGTGGGCCCTAGGGGGAGGGCCTTCTCTGTTGGGGGGCCCGTGCTCTGGAACCAACTTCCCCCAGAGATCCGAATTATCCCCACCCTGCTGGCCTTCTGAAAAGCCGTCAAGACATGGCTCTTCCTGCAGGCAGGGGGTTGAGACTAGTTCCATCTGAGCTCTCACCCGGGTATGTATGTTGGTGAATATTTTTTTAACTTTTTTAATCTTTTAAAATTGTTTTAATCGTTGTTTATTGTTTAGTGTTCTTGCACAATGTTGTACGCCGCCCTGAGTCCCTCGGGAGTAGGGCGGCATAGAAGAACCTAATAATAAATAATAAATAAATAAATAGTGACAGGATCTGAGGGGAGAAGAGGAATGGCAAGTCAGTTTACTGGGGCACAATCCATCAGCTCATCTTTCTTGATGTTCTCAACTTCTTCTCCTTAGCTGTGCCACTGGCCCACCCGTAATTTTCTCAGTACCTCCCCTCTTCCCTTCCTTCCCCTGGGGGGGACAAGAGATATGCCACTCTAGACACCCAAAACATTTGAGGAGAGGGGAGAAAGTGAAGGGGAATGAACAAGCAAGGAAGATCAGGAGCAAGGGAGTTGAAAGAATGGGCCACGCTGGTAATGCTCTCAGAGAACAATTGTGAGGGCTAGCTTTGATCCTCAACCTTGCCTCATCTAGAGTTCATTTTATCCCAAATCCAGAGCAATCAAAACGTTCCAGGTTTCATTTCTGCCAAACTAATGCACAAGTTCTGGAATGAGAGCAAACTGGTTTTCTAATGCCGTGCACATTTCTAACAACACCGTTTTTAAAATGAGGCTGTGGAGAATCCCAGAGAAATCACAGGTAGAAAGGAGAAGACCAAGGTTATATAAACTGAAGATGAAATTAAAGCAAAGAAGCTTTCTGGAGGAGAAAACACTCAGTCGCTTAGATTTGAGGCTAATGGCTCAAACATTGGCAAAGGTGTGTATCTACTGGAAAATCTCAGTGATACCTTAAAATTTAATACTGGCTTTCAAGAATGAAGAGAAGGAAATGACATCCCTAAAATGTTTAACCAAGCAATTCATTTTAACAAGGTTATTCTTATTAAAAATAATTAAAAACAGTTTTACCTTTCTGTGTAGGTTAATAATCACACAGGTATTAAATTTATTTATTTATTTATTTATTTTGTTATTCTTATATGCCGCCCAACTCCCGAAGGACTCGGCGTAAATGCAAGAAGGGAGAGGGAAGTCACAGAGGCAGTGTTAAGGAGAAGAAATATCGAAAGAAAGAAAGCTGATCGCCTTTTGAAGAGAAGGATTACTTAAATTTTTAAATGATTCCCCATAAAAGAATAATGCTTCTTTTTAAAAAAGGATAATAGAAAAGGATAGATGTGGGAAATAATGTTAAAATAAAATACCATTGGTCTAATCTTGTTAAAATATCTCAGTAAAACTTTTTTCTCCCCTTTCTGTTATTAAAAGAAAATCCTAATAAAATATTTTTCTTCGGCTTCACAAATTACGAGGAAGAGGGGAAGGGGGAACCCTTTGCTCCCAATTGATATGGAAACACGTCATATCTTGCAAATAAATCGTTGCTTCAGAAAACAGTCCCTCAGTCAGCTGAAGGTTTCTTACCCCAGTAGTAGCCAATTCTGTAACAAGAACCCAGAGTCTGCCGAAAGGTGTGTGGCTCTTCCTTTTCAAGATTATTATGGCCAGATTTGACTCGGTATCCATTTTTAAATAAATCTCCGTGGGACTTCTTTCGGCGAGGTTTATACGTTTCTGTGCGACTACCCCCTGAAGGGATGTTGTAGACCAACATCTTGCCGGGAATCATCACAACCCAACTTGGAAGGATCGGCGAAACATTATTTCCTTCCGAGATTTAGGCTACCGAGAATCCGTTGTTCGTCCCAAAATGTGTGGCAGATGAGTGAGATATTCTGCATCTGACTTTATATACAAAAAAACTATTTCAGGATCGTTGGAGGAAAAGGCATTTCAACTCCTTCGCTCCTTCTGCTCCCTAACCTCTGAAGAAGAGTGCCAAAGCAGGACTGAGTTGTTGATGGAAAAACAGATCTTGTTTGATATCTACAATATCACGGCTTAAAAGGCATTCCCTATCCGGATATTGCTATATAATCTTCTTTCATACCCACTCCAAAATGTATCTTTCCAGCAGAGAAATCAAAACAGATTAGCACTCCGAAGAAGGGAGATGAACGAGCCCGCGATAAACAGTATCTGGGTTGTCCCAGAAAGGGCTTATGGGTTTCGACAAAGGTCACATCTCGCCCTTACAGGTTTTTAATTCACACAAATCCAAGTTGACTTCCGCTGTTCCACATTGAAAGAAAACTATAATATCAGGAATGTTTTAAGCTGCAGTGGGGCAAGGCACACAAGGCAAGATTTCAAAAGGTTGGAAGAATCAGCCTTCGCCAAAACCTTATCTAAAGACATCCCTCAGCCCAGGGGCCGTAGAGAAGTCGCCTCACCTCCACACACAAATGAAATTTAACACAGAGAAAAGTAAAATTCTGCACCTAGGCAGGAAGAATCAAAAATACACATACAAACTGGCCGAAACCACACTCAATAGCAGCGATTGCGAGAGGGATCTCAGAGTCCTGGTAGACAACTAAATATGAGCCAGCAATGTGCAGCAGCAGCCAAAAAGGCCAATGCAGTCCTGAGCTGCATAAATAGAGGGATACAATCAAGGACCAGAGAGGTACAAGTACCACTCTATAAAGCCTTGGTCAGACCACACCTAGAGTACTGCATCCAGTTTTGGTCACCACACTACAAAAAAGACATTGAAACCCTAGAGAAAGTGCAGAAGAGAGCAACCAGGATGATAAAGGGTCTGGAAAATAAAACATACAAAGAGCGGTTGCAGGAACTGAGCTTGTCCAGTCTAGCGAAGAGAAGGATCAGGGGTGACATGATAGCAGTGTTCCAATACTTGAGGGGATGCCACAGAGAGGAGGGGGTCAGGCTGTTCTCTATGGCACCAGAAAGCCAAACAAGAAATAACGGATGGAAGCTGACCAAGGAGAGATTCAACCTGGAAGTGAGGAGAAACTTTCTGACGGTGAGAGCGATCAACCAGTGGAACAGCTTGCCAGCGGGGGTTGTGAGAGCCCAACACTTGCGACCTTCAAGGAGAGACTGGACTGCCACCTGTCTCAAATGGTATAGGAACTCCTGCTTGAGCAGGGGGTTGGACTAGATGACCTACAAGGTCCCTTCCAACTCTAATAATAAATCTAAATCTAAACCTCCGGTATCTCAGAATCTGCTGCAGAAATTTGAGATGCAGATTTCAGAAATATAATTTGGGGCATTTGGGATGGAGCATGAAGATTTTATAGGATGGGGGTATTTATAGGATGGGGTAACTTCCGAGGTAGGTAAAATGAGGACCCAGATTGTTGGGGGCAATATGAATATATATTGCTTAATGGTGTAAACCGCTTAGAGAGTGCTTGCACTTTGAGGCGGTATATAAGTCTCACTAATAAATAATAAATAAATAAATAACAAGCCCTTTCTTTTCCAGCGATATCCTAGAATCACCAAGATGGCTTTCTCAGGTTCTCCCAAGTACAGGTTGCCTCAACTTACTATAGTTCATTTAGTGACCGTTTGAAGTTACAACAGCACTAAAAAAAAGTTACTTAGGACCTTTTTTTACACTTACTACCACTGTTGCAGCATCCCCATGTAAATTTATTTATTTATTTTATTTTATTTATTTGTTTGTCAAACATGTAGAAGATAGTAGGTATTTGTATAAACATAACATGTGATCAAAATTCAGATGCATGGCAACTGACTCACATTTATGACTGTTGCAGTGTCCCGAGGTAATGTGATCCCCTTTTGTAACCTTCTGACAACCAAAGTCAATGGGGAAGCCAGCAGTGTCACTACCTTAACAACGGCAATGATTTAACTTAACAGCTGTGGCAAGGGGGGCCGTAAAATGGGGCAGAACTTGCTAAACAACTGTCTCACTTAGCCACAGAAATTTTAATGTTAAGAATGAGATGTTATTCTTCATTATCTAAACATTGTCCTAATCTAAGAACAAAGAATTTAGCCAAGATATTCGGGCTAGGAGCTTTGTCATGATTATCCTATATGAAGCCACTTATTTCATAAAATAAGTGAGAACAGCTGCAAAATATGGTAGCTTCCAAAACCTATCACAAATTTTCCCTCAGTTGCACAACTGTACAAATATTCATTCCAGTTGCATCAAAAACTTAGCTCGTTCAGGGTTATTCGCAGTAATTTTGGTCAGCAAAAGTAAGAAGGGGCTATAAAGCATTGTCTACGCTTGTTAAATTAAAACTTAGCTATTCTTCCACTGAGTAACAAAGTCTTGGGGAAAATAGCAAGCCCTCCAATCTATTTCAGATTGTAGTTCTTCTGTGTAAGGTGCCAAGAGTTTTAATTTGTCAAGAAGGGAGAAAAACCATCATCCTAAGGTTGGGCTTCACCTTTCACTTGTGTATATTATAACTAAAGATGGCAAGAGGTTTGCACAAAAAGACAAAAATTAAGAGACTTTTGAATAATATTAACAAAATCAAAAGTTAATTAAAAAAAACCCATCATCGAATGGAATTTAGTGTAGAAGACAAAAGGAATACAACTCAAAAAATAATACCCAAAACTGATCCAAATGAAATCGGACAGATTTCATCTATGTTTCGGACAAATGTGGTCCATTTCTGATATAAAACAAAGCCATGGTCATTTATGCATTTCTTTTGTATCGTGCTAGCCATCCGCCCCAAAAAGGCAGAGTTTGCATCTCTTAGAATCATTTCCAATGTTCTTGGGGAGTTTTTCATTTTCATTTGAAACTTTTCACACCTCCTGAGAATACATTTCCACACACCTTCAGAATATTCTTTGTTTTATGACTCAGAGTAGAGATTTTCTTTGGTTTTGGTAAAGAAAGTCCAAATTTAATTCTTCAGGTCTACTGTTTTGTTAGCACTGCTTTTCCCCCAAATATATTTTAGTGTTAGTTACCGCTTTACGCTGCACTGGTAAGACAACACTTGGAATACTGCTTCTACTTTTAGACAGACAGACACAGACACACACACACACACACACACACACCATATTTTTGGAGTATAAGACGCACCTTTTTACCCCTAAAAAGAGGGTGAAAACTTGGGTGTGTCTTATACACTGAATGTTGCCCCACCCACCCCCACCCACCCACCCCCACCCTTTGGCCTCTGTCTTCCAGCAATTTACCTGTTTGCAGCAAACAGGGAAGAGCCTGTTAAGACAAGCAAGTCCTTAGCAGCTTCCCGATCCCCAGCTGATTTGCCACATGCTAAAATGAAACTGAAACTGCAAAGAGGCAAATAGCTGGGAGAGACACACAGATTTTTATTTTCTGCTGAACTGGATGGAAGGGGGTAAGTGAATACCTATAAATGTCTGTAGAATGTTCAAATTATTAAACTTATTTTTTAAAGACTGCTTTATTATTGTTCTAGAGCCAGGAGTAGTTTTAAGACTTGTGGACTTCAACTCCCAGAATTCCACAGCCAGCTTTGTTAGCTTTGCTGGCTGTGGAATTCTGGGAGTTGAAGTCCACAAGTCTTAAAGTTGCCAAGGTTGGAGATCCCTGTAAATCTAGACAACTTAACAAAATAAAGAAGCTTTTTAAAATAAATGCTTGCTCTGAAGAGGCCCACTGCTATTGTATCTTCTTTTAAATAATAGAGAATAATGTATACTTCCGGAAATTTTAATTAATTTTAACAGCTCTGTACAAGTATAGTCTGAAATGAAAAAGTGCCCTGTTTAGTATTAGAGTTAAAACCTTTTCGGCACCGAGTGCCCAAACCAGAACGCACATGCATGCGTGTGCATGTGCGTGCACCAGAGCACCAGAAACCCGAAGACCAGCTGGCCGGTGCATGCATGCCTGGTTTTTGGCTGGTTTTGGCCATTTTTCGGGCTGTTTTTCAGGCTGCTTTCTGGGTCATTTTCAGGCCATTTTGGGGCTATGAAAATGGCCCAAAAACGGCCCCATTTGGGGGCCTGAAATGGTCCCATTTTGGGGCCTGAAAATGGCCCCAAAACTGTGTTTTCAGCCCCAAAACAGCCTGGTTTGGGGGCATTTTGGGGGCCATTTTCAGGCTGTTTTCTGGCGCTCCGGCGCCCACAAAGACCAGCTGGCCAATGCGCATGTGCGCACTGGAAACCAGAAGAGCACATGCTACCTCTGCAAGCCACCTCTGGCACATGTGCCACAGGTTCACCATCATGGGTATAGGGTTTCCTGCTTGAGCAGGGGGCTGGACTAGAAGACCTCCAAGGGCCCTCTATTATTCTGTTTGTTTGTTTACTTGATTGTTTTTCAGTGTATTGCATTTTATAATACAGTAGAATTGGTCGGTCTCCATAATGGAACACTTTGCACAATTTATCTTATAGCTTAGAAACACAGAGAGAGAGAGAGAGAGAGAGAGAGAGCAGTTCTCGTGTGTATCGCTAATAGATTAAGTGACAATATAAAGCCTCTATTTAACTAAAAACTTAATATGGTATGAAATGGTTTAGAAAATAATTTGCACCTATATTCAGTGAGAGCAATGGTACGATGTTCTGAATTGTCTAGACACACTGCAAAAAAATAAAACGAGAGGAATTCAATCATGTTTCCAGTGATGATGAATACTTCACAGTATTGCCCTCCCATGGCTTGTAAAAGCAAAATAAGAGAAGAAAAAAGAATGAAAGATATGCAAAGTGGGAGATGCAGTTACAATTTTTTCCCCCTCAAGAAATGTGCAACATGTTCTGAATCGGAGCACTGCGTTTCAAGTGTTCTGAGCTTAGAACAAAACACAAAGACAAAATCTTCTGGAATGAATGAATAAATTATCTGGCACTTGCAAAAAACGAGACGTTCCTTCCCATGTGCAAATAGTGGTTATTTCTTTCAATTACAGCAAAAAAGGCACAGATTATAATTTCCTTGTGGTTCTTTTTATTCACATGAAGCCCTGAATCATTTTAAACTTTTCATTTGCTCAGGGCTTCATCAGGGATAGAGTACTTAAAGTAGAACTACGTTTTATTTATTGACTTATCAAATTTAGAGGCCGTCCATTTCATGAGCAGAGCAACTCTGGGTGATGTACAATTAAAATGGAACAACCATGGAAAATGTTTGTCCTCGGCTTATGACCACAATTGACCAGGTTGTCCTCAGCTTATGACCACAATTGAGCCCAACATTTATGTCGCTAAGTGAGACACTTTTGTTAAATGAGCTTTGCCCCATTTTATGACTTTTCTTGCCAAAGTTGTTACATGAATCGTTGCAGTCGTTAAGTTGAGTAACCCGGTTGCTAAGTGAATCTGGCTTCCCCATTGACTCTGCTTGTCAGAAGGTCACAAAAGTGGATCATGTGACCCCAGGACACTGCAACCGTCATAAATATGAGCCAGCTTCCGAGCATCTGAATTTTGATGACGTGAGCATGGGGATTCTCCAACGGTCATTAAGTGTGAAAAACAGTCATAAGTCACTTTTTTTCAGTGCCGTTATAGCTTTGAACGGTCAATAAATGAACTGTTGTAAGTCGAGGACTACCTGTATTCCAACAGGAGGCAGTTGAAATAAGAATAGAATAATTTAAAAGGTGGGAGAAGTTATTCAAGGTGCCCACCTAACCCCAATATTGTGTGCCCCAATAGAGTCAGTAGAACAAGGTCTTCAGATTCTTCCAAAAGGCCAGGAGAATGGGAGACACATATTTTCCCCCAGAAGTTGATTTTGGTGGGGTCCAGGAAGACCCTGCCAAAATTCAAAATTTAACTGATGGGGTCCATAACATACCATCTCTACCTGAGGTCTTGAGAATATGTAACCAACAGGAAGAAAGGAAAAAGAGGCCAAGGTTACCAGCACAAGTTCTGAGAAAGATAACATCCTAGATAGCTAAACTTTTTGTCATCGTGTGCTGAAAGCGCGCAGGCGCCCACATCCATAAAGTAATGTATGCGTGACACCACCACCCCGCACTCCCCCATGCGCACACATCTCCCACATCCACCCCCAACGCATGCGCAGCAGAGACCCGAAAATCAGCTGGCTGGCAGGAGGCGCATGCACATGCGCAGTGGAGCTGAGCTGGGGCGACGGCTCGTGTGCCATCAGAGACGGCACTGCGTGCCACCTCTGGCACGCCTGCCATAGGTTCGCCATCACGGTCGAAGAAATACTAAAAGTGGTTTTTTATTTTGAAAAGACAACAGGATTGATCTTTCTGAGGGAAAAAAAAGTTTTGCTTCCTAATCTCAACCAACAATAACTGTCCTTCCATTTCGCACACCATCCAATTCAACTGATGAAGCTTCCAGGATAGAAAGTTGAATGGCTTGGGTTTTTTTCCTCAGAAAAATCAATCCACTTGCTTTTTTTTTCAAAATAAAAACCACTTTTGATGCAACTATGACCTGGATGACTGAGAATCTTCATAGACATCCTAGAATTCTCACAGCATTAATCAAAAAAAGATGTTGTGGAAAGAGTACAGAGAAAAGCAACGAAGCTGATTAGGGGACTGAAGCTAAAACATATTAAAAATGGTTGCAGGCAGTGGTGGGATTCAATTTTTTTATTACCGGTTCTGTGGGCATGGCTTGGCAGGCGTAGTAGGGGAAGGATAGTGTAAAATCTCCATTCACTCCCCACTCCAGGGGAAGGATACTGCAAAATCCCCATTTCTTCCCGATCAGCTGGGACTTGGGAGGCAGAGAATAGATGGGAGTGGGGCCAGTCAGAGGTGGTATTTACCGGTTCTCCAAACTACTCAATATTTCCGCTACCGGTTCTCCAGAACTGGTCAGAACCTGCTGAATCCCACCTCTGGTTGCAGGAATTGAGTATGTTTAATATAATGAAAAGAAGGACTAGGAGTGACATGATAGCAGTGTTCCAATATTTCAGGGGCTGCCACAAAGAAGAGGGAGTCAACCTATTCTCCAAAGCATCTGAGGGCAGGACAAGAAGCAATGGATGGAAACTAATCAAGAAGAGAAGCCTAGAAATAAAGGGAAATTTCCTAACGGTTAGAACAATTAATCAGTGGAACAACTTGCCTCTAGAAGTTATGAATGCTCCAACACTAGAAGTTTCTAAGAAGAGATTAGACAATCATTTGTATGAAATGGTCCAGGGTTTCCTGCCTGAGCAGACGGTTGGACTAGATGACCTCCAAGGTCCCTTCCAACTTTGTTTTATTCTGATTGAGACATGTTTTAAAGCACAAGAAAGCAAAAAAAAAAAAAACTTACACATGAGTTGCCAACAAAAATGAAGTCAACTGAAACAATGAAACATGGTGGATACTTTGGAAAAATAGTCTCTAATTCGGCTTCTGCAATGAACTTAGGTTGGCTTTCTAAGAGAGAATGGCCAAGACCTACAAGGGGTCTATTTCAATTTATATTGCTTTGTATTAGTTAAATCACTGGTTTTTAAAAAGATATTTAATGCCATAGAGAAAGACTGAAAGAGTGCAGAAAAGACACTAAATTAAAATAATTTAAAAATGGTTTCTGTGATGAATTTAAAGCTTGAAAACTAGCATTATTTATCTCCCACTTTTCCAAATTTTATTTTATTCGGTCTCAAGGAGTTCTATGAACTTTCAGCAAATGTGCCCAAGCGGTATTAAAATTTCAACACAGAGAGGAAGCTGACCTACCCCACATATGCAGGACTTGTTAGATTTTATTTCTTCTTTTCACAGAGTTGAATGAAAAGCTGCTTTTAAATACTGGCTAGAAGCCATTCATTAGAAAGCAAGATTAAGTTAAATATTTCTACTTCCTCTATTAAAGCGAAGTAGAATCACATCTACAAAAAGATAATTGGCTAACGAACAATCAGTTCAACTTCATAATGGTTTGCAAAAGTTTTCATATTTCCTTTTAGATAAAGAATATCTTTTGCATTCTTCCTCATACTGTAAAAAAAAAGTAAAAATTCTTAGCAGAGAATATTGTCTTTAACATAGACACCCATTTTCGATTTGGACATCTCTTTTGTTGGAGTTTGAGTGGTTGATTTGATTTGGCAAGTCAAATCAATTTGATTTCGAATCCCCCAAATCAGATTGTTGAACGGAATCAAATTAAACCATTGATTCAGTTCAAGAAAGGGCATCCGATTCAATTCAATCATTCCTATTGCCTTAGTATTGTATTTTGAATAAAATACTTGCACAGCTGAAAGGGAGAACAAATGAACTAACCCCTGTGGTCAACTTGTAAAGTCACTTACTAAGACCCAATTTTTTTTGCTTGAAACCCCCCCTCCCAAAGGTATTTTGGTATACCTACAAATGTTTTCTCCCCTTTCTTCCACCTTTGCTTTTATCAGCTTCAGAAATCTAGCCATCCACCTGAATCTATTTCAATATGTACCTCAAAAAGCTAAATTCCCTATCTACAAATTAATGAGCTCAGATCTATACCTTATAGTGCAGAAAATATAATGAAGAGACTTATACTGTAGAGAAAATCAACAAAGATGATTAGGAGACTGGTGGCTAAAACATATGAAGAATGGTTGCAGGAATTGGGCGTGTCTGGTCTAGAGAAAAGAAGGACTAGGGGTGACATGATAGCAGTCTTCCAATACCTAACGGGTTGCCACAAAGAAGAGGGAGTGAAGCTATTCTCCAAAGCACCTGAGGGCAGGACAAGAAGCAATGGGTGGAAACTAATCAAGGAGAGAACCAACCTAGAAATCAAGAGAAATTTCCTGACAGGAAGAACAATTAAGCAGTGGAACAACTTGCCTCCAGAAGTTATGAATGCTCCAACACTGGAGGTTTTTCTCACTGGAGAAGAGACTGGACAACCACTTGTCAGAAATGGTATAGGGACGTGATGGCGAAACTATGGCACGCGTGACAGAGGTGGCACACAGTGCCCTCTCTGTGGGCACACGAGCCGTCGCCCCAGTTCAGCTCCACTGCACATGCGCACGCGCCTCCTGCCAGCCAGCTGGTTTTTGGTCTCTGCATGTGGGGGGGTGGGGTATGTGCGGGGGGCCCCGCATGCACATGCATGGGGGGACGTGTGCATGTGGGGGGACAGCACGTGTATGCATGGGGTGTGTGTGCAGGGGGGCCATGCACGCTTGCGTGGGGGGCATGCACTGGGGCTACGTGCATATTACATTTGGGGGGTTCGGGTATGCGTGTGCACGCGCACTTTGGGCACTCAGTCCGGAAAAGGTTAGCCATCACTGGAATAGGGTCTCCTGCTTGAGCAGGGGGTTGGATTAAATTATCTACAAGGCCCCTTCCAACTCTTTTATTCTAAGTTCTAAGCTACCTCCAAGGTCTCTTCAAACTCTATTATTCTGTTAACTCAAAAGGAGTCCTTCAATTGGTTGCCTGTTCTGGAAATTCTCACGACTCACATTCCAAGATGCAGGAAGGAGGGAAAAACAGAAAAACAACAACTATTCTCCTTTCTTAAATGCATGCAAACTACAGACTTCATAAAGCCAGGAAAGGGTGACATATAGCTAGTTGACAATATCTTGCTAACCTTGGGTGGTCTTAAGAAATTAAGCAGGGTCATGTCTGATAAGTGTTTGAATGGAAAATGAGAAAGAAATATCCAGGTATGGGATACTACTAATAGTAGTTTTAACTGGTCAGCTGTGTCCATTTTTGGTGACTTCATAGGCAAAAGATCTCCATGTTGATGATGTTCGTCCATCGTTTTCGAAGAGAACCTTGACATCTAACGGGTTGTGGGCTGTCCACGATGTGTCCGCAGGTGGCTGGTAAGGCGTATGTGGGCACGGAATGTTCTGCCATATGTCGGGTAGACATGTGTGGGCACCACTGTTGCAGCATTTGCAGCTCTGGCTTTGCGGAGTGCTCGCTTCTCTTGTGCTGTGGTTGTCCTTCTGTGCTTCAAATGTCTGGCAGCCTTGGTGGTTCAGCATGCGCCATGTCAATCGAACTTGTGCCAGGGTTTCCCAGGAGGTGGTGTCGATATCCAGGGACCTGAGAGAGGCTTTCAGCGTGTCTTTGTATCGCTTCCTTTGTCCCCCGTGCGATCGCTTTCCTTGAGACAGCTCACCATGGAGGAACTGTCCTTGCAACATGGCCTGCCCAGCGTGTCTGGGCTTTCATCAGCAGGGTGTGAACTGATGGCAGGCCTGCTCTGGAGAGGACTTCTGTGTCTGGCATCTTGTCTTGCCACCAGATCCTCAGAAGTCTGTGGAGGCAGGTCATGTAGAAGTGGTTCAGTTTCCTAGTGTGCCTCCTGTAGACAGTCCAAGTCTACAGTCCAAGTGTACCTTGTCAAGCACAGCTTTTCTTTCAGTTGCTGTACCGTGTTTCCCCAAAAATAAGACATCCCCCCAAAATAAGCCCTCCTCTGAAAATAAACCTTTCCCCAAAAATAAGCCCTCCCCCGAAAATAAGCCCTCCCCAAAATATTTATATGCATGCGCAGCCGGTCCCCGCCATTTCCTCTGGTTAGGGTTAGGGAGACAGAGCTGGAAATCAGGTAAGATGGCAAGAGGAGCCCCGTCTTGCTCCACGTGCCGCAAAATAATAAGATCTTGCCAAAAATAAGGCCAAGCACTTATTTTGGGGTTCAAAAAATATAAGACAGGGTCTTCTTTTCGGGGAAACAAGGCATGTTCAACTTTGCATCAGATTTGATGTTGTCAAGCCAGATTGTTCTTTGCTTGCCCCTTCTTCTTGTTCCGCTAACCATTCCTAGCATCATTGCCTTCTCCAGTGAATTTGCCCGCAAGTAAATCAGACATAGTTATATCAGACAGGGCTATACTAGGAAGGTGAACTACACAGACTATCAATGAAGTCACCAGAAGTCGAATTTACCTTGAAGGTGACTTTCTTTCAAATAACAAAGCAGCACAATGATGTGGATGCAGAGGTCAGGGGTGGGTTCCTCCCAGTTCGGACCGGTGCGCCCGAACTGGTATACACCCACTGGGGACGTCACAATGATGTCACCGACCTGGTTCGGTCAGTACCGGTCTGTGGGTACCGCCATCTTTTTTTGAATTTTTATTTATTTATTTATTTATTTTTATTTATTTATTCTTCTGAGCATGTGCAGAAGCCAAGTTTTCGGCACTGTGCATGCGGTTGCCATCTCGTTTTCAGCTTTTTATTTATTTTTATTTATTTTTTTTTATTTTTTGGCACTGCACATGCACGCTCCCACAAGGTGCGGGAGGAAGCGAACTGGCAGCGAGGTAAGTTAGAACCCACCCCTGGCAAAGGTGATTCAGAATGAGAAGAGGTGCTCACCTGCCAGCAACTCCTTCACAACAGTGCATCATGTCCTGAATTTTGAGTGGCAGCAGGACAAGAAATACTAATGGGAAATTTTCTCAAAGTGAGAGAATTCATTGTCTTTCCCCTTCACGGAAGAACCTCTTGAGGCTCACGTTCGAATGTTCAGATCTTTTCATGCCAAGGAAATATGGACAAATTAGTCCTCACACTCGTGTCTGTGCTATATAGCCATGTGTTAGAAACTGCGTGGGACTGGAGAGAAGGGAAGCAATCTATTGCTTTCCAGCCTTCCTAACAAGCTTTAGAAATCATTTCAAGGAAGGTTTTATCGTAGTATTTCTGTTCTTTCATCACTGGCATGGCTACTTTCCCAAATGCAAAGACTACAGGTTATCCCCTTTATTTACTCTAATAAACCTGCACATATATATGTAACTTTTTTGCTGATAAATGAAAATAAAGGGAGACTATTATAGATCTATTTCGAGCTATTTTGCTCTCGTCAGATAGCCATACCCTTAGTAGGATTTGAACATGGGCAGTCTGCTTGTAAGGCAGCAGTTTTAACCTCTAGGCCAGGTTTTCTTCCCTATCAGCTCTTCATCAGGAAAGGGTTATATATGTTTTTTCTGTCGATATATATATCGACATATATATATATATATATATATATATATATATATATATATATATATATATATATATATATATATGTATGTATGTATGTATGTATGTATGTATGTATGTATGTATGTATGTATGTATGTATGTATGTATGTGTGTATATATATATATATGTGTGTGTGTGTGTGTGTGTGTGTATATATATATATATATATATATATATGTATATGTATATGTATATATATATATATATATATATATGCACACACACACACACACACACACACACACATACACCACTGTTAGAATTTGCAGCAGTTCAGCTCAGTACACAAGTAAATAATTCAGCAAAATTCATTTATAGAAAAAACTTCTTTATATACAATAATATATATACAATACCCGTGCAGCAGAAGCAACCAGAACCTCAGAAGCAGAAGCACAATCACAGCACAGTAACAGAAGCAGACTAATATGAGCAGCACTTATATTTATACAGATTAAGTTAGGCCAGTGATGGCGAACCTCTTTTTCCTCGGGTGCCGAAAGCACGCATACATGTGCCATCACGCGTGTGTGCGTGCCCACACCCATAATTCAATGCCCCCCATGTGTCCCACCCCCTGCGCATGAGCACACAACCCCCCTGTGCTGTCCCGCCTCCCACGCATGCGCGCATGATCCCCCCTGCTCCCCCCGCTCCATTTCCCAACTTCCGGTAGGCCCAGTAGGCCCATTTTTCACCCTCTCCAGCCTCCAAATGGCCTCCCCACCCGAGGCCCTCCGGAGGCCAGAAATGGCCCATTTCCTGACTTCTGGTGGGCCCATTAGGCCCATTTTCGCCCTCCCCAGGCTCCAGAGACTTTCTTAAGAGATGGCTATAAAACACTGTGAAGCGGTATATAAGTCTAATTGCTATTGCTACATGTATATAGTTTTTCTGACAGTAGGAATATTTAAACTTTACTCAGGGCTGTATAATAAACATGAGAATATATACGAGGGTGAGTCAAAAAGTAATGCCATTTTCTTTATTTCAGGTGAAGTTTTTGATAAAAATACCTGTAATTTTTCCCAGTTATAAATGATTATATCATTTACGTTCTGAAATATTTTGTTTCTTACTTCCTTACTCGCAAGGAAAATTCAAAATGGCTGCCCCCTTAGAGTTGCGTCGAAAACAAAGAGCAGTGATTGATTCCTTGTTGCTGAGGGGGAAACCCCTGTGAACATTCACAGACAATTACAAAATGTGTTTGAGGACAATACTTTAGATTATAGCCCCATGAGAGGCAAACATTATTCCAGTGACAAGGAAGTGAAAACTGCAGTGAAGAAGTGGCTCAAAGAACATTCAACAGAATTTTACGAGGCAGAGATACATGCTCTCATTTGAAGGTGGAACATTGCTATTGAGAGAAACGGTGACTATGTTGAGAAGTAGGGATGTGATCCAGCTTCATTTTGATGTATGCTACATGTTCCTGTGTTGGTAATTATACCTGTCCTAAAGAAAATGGCATTACGTTTTGACTGACCACAATGCAGAAGCTTTAAAAGCTAAGCTTGACCTTCCACAACTGGGTTTCTTACAGCAACATTTATAGAGTGCCCCTTTGATGAAATGAAGAATGAAGAAATGATCTGGACGGAGAGAGATTGTAAAGTCACAGTCTGTTTGGTGTAATGGTTAAAGGCACTGAGCTAGAAAATGGTAAATCTTAAGTTCTAGTCCTCTTTAAGTACAAGGGCGACTTTGGACCAGTGAATCCTTTTTCAACCCGGGGGGGGGGGGGGCGAAAGCCATAAATCTTCCCAAGGGGCTTGTTCAAGACTCAAGAGCAACTCTCTTGAGCTGAGGTGGCGCAGTGGTTAAATGCAGCTACTGCAGGCTACTCCAGCTGACTGCTAGTTCAGCAGTTCAGCTGTTCAAATCTCACCAGGCTCAAGGTTGACTCAGCCTTCCATCCTTCTGAGGTCGGTAAAATGAGGACCCAGATTGTTGGGGGCAAGAGGCTGAACACTGTAAACCGCTTAGAGAGGGCTGTAAAGCACTATGAAGCGGTATATAAGTCTAAGTGCTATTGCTATTGCTAACTTGAAGGTGGACATATATACACAAAAAAGGAAAGCACCAGAACTCAATGGATTTTGTGTGGAACATTTCAAAGTATTTTTTCATAACCTCTATTACTATACTACTGTAAGTTTTTTCTTAAAATAAAAAGTATCTTCCCTTGCTTACTTAGAAAGGCATATGTTTTAAAAAAAACCGAACTGTTTTTTTTCTGTTCTGTGTAGTTAAATAAATAATGGCTTTGATTTTGTGTTCAAAAGGAGAAGAGGTCAGAATGCAGCCTTTTTTTCTTTTACAAACTACTGTATATACATTTGCAGAAAAGGAGGAACAAGAGACGCAAATGATCACAGATAGGCAATTGACAGAACTTTCATGCAAGGTGACTCAACACTTCCCTGGCTGTCATTCTTAATTAGACACAAGTCTCCTGAAAAACTCTTCATCATAAAATAATCATAAAGGCCTATTTAGATTTTTTTAAAAAAAAAAAGCTGTCCCAGTATTTATCCACACAACTATTTGACAATTAAATTTGCATTTAAGCTTAATCCGATAGAGGGATGGATGGATGGATGGATGGATGGATGGATGGATGGATGGATGGATGGATGGATGGGCGGGCGGGCGGGCAGGCAGGCAGGCAGGCAGGCAGGTAGATGATAGATAGATAGATAGATAGATAGATAGATAGATAGATAGATAGATAGATAGATAGATAGATAGATGGATGGATGGGTGGGTGGGTGGGTGGGTGGGTGGGTGGGTGGGTGGGTGGGTGGATGGATGGATAGATAGATAGATAGATAGATAGATAGATAGATAGATAGATAGATAGATAGATAGATAGATAGATAGATAGATAGATAGATAGATAGATAGATAGATAGATAGATAGATAGATAGATAGATAGATAGATAGATGATAGATAAATAGATAGATAGATAGATAGATAGATAGATAGATAGATAGATAGATAGACAGACAGACAGACAGACAGACAGACAGACAGACAGACAGACAGACAGAAAGAAAGAAAGAAAGAAAGAAAGAAAGAAAGAAAGAAAGAAAGAAAGAAAGAAAGAAAGACAATCTATCCTTAAAGACCTCCACAACTTAAGGTGGCAAGTTGTTCCACTGATTACTTGTTCTCACTGTCAGGAAATTTCTCCTTAGTTCTAAATTGGTTCTCTCTTTGATTAGTTTCCATCCATTGAATCATTTTCCTGAATCAGAATAGAGCTGGAAGGGAGCTTGGAGGTCTTCTAGTCCAACCTCCTGCTCGAGCAGGAGACCCTCTACCATTTCAGACAGGTGGCTGGCCAGTCTCTTCTTAAAGACCTCCAGTGATGGTGCACCCACAACATCTGAAGCCAAGCCATTCCACTGATCAACTATTCTCACTGTTAGGAAGTTTCTCCTTAATTCCGGGTTGCTTCTCTCCTTGATTGGTTTCCATTC
The DNA here is from genome assembly GCA_023053685.1 of Diadophis punctatus similis. NCBI lineage: Eukaryota > Metazoa > Chordata > Lepidosauria > Squamata > Dipsadidae > Diadophis > Diadophis punctatus. The sequence goes on from JALIGW010000017.1 coordinate 18,820,822, forward strand.
ATTGTTTCTTGTCTTGCCTTCTGGTGCTTTAGAAAATAAGTTGACCCCCTCTTCTTTGTGGCAACCTCTCAAATACTGGAATACTGCTATCGTATCACCTCTAGTCCTTCTTTTCTCTAGACTAGCCATACCCAATTCCAGCAACTATTAAGATAAGGAATGGCTTGTATCATAGTGCTATGCCATCTTACGGATCTTAACCATCAACCTACACAGGTATCATTATAGCTTATGCTTTTGTGAAGCACTTCAACAGGGCAATGCTGAGCTTAATTTACGACAACTAAAATGGATGTTAACAATGGTTTGGGTAACAACACGATCACTGTTAAAGCAGCAATATTTTTTTTATGGGAATGGAAGTCTCTCGGTTCAAAACAGTCTCAAAGTCTCAAAACAGACCTCCACTGTATTCTCTGATCTGTCATAAAACATTTGCTTGCCTAATGGTTAACGTCTATTTCCTCCCCAACCCTACCCTGGTCCTATACATTGCATAAATGGGAGCTGATCTCATTTCCTCACAAGGAATGACATCTGCTCTAAATGGAAGAGGCTAGCTTAGGACATGTCCTGCAGTCTTGGGTCAGCTCTGTTTATGAACAGAAGGAATAGTTGAAGAGCTCAAAAGAAACGGCGGTTAGGGCTGTCACTGCCATTTTCCTAAGCACTAATCATCGGCTCTCTCATTTTTCCAATGAGTAGGGCTGGCTCATCCTTCAGTTCGATTCAATGACAGCGGGGAGGAAGGGGCCTGTGTGATTGGGCCACATCAAGTGCCACGTGGGACCTATGGAGTTTCAAAGGGAGCTTGTTCCTCAAGTTCTGATGCATGGTTCATCAGAGATTCTCCTTGGAACCTGGAATGAGGAATGGCCATGGTTTGGACTGAGCTGCACCTGCGCAGGCTCTGTATGTGGTGGAATCTCCATCTAGAATGAGGGAAGGACTGAAAAGGCAAGCTTGAAGTCCTTGCAGAGGAGGAAGCAACGGAGTCCATATCCCCCAGAGAATTTCTGAAGTTTTTATCTAACTACTGGTATTTCCCCAAAAATAAGACTGGGTCTTATATTATTAATTTTTTGCTCCAAAAAATGCATTAGGGCTTATTTTCCGGTTGGGTCTTACTTGGGGGAAAATATGGTCCTAAAATGCATCCGTTTGGCTGACGATCTTAACTGGGGCTTATTTTGGGGGGTAGGGCTTACACTTCGAGCATCCTGAAAAATCATGCCGGGGCTTATTTTCCAGTTGGGTCTTATTTTCAGGGAAACAGGGTCTTCCCAAGAATCCTGATATGATTTGTGTAAATTAGGAAAGCAACAATAGAGAAGAAACTCTGATCAGCTCACAGTGTCGTTCTGGTATCTTATGCCTAACATAGAGGTGGGTTCCTGCCGATTCAGACCAGTTTTATAGAACCAGTAGCGGGAATTTCCCCACGCTCGCCAAACTGGCAGTGATGTCCGGCTGGACATGTCCCCGAACTGGCTCTCTCGGCGCCGTCATAGGCACTGCCATCTTGTTTTTCGCTTCTGCACATGTGCAGAAGCTGGGTTTTCAGAACTGCGCATGCACACACGCAGTGTGGCCATGCAGCGTGCAACACGCGCGCACCTACACGGCGCGGGAGGAAGCGAACCGGTAGCGAGGTAAATCAGAACCCACCCCTGGTCTAACACTCTCCAGCTACAAATCCCAAAGAGTTTCCTGGTTCTTTGAAGAACTCCAAAAAATGATACAGGTAGTCCTTGACTTAGGACCATTTGTTTAACGATGGCTCAAAGTTACGATAGCCTCAGAAAAAGTGACTTACAATCTGTACTTGCACTTAGAACTGTCACATCACCTCTGTGATCGTAGGATTGCAGCATCCCTGTGATCACACGATCAAAATTTGAATGCTTGGCAACCGACTCATATTTATGACAGTTGCTGTGTCCCGGGGTCATGTGATCCCCTTTTCTGACCTTCTGACATGCAAAGTCAACGGGGAAAGCCAGATTCATTTAACCACCGTGTTACTAACTTAACAACCGCAGTGATTCACTTAACAACGGTGGCAATAAAGGTCGTAAAATGGGGCAAAACTCACTTAACAAATCTCTGACTGAACAACAGAAGTTTTGGTCTCCATTTTAGTTGTAAGTTTAAGACTATCTGTAGCTACCCAATTCTCTGAGGGTAACACACATCTGACATAAAAGTGGCTTTTAATATTGCCAGTAGAAAGCAACTTTCAGCACTTATGAGGTCTTTTTAAACCTAGCAAAAATCCCTGTTGGACTTAAGAAAGTTTAGCAAGATGATGATGATGATGATGATGATGACGACGACTACTACTACTACTACTATTATTATACAATTGTATCACAGTGGCCAGTTGTTTCATCAGATTTGGCATTAATTACTAGTCGAGCCCCACCAGGGGCCTAGGACGTCGTAATGTATTTTCGAAGTATATGTGCGGAACCGAGCAGTGCAGCTTTCTGCATTTGACTGATGGTGATTTTGTCAATTTTGAGCTGTTTTAAATGTAATTCCAGTGCTTTTGGGATAGCACCCAGTGTTCCAATCACCACTGGAATTACCACTGCTGGTTTGTGCCATAATCGTTGAATTTCGATTTTTAAGTCCTGGTATTTTGCGATTTTTTTCGTGTTCCTTTTCATCGACCTTGCTATCACCTGGTATTGCAATGTCAATGATAGTCACCTTGTTTTTCTCGACCAGCGTGATGTCTGGTGTATTATGCGCCAGTACCTTGTCTGTTTGTATACGAAAATCCCACAAGATCTTGACCATCTGATTTTCAATGACTTTTTCAGGCTTGTGTTCCCACCAGTATGTAGCAGTATGGATGTTATAATTTTTGCATAAATTCCAGTGGATCATTTGTGCAACAGAGTTGTGCCGTAATTTGTAATCAGTCTGCGCAATTTTCTTGCATTGTTGTTGTTGTTGTTGTTGTTGTTGTTGTTGTTGTTGTTCTTGTTGTTGTTGTTGTTGTTATTATTATTATTATTATTATTATTATTATTATTATTATTATTATTATTATTATTATTATTATTATTATTATTATTATTATTATTATTATTATTATTATTATTATTATTATTATTATTATTATTATTATTATTATTATTATTATTCTCGTGAATTTCCAGACCTAGCTCATTTGAATAAGGATGAGGTCATGCTTCAAGATGACCACCAGAGGGCAGAAGCACACAGCTCTAAAAGCAAGACTTAAAAAAAAAAACCATCTTGACAACTTCTATCATTTGAGATCTATGAAATCAACAGGACAGAGCCAGATGAAGCCGCAAGTTACCGAATACCAGATTAAAGTTATGAAGCTTATAATTATCGCCATATGTCACTGTCCCTCTTCGTGGTCTTAAATAATAATCACAACTTTATTTTAACTGATGAAAGATTGACATTGCTTTCGTCTTCTTTAAAAGCTATTTGAAATGCTAAAACGGAGAGGCAGATGAAGCACTGGGGAACAGCTTCATCTGGGAAAAATGCATGCCAGATTTCAGACCCCCCCCCCAAAAAAAAACCCCTCAACCACCTGGTTTTAGAAAGACAGCACTATCCACAATTCAGTGGAAGCACCAGGATTACTGATGGTTATTCTGATTTACCCATGAAATAGTTGTGAAAGAACAAAACAGTTCATTTAAAAAAACCCTTTGTCTCCTCTTGGATGGGCTCACACACCATGCTAAGACAACTCAGACTGTGGTTTGGGAATCCCTGAATCCCTGGAGAATCAAAGAGATCCATATAGGGATCTCTCTCTCTCTCTCCCACTCTCTCTGACTCTCCCTCCCTCTCTCTTCTTCCTCTCTCCCTCTTTCTCATTCTCTCCTTCCTCTCTCTCCCTCTCTCTTTCTCTCCTTCCTCCTCCCTCTCATTCTCTCCTTCCTCCTCCCTCTCATTCTCTTCTTCTTCTCTCTCCCTCTCTCCCTCTCTCCTTCCTCTCTTCCTCTCCCATTCTCTCCTTCCTCTCTCCCCATCTCTCATTCTCTCCTTCCTCTCTCCCCTCTCTCATTCTCTCCTTCCTCCTCCCTCTCCCTCTCTCATTCTTTCCTTCCTCTCTTCCTCTCCCTCTCCCTCTCTCTCATTCTCTCCTTCCTCTCTCCCTCTCTCTCATTCTCTACTTCCTCCTCCCTCTCCCTCTCATTCTTTCCTTCCTCTCTTCCACTCTCTCTCTCCCTCTCTCATTCTCTCCTTCCTCTCTTCCTCTCCCTCTCTCTCATTCTCTCCTTCCTCTCTCCTTCTCTCTCATTCTCTACTTTGTCCTCCCTCTCGCCCTCTCTCTTTCTCTCCTTCCTCTCTCCATCTCCCCTCCTCTCTCTCATTCTCTCCTTCCTCTCTTCCTCTCTCTCGCCCTCTCTCTCATTCTCTCCTTCCTCTCTTCCTCTCTCTCTATCATTCTCTCCTTCCTCTTCCCTCTCCCTCTCCCTCATTCTTTCTCCTCCCTCTCTCTCTCCCCCTTCCACTCTCCCTCTCTTTCTCATTCTCTTCTTCCTCCTCCCTCTCCCTCTCTCCTTCTCTCCTTCCACTCTCCCTCTCTCTCCCTCTCTCTCATTCTCTCCTTCCTCCTCCCTCTTCTCATTCTCTCCTTCCACTCTCCCTCTTTCTGCCCCCCCCCCTCTCTCACACACACACATATAGAATGAGAACATTGTCAAAATTTGCTCCAAGCTTAACTTCTTATTCGGTCTGCAAAAGTTATTGTACCCCAAAGTTTGAGAATTCCCATGATGCAAAGTTAAATAATACTTAAATATAATTAAAACAGACTTTGAATTCTTCCTTGCCCAACCGTAACAAAATGATTCATTCGAAAATGCTCGGCTCAGCATGGTAGCGAATAGAACTTAATCCAGCTCTTAGTTACTGGCACTAGGAAAATGAACAAATGGTAGCCATCAGGAGAAACTCACATCATAGTAACTTAATATGATAAGTGCTGCTTAAAATGAGCTTAACACAGACAGATTTGAGTGATACCAAAGGTCTCCTTCCACCAGCATAGGAATTCTCTCCCGTATAAACATTAAAATCTTCCCGCCAGCCATATCTATTATGCAAATGTGTCAGGAAGATAGATCATATAATGAACACAATCATCTATCTCTTTGTTGCAAGTAGCTGCGGCTTGCCACAGGCAGAGACATTCATTCACTTTGAATGTTTGTAGAGATTCTCAGTCATCCAGGTCATGGCTGTCCCAAAGGTGCTTTTTCAGGAGGCAACTGGACTTTCTTGATTTGTCTTTGAAGACGTTTCGCTTCTCATCCAAGAAGCTTCTTCAGCACTGACTGGATGGTGGAGAATGGGAGGATTTACACTCCTTGCAGACAGCTGGTCATTTGCATCCTTTTAGAGGGTCGTTGAAGCACTTGAAGGTTTATCGGTGTCCTCAGGGTCACCTGAGTAATGCTCCTGGTTCCTGTAGTCTGCAATTTTTCCTCTGGAAATCCATTCCTCCTCCCACACCATTCCAAGGTCTTCATCCCAAATTGTATAGCTAAAAGTTCCCACTATCCTGTCAGAGTTGAAGAAGCTTCTTGGATGAGAAGCAAAACATCTTCAAAACAAAAATAAAAAAGTCCAATTGCCTCCTGAAAAAGCACCTTTGGGACAACCATGACCTGGATGACTGAGAATCTCTACAGATTTTTAGCTGTACAATATGGGATGGACACCCTTTGAATGGTGTGGGAGTAGGAATGGATTTCCAGAGGAAAAATTGCAGACAACAGGAACCATTTGCACCACTCAGGTGACCCTGTGGACACAGATAAACCTTCAATGACCCTCTAAAAAGGATGCAAATGACCAGCTGTCTGCAAGGAATATAAATCCTTCCATTCCCCCACTATCCTGTCAGAGATGAAGAAGCTTCTTGGATGAGAAGCGAAACGTCTTCAAAAGAAAAAAATATATAAGAAAAAGCACCTTTGGGATTCACTTTGAATTTTTATCTGAACGAGCTTGCATTTTTCAGAATATGGCAATGCACGTTATTAGTGAAAAGTATGCTCAGAGTAATAGAACCATAGAGCTAGAAGAAAAGATCTTAGAGGTTATCTAACCCAGGCAGGAATCCTCATACCATCCTAGAAAAACGACTGCAAAAAAAAAATTCTTGAAAATCTCCCGGGGATCAGTTCAGAAGACAGGCTGGTCGCTCCCCACAAAACGCCTCTTCACCGCCTTACAAGTGGCCATTTTCTCTTCTATAGGTAGTCCTTGACTTACAAGCCTCTGCTTAGCAACCGTTTGAAATTACAACAGCGCTAAAAAATAGTAACTTACAAGCAGTCCTCAGTCTTACGACCATCGCGGCAATCCCCAAGGTCACGTGATCAAAATTTGGGCGCTTGGCAACTGGCATGTACTTACAACAGTTGTGGTGTTCCTGGGGGGTCATGTGATCAGTATTTTGACATTCCTAGATGGATTCCGACGATCAACGTCAATGGGGAAAGCCAGATTTGCTTAATCACTATATGATTCATTTAACAACTATAGTGATTCACTTAACAACCATAGCCAACAGGCATGTAAAATCAGGCATGGCTCGTCTCACAATCTCCTTGTTTAGCAACAAAAATTCTGCTCCCCATAGGGGCTGTAAGTCAAGTATTTTCTTTCTCGTACACACAATGAGAAACAGCAATTTTGCATACTTACCTAGCCAACTTCTATTTAAATACACAGAAACAAACACGGGAGGAACGGTGAAAAAATCAACCACAGAGTTTACTTCCAGCCAAAACCATAGCTTGTCGTTGGCTGCTATGAACTGTAAAAAAAGAAAGACAGACAGACAAGAATTAAATAAGTGAAATTAGAAAAAAAAGAGGAAAGGAGAACATTTGGGAACATAAGGGAGCCGAGGTGGCGCAGCGGTTAGAGTGGGATACTGCAGGCCACTTTAGCTGACACTGATCCGCAGGTCAGCGGTTCAAATCTCACCGGCTCAAGGTTGACTCAGCCTTCCATCCTTCCGAGGTAGGTAAAATGAGGACCCAGATTGTTGGGGGCAATATAAATATACATTGCTTACTGGTGTAAACCGCTTAGAGAGTGCTTGCACTGTGAGGCGGTATATAAATCTCACAAAATAAATAATAAATAAATAAATTTGGAATAAGTGGACCACGGACCATCCTTGCTTTATGAACGAGACTTCTAAGGAATGGTTTCACAATCTTTGAGCCCCGTGGAGCAGGCTGGGTTCCACATCTGACATCCAGAATCATTTTATAACCTGCAACGGTAACGCAATAGAAGTGGCTGACTTTGGCCCTGGATCTAAATCCCAAATCAAACTTAGATTAAGGCTTTATCGGGGCTGAGAGGCAGTATCGTCTGTCATAATACCAGTGGTGAAATCTACTTACCTTCCCTAGCGGTTCGGAAGCGCACACTTTTTCACCCTCTGCGCATGCGCAGAATGCTTTGCGCATGTGCAGAGGGTTAAAAACAAGAAAATGGTGACGTCTGGGCAGGTGGGCGGAGCCTCGCACTGCCGCCGCTACTGGTTCTGTGAACCACCGGCGGCGGCCGCCACCACTACTAGTATGGCCAGACCAGGCCGAACTGGTAGCATTTCACCCCTGACCTTTCTTCTTATATGTTTTAGCCTCAAGTCCCCTAATCATCTTTGTTGCTCTTCTCTGCACTCTTTCAAAGTCTCAGCATCTTTTTAAAATTATGGTGACCAAAACTGGATACAGTATTCTAAGTATGGTCTTACTGGAGGTTGTACTGCTTTTCAATGTTTAAAATTCAGCAAATGGAAAAATACAAGTAGCGTTTCCAAATGAGATAAATCCCAGAAAACAAAGTATAAACTTTCATGCCACTTCTCTGTTTTTATTTGCTTTCGAGGTACATTGAAATCCTGGAATTGGTCACTATTTTCTTTCGGGAAATCTCTTTTGTCACATGAATTTTTTTTAAAAAGTGTCGTGGCAGAGATGGAGCCGAATTATTCCATTTCCTATCTCTACAGGCATTGACAATCCATTAATATTCTGTAAAGTTATTACAATTCACAGGACGTTGTTGCACCGTTGAACAAGAGGACATTTATGATACATTCTCCTTTAGGAAGAAATTATTATTTTATGTATGGATAATGGATAGATAATACATAACTATATCCTTCATTACAGGAATGATATTGGTAGGGAAATAATTATGCAATATTTCCTTCAGAAAGTACAGTAGTATGAGTTCTGCTGTTATAATATTCATAAAATACTTATGGTGGTAAAATACATTTTTAAATTTCCTCAAGGTCTGTTTGCCTTATTCCTTTCCTACCTCCTTACAAAATAATAATAATAATTAGCCTGTTGGGAGAATTAGCAGAAGAGAAATGTGTCATTCTCCTAACACTTTTCTCCTTTCCTTTCCCTTCCCTTCCTTTCCTCCTTTTCTTCCCTTCCCTTCCCTTCCCTTCCCTTCTTTCCTTTCCTTCTTTCCTTTCCTTTCCTTCCCTATCCCTTCCCTTCCTCCTTTTCTTCCCTTCCCTTCCCTTCCCTTCCCTTTCCTTCTTTCCTTTCCTTCCCTTTCCCTTCCCTTCCTCCTTTTCTTCCCTTCCCTTCCCTTCCCTTCCCTTTCCTTCTTTCCTTTCCTTTCCTTCCCTTTCCTTCCCTTTCCCTTCCCGTCCCTTCCTTTCCTTTCTTTCCTTTCCTTTCCTCCTTCCCTTCCCTTCTTTCCTTTCCTTCCCTTCCCTTCCTTTCCTCCTTTTCTTCCCTTCCCTTCCCTTCCCTTCCCTACTTTCCTTTCCTTCTTTCCTTTCCTTTCCTTCCCTTTCCCTTCCCTTCCTCCTTTTCTTCCCTTCCCTTCCCTTCCCTTCCCTTCCCTTCTTTCCTTTCCTTCCCTTTCCCTTCCCTTCCTCCTTTTCTTCCCTTCCCTTCCCTTCCCTTCCCTTCCCTTTCCTTCTTTCCTTTCCTTTCCTTCCCTTTCCTTCCCTTTCCCTTCCCGTCCCTTCCTTTCCTTTCCTTTCCTTTCCTCCTTCCCTTCCCTTCTTTCCTTTCCTTCCCTTTCCGTCCCTTCCCTTCCTTTCCCTTCTCTTTCCCTTTCCCTTCCTTTCATTTCCTTTTCTCCTTTCCTTTCCTTTCCTTTCCTCCTTCCCTTTCCCTTCCCCCTTCCCTTTTCTCCTTTCCTTTCCTTTCCTTTCCTTTCCTTTCCTTTCCTTTCCTTTCCCTTCCTTTCCCTCTTTCCTTCCCTTCTTTCCTTTCCTTTCCTTCCCTTCCCTTTCCCCTCCCTTTCCCTTCCTTTCCTTTCCCTTCCCGTCCCTTCCTTCCTTTCCTTTCCTTCCCTTTCCCTTCCTTTCCTTTCCTCCTTCACTTTCCCTTTCCCTTCTTTTCCTTCCCTTCCCTTTCCCCTCCCTTCCCCTTCCTTTCATTTCCTTTCCTCCTTCCCTTTCCCTTTCCTTTCCTTCCCCCCTTTCCTTTCCTCCTTTCCTTTCCTTTCCCCCTTTCCTTTCCCCCTTTCCTTCCCTTTCCTTTCCCCTCCCTTTCCCTCCCTTTCCCTTCCCTTCCCTTCCTTTCCTTCCCTTCCCTTCTTCCCTTCCCTTCCCTTCCCTTTCCCCTCCCTTTCCCTTCCTTTCCTTTCCTTTCCCTTCCCTTTCCGTCCCTTCCTTTCCTTTCCTTTCCTTTCCCCCCTTTCCCCCCTTTCCCCCCCTTTCCTTTCCTTTCCTTTTCTTTTCTTTCCTTTCCTTTCCCCCTTTCCTTCCCTTTCCTTTCCCCTCCCTTTCCCTCCCTTTCCCTTCCTTTCCTTCCCTTCCCTCCTTTCCTTCCCTTCCCTTCCCTTCCCTTTCCCCTCCCTTTCCCTTCCCTTTCCCTTTCCGTCCCTTCCTTTCCTTTCCTTTCCCCCCTTTCCTTTCCTTTCCTTTCCTTTCCTTTCCTTTCCTTTCCCCCCTTTCCCCCCTTTCCCCCCTTTCCTTTCCTTTCCTTTTCTTTCCTTTCCTTTCCCCCTTTCCTTCCCTTTCCTTTCCCCTCCCTTTCCCTCCCTTTCCCTTCCTTTCCTTCCCTTCCCTCCTTTCCTTCCCTTCCCTTCCCTTCCCTTTCCCCTCCCTTTCCCTTCCCTTTCCCTTTCCGTCCCTTCCTTTCCTTTCCTTTCCCCCCTTTCCTTTCCTTTCCTTTCCTTTCCTTTCCTTTCCTTTCCTTTCCTTTCCTTTCCTTTCCAAAACTCTACATTGCCTTTCTGCTTCTGTGGCCCTTCTAGGCCAGGTGTCTTTCAAATGTGCTCCACCACCTTCGGAAATATGTCTGGTAATATGCATGTGTGCAGTCGCATGTGTTCCAGAAAGACTAATGGCTAGAGGTTGACTAAACCCACTCCTCAAAGTTCACAGAATAATTGGGTTGGGATACAAGTTGGAGGTCTTCTCATCCATCCCCCTGCTCAAGCAGGAGACCCTATGCCATTCCAGACAAGTGGCTGTCCAGTCTCTTCTTGAAAGCCTCCAGTGACTTCTTGAAAGCCTCGAATTCCAGAGTAAGCCATTCCAATGATAATTGTTCTCACTGTGAGGAATTTCTTCTTCATTCTAGGTTGGACCTCTCCTTGATAGTCTTCCATCTGTTATGCCTATGGAGATTCTCAATCATCCAGGTCATGGTTGTCCCAAAGGCATTTCTTGAAAAGCAACTAGACCAGAGGTCTTCAAACTTGGCAACATTAAGACTTGTGGACTTCAACTGCCAGAATTCTCCAGCCAGCATAGCTGGCTGGAGAATTCTGGGAGTTGAAGTCCACAAGTCTTAACGTTGCCAAGTTTGGGGACCCCTGAACTAGACTTTCTGGTTTTTTCCTGAAAACGTTTCACTTCTTATCCAAGAAGCTTCTTCAGTTCATCCAAGAATTGAAGAAACTTCTTGGAGGAGATCCAAGAACTGAAGAAGCTTCTTGGATGAAAAGTGGAATGCTTTCAAGGGGGAAACCCCCCCCCCCCCCAAGAAAATCCAGTTGCTTTTTGAAAAGGACCTTTGGTATTTCCATCCATCACTTCTTATTCTGCCCTCAGGTGTTTTACAGAATAGGTTGATCTCTTCCTCTCTGTGACTGGCCCTCAAATACAAGATGACAGCTTACCCTTAGCCCTTCTCTTCCTTAGACTAGACATACCCAGTTCCCATAATCGTTCATCATATGGTTTAGCCTCCAGATTTCCTAGTCATCTTTGTTGCACTTCTCTGTATTCTTTCTAGGATCTCAACATCTTTTTTGTATTGTGGTAACCAGAACTGGATCCGGTACTCCAAGTGTGGTGTCACCAGTGTGTGTGTGTGTGTGTGTGGTGCATGGCATTCCTCATCCCAACATGGGTTTGAGCAAACCCTTCAAGTAGCCAACCTGCCTTCCATTGAGGACCTGTATACCGCACGAGTCAAAAAGACTCAGTAAGAAGACTCATTGACTATTAAGGAAATGACCCTGATGGTTGTGTTTCTTTTTCTTTTTTGTTTTTCCTTCTTCTTCTTATTATTATTATATCTTAAAGCAATTAAAGATTTAGAATTATTGTGAAATTAGTAATTTGATATATTGTAATCTTAGGTTATTAATAATGTGTTTGACTCTTAGATTATGTTTAAAAATTTCTGAGTTATAAGGGGTTAAAGAAATATAGAAATACCGGAATTAACAATTTGTTAGAATATTTTAAATTATTATGTATACTGAAGAGGTATTGTCGGAAGAAGGAAGTTTTACTTAATATTGAGGAAATGAGGTTGATGGTTGTAACTGAATGAAATGGATTTTTTCCTTTTTTTTCTTTTTTCTTTTATTATTATACTTTAAAGATTATATAAATTTTATATAAAGGAAAGATAATTAGTGGAGTAAATTATCAGCCTGAGATATTGAATTGAGGTTTGATTAACAATATGCTTGATTTTTAGGTTATGCTTAAAAGGTTTTGAGCAACAAGGAGTTAAAGATTCAAAGAAATGTGGAAATTAAGAATTTGTTAGTATAATTGAAACTTATTTTATTGAATATTATGCCCTGTGCTTTCTCTGGGAAGTCGTGGGGGTGGGTGGGCGAGAGGGGGGGAAGGGGGGGATGGAGGGAAGGGGGGGGGAGAAAAAGAGAAAAATGTTTGTACTTTGTACTAATAAAACTTTTTGAATAAAAAAGAGGGCCGTGAAAATATTTACTGACCCCTCGCATCCTGGACATAAATTGTTTCAACTCCTACCCTCAAAACGACTCTATAGGACACTGCACATCAAGAGAACTAGACACAAGAACAGTTTTTTCCCGAACGCCATCACTCTGCTAAACAAATAATTCCATCAGCACTGTCAAACTATTCACTAAGGCTGCATTACTATTACTATTAGTCTTCTCATCGTTCCTATCACCCATCTCCTCCCACTTATGACTGTATGACTGTAACTTGTTGCTTGTATCCTTACAATTTATATTAATATTGATTGTTCCTGATTGCTTATTTGTACCCTATGACAGTCATTAAGTGTTGTACCTCATGATTCTTGACAAATGTATCTTTTCTTTTATGTGCACTGAGAACATATGCACCAAAGACAAATTCCTTGTGTGTCCAATCACACTTGGCCAATAAAGAATTCTATTCTATTCTATTCTATTCTATTCTATTCTATTCTATTCTATTCTATTCTATTCTATTCTATTCTATTCTATTCTGTTCTGTTCTGTTCTGTTCTGTTCTGTTCTGTTCTATTCTATTCTTATTCCATATTCTATGCTATTTTTATTCCATATTCTATTCTATTCTATTGTATTCTATGCTATTATTTTTCCATTCCATTCCATTCCATTCCCTGTCCTGTCCTGTCCTGTCCTGAATTCTATTCTATTCTATTCTATTCTATTCTATTCTATTCTATTCTATTCTATTCTATTCTATTCTATTCTATTCTATTCTATTCTATTCTATTCAGAAGAGATAGACAAGTTTTAGAATTAGAATTAGAAGTAGAATTATTTATTGGCCAAGTGTGATTAGACAAACAAGGAATTTGTCTCCGGTGCATAAGCTCTCCGTGTACATACAACGGTAGTGATCAATCATTATCATAGTCATTGTAAAAATACATTCATCATAAAACATTAGATACAACACTTAGTGATAGTCGTGGATACTAAATAAGCAATCAGGTTAAAGGGCTTCCATCAAATTTGCAGGTTCCCTGATGAAAACATCTGGGAAAGACAATGCTGCAAGTGTTGTGGCCCGCCAGCTGCCAGCAGAGCTGGCGGCAGACTCGGATGAGGAGGAGGTTGGGGAGGAACTTGGGCCAGTCCTGGAGTCTGGGGAAGGCTCTGATGGATGCTCTGTGTTGGAGGCAGAGATAGAGCCAGGGCCATCCGACATTCCCCAGCTGCCTTCGGAGTCAGAGATAAGCGGGGAAGAGGAACAGCCTGGGCCTGTTCCAGATACACGTATGTGCAGAGCTGTTAGGAGAGGAGAACAACTGAGGACAAGGAGTCGACTAGGGAAGCAAAGCACACGTGGACGCTGAATGACCCCTCCCTGGCTGGGGAATAAATAGAAGCAAAAGGGGAGGGGTGTCCTAGGAGACAACCATTTGGATTTCATTTGAAAGATTTGTTCATTGTGATTCCTGTCTCAGAGACTGCTTGAGTTAGGTGACCAGACGTCCCGCTTTTGGCGGGACAGTCCCGCTTTTTAATAATTTGTCCCGCATCCCGCGGCGTTTCAAAAAAGTCCCGCTTTTTAAATTTGAATTTGCCCTGTACACCCCTCTGCCTCCTGCCTCGCCTGCCTCCTCCTGCCAGCGGAGAGGGAGGGCAGTGAGAGGGGCAGCGGCGGTCTTGCCTGTTCGTCACCGCAGAGCCGAAGAAGCTGGTGGCGTTCGCGGCGCGTGGCTTACCCGCCCGCTTTCCCCGGCCGCCGGGACGCCGCCATTTGCGTTCTTTTGCCCTCTGTGCAAGCAGAATGCTTTGCGCATGCGCAGAGGGCAAAAGAACGCAAATGGCGGTGTCCCGGCGGCCGGGGAAAGCGGGCGGGGGAAGCCCCGCGCCGCGAACGCCACCAGCTTCTTCGGCTCTGCGGCTACGAACAGGTAAGCCTGCACCGGTAGGAACCCACCCCTGGCTGCGATGAAGGGGGGGTGTTTGGGTGGGGTGCACAAAGCTGCAGGATAAGAGACACGGACCCCTCCCATCTTGCTCCCCTAGAAACCCCCCCCCCCCCATCAATGGTGTTCCGCTTTACAAAAAATAAAATCTGGTCACCTTATGCTTGAGAGAGTTTGATTTACAGCTTTGTGGCTGGAAGCTCCCGGCCTGGCAATTATGCAAGGACTGATAAGGTCTGTTAGTGCAATTAACCCTTGGAAGGATTATTGCCTGGACTTTTCTGTATGTGAATGCTATGAATTCACAGTAGCTAAATAAAGAGGGTTTTTTTTTTCCGAGACAAGGAGTCTGTTTCTTGCTTCTGCTAAAGCTGGGTCAGAACAGCAACTTATTACATTTTGCAATCCCTCCCCCCCCCCAAAAAAAACCCCAACCCAGGAATGGAACGGGGATATACTTACCCGCAAGCCAAAGTAGAGCAGGAAGAACACATTGAAAGCCATGTCTATTTGTAATGTGAAATCTTTGTAGAAATTCTGGCAAGATTCTATTGGGCTATTTAAGAAAAAGAAAAGAAAAGATCAGAATTATTTGGAGGAAGAAAACCAGCATAGGGAAAAAAATAAGGTTAAAAGTTAAGATTTAGGTGGCTGCAACCCTGTCAGTTTATATATATAAACTTGGAGTTTCCCACAGGTGTTGGGAGAGCATGATTGATTAGCGCATCTGTTAGGAATTGATGGTGCAACATATGAGCTCAGGAGGTATATTGTTGATTATGTTTGTTTATGGATTCCTTTTGTGGATATTATACCCTCTTGCAATTTCATTTTTCCTGGTTTGCATTTGATGCGGATAATCCTCAACTTATGACCACAACTGAGCCCAAAGTTTATGTTGCTAAGCGAGACCTTCGTTCAGTGAGCTTTGCTCCATTTTTTACGACCTTTCTTGCCACCGTTGCGAAGTGAATCCCTCCACTGGTTAACTTAGCAACGCAGTTTGTTAAGTGAATCTATCTTCCCCATCAATTTCGCTCATCAGAAGGTCGGAGAAGGGACACTGCGACCCGTCATAAAGATGAGTCAGTTGCCAAGCGTTCTGAATTTTGATCACGTGACCACGGGGATGCTGCAATGGTCATAGGTGGGGACAATGGTCGTAACTCGGTAAGTCACTTTTTTTCAGTGACGCCGTAACTTTGAGCGGTCATTAAATGAACTCTTGTAAGTTGACAGCTATCTGCATATGCTGCCTGGAGCCATTGTTAGACAATTTAGGCAGCTATATCAATCTCATAAATAAAGGTTGACCCCTGACATTATCTAAATAATTCAGTCATTGCTATTTTGGTTCTAGCCACCCAGTTTCTCAAAGGTCCAGAAGCATGGGTCCTCATATTGTCCTTTGAGTACCTATGAGTAGACTAAACTGTTGGATACTCTTATTAGTCATGTCTTCGGACAACAGCGGAAACAGAGAAGCATGCAAATTTCAAAGGAAGGACAAGCAAGGGACACCTCAACCCCACATTAACCCTTAAAGAACTGACTTCTTTCTACAAAGCATTTAAAAGACACTCATCAAGGTTACAACTCAGGTTAGGCAAAAGTTTGTGCAACAGCTTAATCTGCCAGGAAGAGATTGAACCTTCCACCCTCCGTGACGGGCAACTTTCTCAACTAGTTGCCAAAGAACAATTTCTGCTATTGAATGGTACAAAAGTAAGCCAGACAGATTTTTTCCCCCTCCACATTTGACCATTTTAGGGAATCTATACAAGGTTTTCTCTATTTTTCAGCCCACCATGAATGATTTAATCTTTGTTTGTTTGTTTGTTTGTTTGTTTGTTTGTTGATTGATTGATTGATTGATTGATTGATTGGCTGCATTTGTATGCCGCCCACTCCACAGAGACTCTGGGCGGCTCACAACAATAAAAATTCACATGCAACAACAAATATTTAAAAAAAACATTAGCTATTAAAACATTTAAAAACATTAAAAACCACAATGTAAAAACCCATACAATAAATCATTCATGGGGCCAAGAATAATCGATATTGTATTAAAATCATTGGCCCCAGGCGTGTCGACAAAGCCATGTTTTTACTGCTTTTCTGAAGGCTGGCAGGGTGGAATAATGCAGATCTCGGAGGGTAGTGT
Source organism: Diadophis punctatus similis (assembly GCA_023053685.1). NCBI lineage: Eukaryota > Metazoa > Chordata > Lepidosauria > Squamata > Dipsadidae > Diadophis > Diadophis punctatus. The sequence goes on from JALIGW010000017.1 coordinate 18,837,130, forward strand.
ATTCCAGAGAGCCGGTGCTGCCTCGTTCGTGGGCCCGCCAGCCGACATTGTTTGGCTGACGGGACCACCAGTAGACCAATTCTGTGGGCTCTAATCGGTTTTAGGAAGGTATGTTGGAGAAGGCGGTCTCGGAGGTAAACTGTTCCTAAGCCATGTAGGGCTTTAAAGGTAATCATCAACACCTTGAATTGCGCTTTTTTTAAAAAAAAATAATGTCCATGTAAATTTAGTGCATTTGATTCTTCCTTTGACCAGGAAAAGGAAAGTATCACAGAAGGATATTCTCCCAGTTTAGAAACCTGGGAGAAATTCTACAGGAGACTGGATCAATATCAAGTTTCAAAGAAATAAAGAGAATCTCATTGCAAAGAAAATAACACAGAACGAAAGTCCCAGAATTAGAAGCAGGACTCTAAGGGTTAATTTTCACATGCAGATTAAATTATTTTTCCTTCCCCTCCTTTTGTCAAGCAGTCAATGCAAATGTGTATTTTTTTCTTGAAGAATCAAGGCATACTGTTTTCGGTTTAGCATCCGATATACAAAGTGGCACCATGCTCTATTTCAATATACCAGCTTGTATCGATTTTTAAAAAGTGATTTATTTGTGAGCGTCCTGCAAAATTGCTTGAGAAGACCACAGGCGACATCCTTGAGATAAAACAGCACGTCCCAATATTTTGCACAAATTGTCCCTCGGTTGGCATAAAACATTTAAGCGGTCGGCGATTTGTGCTTCGTTGTGCGTACAAATCAGTTAATATTGGGATGAAAATCAAGGCAATAAGAAGGAAGCTCACTAACAAACTGCAAGACTTGATTGCAACAAATAAATCACAGAGTCATTCCAGTTAGTATCGTGGCAGTTCTGCAAATTCATGGTTAAATTCATCGACAAGCAAAATTCTATGCATTCTAGTAACTTGTAGTCTAATTAAAGGCGGTAAGTGGATTAGCCGCACATGCAGTCAATTTCCAGTTTACTTGTAAACAGCTCAAACAGTTCTAACAGTAGCATGCCCTTTCTTAAATTCAGGCATTTCATAAGCAGCAAACATTTCTCTGATGGACAAAGATTTGTCTCACCATCGCATGAAATTCTATCCAAAGTGATTAAAACCAACAAAAACTATTTTTTTTTGGTCAACATATTTGATACACCAATCTTCTACAGTACACTGAACTTGAGTGGAAGCGGGTGAGCAAACCGATATTATATTTGCGGTAAAGACCCATGCAACTGGCAAGACCAACGAAGCAAGAATGATACAGATTTCAGGAAGGTATTTTTAATGCCAACTTAAGAGGAAACAGGCAAAATCTTGGAAACTTCAAAGGAATTTCCCTGCCTTGATTGTAGAGAGTTAAAACAAAAAAGTGGAATTTCTCTGACCCATTTTCTGCCAGAACATTTACTGTTAAATTGCTGTTCCTGAGAAAGCCTTTTAACTCACTCACCCATAGCTTCCCAACAATGTCTTATTATCAAGAAAGCAACATAAAAATATGCATTGGGAAAGAAAAATGAACTGGGCTATTTGTAGCTCACCTGTGATCAGATCCTCCAAGGTTAACTTGAAGTCGTGGATCTGAAAAAGGGTTAATTGTGCTGTGCTGGTCCTCATTTTGTTATTGTAAAGGACATGAGGAAACTTGTGATATTATATTATATAATAATAATAATAATAATAATAATAATAATAATAATAATAATAATAATAATAATAATAATAATAATAATAATAATAATAATAATTATTATTATTATTATTATTATTATTATTATTATTATTATTATTATTATTATTATTAGAATTAGAATTAGAATTAGAATTAGAATTAGAATTATTAATAGAACAAAAATCTACTGAAGGTCCAACAGACGAAACAAGAATACAGAAAAAATGTGATAAAATCAAGAATGGAGAGTTGGCAAAATAAAGCATTACATGGCCAATTTCTGGAAAAAATAAAAGACAAAGTGGACAGTGAAAAAACTTGGTTATGGTTAACATCTGGTACTTTAAAGAAAGAAACAGAATCATTGATCCTGGCCGCACAAGAACAGGCAATTCGTACAAATGCCATAAAGGCCAAAATTGATAAATCTTCAAATGATGCTAAATGCAGATTATGCAAGGAAGCTGATGAAACTGTAGCCCATGTGCTCAGCTGCTGCAAGAAAATCGCACAGACTGATTACAAATTACGACACAACTCTGTTGCACAAATGATCCACTGGAATTTATGCAAAAATTATAACATCCATACTGCTACAAACTGGTGGGAACACAAGCCTGAAAAAGTCACTGAAAATCAGATGGTCAAGATCTTGTGGGATTTTCGTATACAAACAGACAAGGTACTGGCGCATAATACACCAGACATCACGTTGGTCGAGAACAACAAGGTGACTATAATTGACATTGCAATACCAGGAGATAGCAAGGTCGATGAAAAGGAACACGAAAAAATTGCAAAATACCAGGACTTAAAAATTGAAATCCAACGATTATGGCACAAACCAGCAGTGGTAATTCCAGTAGTGATTGGAACACTGGGTGCTATCCCAAAAGCACTGGAATTACATTTAAAACAGCTCAAAATTGACAAAATCACCATCAGTCAAATGCAGAAAGCCGCACTGCTCGGTTCCGCACATATACTTCGAAAATACATTACGACTTCCTAGGCCCCTGGGTGGGGCTCGACTAGTAATCAATGCCAAATCCGGCGAAACAACTGGCCGCTGTGATACAATTGTATAATAATAATAATAATAATAATAATAATAATAATAATAATAATAATAATAATAATAATAATAATAATAATAATAATAATAATAATAATAATAATAATAATAATAACAACAACAGAGTTGGAAGGGACCTTGGAGGTCTTCTAGTCCAACCCCCTGCCTAGGCAGGAAACCCTACACTACTTCAGACAAATGGTTATCCAACATCTTCTTAAAAACTTCCAGTGTTGGAGCATTCACAACTTCTGGAGGCAAGCTGTTCCACTGATTAATTGTCCTAACTGTCAGGAAATTTCTCCTTACTTCTAAGTTACTTCTCTCCTTGTTTAGTTTCCACCCATTGCTTCTTGTTCTACCCTCAGGTGCTTTGGAGAATAGTTTGACTCCCTCTTCTTTGTGGCAACCCCTGAGATATTGGAACACTGCTATCATGTCTTCCCTGATCCTTCTTTTCATTAAACTAGACATATCCAGTTCCTGCAACCGTTCTTCATATGTTTTAGCCTCCAGTCCCCTAATCATCTTGGTTGCTCTTCTCTGCACTCTTTCTAGAGTCTGAAGTTAATCATACATTTGGTTTTCAAGGTTCCTTGTATGGTAGGTAACATGGTTTTGCCTAGACATTTAGCAAGGTGCCACTGAGTCAGTTCCAGCTCCTGGTGAAAACATGGATCCACACTGTCCCCAAGGTGCTTTTTCAAGAGGCAGCTGGACTTTCTTGTTTTTCTTTGAAGACATTTTGCTTCTCATCCAAGAAGCTTCTTCAGCTCGGACTGGATATTGGGGAATGGAAAGATAACAAAGGAGAACAAAACCCATCAGGACAAGATTCAGCATTTAAAAGACAAAGGCCACTCTTTTGAAGACAGAAAAGGCCACATTTTGGACAGAGAGGACCTCTGGTTTGAAAGAGGGGTCAAAGAGGCCATCTATTCAAAGCCCTCTCTCAACAGAGGGGGAGGGATACAACATCATCTATCCCCAGTCTACAACACAGTCCTTTCTGCTGTTCCAAGAAGGCTCCACACCCATTCGCACCACTCAGATGACCCTAAGGACACAGATAAACCTCCAGGTGGCCTCAACGACTCTCTAAAAGGACACAAATGACCAGCTATCTGCAAGGAGTATAAATCCTTCCCCACAATCCAGTCAGAGCTGAAGAAGCTTCTTGGATGAGAAGCGAAAGAAAAACCTTCAAAGAAAGTCCAGTTGCCTCTTGAAAAAAGCACCTTTGGGACAACCTGGTTATGAATGCTAGATGTTTTTTTAACTTTTGTAATTTTTAATTGTTATTTTTTTATATTGATAAATGGATTTGACATTTATCATGGGTGGATGTGAGCCGCCCAGAGTCCCCTGGGAGTTGGGCGGCATACAAATCTATTTAAATAAATAAAAAATAAATAAACCATGACCTGGATGACTGAGGATGTCCATAGACATGGCCCAACTCTTATCATGCTGATCTTAGTTGGGATTACTATTCTATACTTTAAAGATGAGCTACAGCCAAAGGCTGTACATATGTCAAGTGTTAGTTGTACAGATGAGTCACACATCAAGTACATATCACGAAACTGATGAAAGTGAATAGGGTAGTTCGTTCAACCTGGCTTTCCTATTACAGAGTTCAATTGTTCAAACTGAAAAATACATATACACATACACATACACATACACATACACATACACACACACACACACACATATATATATACACATACACATACACATACACATATACATATACATACATACATACATACATAGGTACGTACATATATACATACATACCTACATACACATATATGTATGTGTAAGGCAGCAGCTTATATATATACATCCATACACCAGGATGACTCGACAGAATAAACATATACAACCCTTTCCTGGTGAAGAGCTGATTGGGAATAGAACCTTGTGGCCTAGAGGTTAATCTTCTGACTTTCAAGCAGACTGCCCAGGTTCAATTCCCACTACGGGTATGGCTATCTGACGAGAGCAAAATAGCTCGAAATAGATCTATAATAGTCTCCCTTTATTTTCATTTATCAGCAAAAAATGTTACACACACACACACACACACACACACACACACACACACACACACACACACACACACACACACACATATATATATATATACTGCTGCCTTACAAGGCAGGCGGCCCAGGTTCAAATCCCAGTAAGGGTATGGCTATCTGACGAGAGTTAAATAGCTCAAAATAGATCTATAATAGTCTCCCTTTATTTTCATTTATCAGCAAAAGAGGCTACACACACACACACACACACACACACACACACACACACACGAAACAATATACAGTATATGAAGGATATATAGGACAGGCTGACAGTTAGGAAAAGCAAATATGTAATTCTGGGCTATGATATTCTATCATGTGTCCCTTCGTAAGTCCATTCTGCCCCTTTTAAAAGATTGTGAAAATCTAAAGAGATGAATCAGAATATTACAAAGTTTGGAGTAGATGGTATATCTGGTTAGAAAATAGAAATAAAAATTAGATAATAACATATGAATATCTATACGTATGTATGTAAGAGAATGTAAAAAGGGGGATATGTGTGTAAATAGTAATAATATAAATAATAATGTAACAATAGAGTAGAATATATTAAAAAATTAGAATTTAGATAAGTAACTTATTAGTGATACTGGTACAAACTCGCCGTAGTGAGGAAAATTGTTTGTGTGTTTTATGTTTGTTTGTTTTTTGTGTTTTGTATTGTTTTTAATCTTGAAAATGTTTAAAAAAAATTATTTTTTAAAAAATAAAAAAAAATAAAAGATTGTGAAATTTTGCCTGGCATTTAATTGTGTATTTTGGATAAAATTAAACATTCAGAAGAATTCTGCACCTTCACTTAACATCCACTGCATTTTATTTCATTATTCCTCCATCATCCATATCTGTAGACATGCAGAAAACATTATTCATCATTGATTTTGAAGTCATGCTGTATTGAGTTCACTGACTGATCCCTTCATGATGATCATGTCTTTCCTAATGTCACCAAGCGTCTACATTCAAGGAATCAAATTACATTAAAGTGTACTTTTCACAACTTTTAAAATATTTCGATGAAGATGAAGAAGAAGAAGAAGAGGGAGAGGAGGATAAAAGGGAGAGGAGGAGAAACTTAGAATGGGAGGTTTCTGCATAGCATTACTCCAGAGATACTTTGGGAGAGATGGGTCTATGACAATTCACCATGGCCAACTCGCCACAGCCAACTTGCCACGGCCAACTTGCCATGGCCAACTAGCTGTGGGACAACTTGCTGCAGGACAAGAGTTACACTAATATCGAGGAAACGGTGGAATAGAATCATTAAAGAAAGGATGCAAAAGGAGAGAAAAAAATGAAATGTGAATGTCAAAAAGTAAAATATTTATTTATTTATTTTAAATAATTAAATTGAATTGTCCTGTGGTGAGATGTCCCATGGCGAGTTGGACATGGTGAATTGTCCCACAGCAAGTTGGCTGTGGAGTGCTGGCTGTGGAGAGTTGGCTGTAGCCAGGTGGCTGCAGTTGGCTGTGGTGAGTTGCCCCCATTCTAGGGACAGATGGGGCACAGCAGAGGTTTCCTTTAAAAATGCTGAAAGTTAGCAACAATTTCTACTTATCATTGAGTGCCCTACTCTAGCAGAGATGCATTTTAGTTGCTACTCAGTGAATATGACCCTACAAATCATATTGGTTGTTTTCCAGATCCTTAGGACTCCAAGCCCAACCTCACTGATACTTAAAGAAGGCTTGTAGGGTGTGTAGACCTTGCAATTCTAAATAAGTTCTTTTCAGAAACAAGTTAGCAAAATGACTTAGCAATTTTATCTTTTCGGAGCTCACAACTCTGCAGTAGACATGACCACTGCCTCCATATACATACAGAATAATCTCTACATTCTTTAACCCAAATCAGCAAATTTTCATACAGCCTCATCAAGAAGCTACCAAATTTATCAACTATAAAAGCCCTCCACCACCTCATACCAAAAGGGACTCTATGAATGACGTACAAACTCAATGTATTCCAAGGAATTGCTTTGATATAATGATCACACCATTCATTCATTCATTCATTCATTCATTCATTCATTCATTCATTCATTCATTATTTATTTATTTATTTATTTATTTATTTATCGTATATCATATTTATCATATTTATTTTATCAAATTTAAGAACCACCCTTCAAAGATGACGGCATACAATGTAAAAATGGTTCAGTCCAATGTTTCTGAAGGTCTTTTCTATGAATTATTGTGTCACAGCCAGCAACTAGACAATAGAAAATAGACAATAGACAATAGAAAATAATAGAAAATAGAAAATAATAGAAAATAGAGAATAGAGAATAATAGAAAATAGAGAGTAATAGAAAATAGAGAATAATAGAAAATAGAAAATAATAGAAAATAGAAAATAGAAAGGAATGGATTATGGAATATGGAATATGGAATATGGAATAAGAATAAGAATAAGAATAAGAATAAGAATAAGAATAAGAATAAGAATAAGAATAAGAATAAGAATAAGAATAAGAATGGAATATGGAATTAATAGAATAGAATAGAATAGAATAGAATAGAATAGAATAGAATAGAATAGAATAGAATAGAATAGAATAGAATAGAATAGAATAGAATAGTCCAACCCCATGCTCATGCAGGAAATCCTATACCATTTCAGACAAATGGTTATCCAATCTCTTCTTTAAAACTTCCAGTGTTGGAGAATTCAAAACTTCTGGAGGCAAGTTGACCCACTGGTTAATTGTTCTAACTGTCAGGGAATTTTCCCACATAGGCTTTGAGTTCAAGGAAATATGTGTCTGCTTAAGACTCAGGAATGCTCTTCCTTAACGCTTACTCTGCATTCCTCTGCACAATATCACCAACACCGTAGTTACCATAAAAGATAAAATCGGCCAAGGAGACTAGAGTGAAATTTTTCCTGTTATGAAGGTGAGCAGCTGATTTTAAGCCAGCCATCATACCAGCTCAAAACTCAGAGTAAAATGGGAAGAGGGATATCAGCAATACCACTCTAAACTTCTTGGTGAAAGAAAAAGAAAACCTGAAGGGTATTTTTCTTTCCTTCCTTCCTTCCTTCCTTCCTTCCTTCCTTCCTTCCTTCCTTCCTTCCTTCCTTCCTTCCTTCCTTCCTTCCTTCCTTCCTTTTTTCTTCCACCCTCATGATTTGCACATCAAAGCCAATTCAAAAACAAATAATTATTTTGCAGGTCTGCCAGACTATTAAGAGAACCCCCATACTGCCTAGAACTGGTTTCATTCTAATTGTAGACAGCAGGTACATAATTAGTTGCCAATAATTTCTTCCTTCCCAGCTATAAGCTTTCTGGAAAGTAATTAACAATGAATTGGAGAAGTTCTAAAGAAGCTGTAAATTAACTATTCAATTAACTATTAGAAAATGTGCTGACTTGACAATGTCTCCCATGGAAGCTTAAATAAAACATTATAATAAACTCGGAAGATGAAAGAGATCAACCATAAAAGTAAAGCTAAAAGAAACGGATAAAATCTGTATAATATCATCAATATATTATATATGAAATATAATTAAGATTAAAAATTAATCATCCATTTTTTATTTATTATATAATATAAAATATTATTATTTATTATTTATTAGTAATAAATTTATTATTTATTATTTATTAGCTTTCTAAGCGGTTTACACCAGTAAGCAATGTATATTTATATTGCCCCCAACAATCTGGGTCCTCATTTTACCTACCTCGGAAGGATGGAAGGCTGAGTCAACCTTGAGCCGGTGAGATTTGAACCGCTGACCTGCGGATCACAGTCAGCTAAAGTGGCCTGCGGTACCTGCCTCTAACCGCTGCGCCACCTCGGCTCTTATTTTTTGCCATACAGAAGCCTGAAACTCCAAAGTGTATTTAGTTGTATCCTATAAAATGTGGTTCAAATGTAGAAAGGTCTGCCAGATCTAATATAAATATAATGTTGAAGATTTAAAGTCATCTGGAAGATAATGAACAGGTACATAATTGACTATTAAAAACAAAGTTTAAAAAGGCTTTGTTTTATAGATTTCATTTTGTTCCATTGTTTCTGGTTTGAGATTTATGTTACCACAGAGTAATAATAATAAATAGTATCATCACACATACAGACTTTTAGTGAAAACATTTTCCTTGAAATATAATTACATAAATCTATTTGAAATATATACCAGTAAATTTGCTCTTAAATCAAACCTAAGCAAAAGCAAATTATGTTAGTGTTTCTGTAGATCAGCTACAGAAATTCACTTTTCTAAAATTTTAATTAAAACCAAAGCAGGCAACACATAGTACAAATTTAGGATGTATGCAATAATATAAGTAAATTCCTTAAGAATCTTTTAAACAATTGAAGTAATTTGAAAAGAAGATTCCAATGTAAACATATAGGATTGAGACGAGAGTAGATGCATCTGGAGTAGATGTAGATTAAATGCATCTGGCTGAACAATTGGTCCATTGCTGGGAGAAAGTGGCAAGAAGGTTACAAGCAACAGGGAGAAAGCAGAACTGCTTAACTCGTTTTTTTGCATCTGTCTTTACACAAAGGGAAAAAACAGCCCAACCTATCAAAAACAGCACTACAAAAAACAGATTAGGAACACAAGTTAAAATAGGGAAGAAAATGGTAAGTGAGCACTGGTCTACCCTAGACGAGTTCAAATCACCAGGAGTGGATGGACTACACCCCAAGGGTCTGAAGGAATTGGCAGATGAGATCCCACTTAAGAACCACTTAACTATATCTTTCAAAGATCCTGGAGCACCGGGGAACTGCCAGAGGACTGGAAAAGAGCTGATGTGGTTCCCATCTCCAAAAAAGGGAAAAAATAGATCCAGGAAACCACAGACCTATCAGCCAATACGAGGGAAGATTCTGGAAAAGATAATCAAGCAACAAATCAGCGAACACCTAGAAGCAAACAAAGTAATAACCAAAAGCCAACATGGATTTGTCAAAAACAGATCATGCCAGACTAATCTTACTGAATTCTTTGACAAAGTGACAAAATTAGTGGACCGGAGGAATGCTGTCAATATAATTTACTTGGACTTCAGTAAGGCATTTGATAAAGTAGACCATAACCTACTATTACAGTAGATAAAATAGAAAAATGTGGGTTAGACAGCATCACCACCAGATGGATTTATAACTGGCTGACCAATGTGTAGTCCTCAATGGAACTGCATCTACATGGAGGGAAGTATGCAGTGGGTTACCCCAAGGCTCTGTTTTATCTTCATCAATGACTTGGATGAGGGGATAGATGGGGAACTCATCAAATTTGCAGACGACACCAAGCTAGCAGGAGTAGCCAACACTCCGGAAGATAGGCTTAAGATACAGTAGGATCTTGACAGACTTGAACATTGGAAATGGAATTCAATGGTGAAAAAAGTAAGATTTTGCATTTAGGCAAGGAAAACAAAATGCACAGGTACAGTATATGTGGTACCTTGCTCAATAGTAATAATTGTGAGAGGGATCTTGGAGTCCTAGTGGACAACCATTTAAATATCAGCCAGCAGTGTGCAGCAGCTGCCAAAAAAGCCAACACAGTTCTAAGCTGCATAAACAGAGGGATAGAATCAAGATCACGTGAAGTGTTAATACCACTTTATAATGCCTTGGTAAGGCCACACTTGGAATACTTCATCCAGTTTTGGTCGCCACGATATGAAAAAGATGTGGAGACTCTAGAAAGAGTGCAAAGAAGAGCAACAAAGATGATGAGGGGACTGGAGGCTGCCACAAAGAAGAAGGAGTCAAGCTATTCTCCAAAGCACCTGAGGGCAGGACAAGAAGCAATGGGTGGAAACTAATCAAGGAGAGAAGCAACCTAGAACTAAGGAGAAATTTCCTGACAATGAGAACAATTAATCAGTGGAACAGCTTGCCTCCAGAAGTTGTAAATGCTCCAACACTGGAAGTTTTAAAGAAGATATTGGATAACCATTTTTCTGAAGTGGTGTAGGGTTTCCTGCCTAGGCAGGGCATTGGACTAGAAGACCTCCAAGGTCCCTTCCATTCTATTATTCTGTTCTGTTATTCTGGCTAGATTCAAAAATTAGTAACTGGTGTTACTGATTTACGTGAAGAAAAATTAGATATATATACTCTAGTAATAAACTACCGTATTTTTCAGAGTATAAGACGCACTGGAGTATAAGACGCACCTTAGTTTTTGGGGAGGAAAATAGGGGAAACAATCTGCCTACCAGGTATTCATCTGGCTAGCATCCTTAGTCTGGTCAGCTTCAGCACATTATTTTATCTGCTGGTTAGGACTTTAAAAACCTTCTTCTGAGAGAATAACAATGAAAGAACCTGTAAGCCAGTAAGAGCTGGGAAGATCATTAGCAGCTGGTTAGGGCTAGAAAAAAACTTATTCGGAGCAGCTTCAGCACATTATTTTATCCCCTGGTTAGGACTTAAAAAAACCTTCTTCTGAGAGAATAACAATGAAAGAACCTGCAAGCTGGTAAGAGCTGGGAAGATAGTAAGCACCTGGTTAGGGCTAGAAAAAATTTATTCAGAGCAAGTAGAGCAATGAAAAAAAATTCTGCAAAGACTTAGGGCTGGAAAAACATTCTTTGGAGAGAGTAGCAATGAAAAAGCCTGCAAGGTAAGAGCTGGGAAGATCTGTTAGCACCTAGTTAGGGCTGGAAAAAAAAGCTACATTCGAAGTATAAGACGCACCCAAATTTTCAGCCACTTTTAGGGAGGAAAAAGGTGCGTCTTGTACTCCGAAAAATACGATAACTGAAATTAAAGTTACTTAATTTTAGCTAGATGCTAAATATGCAGCTATTCAGAATGAAGAAAGTTTCATATCAATTCATTTGATTTGTATTTTACCTTGTATAAATGAATCTAAATGTTTCAAAATATGCAATGTATATTCAATACCGTTTTGCTTGAGAGTTAGAAATGTGATTTTCAATCCTTTTCTCTTTTAAAAGCTGGAGAGGAAATTGGCTGTCGTTCTGCCTCACATATGAGCAGTTATAATTGTTGTTCTTTAATACTTTCTTCTACTGAAACGCTATTATATTTGCAATCTCTTATGGCGAAGAAGATGAGTTAAGTGTTACCACTAAGGTACATCTGACCTTTGTTCTAAAGCAGGGGTGTCAAACTCGATTTCATTGAGGGCCACATCAGGGTTGTGTTTGACCTCGGGAGGGCCGGGGTGGGTGTGGCCAGGGTGGGCGTGGCCAGCTCGACATCACTCATGATGAGGGCACCTGTGGTGGCAAAGTGCTAAGGTAGGACTTCCCTCAGACCATTCCTCACTCTCATTATAATCTCCTTCCTTCCTTCCTTCCTTCCTTCCTTCCTTCCTTCCTTCCTTCCTTTCCTTCCTCCCTTTCCTTCCTCCCTCCCTCCCTTTTCTTCTTTTTCCTTCCCTCTCCATTCTCCTTTCTTCTTCCTTCCCCTCTTTTCTTATTTTTCCTTCCTTGCTCTCCTCCCATCTTTCCTCCTTTTTCTTTGTCTTTCCCTTTCTCCTTTCCCGTCCCTTCTTGGTTGCTCAAATGCAAAAGGGGAAATATTTCTCCTTTTGTTTTGTTTTTAGTTTGTTTTGCTAGCCCTCTGCCACTGAAAACGGAGCTCGGGGGGGCGCACACAGCAATTTATTTATTTATTTTATTTATTCGAAGTTCTTCTATGCGGCCCCACTCCCTCAGGGCAGCGTACAACATTTTAGGGGAACATCAAATAAATTGTTAAAAACAATTAAAAACAATTTAAAACACATACACATCATACATACATGGGGAGACGTCAGATGGAAGGTCGTCTCAAAATCACCCCGCCGGGCCCCGTTTTCACTGGCAGAGGGCTGCATGAAACTGTTGCAGCTAAAAACAGAGCCCGGAAGGGCTGAACTCCATTTTTGCTGGTAGAGGCACCACGGGCCAATTCTTTGCTGTTTCCAGGGCGGCCCCACGGGCCAGATTTAAGCACCATGCGGGCTGCATCCAACCCACGAGCCTTCAGTTTGACACCCCTGTTCTTTTTTTTTTTTTTTTTTTTTTATAAAAAGTTTTATTAGTACAAACTTACATAAGTGGTAACAAAATATTAAATCCAAAGTACAAACATTTTTATTTCCCCCCCCCAGACCCACCCCCTTCCCTCCCCACCTCCCCCCCCCCCCGGACTTCCCAGAGATAATACAGGGCATAATAATAAGTTTAAATTGTTAATAAAAAGAAAAAGGAAAAAGGAAAAAAAGAACACTATTTTTAAAAAAACTTCAACTCCAAACTATACAGTACTAATATATCGCATTTGTATACAATAGTAAAGATACAAAAAAGAGAGAGAAAAAAAAGAAAGAGAATAAAAAAAAAGAAAGAAAGAAAGAGAAAACTCTTTAACACTACAAACAAACAAACCTCCTACCTCCTCCCTTCAGTCCTCTATCTTATACAAGGTAAGTGTTACATAAGTAATAACTAAATATAAAATACACAAATCTTAAACTAATATTATTGACATTAGAAATAACCTCTAAGATAAAACTTAACTAAATGTTACATAAATAATCATCAAATATTAAATTTCATCATGATATTAATAAGATAATATTATTCTAAATTAATTCGCTAACTTCAATAAACAAAAAAAGAAAATAAAAGAAGAATAAACAATAAACAAATCTTCAACAAACTATATATATCTAATATTATCAACATTAAAAATAACCTCAAAATTATATAAAACTTAACTAAATATTGCATAAGTAATCATTAGATAGGGAAAAGATAAAATACAATCATATTAGTTTCTATCCATCCAATATATTTCAACATCACATTATTTTGTATCTTGATAGTTCATCTTTTAATAGTTCAATAAATTCAAATTTGTCAAGTCGTCTCCCGTCTGCTCCCAAACCTCCATCTCCTCTTCCCCAGCTATCTGATTCAGGCACTCCTTTTGGATTTTTGAGTCTATTTCTTTTTGATCCATCGAAGGTGGCTTCCCCTCCTCCTCCTCTTTTATTTTCATACACCCTTCTTCTGGAATCTTGGATATATCAGCCTTTAGAACATTGACATAAAATTCAGTAGCTTTTTTTATCGTGTTGAGCCGGTATCTTTTTCCAGAAAATTTCACTGTTACTCCAACTGGTGCTTCCCATTTATATTGTAAATTTAATCTCTTAAATTCATCAATCAAAAAAGTATAGCTTTTCCTGGCTTTAAGCATTTTAGAGGGGATTTCTTTCCAAATCTTTAGTTCCTGACCATTCACCATAAGATTATTGTTAAACGTTGCTTGTATAATTCTGTTCCGTAGAGCTCTTGTGGTAAAATATATGACAATATCCCTTGGTAGATGCTTTTGTTTGGCGTACCACGAGTTGATTCTGTATGTTTTGTCGATTTGTGTAGCCAATTCCGCTTTAGAAATTCCAGACACCTGATCCAATATGTCAACCATCCTGCCTTTTAAATTTTCATATAATCCTTCTTTCAAACCTCTAATCCTTATAGCAACTTCCATAGATCTGAACTGAGTCATTAAGACCTCTTTTTCAAAATTTGCAATGTCATTTTGGATTTTATCTATGTAATTCACCGAAGTTGCCAAAGCTTGTTTATTTGTTTCAATACGTTCTGCCAAAACTTCAATATTTGTTGCTAAGCCTTTGCAAACCTCTAACACATCAAATCTTAGTTGTTGATTCATATTCTTCAAAGCAGCCTGCATCTTATGGTCTATCTCACTTATTTTCTGGTTAAATTCCAAAGTAAGTTCATGTTTCATAATCTTTAAATTATTTAATAAATTTTCAGGTGTCAAAAGCTGTGGAGGTGTTAGCTCAGTGTTAAGTTGCATTTTAGAAATATATCCAGATGAATAGTCATTTCTTTTAGTCAAAACAGTCTTTCCAAACTTTGAAGCCATTGGTGTTTCAAAAGAGTACAAAAAAGAAAGAAAGCCAGTTGCCTGATTAAAGTTCTTTCCAGTTTAAAAATCAGATAGTCTTTTATTATTGAAAATATTTCTATTATAACTTTAATCCAGAGTTAGGAGACAGAGAAAGAAAAAACCATTTTTCCAAGTTAAAAGTTTCCATAAGAGAGAGAGAAAGAAAAAAAAAAAAAAGCCTCTGGGGAAACGAAAGTCACTTTCACTTCTCAATCGCCATATTGTTACTCTGTTTCCTTTGTTCCCTTGCCGAAGTGAAAGCTTACCCAGGAGTTGAAAAAAAAAAGGAAAAAAAGAGGTTTCAGTACTTGCCCATCTCACGCCTGTTTCTCTCTGTCTGCTTCTATAGTTTAAATGTAGTTATAAATCCCATTTTTGAAGCAGCGGCTGGTCACTCCATCTAGCTCTGCAAAAGGCAGAGGTTTCCGGATCTTCGGAGCTGGAGACAGGCTGCATGGGGAGCTCTCCCTTCGCGCCCTGCAGATGGCTCCTAAGGCGCTGGGGGGGCTCTACCCCTCCTGTCAGGCTCTCATCTCTCCCCTTTGCCCGGGGAAGAGATTTTAAAGCCGCCAGACAGCTGTTCTGGCGGCTTTTAACAAAGATCGGAAAGGCATCCAACGAGGGATGTATGCGATGAAGCGCTCCAAAACCGGAAGCCCCATTGTCGACACCCCTGTTCTAAAGGATAAAATTGAGAGCCCTGCCAGTGGAATATTTCTAAATAATTATTTCAGTGGCTTTCAAGAGAAGCATCGCCAAATAAACTAAAGGTAGTCCTAAAATTACAACAGTTCGTTTGGTGACCATTCGAAGTTACAATGGTACTGAAAAAATGATTTATGACCATTTTTCACACTTGTGACCATTGTAGCGTCCCCACGGTCATGCGATCAAAATTCATACACTTGGAAACTGACTCATATTTATGATGGTTGTAGAGTGGGGAGGGGTCAAATGATCACTTTCTTTCTACGCCAACTCAGGAATCTCAAACTGCCCAAGGAGTTGCTGATACAGTTCTACAGAGGAATTATTGAGTCTGTCATCTGCACCTCTATAACTCTCTGGTTTGGTTCTGCAACCTAACAAGACAGACACAGACTTCAGAGGATAATCAGAACTGCAGAAAAATAATTGCTGTCAACCTGCCTTCCATTGAGGACCTGTATATTGTACGAGTCAAAAAGAGGGCTGTGAAAATATTTACTGACCCCTTGCATCCTGGACATAAACTGTTTCAACTCCTATCCTCAAAATGACGCTATAGAGCACTGCACACCAAGACAACTAGACACAAGAACAGTTTTTCCCCGAATGCCATCACTCTGCTAAACAAATAATTCCCTTACCACTGTCAAACTAATCACTAAGGCTGCATTACTATTACTATTAGTTTTCTCATCGTTCCTATCACCCATCTCCTCCCACTTATGACTGTATGACTGTAACTTGTTGCTTGTATCCTTATGATTTATATTAATATTGATTGTTTCCTGATTGCTTATTTGTACCCTATGACAATCATTAAGTGTTGTACCTCGTGATTCTTGACAAATGTATCTTTTCTTTTATGTACACTGAGAGCATATGCACCAAAGACAAATTCCTTGTGTGTCCAATCACACTTGGCCAATAAAGAATTCTATTCTATTCTATTCTATTCTATTCTATTCTATTCTATTCTATTCTATTCTATTCTATTCTAGTCTAGTCTAGTCTAGTCTAGTCTAGTCTAGTCTAGTCTAGTCTATTCTCTATTCTTCTGGCAAGCAAAGTCAATGGGGAAGCCAGATTCACTTAACAACCGTGTCACAGTCACTCACGCCCTCATCACCTCATGGCTGGACTACTGTAATGGGCTCTACATGGAGCTACCCCTAAAGAGTATCCAGAGACTGCAACTGGTGCAAAACGCAGCTGCGCAAGCTGTAGTGGGTGTTCCTAGATACACCCACGTAACACCTATTCTTCGCCAGCTGCATTGGCTGCCCATTAGTCTCCGGATGCAATTTAAGGTGTTGATTTTAACCTTTAAAGCCCTACATAGCTCAGGGCCAGGTTACCTCCGGGACCGCATCCTACCGCATACCTCCCTACGACCGGTTAGGTCCCACAGAGTTGGCCTCCTCCAGGTCCCATCAACCAAGCAATGCCGGTTGGTGGGACCGCGGGGGAGAGCCTTCTCTGTGGGAGCTCCATCTCTCTGGAACCAACTCCCCCCAGAGATCCGGACTATCCCCACCCTGCTGGCCTTCCGTAAAGCCGTGAAAACATGGCTCTTCCTGCAGGCGGGGTGAAACTGAGATCAATTCCCCCATGCATGAATGATGGTTTGTCTGTTTTTAATTTTTGTAATCTTTTAAATTGTTTTTATTGTGTCTTATTGATTGTTCTTTTCTTATGCTGTATACCGCCCTGAGTCCTGTGGGAGTTGGGCGGCTTATAAGAACAACTAATAAATAAATAAGTAAATACCCATGGGGGGACGCGGTGGCTCAGTGGCTAAGGCGCTGAGCTTGTCGAACTGAAAGGTCGGCAGTTCAGCGGTTCGAATCCCTAGCACCGCATAACGGAGTGAGCTTCTGTTACTTGTCCCAGCTTCTGCCAACCTAGCAGTTCGAAAGCATGTAAAAATGCAAGTAGAAAAATAGGGACCACCTTGGTGGGAAGGTAACAATGTTCCGTGCGCCTTCGGCGTTTAGTCATGCTGGCCACATGACCACGGAAACATCTTCTGACAGCGCTGGCTCTTCGGCCTAGAAACAGAGATGAGCACCGCACCCTAGAGTTGGGAACGACTAGCACGTATGTGCGAGGGGAACCTTTACCTTTACTTTACCTATCCATGAGGCAATAATCTGGTTGGTAATCTGTTACATTTTCCATAAATTCCTGTCCTCTAATGAGGAAAAGAGAAATAAATAAATAAACACAACTCTATCCCTATTACCTTGATCTGGGTCACAGTGTTCAAGAATAGATCCAAAAATTTGTCAAGAATCAAAATTAATTCTATCCAGTTTCTTCTGGATTTTAATGTACAGCCAGTGTGCACTTTCCTGGTTGTATGCAAATACTGTACATCCAAGCAGTTGCTATGAAGTGATAACTGTTAAGCTGGTAAGCCACCATTCTCCTTTAAGGATCCAAGAGCAAAATATAATGGCAGCTAAATTCAGCAGAAGGATGGTTAGGCGAGAGGACCTTCTAACAAACTAAGACATGGCCTGCACGTTCTGCTAGGCAATTTTTTAAAGTTTTGGATTATAACAAAAAGATTATTAAATATCAGGTTTTATCTGATTTGCAGGTCCAAAACTGTAAGTAGTGATAAATTGACTCTAGGCACTGTTTGATGAACTATCTGCCTTACTCATCAATGTAATTCTTTGATAAATTTTCAGTCTGGGTGATAAACAACAAAACCAGAAATATCACCTTTTAAACACATGATAAAAGATACAATGGACAAAAGGGTGCAGAATTTATTTTGGACTGGTACAAAAAGCTTGTACAAAAGTAGACACCCATTAGTTGAAATTCATCTCTCTAATGTATATACAATCATCTACATCCTAAAGGGGTGAAATTAATACACCAGATTATAGATTGGTAGCATAAAAATCGCAAGTCGAAGTGATGGATCTATATATTTCAGAATTGAACTCTATAAAGATAAATAGCTAGTAAATCTGAAGAATATGTCTTGATGACCTCTTACAGATGTAGTGCCCAAGGCTGGGTCACAAAGTAGATTAATACTTTTTAAATACATTTCATCTTCTTGACAGTTAATGTAATACCATGTCTTAAGTTAAAATGATTTTGAAGATGGCACAAATAACTGAGTTCCAGGGAAAAAATAAAAGGTTATTGAATATCAAGTTCTTATATACGTAATTTACAGGTCCGGAACTGTACAGTGATAAATTGACTGCAGGCACTATTTGATGAACTATCAGCCTTACTCATAAATGTGATTTTTTTTGATAAATTTTCAGTCTGGATGATAAAGTGCAAAGGTTTCCAGTGTTTTGAGCTAGTGGGCACATTTAGAAGATTGGCACATGGACTCTGACAAAATGGCTGCCAGTCATTTAATGGACAGTTTAAATTCTAAATCATCCATTTATCAGGGGCAAATTTCTGTTATACAAGATATTCTGCACCTCTTCATCTTATTGTTATTTTCATGAAACCAATGCCCGTCACCTGGCTCCAGACGGATTAGTTTCTAAACCAAGCATTAGGTTGTAGCCAATTTGTCTACTATTACTAGTCTTCCCTAACCAGTAGCAGCAAGGTGGCATTGGGTGCATTCTGGATATTGTTTTTAGATCATCACTTCTAATACAAATCTTTTTTTTTCCTAACCCCAGGTGAATTCAATCTTAACAAACTTCAAATAATAACGAGGATTTAAGTATATTCAAGACAGTCTCTTTTGTTCAATGGTTGAATGGTTAATAAACATTTTTGTATGAGGTAAGAGATGAGTTGTAGTCTCTCCCTCTCCCTCCCTCCCTCTCTCTCTTTCTCTCGCTCTCCCTCTTTCTCTCTTTCTCCCCCCCCCTCTCGTGTGTGTGCATGTCATGTTTTCTTTGAGAAGTGAATGTTTTATTGCTTTTAGGACTGCACTATTAAATGCCAGGCAGCCCAATTTGAAAACTACTTCTCTTTGCACAGTAGCTACAGAAATTTGCAAATACAGAAATTTAACCCCCTCATATCCAAGGACTTTCACATCTTTCCCTATAAGCTGATGGCAGCAAGATTACTTTATGCCCAAAAATGGAAGGATGCTGTGATAGCTACAATGGACGAATGGCTGCAAAAGTTGATGGAGTTGGCAGAGATGGCTAAACTGACTGCTTTGATGGAAGAAGAAAAAACACAATTACTTTTGTTTCTACTTGGAATCCACTTCTGGACTTTGTGCTCGAGGTGGAGGAAAAATGAAATTTTGATTTGGGGTTTTGCTGATTAGATAAAGTTTGATGTTATAGAAATGGCCACTATATGGTATTATATAAAAGTAAAATGTTGAGGTTTCATGTTATTATCTTAGTATCTTATCCAAAAGGAGTTGTAAGTCAATATTTTTTTCCTTTTTCTGTTCTACCTTACACTTTTCTCTCCTCTCCCTTTCCTCCTCTATTCTACCTTCATCTTTCTTTAAATTTTTGTATTTTACGCTTTGTTACAATTAATAAATTTTTTCAATCGCACACCTTTTCCTTATAAAAAGGATGTAAAAAAGTTGTTGAGACTCTAGAAAGAGTGCAGAGAAGAGCAACCAAGATGATTAGGGGACTGGAGGCTAAAACATATGAAGAATGGTTGCAGGAACTGGGTATGTCTAGTTTAATGAAAAGAAGGACTAGGGGAGACATGATAGCAGTGTTCCAATATCTCTGGGGTTGCCACAAAGAAGAGGGAGTCAAACTATTCTCCAAAGCATCTGAGGGTAGAACAAGAAGCAATGGGTGGAAACTAATCAAGGAAAAAAGCAACTTAGAACTAAGGAGCCGAGGTGGTACAGCGGTTAGAGGCAGGTACTGCAGGCCACTTTAGCTGACACTGATCCACAGGTCAGCGGTTCAAATCTCACCGGCTCAAGGTTGACTCAGCCTTCCATCCTTCCGAGGTGGGTAAAATGAGGACCCAGATTGTTGGGGGCAATATAAATATACATTGCTTACTGGTGTAAACCGCTTAGAGAGTGCTTGCACTGTGAGGCGGTATATAGTTCTCACAAATAAATGAATAAGGAGAAATTTCCTGACAGTGAGAACAATTAATCAGTGGAACAACTTGCCTCCAGAAGTTGTGAATGCTCCAACACTGGAAGTTTTAAAGAAGATGTTGGACAACCATTTGTCTGAAGTGGTGTAGGGTTTCCTGCCTAAGCAGGGGGTTGGACTAGAAGACCTCCAAGGTCCCTTCCAACTCTGTTACTCTATTCTATTCTATTAATGACGCCCACTGACAGGAGAAATGATATTGTGTTTTTTTGTTTGACATGGAACCTTTGGTAATCGTTCCTTTTCAAAGAATAGGATGGGAAGTCCTAGCTACCCAGTAAGAGACATGACTAAAAAGGTGCCAGTTTAGCAAATCTCTGAGCTCCAGAGCATGTCTAAAAATGATGCACAACCCCAGAAAGAAGCCTCCTTGATTGTGATGCCAAATTCCATCTGCCTTCTTTTCACCTTCATAAATTCTGATTGTTTTCATGGCTTTATTGCAAATCACTTAGAATAATTAGGTTAAAGGGGATTATTTGAAACTGCCAACTTGCTTTTAGGCAGTTTGGCTGCTGTTGTTATTATGGGGTACAATGGCCTTGGATGTTTGTGTTTACCTTTTCTTTTCTTTTTCCCCTATTTTTTTAGGCTGCTTATTAGCATTTTATGGTTTTTAAATGGTTTTATATATTGCCTTTCCGACAGATTATAGGATAGATGTGTTTAGATCAACCATGGATGCTTCCATCAGCCTCCATCAAAAATAAAAGGCTAAGATGTTTTTCCTTTGTACTTTTACAATCAGGCCTATTTACATAAATTTCACTTTCACGCTCAAGATGGCAGTAAAATGCCCTCATCATTCAAAAACAAATTTCCTTCCCCATTTCCTTCCTACCAGTCATGGAATTCTAGAGAATAGCAATCAATCTTGAAACAAAATCAGGCAGATTATGTTTTGTATATAGACAAAAACCTCGGGACAAATCCCTGGTTTAAAGGGAGGTTGCAATCCGTTAAAACTGACTCGCAGCAGGACTCCACTGAAAGCTTAAAATGCTGATAAATTTGACCTCCTCTGATTTTTAAAGTGTATTTTGACAAATACTTTTCGAAACAGAACATTAATGGAGAACACTTTGGGATGTAGGGCCCTGTAGTAGAAGAGCAGGCAGAACTAGAGGGTGGAATTAAATGCATCATCAGTTTAGAATCATTATGTTGCCACAAACAGTCCAAGCCCCTCTTGAATTCTTGTGACCTGTAGGTTATTGTCAATTATTGCCAACGATACGGAAAGCCTATCTTGTCATTATATTGACCAAACATCCTATTCCTCTGTTCTATTTAAGTTTAAAGGTTACTTGCTCTACTCTCTGTGTATCTAGGGTAAAGGTTACTTACTTATTCAGCTCTTCTATTGTTCTAGCTAAGAGCAAAAGGTTAAACTAGCAATCATGCACTCACCTGCTTGCTTGATATGATCTATCTGTATGATGTATATTAACCTGTTACTAGTTAGCTATCTTTGGGGTAAGTCAATCATTGTAATTGTACACACAAGAAATTTGTTATAAAAAATAAACGCAAGTCCGAGAGAGGCAGAGCTTCTGAATACAGGAGCTGCTCAGCTCGGAGAGATTTTTTCCTAACTTGGACAAGCTTTGCTCAAGAAATCACGTCTCTGTGTCTATGATTCCTACAGTGACCCTCCTCTGGCGTCTATTTAGAACTCAGCTTTAGATGAGTAGATTCTTGTCTATAATCTTGAGCAATAAATTCTTTCTGAATTGCAACTTACCATATACTCCTGATCCTGTGCACCTAACACAACCATTCTAAACACATTTGCTAGGTACTGCAGAAAGACAGACCTTTGTGCGATTTATTTCTAATAATATTAGTGTTGGAATAAATAAATTTGGTTATAATGATGTAAATGTATTGATGGTTTGAATAAAGGGCTCAGATTTCTTAGAAAAACATACTTAACAGAAGACACTGGTCTCGTTGGTCTTCTAAGTCATTAATACATTGTTTAAATGCACCAAATAATGAGTATATTTCCAAACTTCTACAGCAGACATTCCTCTGCTTTAAACACTGACCTAACCATTAACTTAATCAGTAAGTTAGTATTGATAAAACATGACTGGGAAATTCTTATTACCTTATCTTATACCTTTGTTTGTTAATGGTGTGAGAACAAGACCCATTTTTAATAATAACAACAACAACAACAACAACAATAACAATAATAATACCACCACCACCAATAGTAATAGGCACCTGGAGCACCACTTGAACACCATAGGCATTGACAAATTTGCCATCAGTCAATTGCAGAAGGCAGCTTTACTTGGAACTGCTTCCATCCTGTGACGATATCCGTAACACCGTCAAACATCCAGATTTGCCTATCTCAGGTCCTTTGTAAGGACTCAATAGGTACACAAAAATGCCAAACTCAATGAACATTGACTCAGATGACAAAACTAGATAGAGGACGCAGTATTAATTAATTAATATATACCAAAACTATGAAGTATTTGTTTAGAAATGACTTATAAATGATAAATGAAGAAATGACACCGATGGGGTAGAAAATTAAAGGGAATAATAATTCAATCTGTTAAATATAAGATGATTTAAGATAAGAAACACTCGAGGAAAGGTAAAGACGGAGAAAGAGGAAGTAGAAGGAGGAAGGGGAGGAGGAGTGGAGTGGAGTGTAGGAAGGGGGAGAGAAGGAGAAGAAGGTAGAGGGAAGAGGGGAGATAGAGGGAGAGGAGTGTAAAGAAATAAAGAATAACAGGTTGATAAATAGCAATATAGATCAGGTGTAATATAGGAGAATATTTTAAGAACAATTGTATAATGATGTATAATTGTGTTTACTGATATAATCTAAGGTATGTGTATTTACTTTTGTATGGTAATAGTGGAGAAAAAATAAAAAATCTTTTCAAAAAAAAATGCCAAACCCATAAACATCTGGCTGACTGTGCAACAACAATAACAACAACAATAACAACAAATAATTAATAACAAATAACAAATAATTAATAATAACAAAGAACAAAAAAACTAATAATTAATAATAATAATAACAACAACACAACAACAACAATAATAATAATAATATAAAAATAATAAAAATAAAAATTATTATTATTAATAAAAATAATAAAAATAATAAAAGTCAATGGTATTTGTAACACTTTTTAAATGTTCAGTTGACTGAGTTTCATGTTTAATGAATAAAAGAGAATAATAATAATAATAATAATAATAATAATAATAATAATAATAATAAGAAGAAGAAGAAGAAGAAGAAGAAGAAGAAGAAGAAGAAGAAGAAGAAGAAGAAGAAGAAGAAGAAGAAGAAGAAGAAGAAGAATACTTCAAATGTGGATAGTTAAGAGAAATGTAGTTGTTCTAAACCAGGAGAAATTAAAGGAGAAATATAAAGCTTCATATGTGATCTTCTCTAGCATTCAACATTTTTCTCGTGGGATCTGAGTCTAGATTTTTTTTAGCTCTTTTTCATTCTCTTGGTTTAAGGAAAATGCACTTTCATCCATTCTCTTCCTTCTTATCACTTGTCCCTCAAAATCCCACACACATTTGGCCTCCGGCTTGAGCAAATTCTGCACTTGGCAAAAACATTAATAGTGTTTTTATGGAAGTGTAGAAGGGAGAAAAAACAAGCTTTTACCAAGAAAAACGTGTGTGTCCTGCCCCTGCCATCCTAAGTTACGTTTAAGAGCTAAAGCTTCAAATGAAGGCAAATAACCTGGTATAGGAACGTTATTTTCAATCTTGGATAAGTATGCATGCCCTGCTCTCTATAAATATGCCCTAATGATGAAATGCATCTGCCGGTTTTTCTGGCAATATCACAAAAGTTGATTGCCATTACCATCTTTCTGCCATGACTTTGACATCCCAATCTAACCAACACCCCTCAAATTCTCTCATGCCCCCCCCCGATCCAAATACTGCTTCCTTTCTGACAGCAATCAATCACCTAAGGGCTGTCACCTGCTGAAACCTTCACAAAACAGTCAACAGTTTTGATTTTTAGAGCATCAAGCAAAAATGGACTAAAGAGATTCTCCAGTCAAGATAGCATCCGCACTGTTCTCGTGTATTCCAAACATTACAGATCCATGGTCTTTTATTCATGCATTTTAATGCTTTAGATTGCATTCAGCGTTCTGGCTGTTAGGAGCAGCATGCACCAAGCATTAGAAGAGCAGTTGATTGACACTGGTAACCAGGAGACCCAATAGGAAGTTGCATCATGCGGTGAAGCTAATCTTTGGGTCTGGGTGCCATGCGGGAAGGGAGGAGGGCAACGAAATAAAACCTACATCAGTGAGTCTGTGGAACGGCTCCTAGGTAAGAGTTGACATGAGAGAGGGGGTTATTTCAGCAACACACACAGAGGCTGTAAAATATATATCACACACAGCAACAAAGCAGACTTCGTTTTGTTGTTTTCTTTCTTTCTTCCTTTTTTAAGGGAACTTTTACTGCATATCTGGGAGGGAGTGGGGGAGGCAAAGAAGACATAGACAAAAATATCATTTTCAAATTAGCTTCAACCCTTCACCAAGTCCAAGTGAAGGTTGTTGATGCTACCCACCTTGGAGCATGTCATTTCCACCAACATCAATGCTTACTGGCCTGAATCAAAGCAAAATACATTATCGGAATTTTCTTTATCCTCTTTCTCGCAGGAATATCAACACCACCAAGGACTCCCATCACTCGCAAATGAGATTAGCCACTTGGCTGTCTTGTTGATGCCCCTGCTGGCTGTCGAGAACCGAAAGAGGGGATCTAACCGGCCAAGCTTCTGCAAATGACCGTATCATTTCATAAGGAGAGAGCTGAGACCAACCGAACAGGGCTGTTGTGTTGCGATCGTCACAGAATTAAAATTAAATGAAATTAAAATAAGCCAAAGCAAACTCTGCCTGCATTCAAGGAAACCACGGAAGGAACTTGGAACATGTGTGCATTTTTGGATCTATGCGTGTTGCGTAGGCAAAGCATTCAAACTCTTCTACCATTTTGCCCAACAGAAAAATTTAATCAAAAGCTATAAAGGGATGATCAAAATACTGCCTAGGGATGTACAGGTGGCTAAACCCAATGTTTGGTTTAACCGCAGTTTCTCAAAGAAACCAGGTTCACGTAACACACCGTGCCAGAACAAAACCAAATTATTTTCTAGACTACCCAAAGAATCCATGATGGTCAATCCATAAATAGGGAGATGCGATCAAAGACCATCCAGAATGGTTTGCATTACTCAAACTCTTTGGGGGGTTTTTTTGGTGGAGATTGAAAGACGTTATTAATAAATAAACAATATTTCCCATAAACCCCAGCTAATGGCAAGGGATTGTGAGAACTGTAGTCTAATGGCTCTGGAGAGCACAAGGTTGCCTACCTCTGAAGCATTTTCCCCCATTAACTGAGAGACATTCCTAGTCCCCAAACTATTAAACCATCAGAAATTAATTTTCTGTTGTTTAAATATGCCATTCTGTGGTCTTGGAGATTAGTCCATGACATAAATTATTTGTTTACTTCATTTTTATTCCCTCTTTGCCAATGTTGCTTACAAGAGATTACCATTCATTTTATCCAAACGATAAACCATGGTTGAGTCCAGCGGCAGGTTGCTCTGCTAACGGTGCCGGTGTGCTGCGCGCGCATCTCCACGCTTCAGGCGCGGGCCTGCTCGCTTCAGGCGTGTGGGTGCTCGCTACGCGCACCCGCCCCCTCACGTAATTTTGCTTCTGCGCCCCCTCATGCGCAGAAGCAAAATCGTGCCGAAATCTTGTGAGGGGACGCGCGCGCGAGAGAGATTTCGGCACGATTTTGCTTCCGCGCATGCACAGAAGCAAAATCTCGCCGAAATCTCACGTGTGTGTGCGTCCCCTCGCAAGATTTCAGCATGGTTTTGCTTCCGTGCATGTGCAGAAGCAAAATCGACCCAAAATCACCGGGAAAAAATGGCGACGCGCGTGGTGGACTGGCCAAGAGGGCTCCTGAGCGGTCGCGTGCAAATTGTGCAATCGGCCGCTCCCTACCGGAGCTGTGCACCGGGCAGCTCCGGCAGGAACCCACCTCTGGTTGAGTCTCCCTAGGCCTAGACCAACAACTTATAAACCAGGCCCCCACGGAGGTTCTAAACCAGAATGAGAAAGAATGAAGAACACTTGTATCTTTCTCTTTTAAAAGAAAACACAACTCTATTTTTGTTAAGAGCCGCGGTGGTGCAGTGGTTAGAATGCAGTACTGCAGGATACTTCTGCTGCCTGCCAGCTGCCTGCAATTTGGCAGATCGAATCTCACCAGGCTGAAGGTTGACTCAGCCTTCCATCCTTCCAATGTGGGTAAAATGAGGACCCAGATTGTTTGGGGGAAATAGGCTGACTCTGTAAAACCACTTAGAGAGGGCTGTAAAAAGCATTGTGAAGTGGTATATAAGTCTAAGTGCTATTGCTGTTTTTACTTTTAGCAGAAACCTTTTTCAGTACCTTTTGGGCCAAGGGTAAATGTTTGTTTTTTTTGTTGTTGTTAAATAAATTTATTCACAAAACGTTTCAATCTCTTCATTTTCTCTCAATCATCTACTGCAAATGTACAACAAACCCTTCATTGTGAAGAAGCAGAAAATCAAACGAAGGGATTGGAGAATCTAAAATTTTGTCCCTAAGCCACAATCATTAGTTGTTTTAAGCTGAATATATAGTTATAAAGCGCTGCCTTCAACTGTTAGCCATCAGAGAAGTTGGGGTGGCAAATAACTTTTCAATAGATTCAATAAAACAGAAAGGTCTAGTGAGCGCAATTGGTTGAGACTCTCCCACTAGAAGAGAATGCATAATAATCTCAGGGTTGAACTGTGGGGTCCTTGGTGCTCTCTGAGCTTGGTTGTTTGCTTGTAGACATTTCATTACCCAGCTAAGGAACATCATCAGTGCAAGTGGAGGTGGGGGTTTGTTCTCTGTTTATATACAGTAATTTGTCCTGCCAGTTCTTCGATAGTGTAAGAATGGTAACAGGTACAATATAGGACAGAAAGGCAGAAGACTAGCACAGCCTATCATGAAAACCAAGTAACAGTCAGAAAATACGATGAAAACTTCTTAATCACACAAAATATGGAGAGATTCAACCATCGTTTCAACTGGGAAACTGTCAGCATCCTAAACGGAGATAAATCCAAAAATGTTAAGGAATTCCTTGGCATTCAAACAACTCAGCCATCAATAGACACATAGAGATAAACCACATTTATACACCACTTAAAGAGAGAGTAAAAAGCTAACAAGAAATTAAAAACACATCTTCTTCAGCAACCAACACCCAGATAAGCAGGGATTAACACCAGGCAAACAATCAAGCAGAAAACAGTACCTTAATCAAGCAATTACGAAGGAGAAAAGCATACCCTTAACAATAGTGGCAGGGAGCAGATCCCATATTCACTTGCACTGATGATGTTACCTAGTTGAGTAATGAAATGTCTTCAAGCAAAACAACTCAGTTCAGAGACCACCAAGGATTCATGGTTAATACTGTGCAATACAAGCAACTATGCACTTCTACCTTAGAAGTCAGATTTGCAAACTTCTAAGAATTACAAGCCAAGGCAGGATAATGTTCATGATGGATGCAATCACAATCACGCATTATAATATAAACTACCGGTATATGTATTATTACAGACAAGCACATATTGCTCAGAAGTATTGCGTTAAAAAATTTAAGGAGTCAACTGCCTTCTAAAGCATTGTATAACTGCTCCTTCTGCTAGGGAATCTTTTCTTCTACAGCCCCCAGCAGGATCTGACCCAATTTTAAACCCAGATTTTCTATTGTCATCTTCTCTCCCAACACCAAATTCTGTCCCACTCCAGTATGGCCTTAAGGAGTTATCCTGCTGATGGACAGTGTGGATTCTCGGCCATTTTACATGATTTCTTTCCCATATTTTACAGTGTCAGAAAGGCTAAAAAAGAATGCATATTCAACAGAGAGCATCCAGTTAACCAGTGATAAACCATGAGTCATTAAACAAAACCTTCTTGTTCAGACAGCTGGAATTTGATTTGAGTAAATGAAATCTGTTTCCCCAGGATTAAATTTGCCAGAGAAGATATCTATCAAGACTATGAGGATACATGACTGACACCCAGGATTCTACACTCTGTATCTCCAGAAATGCCAATCCGATGCGCGGGCATATCATATACATCCACCAAAACACTCCGTGCAGTGGACAGAGTAATTTCTTTTTTGCAAGATGAAAGGGAAACTGCTTTAATTTATTCAAATTCAAGAGCTTTATTTCAGTTGTTTAGTTTTAATGCCTTTGTTGCGGTGAACATTCCCCAGGTTCTGCTGGAATCAACTGAAAATCTTATGAGCAACCCAGGTCTATAGCAATTTGATGAGGCTAACCTTTGGAATGATCAGCTGATCTTTACTTGTCTTGGTTGAATTCAATGCTAGAAAAATGTTTTCAGTATGTTCCAGAAATAGCAGTAATTCATGAAGGGTATTCTGTAGAACTGGAAAGAATGTCACCCACAACCAATTTTACATCTTCTAATTTACCAACATAGCGGACATCATGATGGGATTAAGAATGCCAAAACATAGTTCCTCTCCAACATCTATTCTACATAGTGTTTGCAGGAAGGAATTAGAGATGGCCAGTGATTGCATGGCGAAGAGAAGGACCAGGGGTGACACGATAACAGTGTTCCGATACTTGAGGGGCTGCCACAAAGAGGAGGGGGTCAGGCTATTTTCCAAGGCACCAGAGGGCCAGACAAGGAATAACGGATGGAAGCTGACCAAGGAGAGAGTCAACCTGGAAATAAGGAGAAACTTTCTGACGGTGAGAGCGATCAACCAGTGGTACAGCTTGCCTGCGGAGGTTGTGAGAGCTCCAACACTTGAGACTTTCAAAGGGAGATTGGACTGCCATTTGTCTGAAATGGTATAGGGACTCCTGCTTGAGCAGGGGGTTGGACTAGATGACCTACAAGGTCCCTTCCAACTGTAATAATCTGTAATCTGTATTCTGGACATCACCATGCCGATTTACAAACTTGCATTGAGATGTCCTGACATAAGTCTACAATCACAGTAAATGAGCCATTATATCATCACAGTTTGTTAGGAATGATGCTGATATTCAGCACAGCTAGATGTAGGCATATAATCACAATGAATGAGAACCATGGACCCTTCATACAAAGTCACATCATGAAAAAAAAATGCATTAGTTTCACAAAGGGGCATACAGCGGAATTATACATATATTTCTATAATGTTTCCCATTTAAACAGAATAAATATTAGATGCGCAATTTTCCATTACTAGCCGACTTCTGGCAAGTATGCACCTTTCTCAGAAGCATTTCTGGCTGACCACAGCAGGTTCATCCACAGAGCCATCATTTTCACTGACATCTATTTACATGCTTATAAACGATGACCTCGAGAAATGGAAATAAACTGAAACACGTCTTCTTTATTGATGGTGACATTAATTTACATTCACCTATTTAAAGGGGGGGGGAAATCTCTACAGTGAAATGTCACAAGTTCCAAACCTTCGTTTTTCAAAGATGCTGGAAGGCAACACTTAATACCAGAGTTCCAACAGCAAAAGATATGGAAGTCATCAAGACCTACAGTATCTGAATTCTCTAAGATATTCCAGGATACAGCTAGACTATAGAGCTGAAGAATCTCAGAGGAGTCTCCATTACTCCAAAAGTACATCTCTATTTCGAATCTGCTTTATGAAGTGGAACTGAAAAGTTTATGTCCAATGTTCTAATTATTTTCTCTATGTAGACAATACAATATAGCAATAGCACTTAGACCGCTTCATAGTGTTTTTACAGCCCTCTTTAAGCAGTTTACAGAGTCAGCCACTTGCCCCCAACAATCTGGGTCCTCATTTTATCGACCTCGGAAGGATGGAAGGTTGAGTCAATAGCAATAGAAATAGCACTTAGACTTATATACCACTTCATAATGCTTTACAGCCCTCTCTAAGTCATTTACAGAGTCAGCCTCTTGCCCCCAATAATCTGGGTCCTCATTTTATTGACTTCAGAAGGATGGAAATCTGAGTCAATCTTGATCCGGTCAGGATCGAACTCTTGGCAGTGGGCAGAGTTAGCCTGAAATACTGCATTCTAACCATTGTGCCATCACAGCTCTTTGGCGGTTGCATTAAAAAAAATCTCAAATTTTATAGACTGGGGACAGGAGGTCTTTTTTTTAATAAAAGGTGAGAGTATTGATTGAGAAATAGCAATCAAACTATTGAAATTGCTCTATCCCAGCCTATGTGCTGAATTACATTTTCTATCATTGCCAGATATTTAATTGCTATAATTGCTCGCCGCCCTGAGTCCCACGGGATTGGGCGGCCTATAAGAGCGTCTAATAAATAAATAAATAAATAAATAAATCATGCTCCATTGTTATCTTGCTGGAGACAGCTATTTGGAATGTCAACCAATGCAAATTCCTAAAAAGAATATGGTTGATATGAAGGTCACAGTATAAAGTAATATCTAATGCTATGCAGTAGCAAAGGAGATAATGAGTTCTCCAATATTCAACCTCTTTTTCTATTTATCAACCTGTATTGTGAAAATTGTAAAATCATTGTAAAATTGAAATTAAGAATTTTATAGACCAAGCAATTTTTCCATCCCAAATCTGAACTGAAAATGTAGATTAACTAATTATTTTAAACTACAATTTTCCATTTGATATTCCTCAAAGCAGTTAAATAGCTGTTGTTCCAATTAAGAAGGACAAACGGCCTGGGATAAAACTAAACATAGAAAGGGATAATGTCCTATCATTTTCAAGTAGTTCCCAGATTGCAGCCATCTGTTCAGTGACTGTTTCCAGTTATGATGATACTGAAGAAATGTACTTATAACGGGGTCCTCAGAGCTCCAGCCATCACAGTGTCCTCATGATTACATGACCACAATTTCAGATGTTTCCTGCTGGCTTCCCATAAACAAAGTCAATGGGGAAGCCAGCAGGAAGTTGGAAGCGACGGTCATGTAAAAACTTTACTCAACGATCCTTGCAATCTTTGCTTAACAAAGACAACCAGGACTGCTGGAATTTTTCACTAAGCAATGTGGTTATATGCAGTGGTGGGCTTCAAAAATTTTAGCAAGGGGTTCTCTGCCCGGTTGCTGGGTGGGTGTGGCCATGGTGGGCATGGCCTAGTCGGCCTCCTGCACTATGGTGGGGGGGCATTTTTGCCCTCCCTGGGCTCCGGAGGCTTTCCTCAAATCTCTGGGAGGGCGAAAACAGCCTCTCCAAGCTCCGGAGGCCCTCTGGAGGCCAGGAATGGGCGCATTTCTGCCCTTCCTGAACTTCCGGTAGGCCCGTTTTTCACCCTCCCTGAGCCTCCACGCACACCCTGCACTTACCTGCATCCAAAACGGGCCGCGTGGGGACTCCTGGGAGGGATGGGGTGGGGTGGGCGGGGCCAGCCAGGAGTGGGATTTGGGGGTTCTCTGAACTGCACAGAATCTTAGCTAGAAGTTCTCCAACCCCTGCGAACCCCCAGCAGCCCACCCCTGGTTATATGACATTATTGTTTATGAACATTTCGCTTAGCCATGGCGATTCTGGTCCCAATTGCCGTCATAATCTGTTATCTACCTTTAATGCCTTAGCCTGCATCCTTAGAACAATAACAAGTCTAAGGGAATTTTCTACCTTTTACTTTGATAATGTTGACCCATACTGAACTTAAAAAGAGATGATGGCAGGGATTCCGATTGTGTGCATGTGTATGTGTTGCATGCCCATTTAAGTCTTTTCCATTCAGGATTTGATTGCCTGCGAACTGTACAGATGCAAAGCCCCGTAATGGGATGTTCCAAAAGTGTATAATGAGGATCTGAAATTTCCATTAGCATTGCTTTACAATTTTCAAAGCTTGTTTTTTCAACAATGGCACATAAATACACATGACAAGCTGTAAAAGGACCACTGAAGGAATTCTGACTCAGTTGTGAATAATCTATCAGAAAAACAAAAGGTCACATAAAGGAAATAAAAGTTGTCCTTGCGTTTTTCACATCTGTTCCGTTGCCATTCAACTAAGTGGCAAGGAGTGGTAAATGATGTTAAATGCATCCAGTAATGATATACTCAGTCAAAACCAGAATACAGCTTTTCTTTTTTTTCAGCCTTCTGGAGCCCAGACAAAGAAAAAGTACTTCCTTTTTCTTCCATTTTTAATTAACATTTCAAAAGTCTGGAACTGAAGATGCTACTGGAACAGCTTGGTATCACAATAGTCATGGACAAGCTTGAATTTTAATCTGCATTTCATAATAGGACTTTAATCAAGCCATAACTTTACAATTCCGTTTCATCCATAGGCTGAATAATAGCCTGAGTTTCCTGTATCTATATGTACAGCAATTAAAACAGTGGTGGGTTCCTACTGGTGCGGTCCACTCTATAGCACCGGTAGCGGCCCGCTGGTGACGTCACAGTACCGGTGCGGTCGCTTGCCGGTGCCTGAGCATCGCCATTAAAAAAAAATTTTTTTTAAATTTTATTTTGCGCATGCCCAGAAGCCAAGCTTCCGGCACTGCGCATGCGCTGCCTTCCTACCCCACAGTGAGTCCAAGCAGGGGAGGATGGCCGAGAGAGCGCATGAGATGCTGAAAGAACGGGCGGCAGGAGCTATCTCCATTCCCTTCCCTTCAGCAGTCCGAGAAGCCACGAACGTGTGGTAATGATCCTAGGCATTTTCGCACGTTTGAGGCTTCTTGAGCTGCTGAGGGAAGGGGGAATGGGCAGCAGGACCTATCTCAGTTTCCCTCCCTTCAGCAGTCCGAGAAGCCATGCCCACCCAGTCACATGGCCAGCAAGCCACGCCCACCCGGTCACATGGCCAGCAAGCCACACCCACAAAATAAGCCACGCCCACAGAGTGGTAGTAAAAAAATTAGGAACCCGCCCCTGAATTAAAACTGTATATTTAGAGGTCAGCATTGAAGAAGAACACTTTTCTACAGAAATGTTATGAATGGGAAATACTCATTCATGTGATTTCCCCCAAATTGGCACAAGCTGCAGGTTATACTGAAAAGTTTATTGAATTTCAGGATAGATCTGTCTGATTTACGAGCTAAAATAGGTGAAGATTAAATCATGCATTAAAGAATACTGCCTGTCTCTAAAATTGTAGCACAACAGCTCTATTGAATGATGTGGTATCATAATTATTTGGAATATAGCAATCAACGGATATTTTAAAACTGTCTCTCCTTTGTAAATCTTACTACGAAAATGGCTCTAAAGGTTCAGCCATTTCCAGTGTTGATATATGTTATCTCTTTTCAATTCAGCTCATAAAAAATCCTAGCAAAGATGATAAAAGAAGACAGGTTTCATAAATACGATAACTGCAGTTTACATTGTTCTCCACTATAAAATACGTTTAAAAAATCAATTTTACATAATGAATGACTAATAAAAGACATATCCACTGCTGTCTTTCACTAAAAACGTTGATGAAGTGCACAATATAAATTTTATCTATCATCAGTGCTGAACTACAGAAGATCCTGAGGATAAAATTTAGTTGATGAAAAATATGTTCTGTTTTCTCTCTAGGATTTTTTTTATTTTTATTTTTTATTTTTATTTAGTGCTCTTATATGCCGCCCTACTCCCTGGGGACTCAGGGCGGTGTACAACATTTAAAGAACAGCTAAACAATATAATTTAATAACAATTTAAAATACATTTAAGAGAAACATACAAAAACATACATACGTGGGGGAGACCAAGATGAAAATCGTCTCAAAGCCCCGCCTGCAGGATGCAACTTTGGTTGGTTGGTTGGTTGGTTGGTTGGTTGAATGTATGTGCTGATGAGCTCCCCAATAGATTGACTCTGATAAGGTTTTATTTAGTCATTTAAGTATCAGACAAAATATTTACTCAATATACTATGGTATATGGCAGAAGGCTGTATGCTCAGTCCCTATCTGTATTCACTGTACACACGATTGTGTATCGTCTGACCCATCCACTGTGATCATAAAGTTCACAGATGACACCACCGTACTGGGTCTTATTACAGGTGGAGACGAAACAGATTACAGGGGGGAGATTCAAAACCTATCCGCATGGTGCTTAGAAAACAACCTGCACCTGAACATCAGCAAGACAAAGGAGATGGTTTTAGACTTCCGGAAGAAGAGAGAGGAACCTGCCCCACTTTACATTGAGGGGGGCTGTGTGGAGTGAGTTTCTTCCTTTAAATCCCTGGGAGTCTATCTCAGGGAAGATCTCACCTGAAAAAATCAACACGACCCAGGTAGTCAGAAAGGCCCAACGGAGACTCCACTTCCTTAAGGTCTTGCGAAAAAACAAAGTGGAACAACAACCAGTGATGACCTCCTTTTACTGGTCCACAATAGAAAGCGTCCTCATTCATTGCATTACGGTGTGGTATGCCGGCTTGATAGCCGTGGATAGAAAGACATTTCAGAGGGTGGTGAGGACAGCACAAAACATCGTGGGCTGTCCCCTGATACCGCTAGACAACATCGCTAGGGCTCGCTGCCTTAGAAGAGTGAAGAAAATCCTCAGGGACGACTCAAACCCTGGTCAGCACTTCTTTATTCTCCTGCCATCAGGAAGGAGATATAGAAGCATAGACAGCCGCACAAACAGGCTGAAGAACAGTTTTTATCTGTGGGCTGTCAGACTCCTGAATGAAAAATAATTTTACAACGACATAGTACGATTGACTCGCGGGCTGGCGTGACGTGCAGTAAGTTCACATGGTGCAATAGGATTGGGTGTTTGTTTGTTAGCAGGATTCACCGGGCTAGGGATTT
The DNA here is from genome assembly GCA_023053685.1 of Diadophis punctatus similis. Taxonomy (NCBI): domain Eukaryota; kingdom Metazoa; phylum Chordata; class Lepidosauria; order Squamata; family Dipsadidae; genus Diadophis; species Diadophis punctatus. Next base: position 18,872,628 of record JALIGW010000017.1, read on the forward strand.
TCTGTCTTTCACTGTGAGTTGTATTGTGTTGGGGGGTGGGTGCACAAAGGGAGGTTCAGCCAATCTCATTGTACACATGTTGTATTCTGACAATAAAGGCTTGAATTTGAATTGAATTGAATTGGTGAACTAAAATAAATAAATAAATAAATCACAGCTCTGAAAAAGGCAGAGTTTCAGCAAAAAATAGGAGGAGTTGTTTATTACAAATTGGTCCTCTATACAGGGGTGGGTTCCTCCTGATTTGGACCGGATCGCCCGAACTGGTAGCGACCCACTGGTGACGTCACTGTCAGGTGCCATTCTGTGCACGCCGCCATCTTTTGTGTGGGTTTTTCCCGTTACGCGGCTTGAAAAAGAGCCCTCCCACCCGCCCACGGGAGAATACCGACCTTTATTTCTTAGCCCGTTTCAGGTTAATTCCTGCTTCTGAGCATGCGCGGAAGTAAAATCGTGCGAGTGAAGTGTGCGCGCATGCATGAAACATTGTGATGTGAACCCACGCCTACCTCTATACCAGAGGGTCCCCAACCCGTAGGCCGCGGCCCACTACCGGGACACAGGCTGTTTGGAACCGAGCCACGGGACAAATGGCAAGTTTGCACACATGAAGCTCCACTCGCATGAGTGGAGCTGCCTGATGCTTGTGTAAACTCTATTTGAGCAAGTAAAGGGTGTGTGTGTGCACCGATCACAAAAATGGAGCTGGGTGTGCGAGCGTGTGCTAGCCACTCACACACACCCCACCACCACCATGCCTGGCCAAGCTGGAAAAGTTGGGACCTCTGCTCTACACTGAGATATCCCACCTGACGTCCCATCTCGGGGATGGGAACTTTGTCTTGCCGAAACATCTACAAATAATGAAGAAATAGCATCCCCAAGGGACACTGTTTTTCCATCACCTGCCTTAATCATGGTCCCCAATGTCATCAGGACAAAGAGAAAAATTGCCAAGTGAAATAATTAGCCAAGCCATATGTGTGATGATGATTATTTTTTTTGAGCAAGCGATGGAAAAATGATCGGCCTTATGGGAATCCCTCCCATTGGAGCAGAGGGTGTCTTCAAGAGAGGCTCCCTGGTGGGTAACTCTTCCGATTGCCCAAAGATGTCTTGTTCTCAATGGGCTCAAATGACTTCTCTAGTTCCTGGGTCAAACAATTCCATAACAATTTTTTTTTTTAACTTGAGAGCTGAAGATTTATCTGTTTGGCAGGATCTCCGGCTAGAATGGGGAAAGGTGGGAAGATGGAGCTGAGCTTAAAGCATTTCTATAGCAGAAAGCGATACAGGCCTGACCTCCACCTGAACCTTCTCTGTGAAATTCCCAAGGGAATGTGCTGAATCTAGCGAGATTCTTGTAAAAAGGCATGACAATAGTAAAGTAGTAACTTTGATCAGCTCACAGTGTGGTTCTAGTTCCTTGTGCCTGCCTGCCTGCCTGCCTGCCTGCCTGCCTGCCCACCTGCCTGCCCATCCTAATAATTACTACACCACACCACTTCTCAAAAATTTTCTTGCCATTTTCTCAGCAACAACACAGAAGTGCTTGGTGGCAGTCTGAATTCAGGAATTTGTTTCTAGCCTAATGTTGGGAAATTGCCAGCTAGAATGGAAGGAGGGGTCAAATGGGGAACTAGCCTTGTGTCCATGCACAGTTGCAAAAGTCATAAGCCTGACCACCCTAAGTTCCGTGAAACCCTAACTTGGTTGTTTCCAGGACAAGGCAAGGAGTCCTGTTCTTGTAATACAGGCAGAAACAATAAAGTTGCTGACTAAAGCTATTTACAAATGTGTCTGGTTATCTGTGCCCGACACCTAGCCAATATCCCAAGGATGTCCTGTTAACTTCTCATTTGGATATAGACCCAGTCCAATCCTCCTTACTGTCTAAACCCCAAGCAGAACAGTCAAGTGCTGTCTTCTATCAGCTTATAGCAATAGCAATAGCACTTAGACTTATATACCGCTTTACAGTGCTTTACAGCCCTCTCTAAGCGGTTTGCAGAGTCAGCATATTGCCCCCAACAATCTGGATCCTCATTTTACCCACCTCGGAAGGATGGAAGGCTGAGTCAACCTTGTGCCAGGTGAGATCTGAACTGCCAAATTGCAGGCAGCCGGCAGTCAGCAGAGATAGCCTGCAGTACTGCATTCTAACCACTGCGCCACCGTGGCTCAGTGTTGAATCTCCTATGTTGAAATTATCTCCTGTTGAAGCTGGCAATGCTCTAGAACCGTGATGGCGAACCTATGGCACACATGCCAGAGGTGGCACGCAGAGTCCTCTCTGCTGGCACGACCGCCGTAACCCCAGGACTGATCTCCACGGCGTTTCTTTCATGAGCTTCTGTTTCCCTTCAAACGACGAAACAGAAGCTCATGAAAGAAAAAGATCTTACCTCTTGCCGTGCTGCCAGTATTGGGATGCCCTGCCTCCCACCGGCCAGCTGGTCTTTGGGCCTCTTCTGCGCATGCACACATGTTTGTGCATGCATGTGCATGTCCACACATGTCTGCACGGACATGCATGCACACACTTTCACATGCACACATATGTGCACATTCACATGTCCATGCATGCGCGCACGCATATCCATGCCTGCGCACATCTGTGCATATCCGTGTATATCCATGCATGCACATATCCGCGCATATCCATGCATGCGCACCTTCGTGTATGTCCACGCATGCACGCATTTGCATCTTTCAGTTTGAGCATGCACGCACTCGGTGCCTAAAGAGTTCGCCATCACTGCTCTAGAAGAAACATGAAAGGGCCAGTTCAGAAAAAAGGAAGTATCAAAGAGCACCCCAAGAAAACAAAAATATTTCCCACTGCAGACATAAATCTGGCATACAGTATTAATGTGTATATGATTAACTCGCTTCGTTCTTCCAAGCAGGGGAATTTAAGCCTTGCCATACATTGTCAGCTTTTGGGCAGAGATTAGACTTTCTCCCATACTGATCCAATACATCACTGCTAACATTATTTATGGTACGTTATTTCTTTGCTCGGAATGCATTAGCAAATAATGGGACAGATGGAAATGATAACTATGCTCAGCAACTATTCATAGCCATCGACAGACAGCTCTGTGCAATTGACTGACTCCAAACATTTTACCAAGAAAGGAACCAAGGAATTAACAAGTTGATTCAAGGTGAAACTCAATAGAACTACGGCATGTTTGTTCCAAGCAAGCTGCGGTATTTCCATTACACCATCTTTCCAAAGCAATTTTGTTAAGGTTGGAAAAAGAAACACTCCATAATCTGTTTTCTACCAACATGGGATTATATAATATTCCAGTTTTGGTCACCACACTGTAAAAAAGATGTTGAGACTCTAGAAAGAGTGTAGAGAAGAGCAACCAAGGTGATTAGGGGACTGGAGGCTGAAACATACGATGAACGGTTGCAGGAACTGGGCATGTCTAGTCTAGTGAAGAGAAGGATCAGGGGAGACAGGATAGCAGTCTTCCAATATTTGAGGGGCTGCCACAGAGAGGAGGGGGGGTCAAGCTATTTTCCAAGGCACCTGAAGGCCAGACAAGGAATAATGGATGGAAACTGATCAAGGAAAGATTCAACCTACAAATAAGGAGAATTTTTCTGAACGTGAGAGCAATCAACCAATAGAACAGCTTGCCTTGAGCTTCATCATTGCAGGCTTTCAAGGGGAGATTGGACTGCCATTTGTCGGGGATGGTGTAGGGTCTCCTGCTTGGGTAGGGGGGTTGGACTAGATGACCTACAAGGTGCCTTCCAACTTTGTTAATCTATGTTAATATGGCCTGGCACTCTGTGTGCTTGAGCAGGTGTGGCTTATTGAATTGAGGCAAAATGGTGATAATTTTGAATTTAAGATAACTTGCCAAAACGTAGCATGGTCCATTTTTACCTGGAATCATTCTTTAAGGGCACTTAAGCACTTAGACTTATATACCACTTCACAGTGCTTTACTGCCCTCTCTAAGCAGTTTACAGAGTCAGCACATTGCCCCCAATAATCTGGGTCCTCATTTTACCGACCTCAGAAGCATGGAAGGCTGAGTCAATAGCAATAGCACTTAGACTTATATACCGCTTCACAGTGCTTTACGGCCCCCTCTAAGTGGTTTACAAAGTCAGCCTGTTGCCCCCCAACAATCTGGGTCCTCGTTTTACCGACCTCAGAAGGATGGAAGGTTGAGTCAATAGCAATAACACTTAGACTTATATACCGCTTCACAGTGCTTTACGGCCCCCTCTAAGCAGTTTACAAAGTCAGCCTGTTGCCCCCCAACAATCTGGGTCCTCGTTTTACCAACCTCGGAAGGATGGAAGGCTGAGTCAACCTTGAGCTGGTCAGCATCAAACTCCTGGCAGTGAGCAGAGTTAGCCTGCAATACTGTGTTCTAACCACTGCGCCACCACAGCTCTCAAGACAAACCTGGATGAAGATGATGTCAGAGGGAAAGGGAAGCAGACAGGGAATGTAAAAAAGAAAGCTTGTTCGCACTCTGCAAAAAGTGTTTGCAGTGGCATGGGGGGGGGGAACCCTACCCCCATCATGTTAGAAAGTTGCCTAGAATTGCTGTGAGTGAGTAGGCGGCCATATAAATTTCCCAAATAAATAAATGAAATCATTGCTTCTGGGCACATTCCTTTTATGTTCCTGCTTGAATATCTTGTTTACAACCTTTTTTTATTGCTGCCAGCTATCCCTAACGTGAGTTTTTGTGCAATTAATCATGGATACATGAGGACATCCCTTCAAGGGCTCAATCTGGATACTCACCCAAATATTAATGTTGAGTCAAAACAATTCTGCAGTATATCAGTGCAGGCTTTCTACAAATCTATCACCGTTGGTCTGATTCTCACTTCATTCCTCCACTGCTTTTCTTCGGGGGCAACCCTGGACTGTGTGATAATGTTCACCTCTACTAGTGGTAGCATCCGAGGAGAACTCCTTGGCTGAAGAGAATACCACATGCTGGTTGAAGGACCCTGTGCTATCCTTTACTTTAGATAGCTATTACACTCACACAGCAAAGAATTAAAAATAAAAAGTAAAGTGCTATGCAGAAGCAGAGATGGATGGATGGATGGATTGAGGGATACATTGAGAGGTCGGTCGGTAGGTCGGTAGGTTGGTAGGTAGGTCGGTGGGCAGGCAGGCAGGCGGGCAGGTGTTGTGTCCCCGCACTGAGACCCCTCAGAAATGACGCACACACAACTGTTTGCAAATAATACTAATTTACTACTAATAATGTTCTTAGTAGCTAGGTTTTAAAGTCCATGAAGAACAGAAAAGGTTCTTTGTGCAGAAAGTCCGATACTGTTCCTTCTTAAGATTTGGGCAAAATTCAAACCCCCAAAGAAAACAGGCAATTAGTCCTCAGTTATCAGTAACTCACAGAAGTTGGCAGAAAGCCCAGAATTAATTATTTCATGAACCAAAAAAATCCAGAAACCCAAGCCGTAGAAATTCAGAGAGCAGCAAACGTGGTAAGACAATTGCAACCAGTTGCTTCCAGCATCAGCTTCAGCATGCCGAAGCCTTAAATAGCCTTAGGGCATAACCAATTAGCCTGCAGCTCTACATGCGAGGAGATCTCCTCCTGCAGAGCCATTCTTGCCTGCTAGCTGCTCTGTGTGCCCTAGCATCAAGCAGAGGTTCTTCCTCTTCTCCTGAGTCCAACTCAACTCCAACTGAGGAGGTGCAGAAAGCCCTGGTTGGCTTTCATCCTCTGGCATCGAGTCCTCCTCACTATCAGACTCAGGTGCCAGATGCACAGGATGATAGTTCCGCGCCACAGTCAGCTCTTGGTCCTCTGGATCCATGACCAGCTGCACGGGACATGGGCAAGCCACAACAGCAGGCAGACACAAGGTAGAAGGATAAATAGGTGGAGGGATAGATGAAGGGATGGATGAATGGACTGAGGGATAGAGTGAGGGATAGAATAGACAGACTGATGTGAAGATGTGTCTTGTTTTATTGGAAAACAAGAAGATCCTTGTTATGTTCCTTATGCTGGAAGAAAGTGAAGGAAACACATAATTGTGGGGGAGAGCTTTATAAAGTAGACTTGTCTCTCAGAAGTTTCCCCTATCTTCCTTTCTTTAAGAGAGGTTGCCTCTATTACCTTCCCCTCCTTCCAGCAACCTCTTTAATATTCCCTTCAGCAAAATGTTCACACCAGCCGAGATGACCTCACCGCCCTCCTTACATCTGACTGAATTTATATCAATGCCAGTGGCAGGAACGTTTCCATACATGATGTGCTCCGAAGCACCAGAAATTCCCTGGGCATCAGACCACTGACAGCTCCTTCTGTGTTGCATGTAAACCTTGACATCAGGTGAGGTGGGAGGAAAGAAATGTTACTGTAGCAGCTGTCATGAATGGGAGACAGGTATAAGCATCTTTAACCATGAACGATACTTCAATTTTTATCAGCAGCTAAGCTGCCACTACAGAAGGCGCTTTGCGGCTTTGATACTCGTTTTTCTAAACTGTATTTCATTTTTCTTCGACACTACTGCTCCTTCTGCCAATAAGTAGACTGAGATTTAGTGTTTAGAACGGGCTTAAATCCCCTTTAAAATACACCGAGGGTCCTTGAATAACATACACGGTTATAATTATGGATGCATTTCTACTTTTGCAGTATTAAGCCTCGATTGCTGCAGCGATTAGAAGCTGAGAGATCTCTGTTAATAAATTCCCCCCATATCTGGCAAACGGATTAAACTTGTGAGCTTTGTGTGCACACAATGAACTTTGAAGCTGGTGGAAGCTTTCTTCTAAGTAACTGCCAGATACAAATGAGAATGAGGAAATTTGCCTTTAGCATAATGGTTATACGCAGCAATCAACCCAGAATAAAACCAATGAATTAAAGGACAGAAAACATCCATGCAATTAATTTTTATTTCCTGGCAGTCTTCAGAATCCTAGACATAACAAGCAAAAAATAATGATGACTGGACAGCAATTATTTTTTTAATATGCACACAGGAATCCCAGGATTCGTTTGGAGGAAAGATCTAGTCCAGTGTTGGCAAACCTTTTCGGCACCAAGTGCCAAAATGGGGGTGCACGCGCACACACATATGCACGTGTGCTGGAAACTGGAAGAGCCACCGCCAGGTGCGCATGCATGCACCAGGAAGATGATCTTCTGGTTTACGGCACACACATGCGCATCGGCCACCTGGTCTTCCAGTTTCTGGTGCGCATACATGCACAATGACCAGCTGGTCAGTGTGCATGCGCGTGCCGGAAACCAGAAGTTTATCTTCCCGGTGCGTGCATGCTTAGGCAATATAGCTTAGGAAAAACCTTTATAACATCTGATCATAAATATATTGGAGGTCACCGATGTCGGCATTAGCAATTCTGTCTCTATGACCAGAACAGAGTCCAATTTCTATCTGTTCCCCCATACAGACACTAAGATGTTTTTATTTGATCTTATTATTTATTTATCAAATTTCTACATCGCCCATCTTGTCTATGTGACTGTTTTTAAATTTAGCTGCAGACTTTGTTTTGTTAGAGCTATCAGCTCTAAGAGTCTATTTTAACAAATAGCTATTTTTTTAAAAAAAAATATCCTGAATTAATACTGTAAGATTTTTTTTTTTTTTGCTCTTTTGTGCCTTCAAGTCATTGTTGAGATGAGATGAGATGAGATGAGATGAGATGGGATGGGATGGGATGGGATGGGACAAGACGAGGAGAGGATAGAGAAGAGAAGAGAAGAGGAGAGGAGAGGAGAGGAGAGGAGAGGAGAGGAGAAGAGAAGAGAAGAGGAGAGGAGAGGAGAGGAGAGGAGAGGAGAGGAGAGGAGAGGAGAGGAGAGGAGAGGAGAGGAGAGGAGGAGAGGAGAGGAGAGGAGAGGAGAGGAGAGGAGAGGAGAGGAGAGGAGAGGAGAGGAGAGGAGAGGAGAGGAGAAGAGAAGAGAGGAGAGGAGAGGAGAGGAGAGGAGAGGAGAGGAGAGGAGAGGAGAGGAGAAGAGAAGAGAAGAGAAGAGAAGAGAAGAGAAGAGAAGAGAAGAGAAGAGAAGAGAAGAGAAGAGAAGAGAAATCTTTATTGTCATTATTTACTGTGAGCACACTGGCAGACATTAAAAATAAATTTATGTTGCCTGCTCTCAAAAGAAAGTATATATCTACCCATACACATACATAGCACACATATAGTAGACACGTTATATGCAACTTCTGGCAACCATCTGAAAAGTCCCTGCAAAGGGGGGGATTTTCAGTGAGAAAGACCACATCCAAAGTTGAAGGTCCAATTAAACTGAATTATTGTTAAAAACCTATATATAGGAATCTCCTCAACTAACAGTAATCACCTGCTTGAAGTTAGATCAAAATCAATGGCACTCAAGGGAAGTTGGGCTTAGTTCTGTTGTGATTATTTAGGGATTCTAGGCTGATTCCTCTTTTCACTCCACCCCCAGATTCAGTCATCTTTTCTCCTACAGGGACTGACCCAAGGGCCCCCAGATGGTTTGTACCTAAGATGGGTCTAGAATTCATGGTCTTCAATTTCTAGCCTAGTGCCTTAATAAATACACCAAATTGCTTCTCATAAGAAAAAAAGATGTATATATCATTTCACATATTACTGTTCTATTTAAGGGGGGGGGGACTCTAAGTTAAACCTGAGTAGCTTTTACTCTGCAAAAGTAGTTTTGATATCTGGCGCACCTGAAGGCTTACATTCTGTGATAAGGTATTTATCATTGGATTCTAGGGTTGTTGCCATATGTCCCCAAATTAGAATAAAGGCAATTAACCATTTATCCAATTATCCTATACCCTGTGTAGTAAAACAGAGTATATCAAAATGTCACCAACCAAGGTATTTCTAATTTACTTAAAACATTTATATACCGGTAGCTGCCTATCTTATAACCAACTCTGAGACGCCCCCAATTACAAATTTTCCCTTTGATCCAGATTTGTTGTTAGAATAATGAACTTTTGAGACTGAAGGTACAAGATTCTAACTGTTCACATGGATGAACCACAGAATACTCAGGAGAAATTAATCTGATGAGCAAAATATTTTTTTCAAATAGCCCCCTAGTCTCCATTTCTCTTTTTTAGCTACACATTATAGACCTTTTATGACACCTAGCTAATCTTATTTCTATTGTGATCCTATCTAGAGATGGCTTGGCGTTGTGCATTAATTCAGATCTGGCCATGCAAACAGAAGTTGTACTCTGCCAATGTTTCTATACTGTTACTAACAAACCACATTGCTTTCACATCACATAAATCCTTAGTTGTTGGTACAAAGATCAACTTCAAACAAACCTCTTACTAAAAATAAGTCTTGGGGAATTGGAAAATTGTTTTTAAAAAGCACATTTATCTCACCTTCAAAGATGTTTAATTTGGTAAAAATGATCATGTAAGCATTAACATTGGAGATGAAATATGGATTTCAACCTTAGATGTATGCAGTTGTGCTGGAGGTATTTTTGAAGGTGTCGTTTTCCTGTTACATTCTAGAAGCTCTGAGCTGCTTCCAGATTCTTACTCACTCTCGCTGTGATTGGTTCCTTCACTGTTTCTCAACAATTTAGACTCACTATTGGTCATTATTTATTTATTTATTTGCAAAATGTATTGGCTGTCCATCTTACCACAGGGTAACTCTGGGTGGCTTTCAATATTAAAAGATAAAATTACTGTATACAAAACCTATATGATATAAATAAAATATTATAAAAGATCCAAATACTCAGCCTAACTAAAAGATGGGAAGGAAGGGAGTAAGACAAGAAGCCAGGGTGAGGTGGGATCTGTTACTAATTGATCAACCACCCCCAATGTGAAACCCCTCCATTGGAGCCCCAAGCCAAATGGCAGAGTCAGGTCTTTTAAGCTCTTGCAGAAGATCGGGTTGTGATTATTATCTGGTCATCCTCTCAATTGGCAACTCTCTTACTTGCTGCATTTCCTAAAATCCTTTTCTTTCTTTCTCATACATGGGCATATGTATACTTCTGGTGCTTTGGAAAATAACAGATAACAGATTAACAGAGTTGGAAGAGACCTTGTAGGTCATCTAGCAGGAAACCCTACACCATTTCTGACAAATGGCAGTCCAATCTTTTCTTGAAAGCCTCCAGTGATGAAGCTCCCACAACTTCCGAAGGCAACTTCTGTTCTATGGGTTGATTGTTCTCACTGTCAGAAAATTTCTCTTTATTTCCAGGTTGAATCTCCCCTTGTTCAGTTTCCATCCATTATTCCTTGTCTGGCCTTCAGGTGCCTTGGAAAATAGCTTGACCTCTTCCTCTCTGTGGCAGCCCCTCAAATATTGGAAGACTGCTATCATGTCTCCCCTGGTCCTTCTCTTCACTAGACTAGCCATGCCCAGTTCCTGCAACCGCTCTTCGTATGTTTTAGTCTCCAGTCCCCTGATCATCCTGGTTGCTCTCCTCTGCATTTTTTCTACATCTTTTTTATAGTGTGGTGACCAAAACTGGATGCAGTATTCTAGGTATGGTCTTACCAAGGCTTTATAGCGTAGTATTAGTACATTGCTCGATCTTGATTGTATCCCTCTGTTAATGCAACTTAGGATTGCATTGGCTTTTTTGGCTGCCGCTGCACACTGCTGGCTCATATTTAACTGGTTGTCCATAAGACTCCAAGATCCCTCTCACAGTTACTGCTATTAAGCCTGGTTTCACCCAGTCTATATGTGTACTTTTGGTTTTTCTTGCCTAAGTATAAGACTTTACTTTTCTCTACACTGAATTTCATTTTGTTAGATAGGGCCCAGTGTTCAAGTCTGTCAAGATCCATCTGGATCTTGAGCCTATCATCTAGGGCAGTGGTGGCGAACCTTTTTCGGCTCGCGTGCCAAAAAAAGGGGGGGGCGCTCGCGCGCGCTCGCGTGCCCACACCCATTCCCTCCCCCCCACGCATGCACACAACACCCCCCCATGCTGCCCCCTGCGCATGCACACACACCCCCCCCACCCCCGCGCAAAGGCTTACCGGAGCCTGGAACGACAAAACCGGCAAACCGGAAGTGCGAAAAAATGCACTTCCGGTTTGCCGGTATGCTGTTGTTTGCACTCCGGAGGGTTCAGGGAAGCTCCCTGAAGCTCCGGAATGCAAAAAACTACAAAACGGACAAACCGGAAGTGCGAAAAAGTGCACTTCCGGTTTGTCCGTTTTGTAGTTTTTTGCATTCCGGAGCTTCAGGGAGCTTCCCTGAACCCTCCGGAGTGCAAAAAACAGCACACCGGCAAACCGGAAGTGCGTTTTTTCGCACTTCCGGTTTGCCGGTGGGAACCCTCGCGTGCCGGCTTCTATGGCTCCGCATGCCACCTCTGGCACGCGTGCCATAGGTTCGCCACCACGGATCTAGGGCATTAGCTATAGTAGGGGGTCAACTTATTTCCCAAAGCATCAGAAGGCAAGATGAGAAACAATGGATGGAAACTAAACAAGGAAAGAAGCAACCTGGAATTAAGGAGAAATTTCCTGGTAGTGAGAACAATTAACCAGTGGAACAGAAGTTGCCTTCAGAAGTTGTGGGTATTTCATCAGTGGAGACGATCTTGGTTCTAAAGCCAGGGGAAGAGAACTGCTGGGGAATACCAATAAAACTCTCCATAAACCACAATGACGTGTATGTGTGAGTGAGTGAGTCGTGTGGAACTCAGGTCTCGAACCAGGGCTGCCGGTTTTCCAGCAGACAAGCCCAGCATGTTAACCACTGAGCCGCCGTGATGCCTCAATTATGTTCCATACCTTAATTGAAATTGAAATCCCTTGGGTAAAAGGGCGTTGTTCTTACCTGAACGCCTCTTCTCGTAGGGCAGAGCTAGCCTCCAAGAACGGGATGATACAATCCAACAGCCAATCAGGACTGAGTCAGACTTATAAAAACTGTCCCCCTTATCTGCACCCCCTCTTGAGACGAAGGACGAAGTCAGACCCAATGTGTTAACCCAACCGAACTTTATTTAACATATAACCAAACCCCCACAACCCTCAACAAAAGGGAGGGCCTTGGAGGCTAGCTCTGCCCTACGAGAAGAGGCGTTCAGGTAAGAACAACGCCCTTTCTCCATAGGGGGCGGAGCTAGCCTCCAAGAATGGGACATGCCAAAGCAGTAACCCCATAGGGAGGGAGTCAATGTAACTCATTTAACCCAGACGGCGAGATCACCGTCTGCAACACCCGACGCCCAAAGGCCGTGTCTCTGGCCGCAAAGGCGTCCATCCTGTAATGTCGCACAAATGGCAGCGGCGACGGCCACGTTGCCGCCCGACACACCTCCTCAATTGAAGCGCTGGCAGCCCACGCCTTTGTAGTAGCCGCACTACGCGTGGAATGCGCAGTAAGACCATCAGGTCTGGACAGTCCCCGCTGCTCGTACGCGGAAGAGATGACTGCCCATATCCAGCGCCCAATCATCGTGGAGGAGGCCTTTCTGCCCTCAGACGCGGAGGAAAACCCCACGAACAGAGCTTCCGAGCGACGAAACGCTGCTGTACGAGCCTTGTAGATTTCGACGGCCCGTCGGACGTCCAATGATACCCCCAAAGCATCCTCACCTTGAGACTCTGGAAACGCAGGTAAAATGAGTTCCTGAGCTCTGTGGAAATAGGTGTTGACCTTAGGGGAGAACACCGGATCGAGTCGCAATACGACCCTGTCGGGATAAAGAATACACAAATCCGGCCGCACCGACAGGGCCGCCAGTTCAGAAATACGACGAGCCGACGTAATGGCGACAAGAAATGCCACCTTCAAAGTCAGTAGACGTATTGACACGGTCTCCAGTGGCTCATACGGTTCTGCGGTGAGAGACTGCAGCACCATTTGCAAATCCCACGTCGGGTACCGGTGCACAACAGGTGGTGATATGTTGGCTGCTGCCTTGAGAAAACGCCGGACCAATGGGTGCGCCGAGAGCTGCTCAATCCCCACACAGGACAGCACCGTCGAGAGAGCCGCCATCTGGCGTCGCAAAGTATTGGGCGCCAAGCCTTTGTCCAGTCCGGCTTGTAAAAACTGCAGGACGTTGATGATGGAGAGGTCGAGGGGGCACACGGCCGCCCCCAAACACCACTCACAGAAGACTCTCCACGTGGACGTGTATATTCTAGCGGTAGAATCCCTACGCGATGACAGCAACATCCTAATTATGTTTTCCGGGACCCCTCGATGTTGCAGGGTGCGCCGCTCAAGTGCCAGGCAGTCAGTTGGAACCACGACGGGTCCGGATGCGGCACTGACCCCTGGAAGAGCGACCACTCTGTCGGCGGGATCCGCCAGGGCGGGCTGATGGACAAAGATTTGAGGTCCGCGAACCACGGGCGCCTCGGCCAGTGAGGTGCCAACAGGAGCATCTCTGCCTCCTCCTCCAAGAGCCTGCGGATGACCCGAGGGATCAGAGGGAGCGGCGGAAAGGCATATAGTAGGCCCCGCGGCCATGGACATCGCAGCGCATCCGTCCCTTCTGCCCCGTACGACCGGTAGCGGGAGAAGTAACGCGGGAGCTGTGCGTTCAGCCGAGTGGCGAAGAGGTCGATCACCGGTCGGCCAAATCGGTCCACGAGGTCCCGGAACAGGTCGTGATGGAGGCACCATTCCGCCTGGTCCACCTCGTGTCGACTGAGCCAGTCCGCCGTGTGATTCGATACCCCTGAAATATGTTCTGCCCGAACGGAGCGTAAATGTCTCTCCGCCCAAAGGCCCAATGCCATGGCTTCTGCCATCAAGGGACGAGAGACCGTGCCCCCCTGCCGGTTGACATGCGCCTTTGCCGTGATGTTGTCTGTCATTACCAGTACATTCTGACCCGATACGACGTGCTGGAAATGCTGGAGAGCCAGGAATATCGCTTTCAACTCCAAGTGGTTGATGGTCAGGGCCGCCTCCTCTCGTGACCACTTTCCCTGTGTCACGTGGGACAGCACGTGTGCCCCCCAGCCCTGAAGGCTGGCGTCGGTAGTCACCATCACCCGGGTGGGCTCCAGGAAAGGTCCGCCCCTGGAAATCGCTGGGGAGCGCCACCAGTGGAGGGAGTGGCGGACGGTCTCTGTCAGACATACCTTGACCCGAGAGTTGCTCTGGTGTTTGCGCTGAAAAGGCAACATAAACCATTGTATCTCTCGAGAGTGCAGCTGTGCCCAGGGTGTAATGTGAATGGCAGACACCATCTTTCCCAGGAGGGAGGACAGCAGGTTCAATGGAACTCGGTGGGCTGCCAGGACCTGTCGAACCAACTCGACCAGGCCGTCCTGCCGATCCTGGGAGAGATATACCCTGCACTCCCGAGAGTCAATAACCGCCCCCAAATGTGTGATCCTGGTCGAGGGCCGTAACTGGCTCTTCTCAAAGTTAACCGAGAAGCCATGTTCCTCCAGCGCTTCCAGTGTCACCTGGATGTCAACCTGTGCCTGGGACTCCGATGTCGATTGGAGGAGAATGTCGTCCAAATAACACTGGAGTCTGATTGGGCGAGACCGAAGGTCGGCCGCCAGAGCCGCCAAGACCTTGGTGAAGACCCGGGGGGCGGACGACAGCCCGAATGGTAAGGCGGTATACTGATAGTGTTCGTTTAGATAACAAAACCGTAGAAACTTTTGATGGACAGGTCGGATAGGGATATGGAGGTAGGCCTCCGTGAGGTCTATAGACGCCATGAGGTCCCCCTCCCGTATCCCACCAAGAATAGACTGCAACGTGTGCATCTTGAACTTCTTGTATTTCAGATGTTTATTAAGACGCTTAAGGTTTAGGACAGCTCTCCACCCTCCTGAGGACTTTTCCACGAGGAACAATATGGAATAGAAGCCCTGACCCCACTGGTCCTCCGGCACCCGCTTGATGGCATCAATGTCTAGAAGGTGCTGGATGGCGGTCAGCATCAGCGACCGTTTCCGGGGATCAGAGGATTGGGGGCACCTCAGAAAAAATCCCGGGGGGGTGGAGATGAAATCCAGGGCGAGACCTGATGACACGGTCTCGCGAACCCAAGCATCGGTGGTAGTGTCCTCCCATCGCCTGGCGAAGAAGCGCAGGTGACCCCCAATGGGAGGACCGGGTTCATCTACTGGTAGCGGCGGTAGGGGCGACCACCTGCCCCCCGAAAAGGCCGCTTGCTGTTATCCCTGCGCCTGTCTTGGGCCTGGGTCTGCCTCCCACCATACTGCCTCCTCCCCCGATTATAAGAGGGCGTGCGGTAAGGCCGTCGGGGAAAGGAAGGGGCAGCGGTGGAGGCTGCAGGTGTGGAAGATTTATTCTGCCCTTTGCGTGTGCAGTTGGGCAGGGTCTTCCTCTTATCCTTGTCTTCCACCAAGTACGGCTCTAGCGCGTCACCGAAGAGCGACTGACCCTTGATCAGCGCGATCGCCAGGCGCCACTTGTGGCGGGTGTCTGCCGGCCAGTTGCGCAACCAGTGCATGCGGCGCGCCACGATCGCGGACCCCATAGCTCTGGCCGAAAACCGCGTTGCCTGCAGGGTCGCATCCGATGTGAATTGCGAGGCCGCCATCAATTTGTTAATATCCTGTCTGGCCCGGACCTCTGTCGATGGTAGGTGGTCTTGTAGAATATTGAGCCACCGAATTGAAGTGCGGCAAAAAAATGAGGCCGTAGCCGAGGCCTTGAGTGCCCATGCCGCCGCCTGATGCGCCTGTTGCAACGCCTGGTCCGTACGTCTGTCCTCCGGCCGGAGGAGCTCCTCTGAGTCACCGGGCATCTGCGCTGTTGCGTAGAGGGCCTTGATGGGCGGATCCACCGGAGGAACGGGGAGATGCTGCACCAGAGCCGGAGCCACATTGAAAAACCTCTTGTCGAGGGTAGAAGGAAGGGCTCCGCCCTGAGGGCCCTGCCACTGTTTGAGGACCGAGTCCACAAACAGCTTGGGAGCAGGGATTAACTCAGCTTGAGACGTGGCCTCCTCAAATAGGGGATCCACCTCTTCCCCTTCCGGCAGTTTCGGGTCCACGACCTTGGCCTTGTGGAGGAGGGATTTAAACAATCCTGGATTGAAGAGCCCCGTGGTGACCGGGGCCTCAGGAGCAGCATCCTCGTCCGAAGACAGGTCCAGATCAGGCGCCTCCTCCTTGTCTCTGACCGAGGTGGGGGACCCCAGAGGTGAGATGTCCTCAGAGGCAGTTACCAGCCGGGTCGACGGGGTCTGCAGGCTGCCCTTTGGTGTAGACGTGGAGGGCGCCGCCCTCTGCAACCTTGCTGCAATGCCCCTCTCAATGGCCGCCTCAATCATGGCCTGGACCTCTGGGCTATTAAATTGGGCCGCCGCTGAAGGTGGTTGCCTAGCCGGGGTGGCTTCCCGCTGAGGTCCGGGGTCCTCCCATATGTCCCCCTCCCCTAGACGCAGATTTGGGTTGTCTAGGGAGAGCGCCCCCGATGACTGCCTGGAGCGGACTGGTGGGGGCGCCTCTGTCTCCTTGGAAGAGCGAGGCACTGGGACCACTACTGTAGGAGGAGGCTGGGGTGGGCTCGGCTTGGGAGGTGCCACCACCCTCTGTCGGTCCTCTGACCCCCTGGAGCGAGAGGAGCCTCTGGAGCGGTCCGTGGAGGCGCGCACAGGGGAACGATCCCTGTAGCTTGGAGAGGGTCCACTGGAGGCCTTACTCCTCCCTTCCTTTTCAGAGCCGTCCCTGGAGGACTTGGAACGGCTCTTCCCGGATTTGGCTTGCTTATCTGCCATTATCAGTGGCAGTGGGACGCAAGGCCAAAGGCTCTGGGCCGGGCGGGCGCGGGCAGGAGCTCAGCTGGCGATTGGTAGCCCGGCGGCTGGGGGGGATCCTTGTAATGCGGCTGCGCGAGCTCAAACGGCTTGTCAGGGAAGGATTTCCCCCGCGATGACGAGCCGGTGACGTCGGATCCAACAGCTGACGGGCGGGGCCTGTTGGCGCGCCTGCGCAGCTCAGAAACAAGTCGGGCGGCGAAGAGAGCACACGGCGTCCTCCGTCTGACAGTTGGCGCCAAGATGGCCACCGGCGCGAGTGGGGCCGATGCTCCTCTGCTGACGGACGAGTCCAAAGGCCCGATGCCCAGCCTCCCACGCCGCAGGACGCTCAGAGCCGCGCGATCCCCTCGGCGCTCCCGATCCTCACAGCAGTCAGGAAGTCGGCAAATACACTTCAGCCGCTGAAGCGCGAAGCTTTTAGCGGGATGCCGCACAGGTGACGATCGGGCAGGGCAAGTGGCACAGGCCACCCTGGGAGCCGGCCACGAAGCGCAGGGCTTTTGTGACCCTCCTTGGATCGAAGGCACCCCAGGCCCAGGGAATCGCTGACAGGCCAGCCGCCTGAGGCGGCACGTTGGCCAGGGAAGGCCGAAACCGACCCACCCTCTGATAATTTCCCCCTCACGCACAGATGGAATAGCTGGTGTCAATGGGGGGAACCAAACTCACTTCAAATTCTCGATGAAATAACACTCAAACAGCAATACTGAGAAACCTCAAGGTTGGGAACACAATCCTGTAGCCAAGGACTGAGTCGAAAGAGGGGGTGCAGATAAGGGGGATAGTTTTTATAAGTCTGACTCAGTCCTGATTGGCTGTTGGATTGTATCATCCCGTTCTTGGAGGCTAGCTCCGCCCCCTATGGAGAAAGGTTCCTACAATCCTCATTGCATTGACAGATGCTATTTAAGACCAGGACAATCCATATTTATATAGCTAAAGAAAAAAAATCTATATCCATGAAACAGCATTCTTTAGTTTGTAACCAAGAATTGGAGGATTCCTTGCCATTCCTTCCCCCACCCTCTATCTTATCCTTTTTCTGGTATATATGGGAGTTTCAACAGACCCATCTAAATTACAGCCACAACAACAAAACCATTAAAGAGAATTAGAAACATAAATTTTCTGAAACTTATGCTTTAAGCACTGAATGTCTCATTAAGTCTATGAACTTCTAACCTCAAATTGTGTCTGCAAGTTGCCTCTGGAGGTTTAGTGTTTGAAAAGGAGTGGGTGGGGTGGGGGGAAGATAGAGAATATACTGTCCTTGCAAGCCATTCAGGAGGGGAAATTAGATATAAAAAGAGCAAGTCTTTACTTTTTTCCAGTCGTATAATATCTATTTAATATTGGTCCTGAGAAGGAAGGCCAATTATGTGAGCTTCATATAAGAAAAGGTTTAGGATTAGCCCTTACGGTTGGCCACTAATAGGAAAGAAGGAAGTCATACGTACTGGCTTTATTCCCATTCAGGAAATTCCTACTCAAGAGATTTCTACTCTTAGAAATATACTTTTCAAATGCTAATATGCAAGAAATGGAAAGATGAACTGCCCTTTCAAAAAAACTGCATTCAGTTTTGGTCGCCACGATGCAAAAAGGATGTTGAGAGTGTAGAGAAGAGCAACAAAGATGATTAGGGGACTGGAGGCTAAAACATAAGAAGAACAGTTGCAGGAACTGGGCATGTCTAGTTTAATGAAAAGAAGGACTAGGGGAGACATGATAGCAGTGTTCCAATATCTCAGGGGTTGCCACAAAGAAGGAGTCAACCTTTTCTCCAAAGCACCGGAGGGTAGAACAAGAAGCAATGGGTGGAAACTAAACAAGGAGAGAAGTAACTTAGAACTAAGGAGAAATTTCCTGACAGTTAGAACAATTAATCCGTGGAACAGCTTGCCTCCAGAAGTTGTGAATGCTCCAACACTGGAAGTTTTTAAGAAGAGATTAGATAACCATTTGTCTGAAGTGATGTAGGGTTTCCTGCCTAAGCAGGGGGTTGGACTAGAAGACCTCCAAGGTCCCTTCCAACTCTGTTATTCTATTCTATTCTAAGAGTAATTTACTACTTCCTGGGAGTAACAGATTAAGTAATTGCAGGAATTGACTAACTTATTTCTCCAAAAACTGAAAAGCTGGTTGCCAAACCATCCTGCGGCCCAATTGAATTTGGCTTCATGTAGATGTCCAGTCTTGATGTGTGGATACCCAGAAAATAAACATTCATGAATGTTATTCTTCTAAACAACCTCCTTAGGTCAGGTGGCTTTGATGCCAGTTTAGCTAGAAATGTGTCCATCATCTTATATTCATACAAGGCTGGCCCACAATTCCTGGGAGGAATGAGTGAACAATATCAGAAGAGTATGCCAAGAATATATAATCCCAGGAGGATCACTCAAGGCATGAATGTCATTCCAGATGCCTAGATAGTGTTAACTGCTCATCTGCAATTTCCTAGGTAAACTAAGGCTGAAGAAGAAAGCCAATGAAGGAATGGCATGGCATGATAGAGTAGGAATAGGAAAGGAAAGGAAAGGAAAGGATAGGATAGGATAGGATAGGATAGGATAGGATAGGATAGGATAGGATAGGATAGGATAGGATAGGATAGGATAGGATAGGATAGGAATAGAATAGGGTAGGGTAGGGTAGGGTAGGGTAGGGGGAGGGGGAGGGGAGGATAGAAGGGAATGGGAATGGGAGTGGGAGTAGAGTAGAGTAGAGTAGAGTAGAGTAGAGTAGAGTAGAGTAGAGTAGAGTAGAGTAGAGTAGAGTAGAGTAGAGTAGAGTAGAGTAGAGTAGAGTAGATCATTTGAAGTTTTTAAGACGTTTTTAAGAAGAGACAGGACAGCCATTTGGAGAGGGAGGGAGGGAGGGAGGGAGAGAGAGAGGGAGAGGGAGAGAGAGAGAGAGAGAGAGAGAGAGAGAGAGAGAGAGAGAGAGAGAGAGAGAGAGAGAGAGAGAGGACCCAGAGAAATTTATTTTTAGAGTTTTTATTTTTATTGAAATGCTTTGTAGCACAAAAGCCTTAAAAATTTCACTCCGTTGCTACCTAGACTTAGTATGTGATAGAAAACAATCTAGAATAAATCATTTAAAATTCAGAACGCACAACCTTAAAATGAACAGATGTGTTCTAATAAGCTTTGGTACATGGTGACTGTTGAAAAATGAACTCTAACCCATATTACTTTTTTTGAGAAAAGGCAAGATTTGATATTTTTCACTAGTGAAAATTACAACAGAACTGGTTGAGGACAGAAAAAAAAGCTGATTAACTATCAAAATGGCTTGGTGTAGTGTAACCAAGGCATTAAGCTAGAAACTGGGGGAGTGTGAGTTCTAGTTCTGCCTTGGACATAAAGCCAGTTGAGTGACCCTGGGCCAGTCGCTCTCTCTTAGCCCTAGAAAGGAGGCAATGGCAAACCACTTTTGAAAAACCTTACCAAGAAAAGTGCTGGGTTTTGTTCCTGTAGTTGCCAGGAGTTAACATTGACTCAAAGGCATGAGCAAAAAAAAAAAAAAAATCCTCCCCAAAACTAGCTAATGGTTATACTTAGTTGTGGAAACATAGGTCTATTTATAAAAAAAATTCTCTAGATAAAGGTAGTTTAAATAAGTCATTTCAATATTAGTTTAAATAAAAATATTTGTAATAACTAGGATCTTAAAACTGATCAAATATATAAAGTGAAAACTTATTTCTTGTTGGAATTCATTGATGGAATGTATTTCTACAACTATATTTCAACTACAGCCAGTAGATGGCAGTGTTTACAAGTTTGGATCTATGGTATATAGCTCTTTCCTGTTTTCTGTTTCCTGTTACAGTTAAACAGTTAAACAGAGCAGTAAAGCACATGGTGACTGTATTCTTTGTTTGCTCTGTTGTGCTATATATAAACATAATTTCTAACATTTCTATATTGTGAAATCGATTTGAACCGGTGACTCCTGAGGATGTAGACAAGGCCATAGGAGCGATGAGCTCCGCCACCTGTTTATTGGACCCGTGCCCCTCCTGGCTGGTTTCGGCCACCAAGGAGGTGTCACGCGGCTGGCTCCAGGCGTTGGTCAACGCTTCCTTGAGAGAGGGGTCCGTCCCGCAGCCCTTAAAAGCTGCGGTGGTGAGACCCCTCCTCAAGAAGCCTTCCCTGGACCCGGCGGATTTAAAGAACTTCCGTCCAGTCTCCAACCTTCCCTTCGTGGGGAAGGTTGTTGAGAAAGTGGTGGCGCTCCAGCTCCTACGGCTGTTGGATGACACGGATTTTCTGGATCCCTTTCAATCAGGTTTCAGGCGCGGCTACAGTACGGAAACGGCTTTGGTCACCCTGATGGATGATCTCTGGCAAGCCCGGGATGGAGGTCATTCCTCTATCCTGGTGCTACTTGACCTCTCAGCGGCCTTCGATACCATTGACCATGGTATCCTTCTGCGTCGTCTCGGAGAGGTGGGGGTGGGCGGCACTGTTTTGCAGTGGTTCTCCTCCTTCCTCTCTGACAGGACGCAGTCAGTGCTGACAGGGGGGCAGAGGTCGAGCCCTAGGCCCCTACTATGTGGGGTGCCTCAGGACTCGGTCCTCTCGCCCATCCTGTTTAACATCTACATGAAGCCACTGGGTGAGATCATCCGACGACACGGGGTGAGGTATCAGCAATATGCTGATGATACCCAGTTGTACATCTCCACCCCGTCTCAATTCGGGGAAGCCGTAGACGTAATGGGCCGCTGCCTGGATGATGTTAGGGTCTGGATGGGGAAGAACCGGCTAAAACTTAACCCTGACAAGACTGAGTGGTTATGGATACTGCCTCCTAAGGACGTGACCAACTGTCCCTCCTTGGTTCTTGGGGGAGAGAAATTAGCTCCCTCAGAACAGGTCCGCAATTTGGGTGTCCTCCTAGATCCACAGCTTAAATTGGAACAACATCTTTCAGCTGTGGCTAGGGGGACCTTTGCACAAGTACGTCTTCTGCACCAATTGCGACCCTACTTGGAGAGGGAGGCACTTCTCACAGTCACTCATGCCCTCATCACCTCACGGCTGGATTACTGCAATGCGCTCTACATGGGGCTACCCTTGAAGAGTGTCCGGCGACTGCAACTGGTGCAAAATGCAGCTGCGCGAGCTGTGGTGGGTGCTCCTAGATGCACCCACGTAACACCAATTCTCCGCCAGCTGCATTGGTTGCCCATTAGTCTCCGGATCCAATTCAAGGTGTTGGTCGTTACCTTTAAAGCCCTACATGGCTCAGGGCCAGGTTACCTTCGGGACCGCATCCTGCCGCATACCTCCCTACGACCGGTCAGGGCCCACAGAGTCGGCCTCCTCCAGGTCCCGTCAACCAAACAATGTCAGTTGGCGGGGCCGAGGGGGAGGGCCTTCTCTGTGGGAGCTCCCTCCCTGTGGAACCAGCTCCCCCTGGAGATCAGGACTATCCCCACCCTGCTGGCCTTCCGGAAAGCAATAAAAACTTGGCTCTTCCGGCAGGCGGGGTGAAAGCGTGACGATACTCTTTTAATTTTTATATGTTATATGTTTTTTAACTATTGTATTTTATTGCACTGTATTGTCGAAATGGATCCGAATATGTTGTGAGCCGCCCAGAGTCCCTAGGGAGTTGGGCGGCATACAAATCCATTTAATTAAATTAAATTAAATTAAATTTTTATTTATTCATCAACTTATATACTACCATAAGTCACAAAGTAACTTCTTGGTTTTTTGGGGGTATTTTTAGATGAGTAATAAATTTAAAGAGAGAGATTGAGCTTTTACCAGCTGAACCTGCAAAAGTAAAATGAATAGTCTTTTCTGAAATTCAGGGATAAGCTCAGGTTATTTATTTTTTTTAGTAATTTCCCTTCATTTTAAAGGGATTCTTTGATGAACTTTATGTTGCTATTGTAATACAGATACTGCATGGAGAAAAGTATCCTGCATAGCTTATTTTAGCATCTTGCTAAAAGAGCGAAAAGCTAATTAGCTAGAATAGCAGTGTGTTTACATATCTTTTGTACTGGTGTTAATGAACACAAAGCAATATGCAAGTGTTTCTCTGAATGTATTTACTAGGTCACTAATCTATGCCTACAAATGTCAAGATTTATGGAAAGAGACTGTTTTCTGTGCTGAAAACATTATTTTCACTGTGAGAAAAGCACATCCAGGAATGACTGATCCAGCTGATGGCTTGAAAATTGGCCATTGGATGTTTGCCTTTTAGAAGACCTCAAATACATTTTGGTTTAATCGGCTGTAAATATTTCCAGTCATGTTCGTTTCCTATTGTTTCATTTCTTTGATTGATTTTTGTGACATCAAGTCAGTGTTGACTTTCAGCAACCACAAGGATGTTCTGTCCCCAATATGACCCTTCAGGTCTCTCAGCAGTGCAGTCCATATCATTATAATCATGGGTGGGTTCCTCCCGGTTTGGACCGGTTCGCCCGAACCGGTAGCGACCCGCTGGTGACGTCACGATGATGTCACTGACCTGGTTCGGTCGGTGCCGGTCCGTGGGCCCCGCCATCTTTTTTTAAAATGTTTTTTATTTATTTTTTTGAACTTTTTATTTATTTTTCTTCTGAGCATGTGCAGAAGTCGAGTTTCTGGCACTGTGCATGCGGTCGCCATCTTGTTTTTGGCTTTTTAAAAATTATTTTTTCAGATTTTTTGGCACTGCGCATGAGGTCCATGAGGTGTGCCCACACAGTATGGGAGGAAGCGAACCAGCAGCGAGGTAAGTAGGAGCCCACCCGATTGTAATTTACTCCATCCAAATTGTGGGATGCTTGGTGCCCTCTTAGGTTGGTTGTTTTCTTGCAGACGTTTCATTACCCAACTAAATAATATCATCAGTGCTAGAAGGGGGTGGGGTTTGCTTTTATTTTATAAACTCGTAGCTTGCCCTGTTAGTGTTGATGGGAATGGGTCCTCTTGGGAATTCCTTGATTAGGTTGGTGTTTATTGTCTGCTTGTGTTAAATGGGTATAAAGATTTATTGAAAGCTTAAGCTCTTTACAAGAATCCAAACCACTAATAGTCAAAGCAAATTGGTGGTAGATAACAGTCAAAGGAATTCAATGTGGGCTGAACTTGGATCTCTTGTGGGCACGAAGTGACTCAAGCAGTGGTGAAATCCAAATTTTTTACTACCAGTTATGTGGGCTTGGCTTGGTGGGCGTGGTGTGGCTTGGTGGGCATGGCTTGGTGGGCATGACAGGGGAAGGATAATGCAAAACTCCATTCCCACCCCACTCTGGGGCCAGCCAGAGGTGGTATTTGCCGGTTCTCCGAACTGCTCAAAATGTCCGCTACTGGTTCTCCAAACTTCTCAAAATGTCCACTACAGTTCTCCAGAACCTGTCAGAACCTGCTGGATTTCACCCCTGAAAAACTGATGATGTGTTTGACTCTCCCTCCCTCAGGCTCAGCTTGGTCATCTACAGCTTGTTTTTCTGAGCACTCAGACAACTCTTGACAGGACAAGTCACGAGTATACAAACTGAGAGCAAACCCCATTCCCTTCTAGCATTGAATAACAAAATAAAAGAGTTGGAAGGGATCTTAGAGGTCTTCCAGTCCAACCCTCTGATCAAGCAGGAGACCCCAATACCACTTCAGACAAATGGCTGAATGGCCACGCAGTGCAGGAGGAAGCAAACTGGCAGCAAGGTAAGTTAGAACCCACCCCTGAATTTCCTAATTATTTTATTATTTTAATGGTTGGGGGTTACCACAACATGAGGAATTGTATTAAAGGGTCGCGGCATTAGGAAGGTTGAGAACCACTGTTCTAGGAGGAACTCCAAGAGCCGAGGTGGCGCAGTGGTTAAAGTGCAGCACTGCAGGCTACTTCAGCTGACTGCTAGTTCAGCAGTTCAGCTGTTCAAATCTCACCGTTTCAAGGTTGACTCAGCCTTCCATCCTTCTGAGGTCGGTAAAATGAGGACCCAGATTGTTGGGGGCAATATGCTGAACTCTGTAAACCGCTTAGAGAGGGCTGTAAAGCACTATGAAGCGGTATATAAGTCTAAGTGCTATTGCTATTGCTAACTCTAGGCTGATGAGATGGAAGGAGAAGCTACACATTGCACAACACTTTTGATTGTTAAGATATTTTCCTGTCTACCCTTTCTTGTACCATCTTCCTCTTAGAGAAACGATGTAGTATGCTAAGCGTTGCCATTTTTCTCCTTTGCTACTTAACAAGGTTTTATTGGTGACTATGCTTTTCCTTTTGCACTAAAGATATTCTGCCTTTCTGACTTGATTTGTAAGAATGAGAACAGATTTTCCCTTTCTTGCCTTCTTGTTTTGTTATCTATTCTTGGGCTCCCAGCCATCAGAAAATGTAAAAATGTAAACTGCAATGGCCATGACATCTATTAAACACAACGCTTGACTAGCAATTTTAACAAGGTATTTCGCTGCATGTCATAATATACTGGCCTAATAGATATGTACACTGTTATATGAGAAATTGAGTTACAAGAGGGAGCTGAGTGCAGCATTTCTATGAAACTCCTAGCCAAATGATGGCAATTTCCTCCAAAGAAAAGAGATATACTAATAACAATCTGGTTTGACATTCTTCAAGGTGACATTTTTTCCTCCTTAATAAGCGTTTTCCTTCACTATTCTGCTGGTTTTAAAAGGTGAAAAGTAAGATCAAGAAGTAGGGAAAAAAGTTGAGTTTAAACAAGTATTTTAAAAAACACTCATGAACTAATTGAAGGTCTAAAAATCCAATATTTTCATTTGACTTGACTTGATGTAAATGTTCCGAAAGTTCCACGGATAAAATTATGGAGTTCTTAAATAGATATTTAAATATGATATCTCTGATTCAGTAACCATTAATAAATTTTATCTCTATTAATTTTCTCAATCACCTTTTTTTTCATTTATTCAATCATGTCTGATTTTCAGATATTGGACAAAACCCTGTCATTTTTTTAGAAGTGGTTTGCCATTGCTTCCTCCCCAGGGCTGAGGGAAAGCGACTGGCCCAAAAATCATTCAGCTGTCTTTGTGCCGAAGATATGACTAAAACTCACAATCACCCAATTTCTACCTTGATGGCTTAATCAAACTGGCTAAATCCCCATTTAAAGTCGTCCAAAGCTCTAAGTGTTTCAAGGAAATTCTATAGTTTAATTTTGCACCTGATAGAGAACTTAGTTATTAAGTTATCTGGGGATGCAGATAACTAACAATCTGAATTGGTCTCTCCATATTTCATCCTTAGTGACGCGTGCAAACTAGCATCTATATTTCCTGCATCAGATGAGGAGAGCAACTCTATCTCTTTCTATCCTGGCCACTTTCTACAGAGGCACGATTGAGAGTGTTTTAACAAACTGTATCCCTGTTGGGTTTGGTGGAAGCAGCACCTCTGATAGAAAGTCCCTACAGAGAGTGGTGAGGGCAGTGGAGAAGATTATAGGAAGCTCGCTTCCTGTTATGCAGGATACTGCTTATAAGCGCTATGTGCTTAGAGCTCAAAGCATTGTTAAGAGTCCCCACACACCCACTTCATGGTCTGTTTCGGTTGCTCCCATCTGGGAGGAGGTTTCGAAGTATCTATAGCAGGACTGCCCAATTCTGTAACAGCTTTCAGAACACCTATGCCAATTCTATGAACCAGTAGCGGCGGAGGTGGGAGGCTCTGCCCATCCGCCCCAGATGCTTCTGCACAGAAGCATCAGGCGCAAGCACGCACGCGAACCGGTAGCGATGGGATTTAGAACCCATCACTGATGCCAATCTGTCTCGTACACTCGCAAAATTCGTTTTTCTCGCCGGGTACATGTATACATCTGAACTAGACTGTGTTGTTTCTCTGTGTCATGTTAATATATGTGGGTATATGCATGATTTTGTATGTATGTATGTATGTCTGTATGTATGTATGTACAGTATGTATGTATGTATGTATGTATGTATTCATTCATTCATTCATTCATTCATTCATTCATGGTTATGTAGTGTATATTGGAGGTGGTGACCCTTTGAGAGCTGTATGCAATGAAATTTCATTTTAATGTATGTGTACATTCAAAGTGACAATAAATTTATTCTATTCTATTCTATTCTATTCTATTCTATTCTATTCTATTCTATTCTATTCTATTCTATTCTATTCTATTCTATTCTATTCTATTCTATTCTATTCTCTTTCATCTTTCTTGGGTCTCCTCATTTGGGATGAAGCCAGCTTTATCTTGTAGAGGTTTCAGCCATTACCAAAACTCTAAATTTCTCACCAACTTCTCAACTTATTTTCCTATTTTAGGAAATTTTGAGGGGCAAGGTCTAATTCCCCCCTCCACCTCCCCCAAAGCCTCCCAGATCCTTCCAAAAGATAAAAAGTTCAGCCCTCCCCATCATCGTGATCACATCACTGATCACACTCCCTGCAGCCTCCAGACGCAGCAAAATTAAACATGGCAGGAAGGTCACATCTACTTGACAAAAACAGAGGGCTGGTAGGTAAAAACCCACATCCTCTGAGCCAGCACGTTGGATGCATGGTACAATTATGTAATAATTCAGAAATAGTTCAGAATAGGTGCTTCGGAGTCCAAAGATAGAACTCACTGCAATTCTGACAAGTTACTGTGTCCTTCCCTGGGATTTCACATCGGTTTTGACATGATTGCAGGAATGACCAGGGAGCATAGACTTTTTTGAGGACCAGCTGACAAATGCTCATGTGTTTTTCTTCAAACATAGATCACTGCCCAGCCCTAGTGGAAAAGACATTTTATTACCTTTGACATGATGAAACAATGAGCAAAGAAAATTGACAAACAATATATGAATGCATATGAGGTTGAAGAAGGAAGAAGGAAGAAGGAAGGAAGGGAGGGAGGGAGGGAGGGAGGGAGAAAGGTGGGAGGGAGGGAGGGAAGGGAGGGAGGGGGGAAGGAGGGAGGGAGGGGAGGGAAGGAAGGAAGGGAAGGAGGAGGGAGGGAAGGGAAGGGGAGAGGAAGGAAGGAAGGAAGGAAGGAAGGAAGGAAGGAAGGAAGGAAGGAAGGAAGGAAGGAAGGAAGGAAGGAAGGAAGGAAGTTTTTTTTAACGGGACCACCGATTTTAGATTGCTGTTACATCGTCATATCTCTTTTCCCCCCTTCTGTGTCTATAATCATCTCCTTGTGATTCTGGATCCCACTTATGTTTCCTAAGTTAAATTATTTTTAAGAAGTGAGAGGAAAGTTATGTAAAGTTACAAGTCAATTTCTTTTGGGGGGGGGGTAATTTTTTCCCAACCTCATTCAGCATGCTGTTTTCAAAATGATGTATCAAATGAAATGCAACCAAGGGCCACATACCGTATTTCGTACACTAGTATATGCTTTCCTGTTGAGGGATTTTGTAACTTGTTAGCTAACATAGTTACTTTGCATTTTATTTTGTATTTTAAACACAGTTACTCCGTATTTTAATTTGACTTGCTTTTCTCTCTTTTAAAATTGTGATAAGGTTTTATGAAAACCATTCGACTGGAATGGGGGGAAAGTTTTTATGGATTGATTGATTGATAGCGTCTAACACTGCTACACTGAAAAGATAAGCTAAAGAAGGATGTGTGCATACTACCTGCTTGCCAGGAAAAATCTGTTCATGGTAACACATCTGGTTTGTTTCTTCATGAATTTCAAACAAACTTTGTAGCTGATTTACTGTAACAAGGAGGGTTTACTCTTATCTTGTCCAACCAACTTTCCTCTTTCATTTTTTTTTCTTTCTTATGTTAACTATAGTGCATGACTTCATTCCCACTCACGCTAGTAATACTATTACTAAATTTACAGATGATACAACAGTGGTGGGACTCATCTCGGGGGGGGGGGATGAGTCTGCCTATCGAGATGAGGTGGACCGGTTGCTTTGATGGTGTGGAGACAATAATTTGGTCCTTAACACCAATAAGACCAAGGAGTTTATAGTGGGCTACAGAAGCAATAGATCAGACATCCAGCCCTTGCTTATCAATGGAGACCAAGTGGAGCAAGTGGCCAGTTTTAAGTTTTTGGGTGTTATCATAAAAGAGGACCTGACCTGGGGCGCTCACATTGCAGCACTGGTCAAAAGGGCCCAGCAGAGATTATACTACCTGAGACTTATCAGGAAACAACAACTGAATGCAAAGCTGCTGGTGACCTTCTACCACTGCACCATAGAGAGTATTTTAACTTACTGCACCTGTGTATGGTTTGCCAATTGCACAGTGGCAGATAGGATAGTGCTCCACAGGGTTAACATAATTGCTCAAAGGATCATTGGTTGCCCACTTTCCCTCTTAGGAAGAGCTTTATAGCTCCCGCTGCCTTAAGAAAGTTCAAAACATTCTTAAAGATCCATCTCATCCTGGCACCCTTTTTTTTAACTATTACCATCTGGCAGACGGTACAGGACAATTAAAAGCAAGAACAAAAAGGCTGAAAAACAGCTTCTATCCCAGGACAGTAACTATATTGAATTCTACTGTACAGTGCAATGTTAATGCAGTATCAGGGGTTTTCAATTCAATTGTATAGAATGTGAAGGATGTGTTGTTTGTGTTTTATAATTATAATGTACACTGAAGATGGCACTTAATTTCGTTGTACGAGGTGCAATGACAGTAAAGTAAACTAAAAAAAACTAAAAAAACCACTATAAAAGGGGATGTAAGCTAAGGATCGGGGTTCTCTCTTTGAATGAGAGGAATCTCTTTTGTCTGAATATTCTGATAAATTGAAATAAAATGATCTTTCTGTGTCGGTCTGTGTCTCCCTGGAAAACATGCACGCCATATTTGCCCTTCACTGTCTGGTACAACAAGTTATAAGGACATCATTTTACACTACTAACCAGAGCATACAAAACATTTGCTAGAGCAATTCCCAAATACAGCTCATCAGTCTGGAACCTGCACTGCATATCGGGCATTAATACAATTGAACGTGTCCAGAGATATTTCATGAGAAGAGTCCTCCACTCCTCTGCTCGCAACAGAATACCCTATGCCACCAGACTTGAAATTTTGGGCTTAGACAACTTAGAACTACGCCGCCTTCGGTCTGACCTAAGCATAGTACATAAAACTATCCGCTACAATATCCTACCTGTCAATGACTACTTCAGCTTCAACCACAACAATACACAAGCACACAATAGATACAAACTTAAAGTGAACCACTCCAAACTCGATTGCAGGAAATACGACTTCAACAACAGAGTGGTCAATGCCTGGAATACCACTACCCGACTTTGTGGTTTCATCCCCAAACCCCAAAAATTTTAACCTTAGACTGTCTACTGTTGACCTTACCCCATTCCTAAGAGATCTATAAGGGGCATGCATAAGTGCACCAGTGTGCCTACCATCCCTGTCCTAATGTTCCCTTTTATTTGTATTCATTTCATGTATTCAAATTATGTATATACTTATATGTATTATCTAATATGAGATTGACAAAATAAATTAAATTAAATTAAATTAAAATTAAATTTCAACAAGAACTCTAACTCCTTGCGACAACTCATGTTTCTCTGACATCAGCACACTGAAGCGCCTTTTGGGATACAATATGTGTAATAATACTGGCCATTAAAGGGCAGAGCATTCAGTTACAAATGGAACTGTAGATGCAGATACCAACCATAGTAAGATAAACTGTAATCATAAACCAACAAACATGACTATATTTATATTGCAGAACCAACCAACCCCCAAAAAAACACATTATGTTCAGACTGTGGTATCTTTTATCATAATAATATTATTATCACCCAACCATGAAGGAACTACCAGGCACTGTTCACCACAAAAGAAAATACAACTTAAATTCAGCATCCTGCATGTCTCGATAGATGAGATAATACCAGGGAAGAACCTCGATGAAATTCAGATTGCAGGATATTGCAGGGGGCAGCGTTATATATTAGGGCACATAGTGTGGTATGATAATTCCCAAATAAGCCGCAATATATTAATTAGTTTCAGAAGTTACACATATAAACACATTGCCATTTTCATGGGGATTCCTCCAGTTTACACTTCTCTATACAGGGAGTCCTTGAGTTACGACCACAATTCATCCCAGAATTTATGTTGCTAAGTGAGACATTTGTTAAGTGAGCTTTGCCCCATTTTATGACTATTTCTTGCCACCGTTGCTAAGTGAATCATTGCATTTGTTAAGTTAGCAACATGGTTGTTAAGTGAATCTGGATTTCCCCATTGATTTTGCATGTCAGAAGGTCGCCAAAGGGGATCAAGTGACTCCCCCAAACCCCAGGACACTGCAACCGTCATAAATGTGAGTCAGTTGCCAAGCATAGGCATGTAAATCACGTGACTATGGGGAAAGATGCTGCAACGCTCATAAGGGTGAAAAATGGTCATAAGTCATTTTTTTCAGTGCCGTTGTAACTTTGAACGGTCACTAAATGAACTGTCGTAAGTCAGAGGACTACCTGTATTGTGATTTCTTTTTTTAAAGACCAGAAATGTGGGACTATAATTCGCTTTTTCTTCTTCTATATAAGAAGAAAAGCAGGAGAATTGCAAAAAACAATTACAAATTAACTTTCCCGATGTCTTTGAAAACATAGCTGGATACGCAAATGATAAACGTAAAGCTTTGGAGCTTCAGTTTAAAAATAATAATCAAGCCACATAAAAACTCAGAACTACATTAGCAAAACGTGGAGGAGAAGTATTCAAGTACTTACTTTGACGAATCTATGAAGTATATTACAAGAGCACCAATACTAAGAGCAAAAACTAAAACGACCTGTAAAAGCAAGAAGAAGAAGAAAAAATGCGGTCATTTGCGATGTCAAAGCATTTATCATTCAAACAAAAGAACAGGAAAGGAGGTGAAATTTGGTGGTGCCATTTTTATGGTCTTCTGCTTCACGGAAGTGAACATTGTACACAAGGCTTGACAAAGCTAAGGACATGTTTAAAAGATATGCAACCTGACATACCCCTAAGCACTGCGGTCCATGAGGCAGAAAATCCATGTTCATGTCCAGTGCTGCTAGTATAATAATAAACCTGATAATTGACCATTTGCTGCCCTGTAATATTATGGCAAATCCACCAGTTAAGGTACCTTGCCTCTCCTTGTATGATCAACAGTAATTGTGTTAATTAGACATTTAAAGGAGGGCATTTGGAGCTCAGGTTTGGAACTGTGTGAGGTCCTTGTTGCTCTTTGAACTTGGTTTTTTTTTTCTTACAGATATGAAATGTCTGCAAGAAAAAAGCCGGCTCAGAGAGCACCAAGGACCCCATTAGAACCTAAGGTGCTTTTTCAAGAGGCAACTGGACTTTCTGGTTTTTCTTTTTCTTTGAAGAACCTTCGCTTCTCATCCAAGAAGCTTCTTCAGCTCTTCTTGGATGAGAAGTGAAAGGTCTTCAAAGAAAAACAAAAACCAGAAAGTCCAGTTGCCTCTTGAAAAAGCACCTTTAGGACAACCATGACATGGATGACTGAGAATCTCCAGAGAACCCCATTAGACATTTCTCATGGGAACTGTTGTGTTCTGACTGACCTCTAACTGAAGTCTAACTTGTTATGTCTAGCTGAACGCTGACTGAACTCTGATTTGTTATGTTCTAGCTGAACTCTAACTGAACTGTATGTTTTCACCCAGGTCCAGGTTTTGAATGCTCAAACGCTATTGGTTGTTGTGTCTGACAACCCTCTATAAAAGAGCTAGCTGTCAGACCATGCTTTGCTGGTTGCTTGAGTGAGCTAAGTAAAAGAGCTGTTCTGAAGTCTGTCTCCTGTGATCCTTACCCACTATCTAACAGGAACAGTCACAGGTTCTCCAAGAGAGGCATTTCTTCAGGTAACGGTTTCCCATGTTTCTCATGTTTGACTCTAGGGCAGTGATGGCGAACCTTTTTTTCCTCGGGTGCCGAAAGCGGTCACGCACGGGCTATCACACACACATGAGTGCCCACACTCATAATTCAATGCCTGGGGAGGGCGAAAACGGCCTCCCCTGTCCCCCAGAAGCCCTCTGGAGACTGGAAATGGCCCATTTCCCAACTTCCGGTGGGCTCAGTAGGCTTCCCTGGAGCCTGGGGAGGGCGAAAACACCCTCTCCCACTCCCCCGGAGGTCCTCTGGAAGCTGAAAACGCCCTCCCAGAGCCTCCGCGTGAGCCAAAAATCAGCTGGCCGGTGTGCACATGTGCGTTTGAGCTAAGCTAGGGCAACAGCTCGCGTGCTGGCAGATATGGCTCTGCGTGCCACCTGTGGCACGCGTGCCATAGGTTTGCCATCACTGCTCTAGGGGATGATGTTCATCTTTGTTTCTTAGCTGATGGAGCCAGTGTTGTCCAAAGACTCTTCTGTGGTCATGTGACCAGCATGATTATATGCTGAGGCGCACAGAACACTGTTACCTTCCCACCCTAGTGGTACCTATTTATCTACTCGCATTTGCATGATTTCAACCTGCTATGTGGGCAGGAGCTGGAACAAGGAACAGGAGCTCACCCCATTGGGCGATTCTTGGGTCTCAAACCCAGGGTGTCAGCTTTCCAGCTGACAATCTCTTTATCTTTAACCATTGAGCCATCACTACCGTGTTTCCCATGTCTTATATTTTTTGAACCCTGAAATAAGCACTTGGCCTTATTGCCATGCACTCAAAAGCCCGATTGGGCTTATTATCTAGGGATGTCTTATTTGGGGGAGAAACAGGGTATTTCTACATGACCATCCCATTGGGAAATTACAAATTGTGATTATGGGAAGGCCACACTCTCTGTAATAGACTCCCATCTATACATTTCCCACAAATATCTCCCATTCTCCCAATGCCCCTCATCTTTCAAAACTAGATATTTTGTAAATATTTTTTGTTAAATTATCTCCTGGAGAGAGCACGGGAAAATTGGGTGGGTAAGAGAGAGAGTCTCATGGAGTCAATATCTAAAAGGAAAGACTTATATCTTTATCTATCTATCTATCTATCTATCTATCTATCTATCTATCTATCTATCTATCTATCTATCTATCTATCTATCTATCTATCTATCTATCTATCTATCTATCTTATCTATCTATCTATCTAACCATCTATCTATTATCTATCTATCTATCTATCTATCTATCTATCTATCTATCTATCTATCTATCTATCTATCTATCTAACCATCTATCTATCTATCTATCCATCCATCCATCATTCCATCCATCTATCTATCATCTATCTATCTATCTATCTATCTATCTATCTATCTATCTATCTATCTATCTATCTATCTATCTATCCATCTATCTATTATCTATCTATCTATCTATCTATCTATCTATCTATCTATCTATCTATCTATCTATCTATCTATCTATCTATCTATCTGTCAAACATGTACAGGATAGTAGTTGTTTGTATAAACATAACATAAGTAAAAAGTACCGATAATAGAGGACAATAGGACAGTAGGACAGGGACGGTAGGCACAGTGGTGCGCTTAAGCACACCCCTTACAGACCTCTTAGAAATGGGGAGAGGTCTACTGTAGACTGTAGACAGTCTAAGTTTAAAGGTCTACTGTAGACAGTCTAAGGTTAAATATCTCTGGATAATCTGGTCAGTGATTCTTTATGATATGCCAGAATTTCTTTCAAGCTACATAATTAGTTCTAGTATCCTAGCAGCCTTATTCATGCAGAACAATTTAGCCTGAAAATAACATTGTCAGAAATAAACTTTCATTTTTAAAGAATTTGACTACCTAGAGCAGTGTTTCTCAACCTTGGCAGTTTGAAGATGTGTGGACTTCAACTCCCAGAATTCCCCAGCCAGCAACGCTGGCTGGGGAATTCTGGGAGTTGAAGTCCACACATCTTCAAACTGCCAAGGTTGAGAAACACTGACCTAGAGAAAAAAGTTGACGGTTGCAAGTTGATAGCTATTTGATTATTATTATTTTTTGCATTTATAACATCAAAAGCAATTTTTATAATTTCATTTATTCGAAAAACAGCATATTAGTTCCATTCATTCTACAAATTCTGGGTAAAGCCATGGATGCCGGTGTTTTCTTTAAATATATGTGCCTTTGTGATAATATAAGGGTATGAGAAAATACTTCAAAAGCATTACACAGAGCTTTACAATAATTAATACTTTATATACAGAGACCCTGTTCTTGTACAAGTGAGTTAATAGAAGCATAGGTTGTTAATCTCACTGTATGGAAGATACTTGTGATTAGTAGAATAATGTTTTGCCTAAGTCTTGGTTTACACGTATCAAAGCTTGCATAGGTAGAACTGAGCATGGCGTGAAATGATACCGTAATGAACAACCAGTAACAGATAATTAAGACCTTGATTTCAAACGATGGAAAGAAAATTCAGCGTGTTCGATCAAAATGGGAATCTAGTGTGTTCTGTGTTCTAAAAAAACACAGAAACAGATTACTAGTCGCTGGATACCCATGCTTCGCTATTGAACTATGTGAGAGTAGAATGTCTAAACTCCCAGCCCACAGGCCGGATGAGTCACGCGCTGGCCATGCCCACGCCCGGTTTAGCGAAAGGGTAGCATCAGAGCATGTTAATATAAGGCAAATGACAGTTGAAACAAGTGGTAGGTTTCACTTACCTTTGCTACCAGTTTGGGAACGGGAGCGCATGGGTGTACGCGGGCGCTTTGCGTGCACGCAACGCTTCTGCACATGCGCAGAACCTTCTGCGCATACACAGAGCGTTTTTGATGACGAGCCTCCCGATTTGGGGCGAACCGGTAGCAACCCACCACTGGTTGGAACAGAGTTCTTTTCAGGTGGGGAGGGGGAGTAGAATGTCTAAACTCCCAGCCTGCAGGCTGGATGAGTCAAGCGCTGGCCATGCCCACGTCTAACGTTAGAATGTCTAACTCCTTAGCATCAGAGCGTGTCAATATAATACTGTATAAGAAATAATGATGGTTATAATGATCTGATGGTCATTTCGAAAAATATTTTCTTAGCGAGCGCCTAGAAGCTAAGAGGAACATACGTGCCAGGTTTCCAGCTTGTAGGCTTTACAGTTCTGGAGATTTCGTGATGAGTGAGTGGTATTTGGCATATATATATATATATATATATATATATATATATATATATATATATATATATATATATATATATATATATATATATATATATATCTGTGTGTGTGTGTGTGTGTGTGTGTGTGTGTGTGTGTGTGTGTGTGTATATGTATATGTGTCTGTCTGTCTGTCTGTCTGTCTGTCTGTCTTTGGTTATTCGGGTTTTCTCCCGCGTGAAATTGGAAGTGTCTTGGCGATGGAAGTGTCTTGGCGAAAACCTCAGAAAACAAATATATAAATAAATAATAATATAAATATAAATAATAATATAAATATAAATAATAATATAAATATAAATAATAATATAAATATAAATAATAATATAAATAATCATATAAATAATAATATAAATATAAATAATAATATAAATTATATAAATATAAATATAAATATAAATATAAATATAAATATAAATATAAATATAAATATAAATATAAATATAAATATAAATATAAATATAAATATAAATATAAATATAAATATAAATATAAATATAAATAATATAAATATGGAGTGATGCCTGAACTGTACAAAACAGGCAATGCTAGATGCAACGGGCTGTTTTTAAGGCATCTCCTTATAGCCCATTAAACTCAGGGATGTCAGACTGAAATTTGACAGCTGAAGACATCCCTTCCACTCGTTTCCCATTGGCTTCCTGTGGCTAAGGGAGAACAAAGAGTCCGAATGGATGAAAATCAATATTATACAAACACATTTACTCTCCAGCTATTCCTTTTCGAGGTAAGCAATGTTAGGTAGAGGTCAGAAAAGGAGTGAAGAAATAGCCTGGCAAACCAATTAAAGGCATGAGATAAGAAAAAGAAAAATGTGAATTTATCCCCAAACCGTTCATTATTTTTCTACAAACGTTTCTATACTTGCTTCCATCCACTGATTTTTGGCATCTATACTACTGGCTTCTTTCTTTCCAGAATTTCAGGAACTCCATCCCATCATGAATTTCTCTTGACCCATCCGTTCTTCCTTGACGTTTGATACTCTCTATGTAAAAAGGAACGCCTCAAGCACCAGACAGCTCACTACAGCACAACCAACACAAGCTGCAGTATACACAAGGAAGACACTGCCATACATCAAAAACATCTCAGAAACAACCAACAGACTATTGACCAGAGGTCTTCAAACTTGGCAACTTTAAGACTTGTGGACTTCAACTCCCAGCCAGCACAGCTTGTTGCTAGGTAAAATGATTAAAATGGTAATAATTTAAACTATATGAATACAAATACAGAATACAGAATAAAAGAGTTGGAAGAGACCTTAGAAGTCTTCTAATCCAACCCCCTGCTTGAGCAAGAGACCCTATACCCGTGATGACGAACCTATGGCACGCGTGCCACAAGTGGCACGTGGAGCCATATCTGCCGGCACGCGAGCAGTTGCCCTAGCTCAGCTCCAGCATGCATGTGCACGCCGGCAAGTTGATTTTTGGCTTGTGCAGAGACTCTGGGAGGACTTTTTCAGCCTCCGAGGGCCTCCGGGGGACGGGGGAGGGCATTTTCACCCTCCCCAGGCTCCAAGAAAGCTTCTGGAGCCTGGGGAGGGCAAAAAATGGGCCTACCAGACCCAGCAGAAGTCAGGAAACGGGGCAGTGGGGGGACATGCGTGGGGAACAGGGCATCACGGGGGTCACATGCTCATGCGTAGGGGGGCAGGGCATATGAGGGACATTAAATTATGGGTATGGGCACGTGTGTGCGTGAGATAGCATGTGCACGCGCACTTTCGGCGCTTGAGGAAAAAAAGGTTTGCCATCACTGCCCTATACAATTCCAGACAAATGACTGTCCAATCTCTTCTTAAAAACCTCCAGTGAAAGGGCACCCACAACTTCTTGAGAAAAGCCATTCCACTGGTTAATTGTTCTCACTGTTAGGGCATTTCTCCTTAATTCTAGGTTGGATATCTCTCTTTGTTAAGCTGCCACCCATTGCTTCTTGCCCTGCCCTCAGGTGCTTTGGAGAATAGGTTGGCCTCCTCTTTTTCAAGAATTGAAAAAAATCTATCCTTGATTTTTACTTAAAAGGGCCCCGTAACAAATCAATATCCTTTCATTTTTAATAAGATGCTTTCATAAGGGATTAAAAAATAGCCTATCTCAAACCTAAAGAGTTTATATATCAAAAATTGAAAAAAACCCCAACCCAACAGATGTAATCATTCTCAACTGGAAGAAATAGAAGCTTAGTAAATGTCAGTCTGTCTAATTTGAGAGGTCAAAGAAGTAAACACTTCAAAACATAATGGAAGACTATAGTGCAGAAGTCTTCAAACTTGGCAACTTTAAGACTTTAATAAATTATTTAATAAATTATAATAAATTATTTAATAAATTATAGAAGGCACTGCAGATTCCAAGAAGAATTCTGATAATTTCCAGACAGGATTCAGAAACGCAGGCTATCAGTGGCAGATCGGCAGGGAGATGAATAGTTGTCTGCCACACCTATTCAACTTCGCCCCCTGACTTTTGTACCCAGAGCTAGGGTGGGGCTTCGCTTGCAGTGGTGCTTCTTCCATCCCAAGGACTGGCCCATAGATTTCCACTGCTCTCCTCTCCTCTGCATTCTGCAAATCTGCACGCCAGGCACTGGACCCAGCTGTTCCTCCTCTTCCTCATCAGCCACTTCCAGACCTGGGAGCTGTTGACTCTCCATCTGAGGGCTGATGGACGGCCCAGGCTCCACTCTGTCTCTATCTCTGACAGTTACGACCCAGTGAAGACTGTGAGAATTGAAACTACAGGTAGTCCTTGATTTACAACATTTTCATTTAGGGACCGTTTTAAGTTACAACAGCACTGAAAAAAGTGACTTATGACCTCTTTTCGCAGTTACAACCACACAACCATGTGATCAAAATTCAGACAATTGGCAACTGGTTCACATTTATGACGGCTGCAGTGTCCCAAGGTCATGTGATTCCCTTTTGTGACCCTCTGACAAGCAAAGTCAATGGGGAAACCAGGTTCACTTGGGAACCGTGTTACTAGCTTAACCACGGCAGTGATTTGCTTAACAACTGAGGCAAGAAAGGTCGTAAAATGGGGCAAAACTCAATTAACAAATGTCTCACGTAGCAGTAGAAATGTTGGGTTCAATTGTGGTCGTAAGTCGAGGACTAACTGTACATAATATGCGGATCTTTTTGACAGCCTCTGTGTCCAATTTTACAGTTTTATAGATGGGAGGTCAAATGTGTCATTAAACCTAGAAAACTTAAGGAAGGAAGAACAGAAACACTGAAGTTGTGTGTTCATGCCATTTACGAATCAAGTGAACCAGAACATCAGTGTCATCTATCACGGCATGAATATCCTGCATTTCTATGCTATTTTATCTTTCTTTTTTCTTTTTTACCCAAACCATAAATGCAAAGTGGCACATTTTCATGCAAACCTGTACCTTCTTTGTTCTCCCTCTCTTTCTAGTGAAGGCTTGCACATCCTTCTTCTTGGCCAACGAATAAAAAATTAATTCCTTAGTATTTCATGTTTATGCATCGGGAGTAAATACTTAGGATTGACTGCGGGCGATTTACAGCATAGTAACACAGCATTTGATAAAAACAATAAAGAGTAAAAAAAAAACCAAGGTGCTAACTCCAAATTAATAATATGCACCATGTTTTTCTAAATGTCTCATGGGAGAGTTAAATCTTCAATGATTTCACTGTAGAATTTCTCTGGTGGGATCCTAGAAAAGATCCACCATGGAAAAAGAACTACTTTTGGGGGCTTTTCTCTCTATTTTCACTGACCTGGATAGGGAATTCTGAACATCCCTACATGGGACAAGCATGCAAGATGGGTTGGTTCTACGTGAAGGCATTCTGAAGACACCTAAGAACCAAGCAATGTAGGACTTTAAAGATGAAGACCAGCAGTTGGGACATCATCACCCCAAATCCTACCCAAAGAAGGCAGTGCCCGTGACACTCAAGTGATGTAATGGTATGTGGGAATGACAGGAGGGAGAGCAGCAGATCGGATAACTGATGTGTTAATGGCATCTCAACCCACAGAAGAAGGAAGGCATGGGACTTTTCCTAGTTTCACAGAGAGTAAAAAAGAAAAAAAAGGGGGCGGGGAGAAATACTTTCAGTCTTACAATCTTGATTTTAGCCCTGTGTCCAGGCCAGAAACATAACCAGGAATGCCAAAGGTTTTTCCTGGTTTAAGGTTCTGGTTTTTCTTTGAAGACGCTTCATTTCTCATCCAAGAAGCTTCTTCGGCTCTGACCATTCCCCACCATCCAGTCAGAGCTGAAGAAGCTTCTTGGATGAGAAGCGAAACGTCTTCAAAATAAAAAAACCAGAAAGTCCAGTTGCCTCTTGAAAAAGCACCTTTGGGACAACCGTGACCTGGATGACTGAGAATCTCCATAGACACCAACCAGGAAGGGCAGCTAAGAAACGGTGATGAGCACCTTCCCCCAAGAGTGTGACACAAGTGGAAAGGGGAAGCCCTTACCTTTTTATCGATCAGTATACAGCTGGAAGGGAACTTGGAGGTCTTCTAGTCCAACCCCCTGCACAAGCAGAAGATCCTATACCAGTGATGGCGAACCTTTTCGGCACCGAGTGCCCAAACCGGAACACGTGTGCATGTGCGTGCAGGTGCGTGCAGGTGCGCGCGCCGGAGCACCGGAAACCCAAAGAACAGCTGGCTGGCGCATTCATGCCTGTTTCGGGGCCATTTTTGGCTGTTTTTTGGCCTGTTTTCAGGTAGTTTTCGGGCAGTTTTCAGACCATTTTTCGGGCTGTTTTCAGGTCATTTTCAGGCTGTTTTTGGTCCCAGGAATGGCCCAAAAATGACTGGAAAATGGCCCGGAAAACAGCCCAGAAAATGACCCATTTTTTAGCCCATTTTCCGGCCGTTTTCAGCTGAAAATGACCTGAAAATGACCTGAAAAAAAGCCCCAAAAAGGCCAGAAAACGGCCTGTTTTTTGGCTGTTTTCAGGCCGTTTTCAGGTCATTTTCCACTGCAGTGAAGACCAGCTGGTGACAGCGTGGGTGCCCACAGAGAGGGCTCTGCGTGCCACCTCTAGCATGCATGCCATAGGTTCGCCATCACAGTCCTATACCATTTCAGATAGGTGGCTGCCCAGTCTTTTCTTAAAAGCCTCCGGTGATGAACGTCCCACAGGTGCTTTTTCAAGAGGCAACTGGACTTTCTGGTTTTTCTTTGAAGACATTTAGCTTCTTCCTGGATGAGAAGTGAACCGTCTTCAAAATAAAAAATCAGAAAGTCCAGTTGCCTCTTGAAAAAAGCACCTTTGGGACAACCGTGACCTGGAAGATTTGAGAATCTCCATAGACACAACCAGGAAGGGTAGCTCCATCTGAATTATAATATTACATTAACAGAATCTTGATGGTTGAAAGCACCCTGCTTGTCCAGTCGTTGACTCTTTCTCTTGTCTCCCAAGTCCAAGTATATGGCTATGGTGTCACTCATCCACTAGCACAGAGGCTCCCCAAAATCTGGGGCACCAGGGACTGGTTCTGTGGAGAGAGGTTTTTCCATGGACCAGAGGGGACGTGGTTTCACGTACTGCCTGCATCCCACAGATGGGGCTTCGCTTGTTTGTGCGGCCCGGTTTCCGGCATGCTGCGGCCTGGTGCCAGTCCATGAACTCAGGGGTTGGGGAATCCTGCATTAGCATATCAGTGGTGGGTTGCTACTGGTTCAGACCGGTTTGCGCGAGCCGGTGGCAGAGATGTGGCCAGGGTCGCCGAACCGGTAGTAAAGGCCAGCTTGCCACGCCCCCGAACCAGTTGCCCGGTCGCTGCTGCTTGAAAGCGGCTGGCAAATAACCCTCCGCGCATGCGCAGAGGGTCAGTAACCAGATGTGATGCAACGCGCACACTTCCGAACCGGTAGGGAAGGTACAGAGAAACCCACCCCTGTAGCATATGGACCAGTTTTCCCAAATGATCTTTTAAAACAGCCCAAGATACGGAACATTGCAATAGTATGTTCTGCGAAGAACGTGAAGTAGGACAACAATCCAAAATTCATAAATTATCATCAGCAGGAGGCAATGGATGGATGGATGGATGGATGGATGGATGGAGGCAACAGGAAGGAATCAAGCTGAAAATATTTCCGTAGCTAGAAAATGAATGTTTGCAAACAAACGCTCATAACAATTAACCTCGAAGCAATGTTTCAAAAAGCAGGAAAGGCCTATGAAATATATTTTTGAAGACGTACATTTCAAGTTGTTTCATTTTCAAAAAGAATTACTGCCTTTATTTCTTGGCAAATATCCCATAAACATTTTTTTCTCTCCAATCTGTAACAGATGTTCAGCTCTTCCCCCCACCCCTCCACTCCAAAACCCTCCTATACTATAATTCGTTTTGCTAGGTGATATCTGGAAGGCTTAACATTTTATGGGAAAGAAACGCAGCTGCTGCAAACATGATTACTCTATATGGTTATACTGTGACCTCTGTAAAGCACTTTTTGAAATATAAAAGAGCAAGATCACCGGGGAAGAAAAATGTTCCTCAACTAGTTTCTCTTTTTTAAATAAATAAATAAATAATAATTTAGCAAAATGAGTAAAAACAAAAATGTCCAAAAAGGGGAGGGACTAGAAAACAGAATTGTTTGGTTACTTAGAGAAAAGGAGATATATAAAAGAAATATAAAGTTAAAACTGTGAGATATAATAAAATCTCATCTCTCATATTTTTCTCTTTGATATCTGTGCATATGCTAATATTTCACGTTCTGGTTCAGAATATAAATTTTGTTGCACAGCCTGAAGAATGATTATTAAAGAACTGAAGAAATTCATAAAAATCCCTGAAAGAAACTGAAAAGGCTATTATTTTTTTTCCCTCTACCAACAAAACTTAAAATTGCTCCATCATGATATCCATGTCATTTCGTCACAGGGAAAAATCTTCAACTTACATGCATATACTCAATTTATATTATTTTTCTATGCGCAAAGTCAAGAATATGAGGTCAGGAATAAGTGATATTTGCTACGGAGCTTCGGTGCAGTTATAGCATTAGTTATAGCATACATATGTGCAAGCTGGAAGGGAAGTTTATAATCCATCTCCTAAGCCTACTGGGGATTTAACATCTCTCAGTCCTGTTAATATTATGGGAAGAATTAACTATGTCCGTAATATTATCCTGCAGAGATCAGTAGAACTCACTAGAGCTTATCTTGTCAGAACTCCACCAAATCTTCTCTCTACATGGACTAGGTCATGCTACGGTGTCCTTCAAAAAGGAGAAGAAAAATGTATTATATAGGGCTGAGCAGGGTGGATTTGATTTAAATCAAGTCAATTGAAATCACGATTGAAATCACTAGTTAAAAGGCTTGATTTAAATCAACTCGATTTAAATCATAATTTTTAAAGAGCAACTGTCACCTCTGTCCCGCAGCGGCTCCTCCTCTGACCTGCTGTTGACTCACCGACAGTCCCATTCACTTTAATGGGACGGCCGGTGAAGCGGCAGGGACACAACAAGGTGAGGGACGTGGCGGGCAGCAGGTGAGTGGAAGCCCGCTAACAGGTGCTGCCATGATGGATCTGAAATGACAGGTGCCCTTTAATATTATATTTATAAGCTGCTTAGAAGGTTTCACTTTCATTTTTACTGCTTGCCCTTCCTCCTCACACTTATCGAGCCTGGTGGTACAGATGCATCTCTCTTCCAACAATCATACAGTTTGTAGTGTACATAGATTTGCAAAACAATGGGATAGAGGAATATTCCTGAACTTTGTTTTATGATTTATGGGTATCTCATGGTTACTGTGAAATTGTGTGAATGCATCAATGCAGTGCATGTTCTCTCAGCCTGCAGAGCTTGGATTCATTGAACGAATTTACCAAAAAAATGTAAGCATTGCAGAATATACAGCCTCATGCTACATAACTCAGCTCCATTTCATGCTGAGTAAACTAAATTATTAATGTATCTTAAATAGAAAACTATCTTTAGATAGATTTTTACTCCAAAAGCATTTGATTAAAATAAATTTGATTAAAAAAATCCGATTTAAATTTTAAAAAATCCGATTTTTTTTTCAAAAATCATTATTTTTATCCACCCTGGCGCTGAGGTAGTAAACATGTGCACGAGAGGTTGGTGTCATTTTATTTTCATTTCAGAAAGAGCAGAGATGGGACAGGCCTCTCAAACCACCATTGTTTCTTCCCTTCCCTTGACTTTGATGGTTTCCTCTTGTCCAGGTATCAAAACACTGTTTAAAGGCATGGTGGAGTATTTGCTACAACAATAATAATAATAATAATAATAATAATAATA
Organism: Diadophis punctatus similis; assembly: GCA_023053685.1. Classification (NCBI taxonomy): domain Eukaryota; kingdom Metazoa; phylum Chordata; class Lepidosauria; order Squamata; family Dipsadidae; genus Diadophis; species Diadophis punctatus. The sequence goes on from JALIGW010000017.1 coordinate 18,916,867, forward strand.
ATAATAATAATAATAATAATAATAATAATAATAATAATAATAATAATAATAATAATAATACATGCTATTAGGCTGCTGGATATAGCAATGAGAGAGAGAGAAAAAAAACGGGTTAAAGGACAGATTTTCTGAGCTTTGGATATAGTTTGTTTAAAATTCCAAATTAATTCACTCTGCCTAGATTAATCCAGCAGTGTGATATTCCAGTGTTGGTTTCTCAATTTGAGTAATGTAAATACCTCTCAAGTGAGCCTGGAATTACTAATATGGATTTGCCCCTCTTCAGCCATCATCTTATATCCTGAAAGGATGAGTTACATTAAGATGAAAGATTTATATTAAGAGCCAAATAAGTCAAGTACTAATACATCAAGTATTCCCTAATATCCTTAGGCAGTTTCCCAAAACCTGATGCCCTCTAATTTCCAGAGATCATGACAGCTGCAGTCTAAAATACCCAGCATATGTTACCCAAGGATCTATGGGGTTTTAATTTGTCTCCTTATGGATTATTTGCTTATATTCAGTAGAATGCAAGACTGAAAGGAAAGGCCATTGTTTTAAGGTGATGGCTCACTAAAATAAGTCTGAATGCTTCTTCTTCTTCTTTTCCTTCTCCTTCTCCTTCTCCTTCTCCTTCTCCTCCTCCTTCTTCTTCCCAAGGAGCTGCTGATACAGTTCTACAGAGGAATCATTGAGTCTGTCATCTGCACCTCTATAACTGTCTGGTTTGGTTCTGCAACCCAACAAGACAGACACAGACTTCAGAGGATAATCAGAACTGCAGAAAAAACAATTACTGCCAACCTGCCTTCCATTGAGGACCTGTATACTGCACGAGTCAAAAAGAGGGCCGTTAAAATATCTACAAACCCCTCGCATCCTGGACATAAATTGTTTCAACTCCTACCCTCAAAACGTCGCTATAGAGCACTGCACACCAAGACAACTAGACACAAGAACAGTTTTTTCCCGAACGCCATCACTCTGCTAAACAAATAATTCCCTCACCACTGTCAAACTATTCACTAGGCTGCATTACTATTACTATTAGTTTTTCTCATCGTTCCTATCACCCATCTCCTCCCACTTATGACTGTATGACTGTAACTTGTTGCTTGTATCCTTACGATTTATTTTCATATTAATATTGTTTCCTGATTGCTTACTTGAACCCTGTGACAACCATTCTTGACAAATGTATCTTTTCTTTTATGTACACTGAGAGCATATGCACCAAAGACAAATTCCTTGTGTGTCCAATCACACTTGGCCAATAAAGAATTCTATTCTATTCTATTCTATTCTTCTTCCTTCTCCTTCTCTTCCTTCTCCTTTCCTCCTCCTCCTCCTCCTCCTCCTCCTCCTCCTCCTCCTCCTCCTCCTCCTCCTCCATCTCCATCTCCTTCACCTCTTCCTTTGGCTTCTCCTCCTCCACCACCTCCTCCTCCATCCATGCAGTTGTCACATAATCCTAAAAAGATGTGCTGCTTTAGTGAATAAGGGAACTGCTCAATTTGGACTCAATTCAACTTTCAGTAGAGTAACCTTCTATTCCATTTCTTTCCAGAGACAATTTTTCAAGATTTCTCAGTTTCTCAAGAACTGTCTTATTTTTCTATTTCATTGCTTGACAAATAGCCATGGTTGCTATGTAAGAGAGGTTCAAACCAGACCTACACAAAATATGTGACTCACCTAAGCAAGACATGCCTTTCTAAATGTGATTCGAGGACATCCTTCACCTAATTTTTGTGGTTGTTTTGAAGATACACATTCAGCAACATAAATTATCTGTATCTTTTAGCCCTCTGATCCAGTGGGGCATTGGGGGGGGGGAACAAGCTGACTTATTGTCCCTTGTTTTGTATGTGCTTTCCCTTGATTGGAAGACTCTTGGGTTACCCTCTTTAATTTACTTTCCATAGAAACAAAACAAATATTCATTTTACCCTTTTATTAGGTGGACAGAAAGCTCAGCGATGCAGGCCTCCTATTATAACATATTACTTCTTTAATTAACTTGACTTGTCCTTTTGGACTTGTGAATCTATCTTTAGATACCCTTAATTATATCTAGGCTCTACTAAATCCAGACTCTTATGAATGGACTGGATTATTCTAGCCAAGTTGAACACAATGTATTATTAGAACCTTAAAATGTTTCAGAATACAGGCAACTGCTTTTGAAGGTCTTTTCTTTGCAGGGATTCACTTATTAAAATGGACATCAGCTACTTTTTAACTCAGTTTGGGAATAAATTTAAATCTAAAGACAATACAGAGCTGCGTGAACCTGTACAATTCATGGAGTTCTCCACTAACCTACTAAAAGTGTTTGAAAATTCCAAACCTCATAAAATTTAGACCAGGGGTCGGCAACCCGTGGCTCTGGAGCCGCATGTGGCTCTTTCATCCCTATGCTAAGGCTCCCTGTCGATGGTCGGCTCCACAATTGATAGGGCTTTCAGTTAGGACAGGTAGAGGCAATAGGACGCCGTGCTAGGAGACTCTATGGTGGGGGAACCGGACTTCCAGTCAGCTCCGGAATTGAACGGGGGTCTTCTGGTTAGGATCTTTGTGGCTCCTTGAGTGTTTAAGGTTGCTGACCCCTGATTTAGACTGTCACTTTCTGGTTTATTTGGCACTGCAAATTTTCCCACTCTATTAAGAGGAATTTCTAAGACAACCTTTTCAGTGGTGCAGTATGTTTGTGCTATACATCACCTGCTGATCTAATTTCCTTTTAATTCTGTTTAATGTTGGGATGACAGAAAGTAAGCACTCCTGCGGGAGAATACCTGGCAGTTACCCAGACTTTTCTATTCTTCCTGCCAAGTTAGACACCATCTTTGGACAGGTGTCTTCCTGCAGTTTAGTAAAATTGACTTTTGACTTTCTTTTGCCTGGAAGGAATGGTTAGGATTTTGCTTTATTCTTTTCCTTTCCTTTTAGCAGAGAATAAAAACTCTGTAGAATTATCCTCCTGGTTAGTTAGTTGGGACCGAACATAAAATCAGGATAAAATGCTGGTGTGACATTTGCCTCTATGTGCAAAAAGCAAACAATAATGTATATTTTACACACCTGCTGGGCCCCTGTAAATACCTGTTTCAGACATTCAATTTGAAGGCAATTTGTTGATCCAGCTAAATACTCACTAGATTAAAGTAAGGCTTTTAGTTCAGAAGAGAAAAAATAATAATAATTGGTCCTTGGCAAGCCTGCGAGGATGCATTTTTGCCATCCTGGATCTGAACCTCTATCTCTCCAGAAGCTTTAATGACAAATCACACAAGGGCCCATTAAACAGCTGAATCAGCTAGTGATGAGTCACCCAGTAGAAGGCATTGATTAACTTGAAATGGCTCTGTAAAATAAAGATTTCTTGTGGATGGAAAGAATGTCAAACTGCAAGGGACATTGGCCACTGTCCATGGTCCTGAACGGTGCTGTCATTGCATAAAAGGGTTTGTAATTTCATTCAGCTCCCTACTGTCAAGTCTTTAATTTACCAATTTGACCCTGCTGGTTTTAACTGTCTCTCTGGAACGGACTTTCCACAGCTAGGTCAGGTATGGGCAATATCTACAGTTTCCCTTGTGAACTTCAGGTAACTAATAAACAACAGTGGGTCTTTCACCCACTGTTCAAATTCTCCTTGGTGCTAAACTACAGCAAACTCTTTTGATCTAAATGAAACCAATTGTCTTAAGACAGCATGGGGAAGATTCACGCATATCTGAATCTGCTGTAAGGATCTTCTTCATTCCATTTTTGTGGATGGAAACAAAATTAAATAGCAATAGCAATAGCACTTAGACTTATATACCGCTTCATAGTGCTTTACAGCCCTCTCTAAGCGGTTTACAGAGTTCAGCATATTGCCCCCAACAATCTGGGTCCTCATTTTACCAACCTCAGAAGGATGGAAGGCTGAGTCAACCTTGAGCCAGTGAGATTTGAACAGCTGAACTGCTGAACTAGCAGTCAGCTGAAGTAGGTTGCAGTGCTGCTTTTAACCACTGCGCCACCTTGGCTCTGGAAGACTCGTGATTATGCATATTTCTTGAAGATCTAGAATACTTGGTATTGAGCGGGATATCAGTTTGTTGGACCCGAATATGAGGCTCCTTATTTTCCAATATGTAGTCTACTTACTTTGCAGAACCAAAGCTTTAAAGATGTATTACAGAGAGTGAGCAAATATGATTGTTAAGAAGTATGTTGAAGGCTGACATTTTAAGAGAAAACTAACCCTTTTATGAATTGTGTCTTCTTAACTTTCTCTCTGCAGTTGTTCTATTGGTTTTGAAGTGGCTGGGCATTGGGGAATGAATCAATGTGCTATTGAAGAGTCATTTCCTTTGGAATTAATGGAATTTATAAAGATCCCTCTTTATAAGTATTGAAATACTTTCTGATGCCTGATCCCAAGTCTGAAATCCTTTGTGTAAATTTCTTGACTCAGCCCTTGTAAACTCAGAGTTGCAAAGAACCATTCTATTGCTCTGTCTTTATATTAACAGCTACTGTTTCTAATTTTATTCTTCTTCTTTTTTAGAAATTTTTGTGTTTTTATCATTAAACAAATATGCGTAACTTATGCATAACTGTGCTCATCTACATATCATTTACATACCATGACATTCAAATTCAAATAGACTCCATACCTTTTAGCTATACATTTTAATTCTACTTCTATTTTGTCTCTTCCTTTTCCATTTTTCTATTCTCAATTCAGTCGTACCACTTCTTCCATATTGCATAGTATTCTGAATCTATTTGTCCTTTCAATTCAATTGTTAATTTGTCCATTTCGGCACAATCAAATGTTTTTTTTTATTACTAAACTTTTGGAAGGTGTATTCATTTTTCTCCAGCATTGTGCAAACGCTATTCTTGCTGCTGTTATTATATGTAAAATCATGTAGATTGTTCTTTTGTTATATTTCCCTTTAACAATCCCTAGCAAAAATAACTCTGGGGTGTATTCTATCTGAAATCCTGTTATTTCTTGTATTCACCTATGATTTTTTTCCCAGTATTTTTTTTGTTTCCGAGCATAGCCACCATGTATGATAGAAGGTACCTCGTTTTTGACCACATTTCCAACAATTCGGGTTCAGATTTGGGTAAATCTTCGCTAATCTAGAAGGTGCCAAGTACCAGCGATAGAACTTTTTATACTGGTTCTCTTTGTACTTTGCCAATTTGGTTATTTTATAATTTCTGTTCCAGATTTTCCCCCAATCTTCCAATTCAATGCTATGCCCGACATTTTTTGCCCACGCTATCGTAACTCCCTTCACTATATCTTCAGCTCTATCGAATTCTAATAAGTAATTATAGATTTTTGTTATCAATTTTTCATCCGGGCCATTCAGTATTTTATCTAATTGTTGCAGCACCATCGCTCTAATTTTATTCTTATTACGGTTCCCCACACAGTCAACCAGATGTTTGGGTTGGTCTCGGCATTTCTGTACACCTATTGAGTCCTTCCCAAGGGCTAGGCAGTTGGTTTTGGTTTTGGTTTTTTAATAATAATAATGTGTGACCAACAACAACAACAACAACAACAACAACAACAACAACAATAATAATAATAATAATAATAGCAGCAGCAGCAGCAACAACAACAGAGTTGGAAGGGACCTTGGAGGTCTTCTAGTCCAACCCCCTGCTTAGACAGGAAACCCTACATCACTTCAGACAAATGGTTGTCCAACATCTTCTTAAAAACTTCCAGTGTTGGAGCATTCACAACTTCTGGAAGCAAGCTGTTCCACTGATTAATTGTTCTAACTGTCAGGAAATTTCTCCTTAGTTCTAAGTTGCTTCTCTCTTTGTTTAGTTTCCACCCATTGCTTCTTGTTCTACCCTCAGGTGCTTTGGAGAATAGTTTGACTCCCTCTTCTTTGTGGCAACCCCTGAGATATTGGAACACTGCTATCATGTCTCCCCTAGTCCTTCTTTTCATTAAACTAGACATACCCAGTTCCTGCAACAAAACAGAATATCAAAAAAGAAAAAAAGGGTTTGTTTCCTTCGCAAAGGACTTACGCGTGAGGTTATTTTAGCATATGGAGCATTTTTAAAAACCATCATCTTTCTATGGGACGGAAAAAGCAACACTATGCCACCACACAATCGTGCAAAATTTACTTCTATATTTAATTCAGAAAAAGCAACAATCGTAAAATCCATTAAGCACCATGCAATGCATTATGATGCACAGATTTCATTCAGTCATTCAAAACATCTGTGGCTGGAGATCAAACGAGACTATCCATTTTAACCCTTAGTTAGGGACGTCAACTCGAGATACGTGTGCTATCTTGCCTCTTCCTCCCAATTAGCACAAAAGGGAAGGCTGGCCTGCCTTCCTTTGGTGCTTGATTGGCTTTTGAAGAAAAAGACCAGCAAAGTTGGACTAATCAGCTTTTTTTTTTCTGCCTTTGAAGAGAGATCTGCAGTCTTTGCAGAAGGAAATGTAAATTTACAGCTGCAAGCTGCGCCCCAGTGAGATTTCATTCTTTCTTCCCTGTTAAATGGAATAAACATCTGTGGACTTGAAACCTGAAATAAAAACTGCTTGGTCATTAACTGAAGCCAATATGTCTCCAGGACATGCTATGTGGGTCTAATAAGACCGTTCAAGCTATGTTGAAGCTTTACCTATTAAAGACTAGAACCGTGATGGCGAACCTATGGCACGGGTGCCACAAGTGGCACGCGGAGCCATATCGGTGGGCACGCGAGCTCAGGTCCGGCGTGCATGTGTGCACCAGCCGGCTGATTTTCGGGCCTTCTGGGCCCACTGGGAGTCGGGAAACAGGCTGTTTCCAGCCTCCAGAGGGGGTGGGGAAGGCCGTTTTTGCCCTCCCCAGGCTCCTAGAAAGGCTCTGGAGCCAGGGGAGAGCGAAAAATGGGCGTGCCATTGCATGCTGGGAGCAGGGGGGTCATGCGTGCATGTGCGGGGGTGCATGGAATTATGAGTGTGGGCACGCACACACGTGATCCCCACATTCCCCCCCCCTTTTGGCACGCGAACCAAAAAAGGTTCGCCATCACTGGACTAGAATATCTGGAAGTGAGAAATTTTGATGTTAGGCTGGGCAGTTAGTTATCTGTTGTTGCTGCTGTTTTTCATTTCAGCTTCATCTCTTATTTGATCTGGGATGCTATTTATAATTCCAAATATATTTGGGAGCATTGCATGTTCTGTCCCATTTCTAAACCCTTTTTCTCTAAGATACAATGAACTCCTAATATTTTCTTCTCTCTAGCTCATAATCTTTGCTTTGCCTGATGCCTTTCTATGATAAACTTCTACTTTGGGTCTACGACAACTCACCAGGGTGGATTTGATTTAAATCAAGTTGATTTAAATCACGATTTAAATTATGATTTAAATCACTAGTAAAAAGGCTTGATTTAAATCAACCCGATTTAAATCATAATTTTTAAAGAGCAACTGTCATCTCTGTTCCATAGTTATCCCACTCCGTTCTACCTTACCTCCCTTTTCATCTGCTGAAAAAGACTCTGTCAGGCCAAAGCCATTTTTATTTGGAATCTTTGGCCTGCCACACTTTATGCTATTCTAATATGCATTTTCTCCTGTGGGAAAATGGAAGGGGGGAATTGTATGAGGTTGTTAGTATGTAGCCATAACAAATTCTTTCTAGAAAGTCAAGGTCATTCTTTGTCTCTGCACCTCTGCACCTGCACAGAAGGACATGGATGGACTCTGCCAGCATGGCAACAGGAAGAGACGGCAGCACAAGTTATCACCCAAGGCCAAGTCAGAAGACCGGGTGCTCCCAGCCAGGACAAACTGACCGCAGCAGTTTGTCAGAAGCTACCTGGGTAAAAAGTTGGAATGTAAAAGCTGAGAGGCTAGTGAAGCAATTCCATGATAAATATCTGGACAAACCAAAGGGTCCCCATGGGGGGGAGCAGTGGTTGATGATGCTGTGCTATTTTCTTTCTCTTCCTTTAGGATAAGTTTCTTTTCTGAGGGGAGGCTGCCTGTCAGGCTGAAGCTATTTTATTTGGGATCTTTGGCCTGCCACACTTCATACTATTCTACTATGCATTTCCCTATTGTGGGAAAATGGGAGGGGGGTTGTATGAGGTTGTTAGTATGTAGCCATAACAAATTATTTCTAGAAAGCCAAGGTCATCCTTTGTCTCTGCACCTCTGCACCTGCACAGAAGGACATGGGTAGACTCTGCAAGCATGGCAATAGAAGATTGGACAACATGATGGATTTGTGGGTGTGGGGACAAGGACTTGAACTTTCAACTGGGTGGTGAAACCAGGAGGATTTCAGATTCAGGTTTCACCCAGATGTGCCAACATGGTTCTGTTAATAAATTGGAACTTTGAGGAATACTTTGCCTCGGATTCTGATTTAGTTTGGAATGCTATTTGGAAGCCTGAAAGACTCTTTTCTATGAGGGATGATATTGTAAGTGTTATAGAACACTTACGTCTCTGTTCTATAATCACTTTTAACAACTGCTATGGTATCTGTATAGACCAGAGCTGTCAAACTCCCGGCCTGCGGGCCAGATGCGTCACGCGCTGGCCACGCCCACACCTGGTTTAGCGAAGCGGAAAAAATGCTACTCTATATAGCTCCAATAGTGGCTTTCAACCCTTAAGTAACTTTTTAAAAGTGCAATTATCATTTTATTTCCCTCCCTGAAATTTCCAACGCCTGCTAACAACATATAGCATACAGGAAAATAACTCTTTTGCTGACTCTCTCCCATTTAGACGAGCTTCCAAACCAAAATACAGCTGCTTATATAAGCTAATAACATTCAGCCAGCCAGAAGTGTCTTCCTCCCAAAAGGCCGGAAGGCTTATTAATCAGCTAAATAAATATATAAATCCCCCCCATCTTTTCTTCTGGAATGAGTTTTCTATCTGCAAAGGGACTCATGGCAGTTGGCTTTCTCAAATATTTGGCTCATGGTTTGCAAACACAAAAGGAAAAATATTCAGGTGCGAGGTACATAGAAGAAGAAAAAGGGTCTGTTTGCTTGGCACAGTAGTCCTTAATGGTACTACTTCTACATGGAGGGAAGTAAGCTATGGAGTACCACAAGGTTCCGTCTTACGCCCAGGACTCTTCAATATCTCTGGGTACAATTCAAGGTGCTGATCATCATCTTTAAAGCCCTACCTGGCTTAGGACCAGGCTATCTCCGGGACCACATTCTGCCTCAATCTTCCCTTCGACCGGTTAGGTCCCACAGAGTGGGTCTCCTCCAGGTCCCGTCAGCCAAACAGTGCCGACTGGCGGGGCCTAGGGGGAGGGCCTTCTCTGTAGGGGCCCCTGCTCTCTGGAAACAACTTCCCCCAGAGATCCGAACCATCCCCAAACATGGCTCTTCCGGCAGGTGGGGTGAGTTTGAGACGACTTTATATCTGATGTCTCCCCCATGTATGTATGTTGTTTATATGTTTTTTAAATTGTTTTTAAATTGCCTTTTTTAATGATTTGTTTGGAGTTTTTATAAAATGTTGTACGCCGCCCTGAGTCCTGAGGGAGTAGGGCGGCATAGAAAAACTACCAAATAAATAAATAAATAAATAAATAAATAAATAAATAAATAAATAAATAAATAAATAAATAAATAAATAAATAAATAAATAAATAAATAAATGAATGAATGAATGAATGAATGAATGAATGAATGAATGAATGAATGAATGAATAAATAAATAAATGAATAAATAAATAAATAAATAAATAAATAAATAAATAAATAAATAAATAAATAAATAAATAAATAAATAAATGGCTTAGATGAAGGAATAGAAGAACTCATCAAATTTGTAGAAGATACTAAGCTGGCAGGAATAGCCAACCGAGCCGAGGTGGCGCAGCGGTTAGAGGCAGTACTGCAGGCCACTTTAGCTGACTGTGATCTGCAGGTCAGCGGTTCAAATCTCACCGGCTCAAGGTTGACTCAGCCTTCCATCCTTCCGAGGTACGTAAAATGAGGACCCAGATTGTTGGAGGCAATATAAATATAGATTGCTTACTGGTGTAAACCGCTTAGAGAGTGCTTGCACTGTGAGGCGGTATATAAATCTCACAAATAAATAAATAAATAAACACCCCAGAACACAAGCTCAGGCACTATCCAACTACATGAAATTTAAGGTGGAGAAAAGCAAGGTGCCCTCAGACGTTGTGGGTGCTTCATCACTGGAGGCTTTTAAGAAGAGACTGGACAGTCACTTGTCTGAAATTGTATAGGATCTCCTACTTGAGCAGGGGGATGGACCTCCAAGGCCCCGTCCAGCTCTATTCTGATCCTGTTGTCAGTGTTCCAAATAATGTACCCATAGAAAGGAGAACTCTTAAGCAGGCAAATTCCTGAAAGGACAGTTTATTGGAAACATCATATTGGCACAACTGGTGAAAGCTGACTCTAAAGTTCCTGTGGCTTTCACCTAATTAAAAGTAAAAGTTGCCCCTTTCCTCCAAGTCACTGGTCATGCTGTCCAATCCAGTTGCTGGCTGGTTGCTTGGTTACTTCGCTCCTCCTATGGCCAGCCACCTGTGAGAATGTCCTTGGTTCCCACAGGAAGGTGTTCCATATCTTTGCTCTGAAGAGCCACTGTGGCACAGTGGTTAGAGTGCAGTACTACAGGCTACTTCTGCTGATCACCGGCTGCCAACAGTTTGGCAGATCGAATCTCACCAGGCTCAAGGTTGACTCAGCCTTCCATCCTTCCGAGGTCTGAGGTAAAATGAGGACCCAGATTGTTGGGGGCAATATGCTGACTCTGTAAACGGCTTAGAGAGGGCTGTAAAAGCACTATGAAGCAGTATATAAGTCTAAGTGCTATTGCTATTGCTATCTCTGCAAATGCAGTGTCTTTGGATTCCTTTCTGAATTAAGGAGAAAATTCCGAACAGTGAGAACAATTAACCATTGGAACAGGTTGCCTTCAGAAATTGTGGGTGCTCCATCACTGGAGGGTTTTAAGAAGAGACTGGACAGCCACCTGTCTGAAATGGTATAGGTCAGTGATGGCGAACCTTTTTAGGTTCGCGTGCCAAAAAGGGGGGGTGCGTGTGCTAGCGCGCTCTCGCGTGCCTACACCCATTCCCACCGGCAAACCAGAAGTGCGGAAAAACACACTTCCGGTTTGCCGGTGAGCTGTTTTTTTGCACTCCGGAGGGTTCAGGGAAGCTCCCTGAAGCCCCGGAATGCAAAAAACTACAAAACGGACAAACCGGAAGTTTTTCCGCACTTCCGGTTTGCCGGTGGGCAACGCTCGTGTGCCCTCCGCTATGTCTCCACGTGCCACCTGTGGCACGCGGGCCATAGGTTTGCCACCACGGGTATAGGTTCTCCTGCTTCAGCAGGGGGTTGGACTAGAAGTCCTCCAAGGTCCCTTCCAGCTCTATTCTGATTGATCTTTTCATATTTAGTGTCAGCCATTATGTTAACCCAGGCACGTATACAGATATGTGAAACCAAATACTTGATGACCAAATCCATGAAGGCAAATAATTATGAGTAATATTAATTAATAATTAAGCTTAGAAGCAGCAAAAAAAAAGCAACAGAATAAAGGTAGTCATTGACTTACAATAGTTCATTTAGTGACCTTTCACAGTTACAACCAGACTGGAAAAAAAGTGACTTATGACCGTTTTTCACAGTTACGACCTTTGCAGCATCCCCATGGTCATGTGATCAAAATTCAGACGCTTGGCAACTGATTCATACTTATGACGGTTGCAGTGTCGCGGGGTCGTGCGATCCCCTTTTGCGACCTTCAAACAGGTAAAGTCAACGGGGAAGCCAGATTCACTTAAGCAACCAGGTTACTAACTTAGCAACCGCAGGGATTCACTTAACAACTATGGCAAAAAAGGGGTCATAAAAGGGGGGTCATAAAACTCCCCTCACAAATGTCTCATTTAACAATGGAAATTTCGGTCTCCATTGTGGTCATAAGTCGAGGACTACCTGCAGTATATTAGTGGGTCACAGAATTCATATTTTTAAGACACGGGGCCACCGTTTTTAATCTCTATTACAGTTGTGAAGACGCAATTTTGAGGCACAGCATCTACGATGATTTTATTCATTCCATATCTCACTCTGCTTCAAGATGGCTTTTTAAAAATCTGCTGCAAGAAATATTCTAGAGCAGTGATGGCGAACCTTTTTTGGTTCGTGTGCCAAAAAGGGGGGGGATGCCTGGGATCACGTGTGTGTGTGCCCACACCCATAATTCCATGCACCCCCACGCATGCGCGTATGAACCCCCCACTCCCAGCATGCAATGGCACGCCCATTTTTTGCTCTCTCCAGGCTTCTAGGAGCCTGGGGAGGGCGAAAACAGCCTTCCCCACCCCCTCTGGAGGCTGGAAACAGCCTGTTTCCTGACTCCCAGTGGGCCCAGAAGGCCTGAAAATCAGCCGGCCAGTGCACACATGCGCGCCAGACCTGAGCTCGCGTGCCCACTGATATGGCTCCGCGTGCCACTTGTGGCACCCATGCCATAGGTTCGCCATCACGGTTCTAGAGTTTATTCACACACACACACACACACACACACACACACACACACACACACACACACACACACACGAGCCAATGATCTTTTGGGCTCATTTCCATCATAGCTGAAAGTACAAACTTCCAGCCTGTGTTTTTATCCCCATTTCTGACTGCAAACAAACCAGGTTGTTACCTATACATCACATGCCTTCTAATGTTATGCCAATCAATGAGCTTAATTATAGGAGCGGTCTTCTGACTTGATTAAAAAAACATGACCACATACGGCTAAAAGAGCATGCTGAAGCTTCTTAATTAGTTTCCCAAATGTCACCCTTACAGAACAAAACCTCAGCCTAGCAGGGAAGAGCCACCTCTAACTGTCGGCTTTTATCACTCCAACAATAATTTCTACTACATTTTCTGATTAAATAGTCTGCTTTCACAACAGGCAGTTATGATCCAACTTTTTCTGCAGAAGCTGCTTCTAGAACAGGGGTGTCAAACACAAGGCCCGCGGGCTGGATCCGGCCCGTTATGTGGGGGGAGGGGGAGGGGAAGAGGGAGAGGGAGGGAGAAAGAGGGAGGGAGAGAAGAGAAGAGAAGAGAAGAGAAGAGAAGAGAAGAGAAGAGAAGAGAAGAGAAGAGAAGAGAAGAGAAGAGAAGAGAAGAGAAGAGAAGAGAAGAGAAGAGAAGAGAAGAGAAGAGAAGAGAAGAGAATGAATCAACCACACAATTTGTTCCAAAGTAGCAATCTTTCAAAGCTTGGATTTATTCTTTTTCCTATTCAATTTTTTAAAAGCAAAAGATGGGATTAAAAAGACTGTCCCTTTTTAAAATCCCGAATACCCCTTAGGACTGGAAACTTCCCCTCTCTTTGTGACAGCTTGTATAAATAAGATCTTGACCTAGATATCCTAAGAGTAGGAAAGCCCATTAAAGCTCAAGAGTTAAAAGCATCACCTGCCCATGGGGGACTAGTAATCACTCCTTATAACCCGCCAACCTTCATCTAATGGAAATGCCACCTTCTCTTAGGAAAGCATCTGAGCAAGATAAAAGGGCTACAAGCCGCCCGTTTGATGCAAAATTCAAAGAACAGTGGTCTGAGGATGTGTGGCAAGCCCTGCATCCCTCTCTTGAGCACAGAAGATGATGAATGGCACCTGTCCTTAATCCACAGACACATCTTGTCTCTGCCAATATGTTTTACCTGCATTTTGGAGCCCATCCATTGCAAGCAATAGGGATTTCAACTGATTATTAGAGACTTTAAGTTGCCTTCTGTAAGAAAGATGGATGCTCCATCCATTGCAATGAAATAAAACAGCAGCTTATTCCCCAACCCTCCGAAAGGGCCCTTTGAGATGCAAAAGAAGCGCAAACATTTCAATGAACAAAAAATGCCACCTTTCATTATTGGTGAAATTGATTATTACTCTTCTGATTTATCTCCCAGTGGAAATTATTCCTTAGCAAGATTCAGACTGGTTTCTGAAGAGCATGCAAACTTATTTGTGAAGATTACCAATTAGAAACAGCACCACAATTACAACAGTAAGCTAGCTGTTACCTCATTGCATTCGTTAAACTTAATATTAATTCTGACGCAGTTATTATCATCTTATATAAACTATATAAACTAAGATTGCTGGATATATATATATATATATATATATATATATATATATATATATATATATATATATATATGTGTATGTATGTATGTATGTATGTATGTATGTATGTATACATACATACATACATACATACATACATACATACATACATACGTGTGTGTGTGTGTGTGTGTGTGTGTGTGTGTGTAGGATTTTTTGCTGATAAATGAAAATAAAGGGAGACTATTATAGATCTATTTCGAGCTTATTTTGCTCTCGTCAGATAGCCATACCCCTTACTCGGATTTGAACCCGGGCTGGCTGCCTTGCAGGGCAGCAACTTAACCACTAGGCCATAGGCTCTGTTCCCAATCAGCTCTTTCACCAGAGCTCTTTCACTTATACATATATACATACATACATACATAAATACATACACACACACACACATACATAAACATACACACACACACACAAAATCTGATATTGGTTTTGACTAAATATAGAAATTACTACCATGTAATTGGAATATGAATTTCTCCAGCCCGTGCCCTTGCTTCTGGGTTGTGAAGCAAGGTTTCTTCTAGTAAGCTCATTCTGTTTCAAAATATAAATTAATATTCTACATGGTTGGAATTAGTATTCCAGCTGACATGTAGATTTGTACTAAATGGAGGCTATTTAATACTTGCGCCATATATTGAATGAATCCTTTTCTTAAATATATTCACCGTAGTGAAACTGAATTACAATCCATCAGTTTTGTAATTTGTTAATAATATAAGCTCTTTCAGACTTCATTAAACCCCAATTGCTGTGAATTACATGAACAGATCATCCCGTTAAAGAGCCTTTGGTTCACTATCTCTCAGTTTGGAAGATTCTGCAATCAGTTCTCCCATATATTTTATCTGGTTGCTATGTCTGAAGTAGAATCCAAAGCAAAATTTATTTCTAGAGTTTTATATTGGGAACAGAGGAGTAATTGAGAAGTACCATCATTGGCCTTGTAGTTCAACCAAGATTCTGCCAAGAATGTGTCAGCTATATGTAAATGATGGAGAGCTTAAAACTGTGTCAGAGTGTGCACAGTTTGACATCGTGAGACAACCCAGGAGCAATAACAGTAAACAGAGGTTTGTAAGAAATAGTGGTTTTATCTACAAAAGAATATATACTATACGTACACATCCTATAGGCAGAAGTTAAACAATCAGTAAATTACAGCAGGGAAGAACACATGGCGAGAGAGACGCCCTATCAGCGCCTCTTCTTATCATACAGGCTCTTAAAGGGATAACAGCTCAAAACCTTGCTGACTGATTCCCATCATTACATCAGTGCATCATTGCATCATCGTACCAGCTAGTCAGCTCTTAAATCACTACCCTGACAAACCAGCTGTTAATTATTTAATAATTGTTGGTAAGCATAATAGGTTGTTGGTAAGCAGAAATAGGTCAGTCTGAGTAACTTCCCAACTCCAAAGTTAATAGTAAGGCTAAGCTGAGTAATACAACTAAATAATCATATTATAATAGTAAGATGGTCTTGACCATAGATAGGCCAGCTCTGTTACCATAGTGATGAGGAGAGAAAAACAAGACTTGAATTCAAAACAAGGGGAAAATGTGAATAAACAGCTCAAACACCTCCCTAAATGATATGGATATAAAAAGAAAGGAAAAACACAACTCAACAAGATTTTCAAGATTCTGCAATTATAGCCACTCTCTCTCAAAAAAAAAATCAGATTCTTGGAGTGCTCTACCTGGCGCAGCTACAAGATCTTTTTTTCATTCTGCCTCCTAAATATAATGAATAGTAGTTGCTCTACCCATATATATTCACTCATCCTATAAATATTGACAAATCTGGCTAATAATATGGGTAGTGCTTGACTTACGACCAGAACTGGGTCCAAATGTTAAATGAGACATGTTAAGTGAGTTTTCCCCATTTTACGACCTTTCTTGCCAGAGTTGTTAAGTGAATCACTGAGGTTTTCAAATTAGTAACCTGGTTGTTAAGTGAATCTAGCTTCCCCATTGACTTTGCTTATCCGAAGGTCGCAAAAGGAGATCACGTGACCTTGGGACACAGCAACGGTCATAAGTATGAACCAGTTGCCAAGCATCTGAATATTGATCACGTGATCCCGAGGATGTTACAAAGTTTGTAAGCGTGAAAAAACGGTCCTAAGTCCCTTGTTTTCAGTGCCGTTGTAACTTTGAATGGTCACTAAATGAACTGTGGCAAGTGGAGGACTCCTTGTGTTGAGAACACTGTTTCTTAGATGAAAATCTCGGGAGATTTCAAATTATGCTTTACCTTCAACGTATGCACATTAGATTCAATGAACTGTAAAAAACGTTGCTTCATGTAACGCCTTCCATGAGGGATTACATGCAGCAACATATAATGTTTCAAATCCAAACTGTACATGGAACACGTCAAGCTCGGTTTGAAGTGAGGCTGGGTTTGTTTTTTTTAGAATAGAATTCTTTATTGGCCAAGTGTGATTGGACACACAAGGAATTTGTCTTAGGTGTATATGCTCTCGGTGTACATAAGGAGAATAAAATACATTCATCAAGAATAAAAAGATACAACACTGAGTGACGGGATAGGAATTTACTCCTATCGAGGCGATATAGATCTTGTTCCCTTGATGTCATTCTTACTTAGAAAATAAAACCGAGATTTAATTCTAATTAACAAAATATTTATTTCAGTATAAAAGTAACAAAGCATAAACCTTAATAAGCTACATTGTCCCAGTCAAGAATTCACATCTGCCTCGGGCGAGGCTTGCAGGAGAAGAAGGAAGGAGGAGACAAACTCCTGGAATGCACACATGCGCAGTAATACATGTCACATGTCTGCTTGATTAGAAAATACAGTAGATCTAGAAATATAGTAGAAAACTAAGAAATATAACACAGAGGCTCAACTGGCAATATATTCACATCGTGACACTGAGTGATAGTCGAGGTTACTAATAAGCTATCAAATCGTACTTGGAAACAAATAAAAACAATATAAATTGAAAGATACAAGCAACATGGTTATAGTCATAAGTGGGAAGAGATAGATACTAGTAAGAGAAGAGAAGAATAATAGTAATACAGTCTTAGTAAATTATTTGACAGTGTTGTGGGAATTAGTTGTTTATCAGAGTGATGGCATTCAGGGAAAAACTGTCCTTGTGTCTAGTTGTTCTGGTGTGCAGTGCCCTATAGAGTCGTTTTGAGGGTAGAAGTTGAAACAATTTATGTCCAGGATGTGAGGGGTCTGTAGATATTTTCACAGCCCTCTTTTTGACTCGTGCAGTATACAGGTCCTCAATGGAAGGCAGGTTGGCAGTAATTGTTTTTTTCTGCAGTTCTGATTATCCTCTGAAGTCTGTGTCTGAATTGTTGGGTTGCAGAACCAAACCAGACAGTTATAGAGGTGCAGATGAGAGACTCAATAATTCCTCTGTAGAACTGTATCAGCAGCTCCTTGGGCAGTTTGAGCTTTCTGAGTTGGCGTGGAAAGAACATTCTTTGTTGTGCTTTTTTGATGGTATTTTTGATGTTAGGTGTCCATTTTAAGTCTTGAGATATGATAGAACCAATATGATAGATATTGATTGTTTTGGAGGTCCTTGGACCTTGAAAGAGGTAAGTCTAAATCAGGGGTCTCCAACCTTGGCAACTTTAAGACTTGTGGACTTCAACTCCCAGAATCCCTTGGCCAGCTTTGCTGAGGAACGAACTCTGGGAGTTGAAGTCCACAAGTCTTAAAGTTGCCAAGGTTGGAGACCCCTGGTCTAAATTGACGAGGCTTCCCTTTTTATATGTCTATGAAGTTTCTCAGTCTTCCAGGTAGAATTGTCTGGAAGTTGAATCATGTCAACTGGACTTCTTTCTTTCTTTGGTTTGAAACACTTTGCTGTTCATCCAAGCAGTTTTGTTCGAATCCCGTTTTATGTTTTAAAACCGGGTGTTTCAAACTTGAAATGGTTCAAATTTGAATTCCTTGGCCCACCTCAAGATGGGGTCTCGCTGCTTCCCTAAATTCAGGACCAATAACAGTGGTACTTTACAGTGATACTTAGTACCTGCAGTTGAGATGCCTTTTAACTAAGTTTTGTTCTGTAAATCTGAATATCGAAGGATTATCCGATAACTGAAAGGGCTTTACTATTTATAAGATTTGTTTCTTGGGGATACCCTCTGGTCTACAAACCGGTCAAGCAAGGGAAAGAATTGATAGAGAATATTTGTAGCTCGGGTAACTGTGGCGTCCTGGGTGCTCTGCGAGTTTGGTAGTTTACTTACAGAGGTTTCATGACTAAACCAGCACTGATGATGTTACTAAGTTTGGTCATGAAACGTCTGCAAGAAAACCACCAAGCTCAGAGACCACCAAGGATCCCAAAAGTGAAAGAATTCATGACTCAAATGAGTATGACCAATGTACTTATATTTAAATATTATATTTACCTTTTGTAAGCTGCCTGGAGTCACCTATGGGTGAGTTGGGTGGCCATATAAATTTGTTTCATAAATGAAATAATTGAATACCACACAGAAGCAGAGTTCTGATTAGGGAAGTTTTTGTGCAATATTTGGCATATTGAGCCATGTTTTGCTTTAATTCATGTTTAAGCACAAACCATAATTTGGACTTGACAAGACTTCCGAGGACAAGAGGTATCCTTAGAGCCAATGATGAGAACGCCACCTGGGGTTAAATTTATTTCCTTCATAATGTCCTTAATTCTGATGTCGTTCTTTCTGCGTGAGTCTTTCGGAGGATAATTTTGTTTCTGAATATTATTTTCATTTCAGAGCTTGATGAAAAGGCAAGCAGAGCTTCTACAGGGCCAGAGGGAAAGAGCACACCACAGGGTTCCTGAAATTATTTTTTAATTGGATCTCTTTTGCTCAAATTTTGAATACCTACCGAGCATCTTTCTCAAGCTTAAAGGACTGTAAACTATTTTTTCTAAGATGTTGCCATTAACTGTGATTTAAAACCTTCTAAGACTTCCTAAACTCTATAGGACCTATAGCAACCTAACAACATAGTTGCATGTGTTATAGCATAATAGTATTTATATATAATATAATATATAACACTTTTTGCTGATAAATGAAAATGAAGGGAGACTATTATAGATCTATTTCAAGCTATTTAGCTCTCATGAGATAGCCATACCCTTACTAGGATTTGAACTTGGGCAGTCTGCCTGTAAAGCAGCAGCTTTAGCCTCTAGGCCACAGGCTCTCTTCCCATATCATATATATGTGTGTGAGTGTATTCTTTTTATATATGTATTTTTCTATTAGGTATATTTGTATCCAGTTTTATCTGTTTAGTCAAATCAATAAAAAATGTTGCCAAAAAAAGAACTATTGGCATTTCATTTGAACCCATTACACTGCTGATGATGGCCTATTTTTACAGCTTGTGGGCTGAGTAAAATCCACTGTGTTGCTCTTAAGCTACACATCACTCAGTACTGCTTTGTCTCCAGACTTTAGGATTGGACTGAGGGTTCATGTTGACACAATACAGCCAGTCTGGATTGCCTAATTAGAAACATTTGCCTTTGTGCACAAAGCCAGGGAGCAGAAAACGAGTTCATATTTGTGTCCAATTCTTCTTAAGAATTGTGCAAGGAGTAGAGAGGGCATCAAATCCAACATCCAAACACTTGCGGTCCGTTTCTGTGACTGGATGCTGAGGTGGAATCCAGGACTTCCCAATGTTCCATTGGAATTGACAAGGGTTGCTATATTACGAACTTTTGCTATCTCACAGGCAGCCTGAGGAGAGAACTGCCAAAGCAAGGGATGTCATCCAGAATGAACCCTGTCAACATCTTTCATTTCTGCAATGAGGAATTCATGTGTTTGTGTTTGTGTTTGTGTTTGTGTTTCTTCTTCTTCTTCTTCTTCTTCTTCTTCTTCTTCTTCTTCTTCTTCTTCTTCTTCTTCTTCTTCTTCTTCTTCTTCTTCTTCTTCTTCTTCTTCTTCTTCTTTCTCTTCTTCCACCTCCTCCTCCTCCTCCTCCCTCCTTCCTCCTCCTCCTTCACATTGATAGCCCGATCTTTCATCTGAGAGCTCAAAGCAGCTTATTTGGGTGTCTTCTCTAATTCTTCTTTGCCCAGCTCTGAGAAGTGGATTGGATGGAGAAAAACTGACTGCATCACTAAGTTTCATTGAGATGCGAGCCTTGCAAGCAGATTATAAACCCTTCTTACTCTCCCTTCCTTCTCCTTCTCCTTCTCCTGCTCCTTTTTCTTCTTCTCCTCCTCCTCCTCCTCCTCCTCCTCCTCCTCCTCCTCCTCCTCCTTCCTCCTTCCTCCTCCTCCTTCACATTGATAGCCCCATCTCTCATCTGAAAGCCCAAAGCAGCTTACTTGGGTGTCTTCTCTAATTCTTCTTTGCCCAGCTCTGAGAAGTGGATTGGATGGAGAAAAACTGACTGCATCACTAAGTTTCATTGAGATAAGAGTCTTGCAAGCAGATTATAAACCCTTCTTGCTCTCCCTTCCTCCTCCTCCTCCTCCTCCTCCTCCTCCTCCTCCTCCGATTCAGCCTTCTATATCCTGGTACACTTTAGTATCACCATATCCAGAACACAGCAGAACACGAAATGATCTGAATGGTGGTGATTTGGGGTTTTGTTGTTTTTTTTTTTGATACATGAAACACATCAAACTCAACCATCATTTTACCACTGACCATCATCATACCATCAATTATGAGTCAGAAATATGCTCCAGCTGCCAAAAAAAAGCGCCAATGCAGTTATAGGCTGCATTAACAGAGGAATAACATCAAGATAGCATCAATCTATACCGCTCTAGGTAAGGGCACACTTGGAATACTGCACCCAGTTCTGGTTGCCATGATACAAAAAATATAGTTGAGACCTTGGAAAGTGTGCAGAGAAGAGGAACGAGGATGATGAAGGGGCTGAAGGCTAAAACATACAATGAATGGTTGTATTTATTTATTTATTTATTTATTTATTTATTTATTTATTTATTTATTTATTTATTTATTTATTTATTTATTTATTTATTTATTTATTTATTTATTTATTTATTAAATTTATATACCGCCCTTCTCCAGGGGACTCAGGGCAGTGAACAGCCAAGTAAAAAACATTAAAATACATTTAAAATAAAATATTCAATATGGCCCTAATTTAATACAATTAAAATTTAGTAAAATCTTAAAATTTTAAAAACCCCAAAAACTTTTTCACGCCAGCCCGGCTTGATAAAAATAATGCGTCTTGAGGGCACAGCGGAAGGTGGACAGGTCGTGAATTGTTCTTAAGTCTGGAGGGAGCTGATTCCAGAGGGTGGGTGCTCCCACAGAGAAGGCCCTCCCCCTGGGCGTCACCAGCCTACACTGCTTGGCTGATGGCACCCCGAGGAGGCCCTCTCTGTGGGAGCGCACTGGTCGATGGGAGGCAGTTTGTGGCAGCAGGCGGTCTCGGAGATACCTAGGTCCAATGCCATGGAGCGCTTTAAAGGTAGTAACAAGCACCTTGAAGCGCACCCGGTAGACCACCGGAAGCCAGTGCAGCTCGCGCAGGAGGGGTGTTATATGGGAGCGCCAATTAGCCCCCGAAACCAGGAGCTAGGTATGTCTAGCATAGCAAAGAGAAGGATCAGTGGGGTCTTGATAATTGTCTTCCAGGACTTGAAGGGCTGTTGCAGAGAAGAGGGGATTGGTTTATTCTCCAAAGCACCAGAGGGCAAGAAATAATGGATGGAAGAGATCCAATGTAGAAGTAAGGAGAAATTTTCTGATAGTGAAAATGATTAATCAATGGAACAGGTTGCCTCCTGAAGTGGTGGGTCCTCCATCACTAGAGGCTCCTGCCAGAAGACCTCCAAAGTTCTTCCAGGATTGTGATCCCATGTTCTGTATTCTATTTGATGCATATGTGTGATTCATTATTCATTGGCAGGTTTTTCAAGAGTGGCTAGCTATGATCTTTTCCCTAGGGCTGAATAGAGAATGACTAGCCCAAGGTCACTCAGCTGGTACCTTGGCTCTCCTATGTAACTATAGATGTTCAAGTTCACTCACAATTCATACAAATTCATTACATTTCACCCTGTAAAAGCCTCCTAATTTTCCAAGGACAGACTTTTTAAAATGTCAGCACAGCCCAATCTGATAATGTACTAATCTCAACTGCTATTCCTTTGAAGCTCTCGGAGCCCCAAATATGATTTTTATTTAATGAAAGTACAGCCCACAGCAACCTTCCCTTATTCCAAGTGAAAACCAAACAAAATTCATTAAGATTAAGTGCAGTGAGTCTAAGTATCTGATATAACACAAAATTGTACATAGGAACATATTTATCTTACACTGTTTTTGTAAAATAAAAATAAAGTTTTCTAATTTTCATTATTAAAAAATTGTTGCCAATGACCAGATTTTGTAAATTTGCAAGGGGGTGGAGATCCTATTTCAGAGTTGATATAACTAGGAGACATACTCTAGTTAGTATAATATAAACCAGGGGTCAGCAACCCGCGGCTCTGGAGCCGCATGTGACTCTTTCATCCCTCTGCTGTGGCTCCCTGTCGCTCAAAATATGTGTCACAACTACCAATGTGTGATACCCGCTGGCACGCAATTTATTGAGCTTTTTGACCCCGGTAGGCCAACCATGGATAAATCCAAGAAAAGAAACGTTTCAGAAGAAAACAGAACATTTAATTCAACTACATATGCTAGTTTTGTGGCCGCTCAGAAAATAGTCAGGCACGGGAAGGGTTTTGTGGCTCCCGGTGTTTTCTTTTCTGTGGGAAACGGGTCCAAATGGCTCTTTGAGTGTTTAAGGTTGCCGACCCCTGATATAAACATATATACCATTGCTGGTCCCATAATACCCTACCATTCATTATCACTTCTGAAGTTGTCTAAGTCAACTTCAGTCAACTGTTCCTTCAATCACTCTTTTTCCCCCCTTTTCTGACCCTTTCCTTTAGAACAGTGGTTCCCAACCTGGGGGTCGGGACCCCTTTGGGGGTCGAATGACCATTTCCCAGGGGTCACCCCAGCATCCTCAGCTTCCCCCCCCCCACTGCCAGAAGCCTGGCCATATTGGCTCAACTCGCCCGAGCTCTCCGACTGGTCGGGAGAGGTGCCATTCGGTGAGAGGCATTTGTGACGCCTGGTGGCCGAGCTTTGATGGCATCAGCTAAGGGGAGGGGCATCGCAAGATTGCACGCTGGAGAGTACAAGGCGGTTCTTAAGACATCTGTGGCCGCCCCTGTCTCCTGCTCGCAGCGGCAATTTTTTCCCACTGGTGTCGAAGGGAAAGGGAGTCACGGGAGGGAACGGCCAGCCAACGACCACTTAAGTTTCACAGCACATGACGGTGGGAAGGAGGACAGCTGGGTCGAAATCGTCTGTCTGCCCTCTCACCCTCGGCGAACAAAGAGGCAAACAGGGAGGGAGGGAAGAGAGAGACTGAGAGATATTAGCGCAGGGCTAGCCTGATCATACAGCCTTGCTGCTGAGGGCGCCACCGCTGGGGGCAGGAGGAGCTAAGCCAGAGGGAACTGGAGAAGGAGGTGGTGCCAGAGCATGGTCCATCACCGCCACCCTGCTCCATATGATCAGGCTAGCCCTGTGCTAATATCTCTCAGTCTTTCTCTTCCCTCCCTCCCTGTTTGCCTCTTTGTTCGCTGGATCTCCAAAATAATTTTATGGTTGGGGGTCACCACAACATGAGGAACTATATTAAGGGGTCACGACATTAGAAAGGTTGGGAACCACTGCTTTAGAACTTTCTGTCAGAATTCTAGCCTGCTGCTGGTATTTAATGGGCTGTTCCATCATTTCCAATTGCCCTTGGCTTCTTCTATTAGTTTAATTAATTACAGGAACAATTTAGATGATTATGTGCCATCAAGTCCTTTTTGACTCCTAGCAACGGCACAGAGAGATGTAGGGTAGCAAAAACGTGAAATTTTTATTCTAAGCTTGTTTGGGAGATAGAAATCAAGGTGCTTGCTTAGAACTTAAGAAGCTCAGTGTTTTGGCCAGGTCGAGTCCAGGGCAATTAGCAGCCGATCCCGAGGATTCAGAGGTAGTGAGGGTGCAGTACAGAAGACCGGTGTTCCTGGCACCAGAGACGGAGAGTGAAGAGGACGTGGGGTCAGAGGCTGGCGAACAATTAGAACCTGATGCATCTCCTGAGATTAGTGACTCAGGAGAAGAGGAGGAGGCTCTTCTGGATGCCAGAGCACGCAGGTTCTCAGAGACATGAGTGGCTAATCAGGAGGAGGCTTCCTCGTGAGTAGTAATGCAGGGCTTGACCACACCCTGAGGGTATTTAAGGGTCTGTCACGAGGGGCTTCGTTGCAGAGAACAACCCTGTTCTGTGGTTTCAGCATTTTGTTCTTGTGTCTGCATCTCGGATTATCAACAGTTAACACTTTTCCTGTAATTAATGAGAGCTTGGATTTCCGCCAAAACCTCCATGAGGTGAGATAAGGTTCCTTAATTGCTCTTTCAGATTCTAGCCAAATACTGGGAAGACTTTGTAAATGACTGATATTCTTTTCAAAAAACTCAACTCTGGCTAAGAACTTATTTGCAGTAAAACAATATTGTTTCCAATTCCTTCTTGTGCATCTTATTTTGGGGGCATACCCGTGGGGACAGAACACTCAGAAGGCATTTTCGTAGTTTATTTAGCATCTCTCTTATAAAGGCAATGTGCGCTCCTCCAGGTATGGCTTAGGTATCACACCTTAGCTACTTGTGTATTTGATCCAGGAATCAGATCCAGGGGAAGGGGTTGTCAATCACTTATTAGAATAGCTAAGTCACATTTTATAAGCTTTTTTTCCCCAACTGATTCCAATTCTTTGAAACAGGACTTCTACCTCGATTACACTTAAAATTTATTAATACATGAATAAAGTATTAGTGAACTGTATTTTAATTAATCAAATATTGAAGCTATTCTCTATTCCAGTGATTCTCATAGGGACCCCTAATTCCCAAAGATCCCTTCAGAGGGTCCGCAAGCTCAAATCAATTAATATTGTAAAATTTTTACAGTTTTAATTTCGAATACAGTAAGTATCAATAAACATAATCCACGTAAACCAAAGCTCTTTGGGGGAAGGGAAGGGTCCTTAATCATTTTTAAGAATGTAAAAGTTTCTTGAGACCAAAATGTTTGAGAACTGCTGCTTTACACAATATTCGGTTTAGTGTTTGCCGGTTCTCCAAACTACTCAAAATTTCTGCTACCGGTTCTCCGGACTACTCAAAATTTCCACTACCGGTTCTCCAGAAGCTGTTAGAGCCTGCTGGATTTCACCCCTGTAATGTATGTATGTATGTATGTATGTATGTATGTATGTATGTATGTATGTATGTATGTATGCATGCATGCATGCATGCATGCATGCATGTATGTATTTCCTCTACATAATACAGAAAAACCAAGGACAATGTTGTTCATCACAAAACAGGCATAAGAATCCTTCCCTGCCCAATGTCAGTATAATTATTCGCTCGGGATTTATCATGCCCTTTTCTACCAGACTCAAAAATATTTATCATGCTGGTAAACATTGTCTAAGTTTGGGCTAGGTGGATTACTGTTTTGTAAGTTGATTTCTTTAGATTGGGGGGTGTTTCTTTGCTCTTCTTTAAAGGAAATTGAACTGCTGAAGAAGACATCCATTATAACCATAAATGTTGAAAAACACTAAATGGATTTTTGTGATAAAAGGGCTACACAAAACCCTTGAAAGAGAACTAGTTGAACTTTTCTGAGAACTGTTCCAGACTGCCTGCGAGAACCTATACAGTTTAAGAGCTCAGTGCAGGAAACAGAAAAGTTCTTACAAAGTATGTAGAAAATCACAGTTCCAGAGAACTCCAAAATGTGGCCCAAAGCAGTTATCAATTGCCCCATTCACAGAAGAAAAGGTTTTGCACCAGCGGTGAAATCTACTTACCTTTCCTACCAGTTTGGAACTGCATGCTTCACACGGTTTTTCACCCCCGCTCCGTTCATGCGCGGGCTTTTTCACCCTCTGCGCATGCACAGAAGGCTTTGTGCATGCGCAAATGGTTTAAAAATGGCAGCATCTGGGTGGGTGGGTGGAGCCTCGCTCTGCCGCTGCTACCAGTTCTCCCAACCACCGGCGCCTGCCGCTACTGTGCACCCGAACCGGGCCGAACCAGTAGCATTTCACCCCCTGTTTTGCACACTCCTATTTGTGATGGCCATCAGGGAATTAAAGTGTTGGCTGAGCCAATGTGTCCTTTAAAAACCACTGTATGGAACATTGCAGCCAAAATCACATCAAATCAAACAAGTTCCCAAACTCAGCAAATAAACTCTAAGTTTCAAACCTTAGATACTACGCTACCTATGTGGTAGCAATTTCAGACAATAAAGTAGTCCGTTCTGGAGATACAACTTGGTGTGAAAGAGATGTACTTTATTAATCCCAGAATTACTCATCGTTGTTCTATTAAATAAGATGACTGCTGTGACTTAGTCTGATCATTTAATTTCTGCCTTTCTGTACCTGTTATGTATAGATATTTCAGTTCGTTTTTAAGCCGAGCAAGAATGACAGGGAGGTCGAATCCCGAGTTTTCTTTCATTTTTAAACTCTTGACTGCTGAATTGAGCACCTCATTTGCATGAATATTAATCTGTTAAGATAAGCGAAAGAGTAGCCCTTGCTGGAATACATTATTAGTGGAGATTGAGAATGAAAGCAAGGGTAGGCAGTGTGATAGAATGCTTAAGGGGTTGGAACTACCCTGTTTTCCTAAAAATAAGACCCAATCGGAAAATAAGCCCTAGCATGAGTTTTCAGAATGCTCGCAATAATAAGCCCTACCCCAAAAATAAGCCCCAGTTAAGATCATCAACCAGACAGATGCCTTTAGTACCGTATTTCCCTGAATATAAGACCTAACCAGAAAATAAGCCCTAATGCATCTTTTGGAACAAAAATTAATATAAGACCTGGTCTTATTTTGGGGGAACATGGGTAAGATTGGGGAATCTGGTGCATATTCCCTCTAAACTGGTCTCTACATGACAGTTTCCCTGACCCTACATCCCATTCCTGCTGCTTTGAGCTCCCAAAGAAAAACCAGGAATAACTGAAGAACACTTTATTCAAACATGTTAAAAGCAGAAAGTAGCTTATTAAGGACCCCTTATCTCAGGAGAAGGCAAATAAACAATTAGTGGGGGGGTATGCCAAGTGAAGGAAATTTATGACTAAGTGTGGAGTTGAAATGGGACCTGCTCTGTTCTATTCCAGCTGGTCTTCCTCCCACCTGGGTGTCCTTTATATGCCTCCAATTATATAAGTCAGTTAATGGTTGCCATCTCTATGGTTATGAACACTGCGCATTGCTTTATTCCATGTTAGGCTCGTTCAAGTTCGTAATTATTAAGCATGGAGCCATAGGACATTAGCTAAAATTAATTTGCAAAACAAGACACAAACAACCAACTTAATCTTCACTGAGTTCATGCACAAAATTCATTGCCGTAATGAATTTATGACATAGATGTCTACACTTAAATCAGCGGGACCAACACTTTGATTGATGGATCAGGGTCATCTGCTTCTATAATCCAAGTCAAAGTGGCGGTATCCAAACCTTGTTGATAGATATGGGATAGTCTCCAAAATGGATACCAACTTAATTCACTATTTCAATATTGCTGAAAAATAAGATTTGGGACACGGATGATCAAATTCAATTTGTTTTCTTATCCAAAGTATCTTTGGTCAAATTATGAGGAACATTTTCATTTTGGTTTTCTCTTTCTTTCTTTCTTTCTTTCTTTCTTTCTTTCTTTCTTTCTTTCTTTCTTTCTTCTTTCTTTCTTTCTTTCTTTCTTTTCCTTCCTTAATCCCTCCCTCTCTCCCTCCCTTCTTTCTCCTTCCTTCCTTCCTTCCTTCCTTCCTTCCTTCCTTCCTTCCTTCTTTTTCTCTCTCCCTCCCCCCTCTCTCTTTCTCTTCTCTCTTTATGTATGTGTGAGTGTGTGCGCGTACATGCATGACTCTGTGTGTGTGTGTGCGTGTGTATTTCCTCTACTAGAAATACAATTCCATGAGTTGTAAGAATACATGTTTGTCTAAGCCCTATAATTGTATTACAAAGTGTAAAGTTCTTCTATGCCATTTTGATATAATTCCTATGATCAATTTATTTTTCAAAATGGATTCTTTTTATATGATAGAATGTGAATTTCTATATATCTGCTCCAGGACAAGAATACTCAAATCTTCACCTGATACATACCAATAATATTCTAAAAAATTGCATCTAGACTTCTTGGGAGAAAAGGCTAGTACATATTAGTACATAAAAGTAAAAAGTTGAGGCTGTAATGTTACTACCTTATTCTACTGCAATCAAAAGAATTCAAAATCGCCATTTCCTCCAATTCAACTGGGGTTCGGGAGGCAGAGAATAGATGGGGGCGGGGCCAGTCAGAGGTGGTATTTCCCAGTTCTCCGAACTATTCAAAATTTCCGCTACCGGTTCTCCAGAACTGGTCAGAACCTGCAGAAACCCACCTCTGACTGAAGGGCAAACTGAAGGGCAAAGAACAGATACAGGTAGTCCTTGACTTACAACTGTAATTGAGCCCACAATTACAGATAGTCCTCGCTTTACAACAGTACATTTAGTGACCACTCAAAAATTACAATGGCACTGAAAACAAGTTACTTATGTATGACCATTTTTCACACTTACGACCGTTGTGGCATCCCCATGGTCACGCGATCAAAATTCCAACGCTTGGCAATTGACTCATATTTATGACGGTCGCAGAGTCCCAGGGGTCATGCGATCCCCTTTTGCGACCTTCTGACAAGCAAAGTCAACGGGGAAGCCAGATTCGCTTAACAATCGTGTTACGGTTAACAACTGTAGTGATTCACTTAACAAGGCTGTCAAGAAAGTCAGTTAAATGGAGCAAAGTTCACTTAACAAACATCTCACTTAGCAACAGAAACTTTGGGCTCCATCATGATCGTAAGTCAAGGATTACCTGTACAGTTGTAAGTCAAGATGTTAAGTGGATCTTCACGACCGTGGCCAATTTTATGGCCTTTTTAGCAGTGGTCATTAAATGGAAATGTAAAAAAGAGCAAGGCACCTTCTTTCACACGTGGTGGTCATGCCCCAAAGAAAAGAAATATTGGACAAAAATGCATATTTGGTTACAGGAAATAGTAGGAACAAGAGTAGAATTTACCCCAGAACTCTTTTTACTAAGTATATTTAAAAGGCAACACGACAAAAGTGTCACGGTGTAATTTATTGCCTGTTACATGTATATGCAGGGAGATGCATCCCTATCTAATATAATGGTTTATTCCTGAGCACGTGATTGATATGTTCTTGTACGCATGTGTGCATTCCTGAATCTCCGTTCTACCCTTCTTCTTCTGGCTTCCAATGGAGGAAGTCGCATTTTATAGCAGAGATGTAAACAAATGAGATTTTATTGTTTTTGTACCGAAATAAATATTTTAATTAGACTTTTAAACTACGGTTTCTTTTCTAATGTCTGAATTCACGGGAAAAGATCAACATCACCACTGT
The DNA here is from genome assembly GCA_023053685.1 of Diadophis punctatus similis. Taxonomy (NCBI): domain Eukaryota; kingdom Metazoa; phylum Chordata; class Lepidosauria; order Squamata; family Dipsadidae; genus Diadophis; species Diadophis punctatus. The sequence goes on from JALIGW010000017.1 coordinate 18,946,694, forward strand.
GAGATTTATTCTCACTCCGTCAAAAAGCACCAAGTATCTGATTATACACATCACAACAGCTGCTAGGATCGCTTACGCGCAGTGCTGGAGAAATCCTAATATACCTACTGAAAATATGATAATCAAGAAGATATGTGATTGTGCAGAAATGGACAATAACCATTGAACTTAAGAGGACAAAAGGACTCAGATTACTATGAAATATGGGAAAAGTGGTACAAATGGACTAACAATAGAAAATCAAAGAGGAAATGTGGGACGAAGACATAAAATCGGAAAACATTGTAAAATGATGTATAAATTGTACAAATATAATAATGATGTATATAAAAGGCTGTAGATCTGCTTGAAAGAAATGTTATGATATGTAAAGTGTGAAAAATCAATAAAAACATATTTTAAAAAATGGACAAAAGACTCGTTAAACAAACCACACCAAGAGAAATGTGGCAGTCATTAAGCAAATCCATTGTTTGCTATGGGGTGACTTTTGCTGGAAACCAGAATGCTGGTTTCTGTCAAAAATCTCATAAAAACATCTCTAGAGCTGAGATGCTGCAGTGGTTAAATGCAGCACTGCAGGCTACTGCTAGTTCAGCAGTTCAGCTGTTCAAATCTCACTGGCTCAAGGTTGACTCAGCCTTCCATCCTTCTGAGGTCGGTAAAATGAGGACCCAGATTGTTGGGGGCAATATGCTGAACTCTGTAAACTGCTTAGAGAGGGCTGTAAAGCACTATGAAGCAGTATATAAGTCTAAGTGCTATTGCTATAAACCACAGTCACATGACCACAAGTTCCTGCAAACATAAGGTGACCAGACGTCCCGATTTTGGCGGGACAGACCCGCTTTTTAATGGTTTGTCCCGCGTCCCGCCCGCCCTCTTAGAAAGTCCCGATTTTTTGAAAGGGGCGAGGGAGGGCTGGGGGGCGGGCTCTCCCCTGCAGGGACGGCCGGCCGCGGCTCATGGGGGGCGAAAGACAAATACAATTTTCGGCGGGCACGGCTTTGCAAGGGCTCTTCACAAGTTTGGCAAGTTTCACAAGAGCCGTTCGCGTGCAGGGCAGTTTATAAATAGCGGCCGCCAGGTAGGGAGCCGGCCGGGGTTGCACAGGGCTGGGGGAGGCTCGCTAGCCCGGCAGCTCCGGCCGCAGGAAAGAGCGGAGGGGGTGCCGTACTGGGAAGGGCCAGCAGTCGCCGCCGCCTGAGGGGACCCCCCCACCCGCCCGCCCGCTTCGCTGCAGGGGACGCTGCACCGGATCCCGAGTCGCGCCGGCTCTCCTGCGGCCACGATGCCCGCCGACCTGATGGAGAAGAGCTCCTCCTCGCCCGCGGTGGCCATCCCGGCCAGCGCCGGAGGAGTCAACGCAGGACGCCCGCCCGCCGCCCACAGCTGAGAGGCCTGCTGCTGCTGCTGCTGCGGCTGGGCCCCCAGTCCCGGCGGCGGGAAGGCTGCGGCGGCGGCCCCAGCCTGCTGAGCCAGCGCCGGCCCGAGGGTCATGGATGCGACTCCTTCGCTCGGGCCGCCCCTGGAAGGTGGAGAGGCGCCTGATGCAGCCCCGCCCTCTCGAAAAGGCCGGCGTCGCGGTGGGTGGGGCGGCCCGAGCGAAGGAGTCACATCCATGACCCTCGGGCCGGCGCTGGCTCAGCAGGCTGGGGCCGCCGCCGCAGCCTTCCCGCCGCCGGGACTGGGGGCCCAGCCGCAGCAGCAGCAGCAGCAGGCCTCTCAGCTGTGGGCGGCGGGCGGGCGTCCTGCGTTGACTCCTCCGGCGCTGGCCGGGATGGCCGCCGCGGGCGAGGAGGAGCTCTTCTCCATCAGGTTGGCGGGCATCGTGGCCGTGGGAGAGCCGGCGCGACTCGGGATCCGGTGCAGCGTCCCCTGCAGCGAAGCGGGCGGGCGGGCGGGGGTGGTGGCCCCCTCAGGCGGCGGCGACTGCTGGCCCTTCCCAGTACGGCACCCTCCCCCCCGCTCTTTCCTGCGGCCGGAGCTGCCGGGCTAGCGAGCCTCCCCCAGCCCTGCGCAACCCCGGCCGGCTCCCTACCTGGCGGCCGCTATTTATAAATTGCCCTGCACGCGAACGGCTCTTGTGAAACGACATTAGCGGTCTTTTGCCCTCTGCGCATGCGCAGCGTTCTGCGCATGCGCAGAGGGCAAAACCCGGCGTCCAGGCGGCCCCGCCCCCTTCGGTGTCCCGCTTAAAAAAAAAAAATCTGGTCACTTTATGCAAACAACCACAAATGCAAGGAAACCACCAAGCTCAGAAACGACCAAGGACCCCACAATTCAATCCTGAGCTACAAATATTCTCTCCCCTCCGTAGCAAGGGTCATCTTAGAAGAGACAAATTATTTTTCACTTTATACAGCAAGCAATATGCTGTGAGTATTTTTGCATATGTGTGTGTGTTTGTAAGAAAAGAAATATTATAAGGTCATTCAATTAATTTATAAGGTTAATCAGGATTTAAGCCAGGAGATAAAGAAAATGCATAAAACCCTTCGGGAACAACAAAGATATGAATTACGGTCAGTCCCAGTTTTTCACATCTGTTACTTCACTAAGGCACAGAAAATGCATTGGGGAAAAGGAGAAAGGTTTGATTAAAAGTTATTTACTGAATGGTTGAACTGCTAAACCATCTCGGTCTACGTATTAAACGGTGGTTCCTAAAATAGAATATATATAGCAGTCCATAAGCTACGTAGCCTCTTACATTCTATACAGGCTATAAATATAGGATTTTAAACACATGGCAGCTTGCTGAAGCCGGAACATCAGATGCTTCGCGGTAATATAATTTGCAAAATTGAGGAACAAATATGCCTATTAAACTAAGGTAAATACATAAAAAGATCCAAAATATCATCTTGATATTTTTATATTTATTTGTTTTTTAAAAAAAAATTAAGGAAAATAATTCATCTACCACTATTATGTGGGACAAGAGACGCGGTGGCTCAGTGGCTAAGATACTGAGCTTGTCGATCAGAAGTTCGTCAGTTCAGCAGTTCGAATCCCTAGTGCCGCGTAATGGGGTGAGCTCCCGGTATTTGTCCCAGCTTCTGCCAACCTAGCAGTTCGAAAGCACGTAAAAAATGCAAGTAGAAAAATAGGGACCACTTTGGTGGGAAGGTAACAGCGTTCCGTGCGCCTTCGGCGTTTAGTCATGTCGGCCACATGACCACGGAGACGTCTTTGGACAGTGCTGGCTCTTCGGCTTAGAAACGGAGATGAGCACCACCCCCTAGAGTCGGGAACGACTAGCATGCATGTGCAAGGGGAACCTTTACCTTTACCTATTATGTGGGACAGTTGAGTAAAACCCAAATCAAAGAAATCCAAGCCAACTAATGTATCTTCTCTCGCTAGCTCAAAAAGAATACACACACACACACACATGCACACACACACATATATATACACATACACATACTGTATATTCATATATATGTGTTGTGTGTGCATGATGTATGTATATATATTACACACACACAAACACACATTTCTACATACGAAGAGAGAGACAGAGACATAGGGACACACAGAGAGAGAGAATACATACTTTAATGTATCTCAACCTTGACTGTTTGAAGACAGGTGGACTTCAATTCCCAGAATCCCCCAGCCAGCAGAAGAGTTGAAGTCCACCCACCTTCAGGCAGCCAAGGCTGAGAAACAGAATACAGAATAACAGAGTTGGAAAGACCCTGGAGGTCCTCTAGTCCAACCTCCTGCCTAAGAAGGAGACCCTATAGTACCATTCCAGACAAATGGTTGTCCAATTTCTTCTTAAAAACCTCCAGTGATGGAGCACCCACAACCTCTGGAGGCAAGTTGTTCTACTGACTAATTGTTCTCATTATCAGGAAATGTCTTCTTCATTCTAGGTCTCTCTTTGTTTGGTTTCCATCCATTGCTTCTTGCCTTGCCATCTGGTGCTTTGGATCACTGACAGAGACTACTACAGCTTTTGTGTCTTGGTCTGCCCCTTGGGCGTATCACATCTATGAACTGTCATCTGTGGCTATGCAATATCGGATGCATTGCTTGGAAACATGCTTCAGAAACACACTCTGACAGATCCTTCTTGTTTAAATGCCCACCCTGTTTTGTTTTCTTGATTCAGCTTTTATTGGAAACCTCACTTCAAGTAACGTCTCATACATTTCCATTTTGAGAAGAAGGTACAGAATGGATGTGGATGAGCTGCACAGAGCATTAACTAAAGTGAAAAGTGTGACTGAAGATAAATATTAACCATGTGGATGTTGGCAGAATCAGATTACATCGGCCAGCTTTGTTCTCTTGGCTTGCTTTCCCGTATCTAGTAGCTGGCCTAAATGGCATATTAACCAGATGGCACCTTAATCAAATGGCTCATTAATGCAGATGGAATCACACTGCAGCTTTTGGGCATCAGCCAAACCAAAGTGGTTTGTGCGATAATATCCCATTGGCACTTATAGAGCAGGAAACACAGCCTTAAGTAACTTAAGTAATAAGGAAAGTAGGTATTTCCTTGCACAAGTCTGCTTACTAAATTTGATCCCACCCAGGTCTGCTCACCTCCATTTGTGTGGTTCAGCCATGTTGTACAGACACCAGGACTGTGTTAAATTTACGTTTTACCGACAAAGAAATAAAGGGAGACTAGTATAGATCTATTTCAAGTTATTTAGCTCTCATCAACTAGCCATACCCTTCTGGGATTCGAACCCGGGCTACTTACATATACTAGGTAGATGTATTAACCTCTAAGCCACAGGCTGTCCTAGCTTTGTCAGCTATACCAAGGGAGAGATTAAGTGTTTTCTATCAGGGTAACCTGGACTACCCAATTATGGGATGGAGCATACTGCTTCCACTTTCGTCTTTCAGCCCCAATCCAGGAGCCTTCACAGGCAGCAGCGGAAGCAATATGCTCCATCCTATAGCTGGGTAGACCAGGATGCCATGATAGACCGGTCTCACCAGAAAAACACTTAATCTCTCCCCTGGTATAGCCAAAAAAGCAAAGAGAGCCCATGGCTTAGAAGTTAATACATCTACCTAGTATATCAAGTAGCCTGGGTTCGAATCCCAGAAGGGTATGGCTAGCTGATGAGAGCTAAATAGCTTGAAATAGATCTAGATTAGATTAACACAGTTGGAAGGGACCTTGTAGGTCATCTAGTCCAACCCCCCCCCCGCCCAAGCAGGAGACCTTACATCATTTCTGACAGATGGCAGTCCAGTCTCTTCTTGAAAACCTCCAGTGATGAAGCTCCCACAACTTCTGAAAGCAAGCCATTCCATTGGTTGATTGTTCTCACTGTCAGAAAGTTCCTCCTTATTTCTAGGTGAAATCTCTCCTTGATTGGCTTCCACCCATTGTTCCTTGTCTGGCCTTTGGGTGCTTTGGAAAATAGGTTGACCCCCTCCTCTCTGGGGCAGCCCCTCCAATATTGGAAGAGATTTCAAAAAGATTGGAGCAAGAAAATATTCCTAATCCTGGCAAAAATGGTTTTAGAGCCTATCTCGTAATAATTACATGAACATTTGATCAGTTGCTAAGACCGAAAAGAGACATCTATAAATCAAATTTATAGATTTATAAATCTATTAATCAGACAGTGTATGCTTAACATTCCCTTGCAAATCAACCGAAGCAAAACACCATTTTAAGCTTCTCCTGTAAAACAATACCCCAGAGGCAACCATTGATATACATAAAAATAACATTAATACTTTTAATTTTAACAATTAAGCCAGTAAGCATCAGAGATTAGAATTAGCACCTCCATGAAAATTGAGAGTTGGAATGGGAGGAAGACACGTGTCTCTGTCTCTCCAGTAAAATCATTTGAAACTCCAAGTTATTAAAATAAAAAAATTATCTCAGTAATGGGGTGAGAGACAAGGAAGATTTCTAGCAACAGTGAAAAACCAGTCTTGCCTAACACCATTTAAATTTGAATGTCTGGGACCATATACGCAATTTGCAATGAAAGTTGAAGCTATGAAAAAGTCCATGACCAACATTAAAATTTAGAATGCATTTTAATAATACAAATTCTGCAACACATTCAAAGGGCTGTCATTTCTAAGTTTGGTCAGTTTCAAAAGCATTTGACAGATCGTTTATAAAAATCAGAGAAATTGCAACTATAATTTCTCATCTCTGTAATCCTGACACAAGAAAGGTATGGTGTAGAGATGGAAATTAATTGTAGCAGAAAGAAAAACACCCCAAATCCAGAACTTAGTAGAACTATGGACTCCAGAAACAGACTTTGCAATTTCAAAGATTTTTACAGAGGATTAAGGGAACAGAATATTTCAAAAATCATCTAAAAATGAATTTTTGGATCATAAGAATCTCATCGATGCTGTCCACATATGGAAGCAGCTGTCTGTCTCTCCTGAAAGATCATGATTTTACAGGTAGAAATTATTTATTACAAATACCAAATTATTTATTTACTATAGATACAGTAGCTCCATCACATAGTTGAAAGTCTCTAAATGGGCAGAAGACATCTAGTCCAGGGCTGGGTTCTAACTTACCTCGCTGCCGGTTCGTTTCCTCCCGCGCCGCGTGGCCACACCGCGTGGCCGTGCGCATGCGCAGTGGGGAAAAAAAAATCCAATTTTTTTTTTTAAAAGCTGAAAACAAGACGACAATCACATGCACAGTGCCGGAAACTCGGCTTCTGCACATGTGCAGAAGAAAAAAAACCCAGGAAAAATCCCCCCCAAATAAAAATAAAATTCAAAAAAAAGAGATGGCGGCGCTCACAGACCGGCACTGACCGAACCAGTTCCATGACATCATCGTGACATCACCAGCGGGTCGCTACCGGTTCAGGCACCCTGAGCAGAACCAGGAGGAACCCACCTCTGATCTAGTCATTGTTAAAATATTTTATGTTCTAGCAGCCTCACTCCTGATGAAAATAAAACTTTGGTTTTTATTTTCTCATTCCTCTTTAGCCTGTCAACTGAAGATGCTTGCATTCCTTTCTAAATAATCTACATTTTCTATATTCCTTTCCAAATAATTCCCACAAATTAAGCCGTGATGTTCCTAACACAGCAAACAATCCAGAACTGACCAGTGTAGGACCAGTTCATATTTTTAATATAATCTTTCTTTTTATGTCAGTTACTTCGTCAGTATATACCTTTTTTCCTATCTGTCGTGTTTTCTTGCCAAAGCTAACCCCTATAATCCATACCGTTTCATATTAATAATTTTTATAATTAAAAAAGATACAGTCACCCAGTTAGTGGTGAGGCACTTAAAATGTTTTTGAAATCTATACTTCCATCTGTGACTTTTGGAGCGCATCAGAATTATGAAGCGCCTCCTCATTGGGTCTATGACAATTTGCCATGGCCAGCTTACTATGGCCAACTCACCACAGCCAAGTCACCATAGTAAACTCACCATGGCAACTCGCCACAGCCAACTCGGCACGGTCAACTCACTATGGCCAACTCACCATGGCCAACTCACCACGGCCAACTCACCATGACTAACTCACCATGGCCAACTCACCATGGCCAATTCACCACAGCCAACTCACCACGGCCAACTCACCATAGTAAACTCACCATGGCCAACTCGCCACAGCCAACTTGGCACAGTCAACTCACTATGGCCAACTCACCACGGCCAACTCACCATGGCCAACTCACCACGGCCAACTCACCATGGCCAACTCACCACGGCCAACTCACCACGGCCAACTCACCTCGGCCAACTCACCATGGCCAACTCACCATGGCCAACTCGCCACGGCCAACTCACCACGGCCAACTCACCACGGCCAACTCACCACGGCCAACTCACCACGGCCAACTCACCACGGCCAACTCACCACGGCCAACACACCACGGCCAACTCACCACGGCCAACTCACCTCGGCCAACTCACCACGGCCAACTCGCCACGGCCAACTCGCCACGGCCAACTCGCCATGGCCAACTCGCCACAGGACAAGAGTTACACTAATATCAAAGAAATGGTGGAATAGAATCATTAAAGAAAGGATGCAAAAGGAGGGACAAGATTGAAATGTGAATGGCAAAAATTAAAATAATTGTTTATTTATTTTAAATAATTAAATAAATTTGTTAAATTGACCCGCAGCAAGTTTTCCCACGATGAGTTGGCAGTGGTGAGTTGGCTGTAGTGAGTTGGCCTCAGCGAATTGGCTGTAGCGAGTTGTCCCATTCCACTCCCCATTCCATGCTATAGCTTCCTGATTATAACATTGCGACTTCAATTTGCTGTGTCGCATTTAACACTGAAGTTCAATTTTTGTCTCCACTCTTTGAAAGGGAGCCTAATACTTATCTTATGAGATTCAACTAAGAAAGGGCCCAAATTTCAAAGCCATCATTTCTCATTACACCTTGCTGCTGAATTAATCTATTCCGTTGGGTGTGCAATGACAAAGGTTCTTGATACACAGATTAAATCTCTTTTCAATCTACTCTACGTCACCTGGCACCTTCACCTCCCATCAAACTGAATATAGGACCCATTCATTTGGAACACTCTATTAGTTCGCTGTTAATAGAAGAATGACCTGTCTTTTCAAGGAACAATTACTTTCAACTTGGCCTGGTATTTTTGCCTCTCTGCACGGTTGCTAGTGAGTTCTGACATTAGCTCAAGATAAATATACATTCTTCAATTGCAGCAATTTTTTTGGAACATACTTCGCAGATACTCTAGAACAGTGATGGTTAACCTTTTTGGTGCCGAGTGCCCAAAGCGTGCACGCATGCATGCAAATGCACACGTGCATGCCCCAATCCTCAAAATGCAATGCAAGCACACACACCCCACCAATGCAAGTAGGTTGCGCTGGGGGGGAAACTGCAGAGATCAGGGAAGGCATGGGCGGCAGAAATGGAGGAGAAAGATAGGTTGCGCTGGGGGGGGGACTGCAGAGATTGGGGAAGGCATGGGCAGCAGAAATGGAGGAGAAAGGTAGGGCGCGCTGGGGTAGGAACCTGTGGAGGTCGGAGAAGGCCCCGCCCCCTGCGCACACACGGCAGAGACATGAAGACCAGCTGGCCGGCGGGAGGTGCGTGCACATGCAAGATGGAGCTGGGCTGGGGCGATGCCTGGCGTACCCACAGAGAGGGCTCTGCATGCCACATGTGGCACGCGTGCCATAGGTTCGCCATCACGGCTCTAGAATGTACTTTTTGTTGGATTGCAACCTATAAAAAGACAAGAAAGCCTGAAGGAAGAATCCAAAATAGAAGATAGAAGAAAAGCACTATGTTCCAATTTGAAATGGCCAATTTCAAACATGAAAAGAGAAAAGCAAGGCAGATCAAGCATATACATTATTAGAAATATTTGGAACATAAAGGATATCTTAAAGGTATATTGAGCTATTTGTAAAAACTTAATTAAAAAATTACATTCCTCAAATGATGACCTGTACCTCAAAGTAATCTTGATGACTATTTAACTCATCAGTTAAGAGTGATTTAAATTGTTGAATACATTTAATTAACCCTATACTATACCCTGTATTTAATTATTGTTTTATACCTTGTTATATAGGCTTCTCTCTTTTTTTAGATTTTTATTATTATTTTATTTTAGCTTTTACATGATTTTAACCATATATTCGATTTTTAAAATGCTTTTGACCTTGGGTATTTTACAGTTGATTTTTCAGCTTTTAAAATGTTTAATTGTTTGTATCCCATCCTTCTTATGCCTGTCTATGACCTAATAAAGATCTGATTGGTCATTAAAACTTTCCCTAGTTTTTCAACAAGTTCTTTTCCAGTGTCATGGATTCTATTGCTTTTCCTTCTAGTGAGGCCTTCTATTTTTGAGAGGAAATTTGCAAGAATATATCTCTATTGCTATTTCACAATGAGGGTAATTAAGTAATAAGCATGGGGCAAACATCCTTCAACCAGGTAGGCTTGAGACTAAGATGAAATAGACATCAGCCTAGGGGACCAAAGCTTTTTGGGTGGGCAACAACACCTTTCCTCCTGCACCATTCTAAAAATGCAAGTCTTAGTGGCACCATCGGTCAATGTGACTAAGCGGCTACATTATATCCACAGGCCTGCACAACCTAGAAGATATTGGGAATCTGTGTGAGAAGCCATTAAAGGCTGAACCGCTGCAGCATGTCCTTCGATAAACAGGCTGAACTGCAGGGGTGGTTTCTGGATTTTCCCGCTGCTGGTTTGCTCAGGGATGCACCGCGCACCTGCTTCATGTGTGCGCGCATACGCGCACATGCACAGTACTTTTTAAAAAAGCTTCTGTACATGCGCAGAAGCAAAAAACAAGATGGTGCCACCTAGGACGCCACCGAGAAAACTGGCTTGGGGGCGTGGCAGGCTTGGGTCACTGCCGGTTCCAGTGACCCAGGCCACCAAGTTACTACCGGTTCTATAGAACTGGTCCAAACCGGGAGGAACCATCCTCTGCTGAACTGTATCATCTAGAAGACCCAAAGTAATTTTAGTAGAAGACCTACTAATTGATTCACCATCCAGTCATGTGACTTCAATTGCTACTCCTTGAGTAACCAAGGCAATGAATGCTACTCGCCAGAGGCATGGTGGCGCAGTGGTTAGAATACAGTATTGCAGGCTGACTCTGCCCACTGTAAAGCGGTATATAAGTCTAAGTGCTATTGCTATTGATTCAGCCTTCCATCCTCCCAAGGTCAATAAAATGAGGACCCAGATTGTTGGGGGCAACAGGCTGACTCTGTAAACTGCTTAGCGAGGGCTGTAAAAGCACTGTGAAGCAGTATATAAGTTTTAGTGCTATTACTATTGCTATTGACTCAGCCTTCCATCCTTCCAAGGTCAATAAAATGAGGACTCAGATTGTTGGGGGCAATAGGCTGACTCTATAAAACCACTTAGAGAGGGCTGTAAAGCACTGTGAATTGGTATATAAGTCTAAGGGCTATTGCTAAATACTATTGCTCAGAGTTGGGCTGCACTTTCTTTAACAAAGGGTTCGCTGGTTGTGAGCATGCGCGCGCACTCGCTTCGCTTGCCCCTTTGGGAGAGAAATGGAGCTTCAAATAGGCTCCTAATCAGCTCAGGCAGCTCTGGTGAGAACTGCAGGGACGGTGCAGAACGCAGCTGGGCCAGCCAACAAGCCAGAAAGTAAGTTATAAATGGATAGCATAGAACCGGGGCAGGTGGGCGGGCCCAACAGCGATGAGAGCTAAGGATTCGCCCGAACCCTTGCAACCATGCAGCAGCTCATCACTGCTATTGCTACTATGCTTTCTAGAAAGATATATGTTTATTTTATCTTCCCTCACAATGTAACACTGTCTCTTTCCCACACAGGCAAAAAAATAGTCATATTGTTACAGTGTCATCTAAATATGTATGGTAAGAATAACATAAATCAGCCTAACCTACAGACAGACAAAGGTGGGATAAAAAAAAATCCCATCTATTAAATAAATAAACGGGGGATGAGAAGGCCTGTGTACCTAGATCACTAAATAAATATATGGAGTGTCTCTCTCTCTCTCTCTCTCTCTCTCTCTCTCTCTCTCTCTCTCTCTCTCTCTCTCTCTCTCTCTCTCTCTCTCTCTCTCTCTCTGTGTGTGTGTGTGTGTGTGTGTGTGTGTTCCAGACCTGGAAATCCTAACCCTGAATAGTAATGAATTTTTATTCCTAAATAGCAAATAACACAGAGGAAAAAAGAAGATGAGAAGAAGGAGAAAGAGGAGGAATTATATTACTTCACTGAGAACTAAAGAAATCCAGATTTCAATATCAAAGCCACTTCACAGCTAAGGTACTCGGTGACTTTTATATTGCTCTGAGCAATTTTTAGGTGCAGCCATGCAAACCAAGTGCTGTTTGTCACAGGAACAAAAGCTTTCCAATTACCTTACATGGGCCGATCAATATTTCACTAATGTTCCATTCCATCTATGTCCCTGGCAACTAAATGTTGATTAAAATATAAAAAGTTCTTCTCAAATTCTGTTTTTCAGTTCTTTTCGGATCTCCATCGGGAGGTTTTCGCCCTAGACTTAGAAATTTTTGGTCTTTATGGAGAAAAAAAATAAATAAATCATAGATTGGACAGGTGACCCCTACAATACTTTTGGCCAGTGGAATCTGCAGACTTTGGAAAACTTGCTGAATGCATCCACCTGTCTGATAGCCCAGGAAAGCATGACCAGTCACGAAAGGTGGACCAACTTGATGCCAGTCTGGTGAGGTAGCCCATCACCTTTTTCTGGTTCACCCATCCTTGATTGGGGTGGGGGGGAAGCAGGCATTTTTCCAATGGACTGAGCTGGAGGAATGTACCATTACTAATAAAGAATATTTGTAGCTCAGGGTGGAAGTGGGAGGGGGTGCTTGGAGCTGAGATAGCGCAGTGGTTAAAAGCAGCATTGCGACCTTCAGTTGATTGCTAGTTCAGCAGTCCAGCTGTTCGAATCTCACTAGGCTCAAGGTTGACTCAGCCTTCCGTCCTTCCGAGGTGGGTAAAATGAGGACCCAGATTGTTGGGGGCAATATGCTGAACTCTGTAAACCGCTTAGAGAGGGCTGGAAAGCACTATGAAGCGGTATATAAGTCTAAGTGCTATTGCTATTGCTATTGCTCTCAGAGCTTGATTGTTTTCTTGCAGACGTTTCATGACCCAACTAGGTAACATCCTCAGGATTAGCCATGAGAATGTCATGATTAGCACTGATGATATTACATCATTTGGGTATTTATTTATTTATTAGTGAGATTTATATACCGCCTCGCAGTGCAAGCACTCTCTAAGCGGTTTACACCATTAAGCAATGTATATTTTACATTGCCCCCAACAATCTGGGTCCTCATTTTACTTACCTCGGAAGGATAGAAGGCTGAGTCAACCCTGAGCCGGTGAGATTTGAACCGCTGACCTGCGGATCACAGTCAGCTAAAGTGGCCTGCATTACTGCACTCTAACTGCTGCGCCACCTTGGGTAATGAAACAGTTGCAAGAAACAACCAAGCTCTGAGAGCACCCAGGACCCCCTCAATCTAGCATTAATTCTGACACTTTTCTAAGAGTGCTTTTAGGTCGTATATGGATTCAAGAGGCTTTCTTGGAAATAAATACAAAGCTTGAAACTGGCACTTTGTTAGCAGCCAGTCAGGTTCCTGCTTAATGTCTTTAAAAATGAAAGAATCTTTTGAAAACAATGATTTTCCAATATCCAGGGCCACCTTTTAGGGGTCTCAGGGACCGGAAACCCGCTTTCAAGAAGACTGGGGGGAAAAAAACCCTTAAGCAGGAAATCAGCAAACCTCTCTGCCTGGTAGAAAGAGAAAGATTATACATCAAACAAGGACAGAGGTGGAGCTGTCAAAGGAAGAGATTTGTGCCTGGGGCTTAATCTGAGTCAAAGCAGACCCATCTGCTTTATACCTTGTCAGACTCTTCAATTATTCATGGCAATATTTGTCTGCTCTTGTTGAGGCCAACTCTCTAAAATAAAGCTTCCAAAACCCGACTCTCTCTCCGGATATATTCACAGCAAGCCCCATCAAGATGTGGAACCCAGCATCATAATGGGGCCTGTAGTCTTGTATATTTGCATTTATTAGTTTCTCAAACACGTACAAGATAGCAGGTATAAATACAAACATGGATATGAACGAAAGAAATGAATACAAATAAATAAGTAAGTAGATAGATAGATAGATAGATAGATAGATAGATAGATAGATAGATAGATAGATAGATAGATAGATAGATAGATAGATAGATCAATCAATCAATCAATAAAGTCTGTCCCGTTTGGCAGGCAACCAGTTAAGGAAGAGTATCTTGGAGGACAGACGTCATCTGTCATGACCAGGGGTATTCAAGTTTAAACTGGAGTCTGCTGCACACAGTCTTGGCATGTTAATATGGATATGAACATTCAATATTCTCAAAATAAAGGAGAACAATTAACTTAATTGTTAAAAGAAGGAATTCTTTAGTCAATGAAAAATATATCCTCTCTGGACCATTGGGAAGCATGAGAAGGAAGGAAGGAAGGAAGGAAGGAAGGAAGGAAGGAAGGAAGGAAGGAAGGAAGGAAGGAAGGAAGGAAGGAAGGAAGGAAGGAAGGAAGGAAGGAAAGAAGGAAGGAAGGAAGGAAGGAAGGAAGGAAGGAAGGAAGGAAGAAAATGCAATAAATCCTTTTTCAATGGCAACTTATCATATACTCCTGATCCTGTGCGCCTAACACAACCATTCTAAACACATTTGCTAGGTACTGCAGAAAGACAGACATTTGTGAGATTTATTTCTAATAATATTAGTGTTGGAATAAATAAATAAATAAATAAATAAATAAATAAATAAATAAATAAATAAATAAATAAATAAATAAACAAACAAACAAACAAACAAACAAACAAACAAACAAACAAATAAATAAATAAATAAATAAATAAATGAACATAATATTGCGCAGTTCATTTTCAGGTCCAAAGCTCATATTTTCCTTTTCCCCGATGCTGGATATGTATATATAGGGAACTGCACTGCTGAAATTAACTAACTGCTTTGCTTTGTTTTCTTTTAAAATCAAGGAGAAAGAAAGAAAGAAAGAAAGAAGAAAGAGAGAGAGAGGGAGGGAGGGAGGGAGGGAGAGGGAGAGGGAGGAAGGAAGGAAGAAAAAAGACAGACAGACAGACAGACAGACAGACAGACAGACAGACAGACAGACAGACAGACAGACAGACAGAAAGAAAGAAAGAAAGAAAGAAAGACCAATTGGGCTTTGACTCCTAGAATCTGATATTCTCTTAACACACTGATTGAAGATTTAATAAAAGAAAACACTTTTACTATTTATTACTATGAGGCTGCTAAGAATGCCATATTTGCAAATACGCCTCCCCTCTAACCCACTAATCTACGTTTAATTAAAATGTTTAATGTAATGTTCTTGTTGGCTGTGTCTTTAATCATCTCTTTCTTTCATCTCAAAAATTTATTATTTGGTGGCCGCTTTTGGACGTGCTGTGAAGACCATACTTTTGGAGGTAAAAACAGCTCTGGAATTTCAACTGTTTCTTAACATGAAAGAACAAGAAGAGAACTGCTAACCTTGCTTTACTCAAGCAGTCACTGAATTGAACATACATGGGTAAAATATCCGGTTTTTTATTTCACCTAGTTTGATGGAAAGTATTGCTCAGTTGCAAGGTCTGAATCCTGTTTCTGTAGTGCTTGGAACTGATTTAGATTTTTGGCACTAGATGTAACTTTAATTCCAGATTCTAATTCAACTTTAAATTCACTGTATTGCATGTACCATGCTGATAATATGGAATAGATACAAATGCAGGTTTTTTTCTGAAAACAATTTTGTAGCTCTCAGCGCAAGAAGCATTTTATAAATTACAAATAGCAGGCAAACACAAATGGCTAACTTTCCGTGAGATATGAGAATTTCATCAAGGGAAATATAACATAAAGTCTCTCTTGGTGGCACAGGGGTATAGTTGCTAATGGTGTTCTTATTTACAGTTATCAGAAAGATTTAAAATAGACAAAAAAGAGTTTATGACATTGATTATGGTATTGATTTTGAAAAAGAATTGTGCACAAAGGATGAACATGTAAGAGCTAAAATGTATAAACCTGTATTGAAATTTGTAGAAGAATGTATGATAAAATGGGCTAAGAATTTTGTTTACAATATACAGTTTGAACAATGGGGAAATGTGTCATTGAAGGGACTGAAATTTACATTGTGCTACAACCTTTTAAAAAATTCTATAAAATGAAGCACCAGCGGTGTATGGTACCAGAGAAAGTGACTAGAATGTATAAAGGCACTTCAAATGTATTTAGAAATGTGAACAAGAACAAAAGACATTTTATCATGCTTGGTTGGACATGTAAAGAAGCTAGAACATTGTGGATTCAAATAATTCAGAGTATTTTAAAGATTAATATACAATCGAGACCAATCGTTTTCCCCCCCTTTTCAGATAGATGGATAAATAGTTGTAAAAAAAATCATGGAACTTTGGAATGGAATGGAGTGGAACGGAACGGAACGGAACGGAACGGAACGGAACGGAACGGAACAGAACAGAACAGAACAGAACAGAATAGAATTTAGATTTATTATTAGAGTTGGAAGGGACCTTGTAGGTCATCTAATCCAACCCCCTGCTCAAGCAGGAGTTCCTACACCATTTGAGACAGATGGCAGTCCAGTCTCTCCTTGAAGGTCGCAAGTGTTGGGGCTCTCACGACCTCTGCTGGCAAGCTGTTCCACTGGTTGATCGCTCTCACCGTCAGAAAGTTTCTCCTCACTTCCAGGTTGAATCAGCTTCCATCCGTTATTCCTTGTTTGGCTTTCTGGTGCCATAGAGAACAGCCTGACCCCCTCCCCTCTGTGGCAGCCCCTCAAGTATTGGAACACTGCTATCATGTCACCCCTGGTTCTTCTCTTCGCCAGACTGGCCAAGCTCAGTTCCTGCAACCGCTCTTTGTATGTTTTATTTTCCAGACCCTTTATCATCCTGGTTGCTCTCTTCTGCACTTTCAATAGAATAGAATAGAATAGAATAGAATAGAATAGAATAGAATAGAATAGAATAGAATAGAATAGAATAGAATAGAATAGAATAGAATAGAATAGAATAGAATCTTGAAGGGACCTTGGAGGTCTTCTAGTCCAGCCCCCTGCTCAAGCAGGAGAACCTATACCATTTCAAACAAGTGGCTGTCTAGTCTCTTCTTAAAAACCTCCAGTGATGAAGTATCCATAACCTCTGGTGGCAAGCTGTTCCACTGGTTAATTGTCTTCACTGTTAGGAAGTTTCTCCTTAATTCCAGGTTGCTTCTCTCCTTGGTTAGTTTCCAACCATTGTTTCTTGCCCTGCCCTCTGGTGCTTTGGAAAATAATTTGACCCCCTCTTCTTTGTGGCAGCCCCTCAAATACTGGAAGACTGCTATCATCATTTAGACTAGCCAGACCCAAAACATGCAGCCGCTCTTCATATGTTTTAGTCTCCAGGCCTTCGATCATCTTAGTTGCTCTTCTCTGAATTTTTTCCAAAGTCTCAACATCTTTTTTTGTAGTATGGTGACCAAAATTGTTTGCAGTATTCCAGGTGTGGTCGTACTAGGGCTTTTCTGCATATGATAACTGCAGTGAGATTATTGTATGGACAAAGAGGAAAATATTCAACATACGCACAATGGAGGAATGGTTGGTGAAGATGATGGAACTTGCTGAGATGGCCAAAGTTACTTCTTTGATTAGAGGAAAGACAATATCTACATTTATTGCTGACTGGAAACCCCTTACGGACTAAACCAGAAAAAAATACACTTTATTGTTTTGATGATTAGACAGAATAGTTAATAAAACAAAGAGAATCATTATACAACTTGAGAGAAAGTTCTCTGTTGTTGTTTTTTACTATTTTTCTTTCTTGCAGCTTTAGCTTTCTCTTTCATTTCTTTTTTCTTCTTTCATTTATATTAGTTGGTATTATTTTTACTCTTATTTTTCAAACTTTAAATTATTTTTAAAATGAATCCTGTATTTAATTTAGACTAGAAGCGAAGCTACTTCATAGGAATTGAACTTACTTCCCTAATACAGCCACTCATTCTAACTTCCATACTTTTTCAGCAGCTTAGGGGGGAAAAGGAAATTTGTAGCTTTATAATAAATTCCACTGATGTAAAATGGAAATTAAAGATACAATCCCAAAAGGGGAATGTTAGAATCAAGAAGAGGTGAGGCACACCTCCATCTGAATCTGTTAACCACAAGCATGTTCTTGCAAAGTAGGCTAAATGTATATCAGCTTTGAAGTTTTCTGTGGATTATTTAAAATGCTGTTTCTTACTGGAGGTTGCATAAAAAAATGAAAAATGTCATTTGCTAGTCATCAGAGTTGCTGTGCTGGCACTAACACGAGATCCAAAGCTTTGCTTCTGAATATTTTTCAAAGTGTAAAACAGTCCTACTAATAATTACTGCCTGCGCAGTAGTAGCACAAGCAGGTTAATTTACTATAGATGCATCATTAACAAGTTGGAGAGATTTCAGCCATTCCTGGAAGCTTCTCTCATCATAATTACCATCAAGAATATTGAAAGCTAAGAAGGAAACATCAGAAAGAAGATTAGTGCAAAACCGTGGCTGTGAAGAATTTTGGCCTTGTGCTTGCTTAAAACCTGACTGGAAGTTCACAGAAAGTGATATCTGACATGTGAAAATAATTGGCATAGAAATTTGGATACTGTAAATTTCTTTCCAGAACTTTTGCCCTGGCTGCTACACTTTCATGGTTGAAAGCTCTCATTTTGGGAGCCACTGAAGGAATCCTTTTCTGCTGCCTCTATCAATGCCTTCCCCTTTGCATCAGAAAAAAGCACCCATCAAGCCTCGCTGATCAGATCAATTCCTAATCTTGGGGCAGAAAAGATGTTCAACCCACATTTTTATGGCCCAAAGGGGGGATTGTAGAAAGTTAGCACCCACCCCTCTCCTAGAAGAATGAAATATTCTAGGAAATATTAAAAAGGCAGAATATTATATTTCCCTGAATGAGAAAAGGAGAAACATGTTTTTAAAGACAAAGCAGATCCCTGCAGCTCCCTGCCCCCAGCAGGTATTTGGTGTATATTATCCCTCTCTCTCTCTCTCTCTCTCTCTCTCCCTCCCTCTCCCTCCCTCTCCCTCCCTCCCTCCCTCCCTCTCTCTCCCTCCCTCTCTCTCACCCTCCTCCCTCCCTCCCTCCCTCCCTCTCTCTCCCTCCCTCCCTCCCTCCCTTCCTCCTTCCCTCCCACTCTCTCTCTCTCTCTCTCCCATGTTCATCAATAAAACCATCTTTCCAATCAGCCTCCATGTTTCCAGTGTATTTCTCCCCACTTGGAACTGAACATGGACATTTCTTCCAAATGGACATTTCTTCCAACAATTTGGAAGAGAGAGAAGTATGCTTTGGAAAATCAGAGTTTTGAGGCAACCACATTTTAGCGCAAGGCAAGACCATGTTTTTGGCCACAAGAGGCCAAATCATGGTATCACAATGCCATGATGCCACACAGGTGGGCCGATTCTTCCTGTACAATATTCTGACAACATTGGTTCTCTGACTGCCAATCCCAGATACTTACTGCCAATCACAATGACATCATATGCATCATGGCATGTATGAAACAACCTCAATTTTACAATGTAATTTTATAAATTGATGATGACATCATGAACACATCACTTACTCAATTTTATGACATCATCATGAAGAAAATAACATCACCTACCTAGATTTATGACATCATGAAATGCAACATCACCTACTCAACTTTACCATGACATCATGAAGAACACAACATCACCCACCCCAGTGTATATTCATACAACCTTTGGGTTTGCTCCTGAGACTAAAGTTTTCTAACCTTAACTCTAAGATTTATATATACTCTAATCTTAGCTCTAAGATTTATGTATACATTTCAACCTCCCCTACTCCTAGTTGGTAACTGTTGAAGTACATCTTGGGACTAAAATTTATAACAAAAATAAAATTACCTGCAAATTGTTAAGGTGAGAATAAATCTCACAGAGGCGATGTGGATCTTTTCTTGGAATTCAGACATTTAGAAATAAAGCTGAGATTAAAATAATAGAAAATATTTATTTCGGTACAAAAACAATAAATCCTGAATAGTTACATTCTTGCTAATAAATCATGACCGCTCCCGATCAGAATCAAAGGCAGAATAATAATAATGGAGAATCAGGAATGCACACATGCGCAGAAGATCACATCACGTGTCCTGCTTGTATTGGAATGTATCATAATATTAGGATCAGGGATGCATCACCCTGCATAGACATACAACTGACAATATTCACTACGTGACACAAATATTGGGCTCTTCTGTTTTATATATAAATTTGTATTTATTCTTTGCACAAAAAAGCCTTAGAAAATGCAAACTTCAAGTCATCTTGAGGGAAATCAAAACAGTGTTAACAACATTTTAGAAACATCCCCTTGGCTGCCATTTACACACAAGCATGAAAGTTGTCAGGGGATGTTTTTGCTTCAGTCCTCACAATGTCAGATGGGGATTGCGTGGGGTTTATATAGCAATAGCAATAGCACTTTTCTTATATACCGCTTCATAGTGCTTTACAGCCCTCTCTAAGCGGTTTACAGAGTTCAGCATATTGCCCCCAACAATCTGGGTCCTCATTTTACCGACCTCGGAAGGATGGAAGGCTGAGTCAACCTTGAGCCTAGTGAGATTTGAACAGCTGAACTATTGAACTAGCAGTCAGCCTGCAATGGCTGCATTTAACCACTGCACCACTTCAGCTCTTAAGGTTTAGGTTTAGTCTAAAGCGTGTTGATAGACTGCCGTTTTTCAGATATTATTCCTTTTCCTTAAAAAGGAAATGTGCAGGAGAGGTTCTCCGGTTCTTCCCCAAAAACCCAAAACAAACCCAGTTGCAGTCTGTGTTGCCTACTAAATACAGGTTAAGGTGGATCCTAGTTAATGGCATTCCATAAAAAGGAGCGCAGTTGCAAAAAAAAAAAAAAGTAATCCTGAGACATATCAGTATTCAAAGACGTGACGTATCTGTCTTTCTAACTCACTGCTGGGCTTCAACAAAAATTGATACTCAAACAATCCAGACTATTAAAAAAGAGAAATAAATAGCCAAAAAGGGAGATAAATGAACAGAATAACAACAAAACTATTCCACAATAAGCCCATAGCATACCATTTCCAGGGTTAAGGAAAGAGCCCGATCTTTGAGAGAGCAGAGTAAGGGCTCTTCGGATCTCTGGAGGATGTTGTCCCATGGGGTAGATGCCATAACAGAGAAGATCAGCCTACTGCAGGGGTGTCAAACACAAGGCCCGCGGACTGGATCCGGCTCGTGATGTGGTCAGATCCGCCTCCCAGGGCCATCCTGGAAAATGTAAGGGGCCAGCCCGCGTCGCTTCAGTCCGGTCTACCCGCATCACTTCGGCCTGGTCTACCCAATGCAAAGAGGAAACATCGGGCCAGCGTGGATTTGGCCCAGTCTACCCAGTGCGGAGAGGAAAAATGACAGCAGTTTGGGGAGCGGCGTCAAGCTGGCTACACCCACCCAGTTGGCCATACCCAGTGAGTGGCATTAAGCTGGCCACACCTAGCCAGTTGGTCACACCCAGCCTGCCCCCTGAGGTCAACCACAGCCCTGATGCGGTCCTCAATGAAATTGAGTTTGACACCCCTGACCTACTGGGTCCCATCTGATGGCATTGCTTGATAGAAGGGGCCCAACGCCTCTATCAGATCTTACAGAATAAAGAATACAGAATAACAGAGTTGGAAGGGACCTTGGAGGTCTTCTAGTCCAACCCACTGCCTAGGCAGGATACCCTACACCACTTCAGACAAATGGTTATCCAACATCTTCTTAAAAACTTCAAGTGTTGGAGCATTTACAACTTCTGGAGGCAAGCTGTTCCACGGATTAATTGTTCTAACTGTCAGGAAATTTCTCCTTAGTTCTAAGTTGCTTCTCTCCTTGATTAGTTTCCACCCATTGCTTCTTGTCCTGCCCTCAGGTGCTTTGGAGAATAGTTTGACTCCCTCTTCTTTGTGGCAGCCCCTGAGATATTGGAACACTGCTATCATGTCAGCCCTGGTCCTTCTTTTCATTAAACTAGACATACCCAGTTCTCATGGACATTAAACTAGACATACCCAGTTACCATGGGCAAAAGACAGCCCCTCAAATACCAAGGACCTATGCCAAGGAGGACTTATAGGTGACAACCCATCACATTGCACCTTCAATTTGCACCCAGAAGCCTACTGCTAGTGCAACTCATGTAGCAGAGAGGGTACACCTGCATAACTGCTCAATCCACCACATTTTGGACCAGCTGAACAGTGGTGAGTTTCAAATTTTTTTGCTACCAGTTCGGTGGGCGTGGCTAGGTGGGGGGCATGTGACTGAGTGGGCGTGAACTTGACATCACTCACACCCATGCCCACTCAGTCACATGACCCCCCACCTAGCCACGCCCACAGGAAAAGGTAGAATTTTTTTTGGAATTTCCACCTATCTACCCCCGCCCTCCCTTTGCCAGTTGCCCCTGTTTCCCCTCCTTTAGCGGCCCCGACCCTAGCTCCGCTTCCTCCCCCACTACTGCCTCTTTGATCTGGCTGCTTACCTTCCGCGGTGGCTGGTCCAGAGTCCGGAAGGCAAGCTGACTGGAGTTTTCGGCAGCCCCCAGCCAGCCACCGCTGCTGGAAAGTGGCTGGCAAAAAAGCCTCCCAGCATGCTGCCGAAAAGTACCAGAGGTCACGGAAAAAGCTGCTGCCATGCTGTCGCTACCATGTTCTTCACGCATGTGCATCCCATTGGACTTGCAAGGCAATGGGATGCACATGCGCGAAGAACATGGCGGCGGTGAACATGGCGGGCAGGGTGAATGAGCGGCGACTGGGGGACTGGTTCGGGGGCGTGGCCAGCTGGCCAGGGCTACCAGTTTGGTGACCTTGGCCAAATTTCTGCCAACGGTTTGCGTGAATCGGTGCGAGCCGGCTGAATACCACCTCTGCAGCTGAAGCTTCCAAGTGGTTTTCAAAAACCAGCACATGAGGAACCAGGACAATAATCCAAATGGGAAATGAAATTGCCCATCCAGCCCGCTCTTCTTCACTGGAAAAAAGTAAAGTCAGCTATAAAAACACCCGTTTTTGAGCACCAGTAACAACATTCGAGACCACTGTCCACAGCAGTAGAAGAACACTTGCATCTAAAACTGACAGTTCTGCTCCTAATTTGGGTGTGTGTACAGAAATTTGGGAAGAAATTTGGAGGTTCATTTAGGTGGAACACCTGAAAAAAAATTATCAAGGAAAGGAAGTTTTGATGGAAGTGATGAAATTCATTACAGATCTGGAATGTCACATTTCCCTGTTGAAAATACAGTCTCTTTTAACAGCCTCCGAGGTTGTCAGATTTCCTCGTGTGTTTTCTCATTGGGGGACTCAGGCTCACAAAACAAAGAATAGCGTGGCTGATTTTTACACTCCTGTTACTTGCTTGGAAGAGATAAGCATATGAGAAATAGTGGCAGCCACCAAGTCTGCTTTCAAAACATTTCTTACCAAAAGAAAAGTAGAGAAGAAAACATATCCAAAGCTGTTATAAAAAGTAGGAGAGGGAGCGAGAGGCAGAGGGAGAGAGAGAGAGAGAGAGAGAGAGAGAAAGAGAGAGAGGTGGGACACACAAACTTTACATTAGCAGGCCCTCTTGTTTGTCTTTTGAATAAACTGATAATATTTTAAATGTTAATCATAATTTAATATTCCTCTTTGGTCAGCTGAACTTCCACCAAAGGAAGAGAAAACAATCCAGGGCTCAATAGCTGTGTAAAGGGAGGGGGAGGGAGAGAGAGAGAGAGAGAGAGAGAGAGAGAGGGAGGGAGGGAGGGAGGGAGGGAGAGGGAGAGGGAGAGGGAGAGAGGGGGAGAGAGAGAGAGAGAGAGAGGGAGAGGGGGAGAGAGAGAGAGAGAGAGAGAGAGAGAGAGAGAGAGAGAGAGAGAGAGAGAGAGAGAGAGAGAGAGAAGCTAGATTCTCAGGCTTTCATCTATTATGCAGCTAGGCATATTTTTCTCTGCATAATTTATTCTCTTTCTGCCTATTGTGAAGGTCACAAGGAGTACAGCTGAGGCTGAAGCCTTGTTCACCAACTAGAGCAAAATTTGAAAGTAAGTTTTTCAGTATTTATTCAACATATCTAGACCCTGGGTGATAAGAGATGATCACCAGAAGACAACCAAAAAACTAGAAGTCTTTTTTATTTTATTTTTTTGCTCCTACTATTCCTGCCTGCAAGCATTATTAGATGATTAGGGGACTGGAGGCTAAAACATATGAAGAACGGTTGCAGGAACTGGGTATGTCTAATCTGATGAAAAGAAGGACTAGGGGTGAAGTGACAGCAGTGTTCCAATATCTCAGGGGTTGCCACAAAGAAGAGGGAGTCAAGCTATTCTCCAAAGCACTGGAAGCAGGACAAGAAGCAATGGGTGAAAACTATTCAACATAGAACTAAGGAGAAATTTCCTGACAGTTAGAACAATTAATCAGTGGAACAACTTGCCTCCAAAAATTGTGAATGCCCTGACACTGGAAGTGTTTAAGAAAAGATTGGACAACCATTTGTCTGAAATGGTATAGGATAGTGATGGCGAACCTTTTCGGCACTGAGTGCCGAAACGGTGTGTGTGTGGGGGGGGGAAACCGGAAGAGCAGTCGCACGGTGTGCATGCGCACGGTGGGAAGATGATCTTCCAGTTTGCGGCATGCGCATGCACACCAGCTACCTGGTCTTCCGGTTTCTGGTAAGCATGCATGTGCAAAGACCAGCTGACTGGAGCGCATGCACATGCGCATGCCAGAAACCGGAAGATCATCTTCCCAGCACGTGCATGCCCGCTGGGTGGCTGCTCTTCTGGTTTCCAGCGCTCCCACACGAGAAGGCTCGGTGCCAGAGGCAGAGATCCAGCCCGGGCCATCTGGGTGGTCTGTGCTGACACCAGAGCCTCCAGAGGCTGACATGAGCGAGGCAGAGGAACAGGGGGAGCCTGTTCCCAATGCGTGCATGTGCAGAGCTGCCAGAAGGTAAGAACAGTTACAGAGGAAAAGGACTACTCGGGAGTAAGGCTTAAAGAGCTGAAGTGGTGCAGTGGTTAAATGCAGCCATTGCAGGCTGACTGCTAGTTCAACAGTTCAGCTGTTCAAATCTCACTAGGCTCAAGGTTGACTCAGCCTTCCATCCTTCCGAGGTCGGTAAAATGAGGACCCAGATTGTTGGGGGCAATATGCTGAACTCTGTAAACCGCTTAGAGAGTGCTGTAAAGCACTATGAAGCGGTATATAAGAAAAGTGCTATTGCTATTGCTATTGGAGATGATTGGCTCCTCCCATAGGCTATAAAAGTGGAGCAAACGGATGTGCTCATTGCAGGAAGCAACTTGGTTCACTTCGTGTCTCAGCATTTCTGACTCTGTGTTCTGTTTGGCCTTCCAAAGCTCCTTGCCAATTAGGTCTTTGGCAGCGTGTCAAGAGAGATAAAGGTTGGTGATATCAGCCTTCTTCCAAAAGACTTCTGTCAGACTAATTAACATTGTTTGGGACTTATTACAGCTGGGAATGAACATAATTCACAGCCGTTAAAATAAAAAGAGGTTTTTGGGACTCCGTTTGTGCTTTATTATTTATCAGGAAGCCTAGGTCAGAACAGACTACCTGTATAGTAGCTTCTGGGAAGCTTCCATATCACTGCTGTATGTCTGTATCTCTCATCAGCAGATGCTAAACTCTTTGTGATGGCTCTCCTTTATAAACATCTCAACATGCACAAATTGTAGCTAAGCTTTTGTTCTTATGTTAATAAGCCTGACAGGATGCATAACTTATTTGATTATTTAAATCCAGAGGATTTTGCAACAATCACTATAATCTCCAAATTAGAAGATTACAAGTATCAGTTCTTGAAGCACTGAAGATTTACAGAAGGTGGGAAGGTTAATCTATTCTCAGGTAACTCTTATAGTAACAAACAGCCAGTCAGTCACACATAATCCAGCCGTGGGGCAGAAACATTGCTGAGAGTGCAAACTTCACTGAAGAGAAAGAGAAGCATTGACTTTATGAGGAACAGAACTTGTGAGTATGGATCAAGGTAAATCTGCTTCATTAACAACCATCATCACAATGGTCACTGACTACTATTATACACAATTTTGTGTCAAGTTTACAAGCTGTCCAGAGTTACCCTGTAGTAAGATGGGCAGCCAATTGGATGGATGGATGGATGGATGGATGGATGGATGGATGGATGGATGGATGATGGATGGATGGATGGACGGAGGGATGGATGGACAGACAGACAGACAGACAGACAGACAGATAGATGTGCATAACTAGTACACAAATAAGTAGGTAGGTAGGTATGTCGATAGATAGATAGATAGATGGATGGATGGATGGATGGATGGATGGATGGATGGATGGATGGATGGTCGGAAAGACAGACAGACATACGGACGGACGGACAGACATTTATGTATCTACAAATCTACATAGATTTGTAGAAAATGGATGGATGGATGGATGGATGGATGGATGGATGGATGGATGGATGGACGGACAGACAAATACATAGATGAGGAAAAATAGTACATAGATAAGTAGGTAGGTAGTTCAATCGGGATAGATAGATGTATAGATAAAAAGACAGACAGACAATTGGTACATAGATTTGTGGATGGATGGATGGATGGATGGATGGATGGATGGACAGACACAGACAGACAACTGGTACATTGATTGATTGATTGATTGATTGATTGATTGATTGATTGATTGATTGATTGATTGATTGATTGATTGATTGGGAAGGAAGGAAGGAAGTAGGGATGGTGAATAGATAGATAGATAGATAGATAGATAGATAGATAGATAGATAGATAGATAGATAGATAGATAGATAGATAGATAGATAGATAGATAGATAGATAGATAGATAGATAGATAGATAGATAGTACATAGGTAGGTAGGTGGGATGGATGGATGGATGGATGGATCACAGATCGTTTTATTTTTCCTTGTACGCTTTGTTCTCCGATTTGCTCAAATAAAAAAATTCAAGGAAATTCCCATGGATCAGACCCAGGAGCAGGAGAAATGTTAACTTATCTTCGCAAGTGAACAATGCCTTTCATCACTTTTGACTGGCATATCAGCAATTAACTGATAGTTAGTTACGCATAGTCCAATGACGTCCTGTTATTGAAGTCTATTATAAAGTAGTTGCCTCAGCAAATAACTCACAACCTGTAATTATCCCAGAGTACTGCAACCAGGATGTTGCCAACTTTTACAGAACGAGGACATCGCTAACTCCCTATTCTTTTCTGGGCCCAACTACAAGTTAAGTTGAACTTGAAAAACAAAGGCTTAAGGAGCACCACTTTTTACACCAACCAACCAAAGAGGCAAAAGTGGAAATTTACTTTTCCACCCCAGCTAGGAAATAGCCACTCCAAAAGATGTTTGTGCAGCCACCATTTCATTAGCCTCCTTCGGCTGCCTTTGAAGGCCAAGAAGCACAAGTAGATTCCTTACTCGGAAAGACAATGATTCTGGACATCCAGAAACCACACAGCAGGTGCTCCTCCAGTGCCGTATTTCAGAGACATTCATATTAACCTCATCTCATCAATAATGCATAAATATCCAGGACGGACACGACAATCCCTGCTGTTTCCAGATGCCAACCCTTGCCACAATCTACAATGTTGCTAGGTTCCGAGTAGGAGGCTCAAAATCCATCCAACGGAGGTGTGTGCTATAAACTAAAGCAGAGTCTCCACAACCTTCCCGGCTTTGCAGACCAGTGATGGGGGAGGGGATGATTCCACATGAGCGATGGGCACACACATGCGTGCAACACCATTTGTTCTGACCCGGCCTTCACAGAAGCAAGAAGCTGTTAAGGGAAGAATTCCCCCGTAGAGGCGATATTGGATCTTTTACTTGGAATTCAAATACTTTGAAATAAAACCGAGATTAAAATGTCTAATAGAAAATATTTATTTCAGTACAAAACAATATAAAACAATAAATCCTGAATAAACTACATTTTTGCTACGCAACAGGTCCTTCCAGTTCGGAAGGCATAGCAGAAGTGATTAATGGTGGATAGGAATGTAGACATGGCAGAACATCATATCACGTGTTCTGCTTGTATTGGGAAGTACCAAGTATTTAGTATAGGGATGCATTACCCTACATAGACTCACAACTGACAATATTCACATCGTGACAGAAACAGACTCCCCTGCAAAGAAAAAACCATCTTTATTTCTACATTGGGGATTCACTGCATTCACCAACAGAAAGTCCAGGCAAGAAGTTAACTGAAGCAATAGTCCTTATCAGCTCGTTATGATAAATGCAAGGTTGTGAGCTCCCAGCCGGGAGGCTGCAAATTAAGTCAGTTCAAACAGAGAAATAGACAAACCTCAGTTCTGGCAAGGCAGTCTTTGTGGCACAAAACACACAAGGAGCAAACTTTCCAGAAATGCAAACTGTTGTTTGCGACAACCAAACCACTCCCTTTTCCTCCTATTTATTCCCCAACTAGGGAGGGGCCAGTCAGCGTCCATGTTTGTTTTGCTTCCCGAGTCGACTCCTTGTCCTCCATTGTTCACCTCTCCTAACTGCTCTGCGCATACGTGCATCTGGAACAGGCTCCAGCTGTTCTTCCTCCTCACTCATCTCAGTCTCCAAAGGCAGCTGCCTCTCCGGTGGCTGGGAAATGTCAGACAGCCCTGGCTCTATCTCTGCACCTGATTCAGAGCATCCATCAGAGCCTTCTCCAGGCCCCAGAACTGGCCCAAGTTCTTCCCCAACCTCCTCATCGTCCGAGTCTGCCCCCGGCTCCGCTGGCAGGTTGCAGGCCACAACAATTCCTGTCCTTTTTTAATTGATGGTACCCACCCTCCTTATGCTGGTCTATTACTGCAATAAAAATTATATTGGTTTAATCGGTTACCTGAGCCAACAATTTTATTACAGCATAATTTTAAATAGTAAAATAATGCCTCCCAATACTTGGAGTATCTTTGTGGTGTCTTCGTTATCATTTTACTTCCTACTTAGATCTGCTCATCTAAGAATCTATCAAGGATTTATAATTCAGATACACCTCGTTTTATGGTATTTCCTAGGTCTGAATTCCATTGATAGATTGTTATTGGATACTAGAAAGAATTAATAGAGGATACTTTCTATCAAATTAGCCATTAGCATCTCCTTCTTATAGAACTGGCCATTTAATTGACCTTTGCCACAGGTTAATTAAATAGACAGAAGTAAAAGAGAGGTTTTGAAGACTTTTATTTTTGAGTCATTAATAGCCACGAATATTCTCACCAAATTAAGCTGCGTGATTACCGCGGGCTCTGTCATAAATTATGATACACATCAAAGAGAGGAATAACAGAAATTCATAGTGGTTTGCAATTTTGAGGTGGCAGTGAATGCGATCAAAAGTTGGACAAATCAAGGGATATTCTGAATAAGTGAAGGAAACATACTCACTTCCTGAATTATATCAGTCTCTTGAAAAATAAACGGTTCAACAAGCTTTGTTTTATCCCGCTCTCCATTTTACACTTAAACTGTGTTCACTCAGTTTTCCAGGGTCCTTTCTCAACTGCAGAGTTGAAGTGTTTCTCGTTCATTCTTGAGTCAGCAGAAATTTTACTGGTATGGCAATTGTCTCTCTTCCCAGGACTGTGTCTTGCAACCTCTCTAAGGTAATAATACCCTGTTTCCCTGAAAATAAGACCCAACTGGAAAATAGACGAGACGAGACGAGACGAGACGAGACGAGACGAGACGAGACGAGACGAGACGAGACGAGACTAGACTAGACTAGACTAGACTAGACTAGACTAGACTAGACTAGAATAGAATAGAATAGAATAGAATAGAATAGAATAGAATTCTTTATTGGCCAAGTGTGATTGGACACACAAGAAATTTGTCTTTGGTGCATATGCTCTCAGTGTACATAAAAGAAAAGATACATTTGTCAAGAATCATGAGGTACAACACTTAATGACTGTCATAGGGTATAAATAAGCAATCAGGAAACAATATTAATATAAATCGTAAGGATACAAGCAACAAGTTACAGTCATACAGTCATAAGTGATAGGAGATGGGTGAATAAGCCCTAGCATTATTTTTCAGGATGCTCATAATATACTGTAAGCCCTACCCCAAAAATAAGCCCCAGTTATGATCATCAGCCAGAGGGATGCAATTAGTTTTGTATTTCCCCCAAAATAAGACCTAACCAGAAAATAAGCCCTAATGCATCTTTTGGAGCAAAAAAATAATATAAGACCCGGTTTTATTTTTGGGGAAACATGGTAGGTGACAAAATTACCTGATTGTGTTGGAATAAGGGATAACAGTTTAGTATTACACCAACACAACTAAGACTGAACTAGGCTGGTCTCACTCATGTGTTAGGGGTGAGATGAAAAGAACATCATGGGGACAATGATAAAATATGTTGATGGGATGTGTTTGTGTCCTATATAGGTGCAAGTGTGGAAAAGACCTTAAAACTAAACATTATCTAAGAAAAGATACAAAAGTGAAAGATAAAGTTAATGAAATAAGGGAAGTTGTATATATGTGCGCTGGGCAACTGTAACTCGGTAATGTAGGATCAACTGTGTTTCCCTGCTGTATGAATACATGATACAGTCAATATTTGTGAAAAGCACCATGGTACAGGCAGCTTAACATGGGGTCAAGTGATAACTAAGTATGAAGAATTTTTATTCTGCAGCAATGAAAGCTTTAGAAGAATGCTATTGTACAGCAACAAAGGCAAAATAAAAGAATCCCTCTATGCTAAAGCAATGTTAATTGAAGATGTTTACTATCACCATTAATTGACTGTCTCTAAAACTTGTCCTACTGAGGACTTCTATGCTTCTGAGGGATTACAGATTCACAGAGTTGGAAGGGACCTTGTAGGTCATCTAGCCCAACCCCCCGCTCAAGCAGGAGACCCTGGCCTATACCATTTCTGAGAAATGGCAGTCCAATCTCTTCTTGAAAGTCTCAAGTGATGAGGTTCCCACAACTTCCGAGGGCAAGCTGTTCCATTGGTTGATTGTTCTCACTGTCAGAAAATTTCTCCTTATTTCTAGGTTGAATCTCTCCTTGTTCAGTTTCCATCCATTATTCCTTGTCTGGCCTTCAGATGCTTTGGAAAATAGCTTGACCCCTTCCTCTCTGTGGCAGCCCCTCAAATATTGGAACACTGCTATCATGTCTCCCCTGGTCCTTCTCTACACTAGACTAGCCATGCCCAGTTCCTGTAACCATTCTTCATGTGTTTTAGTCTCCAGTCCCCTTATCATCCTGGTTGTTCTCCTCTGCACTTTTTCTAGAGTCTCAATATCTTTTTTATAGTGTGGTGACCAAAACTGGATGCAATATTCCAGGTGCGGTCTAACTAAGGCTTTATAGAGTGGTATTAGTACCTTCCTTGATCTAGATTGTATCCCTAATAACAAGGGCAGTTGTCATTTCAGACATTGCTAATTTTTATGACGAACTCACAGTTCCCAGAACGTTTGGAAAAAAAAATCTCCTTCATGTATCTCCTTGAGCTTTGGGTCAAAAATTTATGCTAAATGTTTAAAACACTGCAATGAGAAGATATGTTAATCTACGTTTTCCACATTTAAAAGTTTGACCATGCAACTATTTATACATTGTATCTTTACTCCCTGCTAGATGGTCTTTAAATTAGCCTTAGAATAAAATTCTCCAATAAGTTTTTTTCTTAATGTTGGTCATTCAACAACTCACTTACAGCTGTGGCTTTTTTATAGCTATCAACAAGAAAAATCCTAGGTTTCTGTAAAAAAAAAGTACCAAGTTCAATTTTTTAATGACTATTTATTTAGATTTTTAGATCTACAGGCTACCTTAAAAAACACCAACACGTGAGTTGGTGGTTATCTTGCTATTTCATTGACATCTGATCAATTGGTTATATGTCAACAAATCACTTTCAATTCCCGGTGACCCAATAGATAGATTTTCTCCATATTTCTCCATATGTGAATCAACTTTAATTATTTACATAACACACACACACACCAAAAAATGTTGTGCTTTTCATTGCAGTTTTGCAACGCTACCATAATACATTGTTACTTAGAATGTTGAAATCAGTCATTCAAAATAGTCTGATTTTAGGATCACCCTGGAAAGTACATATTTTGGGGTGATTTCCTATATTAAAATGAACCTCATAAAGTGTTGGAGAGCTAGACTTTTCTTTGGAGTTTATACTTCACATTTTAAAGAATGTGTTGTATGGTCAATTATGTAAATGTCTAATGGAGAATCTCAGTCATCCAAGTCTTGGTTGTTCCAAATATGCTTCTTCAAAAGGCAATTGGACTGTCTTTGTTTTTCCTTGAAGACATTTCACTTCTCATCCAAGAAGCTTCTTCCGTTCTTCTTGGATGAGAAGCAAAACATCTTCAAGGGAAACAAAGGAAGTCCAGTTGACTTTTGAAAAAGCACCTTTGGGACAACCATGACCTGGATGACTGAGAATCTCCATAGACATTTAAAGAATGTGTATTAGTTAATAACATTGCCAAAAAGGCTCTAAGAGTTGTTAATCTAATTTTGCATAGCTTCTTCTCTGGCAATATTACACTGCTAACAAGAGCATACAAAACATTTGTTAGACCAATTCTGGAATACAGCTCACCTGTCTGGAACCCGCACTGCAAATCGGACATTAATACAATTGAGAGAGTCCAGAAATATTTCACAAGAAGAGTCCTCCACTCCTCTGCTCGCAATAGAATACCTTATTCCATCAGACTTGAAATACTGGGATTAGACAATTTACAACTACGTCGCCTCCAATCTGATCTAAATGTAGTTCATAAAATCATATATCAAAAAGTCCTTCCTGTCAATGATTACTTCAGCTTCAACTGCAACAATACACGAGCACATAATAGATTCAAACTTAATGTAAACCGCTCCAAACTCGATTGCAGAAAATACGACTTCAGCAACAGAGTGATAAATGCCTGGAATGCACTACCTGACTCTGTGGTTTCTTCCCCAAACCCCAAAAACTTTTAACTTAGACACTCTACAGTAGACCTCTCCCCATTTCTAAGAGGTCTGTAAGGGGCGTGCATAAGCGCACCACGGTGCCTACCGTCCCTGTCCTACTGTCCTCTTTGTCGGAACTTTTTACTTATGTTATGTTTATACAAACACCTACTATCCTGTACATGTTTGACAAACAAACAAGCAAGCAAGCAAGCAAGCAAGCAAACAAACAAACAAATAAATAAATAAATAAATAAATAAATAAACAAACAAACAAATAAATAAATAAAATAAATATGTCTAGTACAAACAAGCAACACCAAGAAAGTGGTCTGTGTTTTTCAAATGCTCTCCTGTATGATATTATAAGATAAAAAATTAAGAGGTCTGTAAAGGAGAAGGTTATTAGATAGCATGCTTCTGTATCACTATGGAGTAACCACTGTTTGAAAACCACAAGTTACTTTTATGTAATTTAGAAAAAACGTGTTTAAGATTCTAACCATCATCATTCCTCTTCAGTGCAAGGAAAGTCTAGGGTGCCGCAGACAGAAAGATTACTGTTTTGTAGACAAAGCTCATATATTCAGAATCAGTCCACATCATATTTTCATACAGTGGCACTAAATATTTAATTCTTAGGCAGCTGCTTAGAACAGCTTCAAAGTAACCTTGCAATCCCCTTCAAGGTAAAGAGGAGTGTTTAAAATCCTCAACACATCGCTGCGTTATTTACATGCGACTCAGATGTCTCTACAAGCTGCCCACTTTTGGAAAGCACAGCATGACAATGGGAACTAATGAAGATCTTCAAAAAGCAGAAGGAAATTTAACAGCAGAAGAACCGTCTTCCTCTGGAGCACAGTCTGCCTTACTTATCAGATATGCACATTCTTTACCAATGAATTTGTTTAGAGCACAGACAGTAACTTTCCTAATGTGCCCCACCAGCTTAATGCTATTCAGTTTGAAACCACTCTATCGTCTGTCTGTCTGTCCGTCCGTCCGTCCATCCGTCCATCCATCGATACATACATACATACATACATGATGATGATGTTCGTCCATCATGTTCAAAGAGGACCTTGACATCTATGAGAATCGGGGGAGATGTCAAGACTTGCACGTGAATTGGATTAAAGTGAGGGAGAGGTGCGCATAGTCAGCCTCACTCTCTCTTCCCAGATTCCATCTTGCTCCAATAGCAGGACAAGAGTTGAGACAGTTGGAGATGGGCTGGGCGCAGTGGTTGACCAGGGCGTCTTTCGTGTCTTGCCGTGCTCTTAGCGTACATACATACATACATACATACACATATAGAAAGATACATACTTGGCATCACAAGACAAGATAGAAAGACTTGCACATGGATTAGAGAACAACCAAAACAGAGGTGGTATTCAGCTGGTTCGGACCGGTTCGGGCGAAACGTTTTGAAGCCACGCGCATGCGTGCAAGCCGTGCTCACATTTTCGGTGCTGGCCGAACCGGTAGGTAAATTATGTGAATCCCACCTCTGAACCAAAAGTATAAGTTTCCATCAAAAGAGTAAAAGAACTGCAATGGAAATGGGCTGGTCACATAGAAAGAAGAAGTGAGGGAAAGTGAACCAAGGCAACCATAGAATGGATCCCACTTGATCAAAAGCATCCATGAAAGAGACCTAAAACAAGGTGAAGCAACATCAGCAAGTATTGCAGGCCCAACTAAGCTCAGGATTATCTAACAAAATGAAATTCAATGTAGAGAAAAGTAAAGTCCTACACTTAGGCAAGAAAAACCAAAAGTACACATATAAGATTGGGAGAAACCAGGCTAAATAGCAGTAACTGGGAGAGGGATCTTGGAGTCTTAGTAGACAACCAGCTAAATATGAGCCAGCAGTGTGCAGCGGCAGCCGAAAAAGCCAATGCAGTCCTAAGTTGCATTAACAGAGGGATTCAACC
The DNA here is from genome assembly GCA_023053685.1 of Diadophis punctatus similis. Taxonomy (NCBI): domain Eukaryota; kingdom Metazoa; phylum Chordata; class Lepidosauria; order Squamata; family Dipsadidae; genus Diadophis; species Diadophis punctatus. The sequence continues at coordinate 18,981,393 of JALIGW010000017.1, forward strand.
AAGATCAAGTGAGGTACTAATACCACTCTATAAAGCCGCAGTAAGACCACACCTAGAGTACTGCATCCAGTTTTGGTCACCACACTATAAAAAAAGATGTTGAGACTCTAGAAAAAGTGCAGAGGAGAGCAACCAGGATGATTAGGGGACTGGAGGCTAAAACATACATTGAAAGGTTGTAGGAACTGGGCATGGCTAGTCTAGTGAAGAGAAGGACCAGGGGAGACATGATAGCAGTCCTCCAATATTTGAGGGGCTGCCACAGAGAGGAGGGAGTCAAGCTATTTTCCAAAGCACCTGAAGGCCAAACAAGGAATAATGGATGGAAACTCATCAAGGAGAGATTCAATCTGGAAATAAGGAGAACTTTTCCGACAGTGAGAACAATCAACCCATGGAACAGAAGTTGCCTTCGGAAGTTGTGGGAGCTTCACCACTGGAGGCTTTCAAGAAGAGACTGGACTGCCATCTGTCAGAAATGGTGTAGGGTCTCCTGCCTGGTGTGTGTGTGTGTGTGTGTGTGTGTGTGTGTGTGTGTGTGTGTGTGTGTACTTGATGAACTACAAGGTCCCTTCCAACTCTGTTAATCAGACTTCAATCTGATTGTATTGTTTGGAAACATGCAGAAGAGGCCTTCATCCTGCAGTGGATAGACAATGGCTAAAATGATGATGACATACACATACACATACACATATACATATAATATACACAGACACACACATACAAAGCAGGGGCGGGTTGCTCACTTACCTCGCTGCCAGAGCCATGTGCGTGCATCTCCATGCTTCGGGGGGGCGCTCACTTGCTATGTGCGCGCGCCCCCTCATGCGATTTTGCTTCTGCGCATGCGCAGAAGCAAAATTGCGCCAAAATCTCCCGAGGGGACACACGCGCAAGAGAGATTTCAGCGCGATTTTGCTTCCGCGCATGCATGGAGGCAAAATCTCACGCGCGAGCATGTTCCCTTGCGAGATTTCAGCACAATTTTGCTTCTGCGTATGCGTATGCGTATGCGCAGAAGCAAAATCGACCCAAAATCACCGAAACAAAATGGCGACACGCCGGGTGGACCAGCACAGAGGGCTCCAGAGCGGTTGTGAAATCGGCCGCCCCCTACCGGAGCTGCGCACTGGGCAGCTCCGGCAGGAACCCATCTCTGATACAAAGCCAGACAGATATAATGCAAAGTCTCCCCATTAACAACCCTATAGGAAGAGAACCATGTTAGCCTAATGGTAGCCAAAAATCAAAAGGAATGCAGTACCACCTTTACAGAATAATGTATTTTATTAAAAGGCTTTCACTTCATAATCTTCATTACCTGATAAAACGAGCTATAGTTCACAAAAGCGTATGCCTTTCAATAAAAGGTAAATTTACCCTGAAAACCTGCCACCAGATTCTCCGGTTAGTAACAGTTTCCATGAATACATGTTCTATTTTTATTTCCACCTGCATTGACTCCTTAATTACCACTACCTTTCCAGTCCCTTCACCATTCCAAGTTCAGTTTAACAAAGCATCCTTGTTTAAGCTGGCAGCAAATCCTGAGACATATCAGATAATTGCAGCTACAGTATTGTGAACTGCTATGAATTGAGTGCAATATGAATGGCAAAATTAGGTCCCTGCCATATCTTATTCTATCTACAGTTCCAGGTAAAACAAGATTTCATTCGTCCTCCAGGTTCTCTGTTTACTGGAGCAGGGGAAGAGAGGGTAACAGTTTCCCTCCCTTGTTTTCAAAGGAAGGTGGAAAAATGGCAAACTATTCCTGATTTTTCTATTTCCAATTTATGGGAGAAATCTCAATCTCTTTTATTCAGAGGGCGAGGGGAAATATGAGCCGAGGTGGCGCAGCGGTTAGAGGCAGGTACTGCAGGCCACATTAGCTGACACTGATCCGCAGGTCAGCAGGTTGACTGAGCCTTCCATCCTTCCGAGGTAGGTAAAATGAGGACCCAGATTGTTGGGGGCAATATAAATATACATTGCTTACTGGTGTAAACCGCTTAGAGAGTGCTTGCACTGTGAGGCGGTATATAAATCTCACAAATAAATAAATAAATAAATAAATAAATAAATAAATAAATAAATAAATAAATAAATAAATAAATAAATAAATAAATAAATAAATAAATAAATAAAACACAAAATATAACATAATAGGGCAGTGATGGCGAACCTTTTTTTGCTCGGGTGCCAAAAGGGTGCGCACACACGTGATGCCGCGATGGCGTGTGCCCATACCCATAATGCAATGGCCTCTTCTCGTGCATGCGCACACAACCCCCCCGCACTGTCCCTGTGTTTCCGAACTTCCAGTTGGCCTGTTGGGTCATTTTTCACCATCCACAGGCTCCGGAGGCTTTCCTGAAGCCCGGGGAGGGCGAAAAACAGCCCAACACGTGAAAATGGTCTCCCCCCCCCCGCCCTCCAGAAGGCCGAAAATCAGCTGGCCAGCATGCACATGCGTGCTGGAGTTGACATAGGGAAAGCCTTGCGTGCCCTCAGATATAGCTCCGCGTGCCACCTGTGGCACCCATGCCATAGGTTCGCCATCACTGTAATAGGGACTCTGCAGGTCTTCTAGCAGGAGACTCTATACCACTCCAGACAAATTATCAGATCATCTCCTACACAAATGGCTGTGCAGTCTTTTCTTAAAAAACTCCACCCACAACTTCCAGAGATAAGCCGTTTGTTCCATTGGTTAACTGTTCTCACTGTTAATAAATTTATCCTTAGTTTTAGGTTGCTTCTTTCCTTGATTAGTTTCCATCCATTGCTTCTTGTTCTGCCCTCAACTGCTTTGGAGAATAGCTTGACTCCCTCTTCTTTGTTGCAACCCCTGTGATATTGGAACACTGCTATCATGTCACCCCTAGTCCTTCTCTTCCTTAGACTAGACATACCCAGTTCCCATAACCGTTCATTATACGGTTTAGTCTCCAGTCCCCGAATCATGTTTGTTGCTCTTCTCTGCATTCTTTCTGGGGTCTTAACAATTTATTTATATCATGGTGACCAAAACTGGATGCAGTCTTTCAAGTGTGGAAGCATTATAACGCGGTACTAACACTTCATGTGAAGATGATTCTACCCCTCTGTTGATGCCTCCAAGTACTGCATTGGCTTTTTTTGGCCGCTGTGGCTTTAGTCAAATTTAACACATGTATCTGTGGTGTAATGTAATCTGGAGCCACAGGAGAGAGGGTCTCTTTCCCAAAGGGCAGAGACTGTGGAAGTTGGAATGTATGGCTAAACAGGAAGAGGCTAAAGGCAGCACCTACATCACCAACAATTCACCAACTATCTAGCGGTGAAGTGTAGAAGCCAGTCTAGCGAAGAGAAGGACCAGGGGAGACATGATAGCAGTGTTCCAATACTTGAGGGGCTGCCACAGAGAGGAGGGGGCCAAGCTATTCTCCAAGGCACCTGAAGGCCAGACAAGGAATAATGGATGGAAACTGACCAAGGAGAGATTCAACCTGGAAATAAGGAGGAACTTTCTGACAGTGAGGGCGATCAACCAATGGAACAACTTGCCTACAGAGGTTGTGAGAGCTCCAACACTTGAGACTTTCAAAAGGAGTGCCATTTGTCTGAAACGGTGTAGGGACTCCTGCTTGAGCGGGGGGGGGGGTGGATTAGATGACCTACAAAGTCCCTTCCAACTCTAGTAATCTGTAAATCTGTAAATTAAAATATCAAAGGACCGGCCCGAGGTGCCTCTGGCAACCAAAACGTGCCGCATGCAGCCCCTCATGCCCTGTTTTGGCCAGTAAAGTGCTGCAGGAAGCATTCGTCCCGCCTCCCCCCTCTGCTCCCCCCCAGCCCATGGAGGACAACTACAATGCTGATCCTTCCCTCAAAGAAATCCAGTTTAACACCCCTGCCCTACACCACTTCTGAGAAATGGCAGTCCAGTTTCTTCTTGAAAGCTCCCACAACTTCTGAAGGCAACTTCTGTTCTACGGGTTTATTGTTCTGACTGTCAGAATTCTGGGGTGGGAGGAGAAATGCTGTCAGGCTTTCAATAATCTGCTGTTAAAGTCTACCTCAACAGCGCTCAGGGAGTTCTTGCAGTGGTTGTTTCCTAACCTGGTCTGTCTCAAAGAGCTGATGGTTCTGTGTGTCTGCGATAAATCTGGCTTCCGTTTCAGTTCTTCACAGGGTCAAACCCTCCCTGAAGAAGTAATGTTCACAATCTGAGCTCCTGCTGCTGTAGCAAATGAAAGCCATGTCTAAAGGCAACTTGGCCCCTCTTCAACTGGTTTGCCATCTGCAGACCTGGAAAGCCCCAATCACAGTGACTCATCTCATTTTCACCTCACAGCTAGGTAACTCTACATGGCTCTGCTTAAGAGCCGAGGTGGCGCAGTGGTTAAATGCAGCACTGCAGGCTACTGCTAGTTCAGCAGTTCAGCTGTTCAAATCTCACCGGCTCAAGGTTGACTCAGCCTTCCATCCTTCTGAGGTCGGTAAAATGAGGACCCAGATTGTTGGGGGCAATATGCTGACTCTATAAACCGCTTAGAGAGGGCTGTAAAGCACTATGAAGCAGTATATAAGTCTAAGTGCTATTGCTATTTGAAGAGGACGTAAAAGCTGTGCTCCAGCAATCCATCCACTAACTGATGGTAGCAGATGTGACCATGTCACAACCACACCATCCATGGTCACTGATGGTATTGAATTTGCTTCTAAGTCCACTTTTTAAATGCTCGTTGGACTTTTAAAGTCCTTCCTGGCTTGGCTCCCAGGTACCTACAGATCTATTTCTTTTAACAAGATCTAGCCCAGGGGTCGGCAACCTGTGGCTCTGGAGCCGCATGTGGCTCTTTCACCACTCTACTGTGGCTCCCTGTCACCAGTCAGCACCACAATGTTGATTCGGGGGGAAGCACAGTGCGCCAGGAGCAAGGGGTGGGTTTTCCGGTCAACTCCACAATTGATAGGGCTTTTGGTTAGGGCAGGGAGAGAAAAAGACACCGTGCTAGGAGACGACTCTATGGTGGGGAAAACGGACTTCCGGTTGGCTCCAGAATTGAATGGGGGGGCTTCTGGTTAGGACCTTTGTGGCTCTTTGAGTGTTTAAGGTTGCCGACCCCTGATCTAGCCCATCCTGCATTCTTGCAAGGAAATTTCACTCAATGAAATTCATGGCATTTGGAATGTGCCTCCTTAGATAGGAAATATTCCAAGCTTCTGACCCTTTCAGAAACTTTGTAAAACTTGACTAGCTACAAACTAACGGGGTGTGGAAGTGGGGTTTTTTTCTGGTGGGACCGGTCTATCAGGGCAACCTGGTCTACCCAATTATGGGATGGAGCATACTGCCTTTCAGCCCCAATGCAGGGGCCTTCACAGGCAGTCGCTTGCACGACACACTATTTTTGTGTTAAATTTATGTTTTACCGACAAAGAACGGAGTGTGGATTGCATAACCCCCATTTCCTCCTGATCAGCTGGGACTCGGGAGGCAGAGAATAGATGGGGACGGGGCCAGTCAGAGGTGGTATTTACCGGTTCTCTGAACTACTCAAAATTTCCGCTACCGGTTCTCCGAACTGCTCAAAATTTCCGCTATCAGTTCTCCAGAACTGGTCAGAACCTGCTGAAACCCACATATGATACAATTGTGCAATTGATAAAGAACTTAAACTTCCCAGACAGATGGTTACCGGGATAAGGCTTCATAAATTGTTTCACTCACCTAATAGCATCCAGGCTAACAGCTCCTTCTAAAGGAGAATATTTGTAGCTCAGGATTGAAATGAATGTCCATTGGACAGATAATAGGGTGTGTGTGTGTGTGTGTGTGTGTGTGTGTGTGTGTGTGTGTGTGTGTGTGTGTGTGTGTGTGTGTGTGTGTGTGTGTGTGTCTGGTCGAGATGGATGTTGAAAGGTTCATTGACCCAACCTGTCTGTGCATAAATCAAACAGATGCCTATTCTTGAAAGCAGAAAAGTTGCACCAAGAAATACAAAATATGTGTGAATATGTTTGTCACAATGATCATGTGCTTTTTTTATAAATTGCATTTTCTGGAAGCATCCAAAATCAAAAGGATGAAGAGGAAAAGATAGGATGATAAAGCTTTGCCGACAAGGTCACTCACGGCATCTACCTTATTATTCTGCACCAGAACCGTGTAGTGCAGAAGAACCAGAAATATGGAGAGAGAGAGAAAATCCTAGCTCAGATTTAAAATTGTTTTCGGATTCTCACTTCAATTTATAGCACCTCCACAGCAATCTTTCTGTCACTTTCATCAGTTACCTTAAAACAAGACTTCTCGCACAATAGCTGAACTGAAAACGGAGTTAGCTGGTCTGTGAGTTTAATATAACATTGAATCTGATGTGCTGACTACAGACATATTCATTAGGCTGAATTATTCTACTTTCTGAAGCGCTTGCCTCCCTCCGAAAATAACTTTGGATGGCCAATTATATACAGAAGGAAACGTCTTTCTGCCAGAAGGCAAATCATAAGGGAGAGCTGATATATATATATAGCATTTGATATATATATATATATGTATGTATGTATGTATGTATGTATGTATGTATGTATGTATGTATGTATGTATGTGTATATGTGTATATGTGTATGTGTATGTGTATGTGTATGTATGTATATGTGTATGTGTATGTGTATGTGTATGTGTATGTGTATGTATATGTATATGTATATGTATATGTATATGTATATGTATATGTATATGTATATGTATATGTATATGTATATGTATATGTATATGTATATGTATATGTATATGTATGTATGTGTATGTGTATGTGTATGTGTATATATATATATATGTGTGTGTGTGTGTGTGTGTGTTTGTGTGTGTGTGTGTGTGTGTGTGTGTGTGTGTGTGTGTGTGTGTGTGTGTAGGATTTTTTGCTGATAAATGAAAATAAAGGGAGACTATTATAGATCTATTTCGAGCTTATTTTGCTCTCGTCAGATATATATAGTCAGATATATATATATCAATGTTGAGTTTATTTATTTGGCTAGTTTGCTTTGGGCCCTCTTCCTGTAGCCTTAAGAGCAAACAGACCCAGGGAAGTCCACAGTTAGAGTTGTGGACTGGAGTCTTTGCTAAAACTGAAGTAAACAGACATGAAAAGCATCATTTGCTAATTTGTGTCTGTTAGATGATCGATATAATAGCTAAAGCTATTACTATGAGCTGATCCTCGACTTACGACCAAAAAAATTGGTTGTTAAGTAAGACATTTGTTGACTTTTTACGACCTTTCTTGCCACATTTATTAAGTGAATCACTGCCGTTGATAAGCTGGTGACATGGTTGTTAAGGGAATCTGGCTTACCACATACTAACGTTATCACATAATATCACTTATTGTAATATCACTTATTGTAGGGTTTAAGCTATCATGATGGCTTATTTTATGTTTTATAGCAATGTAACAGCTTAAATTTATTTCTAGACTACTCCAAACCACAATGATGGTTTGGTTGTTGTTGTTGTTGTTGTTGTTGTTGTTGTTGTTGTTGTTGTTGTTATTATTATTATTATTATTATTATTATTATTATTATTATTATTATTCAGCATATAAATCTCATTTGCTGTGTATTACATTTTTTGTGAATAAATAATAATAATAATAACAGTTATTGTTATTGTTGTTATTATTATTATTATTATTATTATTATTATTATTATTATTATTATTATTATTATTATTATTATTATTATTATTATTATTATTATTATTATTATTATTATTATTATTATTATAATACAATTGTATCACAGCGGCCAGTTGTTTCGCTGGATTTGGCATTGATTACTAGTCGAGCCCCACCCAGGGGCCTAGGAAGTCGTAATGTATTTTCGAAGTATATGTGCGGAACCGAGCAGTGCGGCTTTCTGCATTTGACTGATGGTGATTTTGTCAATTTTGAGCTGTTTTAAATGTAATTCCAGTGCTTTTGGGATAGCACCCAGTGTTCCAATCACTACTGGAATTACCACTGCTGGTTTGTGCCATAATCGTTGGATTTCAATTTTTAAGTCCTGGTATTTTGCAATTTTTTCGTGTTCCTTTTCATCGACCTTGCTATCTCCTGGTATTGCAATGTCAATTATAGTCACCTTGTTGTTCTCGACCAACGTGATGTCTGGTGTATTATGCGCCAGTACCTTGTCTGTTTGTATACGAAAATCCCACAAGATCTTGACCATCTGATTTTCAGTGACTTTTTCAGGCTTGTGTTCCCACCAGTTTGTAGCAGTATGGATGTTATAATTTTTGCATAAATTCCAGTGGATCATTTGTGCAACAGAGTTGTGTCGTAATTTGTAATCAGTCTGTGCGATTTTCTTGCAGCAGCTGAGCACATGGGCTACAGTTTCATCAGCTTCCTTGCATAATCTGCATTTAGCATCATTTGAAGATTTATCAATTTTGGCCTTTATGGCATTTGTACGAATTGCCTGTTCTTGTGCGGCCAGGATCAATGATTCTGTTTCTTTCTTTAAAGTACCAGATGTTAACCATAACCAAGTTTTTTCACTGTCCACTTTGTCTTTTATTTTTTCCAGAAATTGGCCATGTAATGCTTTATTTTGCCAACTCTCCATTCTTGATTTTATCACATTTTTTCTGTATTCTTGTTTCGTCTGTTGGACCTTCAGTAGATTTTTGTTCTTTACTTCAATTAATAGATGTTCTATTATTCTTATTATTATTATTATTATTATTATTATTATTATTATTATTATTATTTATTCACAAAAACGTAATACACAGCAAACGAGATTTATATGCTGGATTTCGTATCACTATATCACAAGTCGAACACTTCACAAGCGTCTAGGACTGTGTGATGTATTTTCGTATGATGCGCACAGATCCAAGTACGGTGGCCTTTTGCAACTGACAGATCGTGATTTTGTCAATGTTTATTGTTTTCAAATGCCAGTTAAGGTCTTTTGGCACAGCATCCAGTGTGCCGATTACCACTGGGACCACCTGTACTGGTTTATGCCAGAGTCGTTGTAATTCGATTTTAAGGTACTGGTATCGGTTAAGTTTTTCTTCTTGTTTTTCATCAATTCGACTGTCACCTGGTATGGCGACATCAATGATCCACCCATTTTTCTTTTCCACAATCGTGAGGTCCGGCATATTATGTTCCAAAACCTTGTCAGTCTGAATTCGAAAGTCCCAAAGTATTTTGGCATGTTTGTTTTCAACTACTTTCTCAGGTTTATGATCCCACCAGTTCTTTACCACTGGTAGGTGGTAGTTGTGGCACAGGTTCCAATGAAGCATCTGGGCCACGTAGTTGTGCCTCTGTTTGTAGTCCGTCTGTGCGATTTTCTTGCAGCCGCTGAGGATATGATCAATTGTTTCATCAGCTTCCTTGCAAAGTCTGCATTTTGAGTCATCAGCTGATTTTTTGATCTTGGCTTTGATTGCATTTGTTCTAATTGCTTGCTCCTGGGCTGCAAGAATCAAGCCTTCTGTCTCCTTCTTCAGTGTTCCATTAGTAAGCCATAACCAGGTCTTCTCCTTATCAACTTTTCCTTCAATCTTGTTGAGGAATTGCCCATGCAAGGCTTTATTGCGCCAACTGTCGGCTCTAGTTGTTGTTGTTGTTGTTGTTGTTGTTGTTGTTGTTGTTATTATTATTATTATTATTATTATTTCATTAAACATGAAACTCAGAAAACTGGACATTCAAAAATGCATCACAAATACCATTGACTGGTACTAATGCTTGATACGGGTTGCTGCCAGCATCCTAGGTATCAACCAAGTACATTATTATTGTTATTATTGTTGTTGATGTTGTTGTTGTTGTTGTTGTTGTTACTATTATTCAGTATTGCAGCTATTAAATAAGTTCAAAGATATCAACTTGAAACTGAGTCTTAGAATAACAGAATTGGAAGGGACCTTGTAGGTCATCTAATCCAACCCCCCGCCCAAGCAGGAGACCCTACACCATTTCTGACAGAGGCAGTCCAGTCCCTTCTTGAAAGCTTCCAGTGATGAAGCTCCCACAACTTCTGAGTCATTTTGAGTTAATTTCATTGTTTGAAATGGATGGATATTCTTTGAAGTTTTCTGCCACATTAAGAAATGAATTATGAGCTCTGGAAAACCTGAAACCTGCTGTTAGCCACTGTTACATTGAGGTCTCTAGGACATTACATAGAGAATTTATAAAACAGGACTGCACCAGGGGTGGGTTCTGGATCCTTTTGCTGCCGGTTCGCTCAGGGTCGTGCTGTGTGTGTGCACGCGCTTTGCGTGCGCGCCCACAGCAATCAAAAAATAGCTTCTGCGCATGCGCAGAAGTAAAATCCAAGATGGCGGCGCCCACAGAGACACCGACAGAACTGGCTCCGTGACATCATTGTCGAGTTAAGAACCGGCTAGAACTGGTAGGAACCCACCTCTGGACTGCACAAATACAGATTGACTTGAAGATCTGGTTGTAACTTGAATGTTACCCTGGAGGAAAAATATTCCCCGGTGATTCAAAATTGCTACATGGAGATATGCATTATGTAAATGCCTGAAGAATCCATGGCTTTCTAGTTTATGAAATGCTCATTATTGTTAAGTGCACACTCTTTGTGATGGGGGCAAAGGTAGTTCACATAATGTTCTGAGAAGAAATATTTCTGCTCACTGGTAAATCAAAAGAAAAACACGCTCCCTGGACTGAACTAAAGCTTCATTAGCAGTCATTTGTTCTAAAATCCGTTAAAAGCAAGGGCGGATAACTAATTATAAATCTGATTACTAAGGAAATGTAGTCTAATTTCTGTTGGTATTCCTTCCCATTGTTTTATTTATGTTTGATTGTTTGGGTTAAGTTTAGCTCGCTCACAATGCACTGCGTATTTTTCGACACAAATTATCATTTTTAAAAAACAGTCAATAGAAAAAAAAATCCCTACATGAGTTAAGGCCAACCAGTTTAAAATGTAAGTAAATATAGAAGAATGTCGGATGGTGTGTTGATATGGGTTGTCCTAAAACGATAAAAGGATAGTTTTTAAAGTAAAAACATTTTTTACACTCATTTCATGCCTCTTCTGCAAGAAAGTATTTCTAAATCTAATCATTGAGTTTGACTTCAATTTTTGGCTTGACCAGCAAGACTTAAGTAAGAGGCATTAAATTTCGAGGGAAAGATTTCATGTGCTTATTTTAAAGCCAGCTCTCACAAAACTTAACAATAAAGGGAGTGGCACTCCTAGAATTTTTCATACTGGTTCTCTTAGGATATGCATCTTCAGAATTTAAGAGCAGGTTATCAAGGGGATGAACAACAAAGAGAAATACAGTAGGTACGGCCAGTCTAGAGAAAAGAAGGACTAGGGGTGACATGATAGCAGTGGCTCAGTATTTGAGGGGCTACCACAAAGAAGAGGGGTGTCAACTTATTCTCCAAAGCATCAGAAGGCAGGACAAGAAACAATGAATAGAAATTAATCAAGGAGAGAAGCAACCTAGAACTAAGGAGAAACTTCCTAATATTGGGGACAATTAGCCAGTGGAACAGCTTGCCTTCAGAAGTTGTGGGTGCTTCATTACTGGAGGCTTTTAAGAAAAGACCGGGCAGCCACTTCTCGGGAATGGTATAGGGCCGTGATGGCGAACCTATGGCATGGGTGCCACAAGTGGCATGCGGAGCCATATCAGTGGGCACGCGAGCTCAGGTCCGGCATGCATGTGTGCACTAGCCGGCTGATTTTCGGGCCTTCTGGGCCCACTGGGAGTCGGGAAACAGGCTGTTTCCAGCCTCCAGAGGGGGGGGGAGGCCGTTTTCGCCCTCCCCAGGCTCCTAGAAAGGCTCTGGAGCCAGGGGAGAGCGAAAAATGGGTGTGCCATTGCATGCTGGGAGCAGGAGGGTCATGCGTGCATGTGCGGGGGTGCATGGAATTATGAGTGTGGGCACGCACACACGTGATCCCCCACATTCCCCCCCCCCTTTTGGCACGCGAACCAAAAAAGGTTCGCCATCACTGGTATAGGGTCTCCAGCATGAGCACGGGGTTGGACTAGAAGATCTCCAAGGTCCCTTCCAACCCTGTTCTATTGACTGAGTCTTCACAATCCCAGTTTCTCTTTCACCCCCATAAAACACAGAGTTACAGGTTTTAAAGCATCAACTTCTGTGCCAATTACTAGTTTGGATTGGTTTTCTTTTTAAGGTTGCTGATATACAGGTAGTCATTGTCATACAACAGTTCATTAAGGGAACGTTCAAAGTTACTGTCAGGACTATGTCCAAACAGATTGGGTTTCCTAATATAAAAGTAAACTGTTAATCCAGGTTTGTATAAATTACAGTGGTGCTTTAAATGAATCCAGGTTTGTTTGCTAATGAATATAAAGAGAGAGCATGAGAGCAAGCTAGCGAGAGCACACACGCATGCTTGATTAATTGATTGATTGCTCACTGTGTGTGAGAGACTGCTTACTCCCGCAGCTAAAACGTGCAGCTACTAGAGTTTTGACTGAAGAAGTTCAAGGTCTTCTATTGATGTATGTTTGGAAGAATATTATCTACTGGAGATAAGTAAGAGAGCTGAATTTATTGCTTGTTAGCATACAGAAAGTTTTTGTTCATTTATCCAAGAATAGATTATTTGTGTTATAGTTGTGCTGTTTATTTCAAATAAAGATTATTCTTTTTCGAACACGTTGAAGACATTCAATTATTGACTCTATTATCAAACTGCAACCCCACATTCCACTGCGCAAACCCTGGACTCTGAATTAATTCCTTAACAGTTACAACGGCACTGAAAAAAGTGACTTATGACCATTTTTCACAGTTACGACCTTTGCAGCATCCCCACGATCATGTGATCAAAATTCAGAACACTTGGCAACTGGTTCATATTTATGACGGTCGCTGTGTCCCAGGGTCATGTGATCCCCTTTTGCAAACTTCTGACAAGCAAAAGTCAATGGGGAATCCAAATTCACTTAACAACTAGGTTACTAATTTAACAAATGTAATGATTCACTTAACAACTGTGGCACGAAAGGTTGTAAAACGGGGCTAAACTCACTTAACAAATGTTTCACTTATTAACATATTTTTTGGGATTCAATTATGGTCATCACTCGAGGATTACCTCTGTAAGTGGCCACATCTTGCCTGTTAAGGCAGGCAAGGTACAGAGGCTACATGGCTCCTGGAATCTCTCAGCCACTGTTTTGCAGGGAATTTACCAAAACGGACATCTAATGTGCACCTCATATTCACATACTATATTTTTCAGAGTATAAGATGCACCTTTTTCCCCCCCTAAAAGAGGGTGGAAATGTTGGCGAGTCTTATACAACGAATACAGCCATTTTTTGCCTCACGAAGCCCCACCCATACATCCCATTTTTGTGAACATTGGCCCATTTTTTACAAAAACAGGGTGCGCAGAGGGTTTGGGAGGGCTGCAGAGTACCTCTGGGGGAAGGCAAAAATGCCCCCATTTTTGCAAAAAAAAGGGCGAAAAATGAGCAATTTTTCGCAAAAACGGGGGCGTTTTTGCCTTCCCCCAGCCCCCAGAAGCACTCTGCAGGTCTCCCAAACCCTCTGCGCATTCCATTTTTTTTTTCAAAAAATGGGTGGAAAATGGGCTCGTTTTTGCAAAAAACGGGGCGCGCAGAGGGTTTGGGAGGCCTGCAGAGTACTCCTGGGGGCCGGGGAGGACAAACACTTTTTTTTCTTAGTTACCTCTTTGAAATCTTGGTGCATTTTATACACCGGTGCGCCTTATAGTCCGAAAAATATGGTAAGTTGTCTACCAAACCACTGAGGAAGAACATCCTTCTAAAAAATATGGTAGAATAAAATAAATTCATACAGAGAAAAAGTCTCTGCAGACAGATGTTTGAAATTTGACAAGCTTCCTTTCTTGTCAATGAGTTTGACATCTGAGGCTTCATAGATATGCAAGTTACAGTACATTTATTGAATAGCCCAAAGGCCTTTTCAAAAAAAGAAAAACAGAACAAACAGGTACAGAAACAACCGTACAAAAATATATATGGTACATGACATCAAAATTCAACGATATTAAAATTCAATAACTAAATTTTTAAAACTAGATAACCCAAATAAAATATCTCTAACTCAGCTCATCTTTCTTACAATCAATGAAATTCTTTTCAATGTAACTGGCTCGTGTTGCTGTCATCCTATTAAGATAGCGAGAGATAGCCCTTACCAGGGGAGGAGAGTCTGCCTTCAATAGAAATGTTAATTTATGCCTTACATTCCAGTGGGAAAATTTATTTATAATTGGGGACAGGTATTGTTTTCTTACTTTCTCATTTATCCTACATTCAAATATTATATGCACCGTATCCTCGACAACATTTGCCCCACATATACATGTTCTTTCATCATATGGGATTTTCCGATACCGGCCGAATTTAACGTTAGTATCTAAAAGTTCAAATCTAAACTTGACAAATAATTCTCTCTCCGCTGATGGCAGTTCTAGGAGTAAATATTTTTCCAGGGTGAAAGTTGTTTTAACTGCTGTCAGAAGCTTAAGGGAATGATTAGTTGAAAAAGTTGCCATGTCCATTTGCCCATGTATATCTTTAATCTGTTGTTTAACTTGCTCCAATGTGTCGCACAACGGAAACCCTATGCCATATCGATTCAATATATCTGACAACCGAGTTAACCAAAAATACCTTTGAGGGTTTAAGATCTGCTGTTCCTCTAGGCAGATTTTAGGAAGAGATATGCAAGTGAAACGGAAGGAGAATTTTGCATTTTACCAACAGAGTCCATTGTTAGAGCTCATCTGTGATTAGAAATCTGTACTCACATGAATGTTCCTATGGTCACTCATGTTTGGGTCATTCGCCTAATGGTGATCCAAGAGAGTTAAAAAGATGGTAACGTCTGGCCAAAAAAAGACCTCTGATGGAACAAAACAATCATCTATTTACTCCGAAGTCTTTCTTGCTTTCTATTCTGGACAGCCAGCCTCCGTCTGCGAAGCCCGCAGGCAAAACGATGAAAACACAGACTATAATGGCATCCGTGATAAACTCTGATCTTCAGAAGGAAACTCAGATTTTGCAATTTGGAATGTATAGTTTAATACTTCAACTGGGATGAAAAATGACACAGGAATAAAATCTCTTTTAATAGAATCTAGAATTCTTTGGCAGTTTGGCCTCTAGAGGGAGGCGTTTACTATATAGCTACTGCCTTTGGGGGGGTGGGGAATGCTAAGCCATTTTTTTAAAAGTTTGAATGACAACATATATACATACATACTGTACATCAGGGTCTAGGACAGTTCGCCTCCTCCACTCTGCCACACCTGTTTTGTCCCCAGCCTTCCGCCCCCAAACAATCCGGCTCTGCCTTTTCTCCTTGGCCCCTTAGCCTAATGGGCCAAAAAGCCAGTTCACCCCGGGCTTTTGGGCGCACGGGACACTTTGCCCCCAGCCAATCAGAGGAGCAAGAATCCCACCCCCTTGGAAGCAGCCTTTTTAGGAGAAGGAACGGGGACAAGTCTTCCCTCTCTTGCTTAAAAGAGACACGTTTTTCAGAGGGTCCCAATGAAGGAAAGGGGAGGGAGGAACAGTGCTTCCAGCTGGACTCAATGAGATTCCCTCTCTTGCTTAAAAGAGACACGTTTTTCAGATGGTCCCAATGAAGGAAAGGGGAGGGAGGAAGAGTGCTTCCAGCTGGACTCCCTCTCTTGCTTAAAAGAGACACGTTTTTCAGAGGGTCCCAATGAAGGAAAGGGGAGGGAGGAAGAGTGCTTCCAGCTGGACTCCCTCTCTTGCTTAAAAGAGACACGTTTTTCAGATGGTCCCAATGAAGGAAAGGGGAGGGAGGAAGAGTGCTTCTAGCTGGACTCAATGAGATTCCCTCTCTTGCTTAAAAGAGACACGTTTTTCAGAGGGTCCCAATGAAGGAAAGGGGAAGGAGGAACAGTGCTTCCAGCTGGACTCAATGAGATTCCCTCTCATTGCACTTTGGTTCCCCACAAAGCACTCTTCCTCCCTCCCCTTTCCTTCATTGGGACCCTCTGAAAAACGTGTCTCTTTTAAGCAAGAGAGGGAATCTCATTGAGTCCAGCTGGAAGCCCTGTTCCTCCTTCCACTTTCCTTCATTGGGACCATCTGAAAAACGTGTCTCTTTTAAGCAAGAGAGGGAAGCCTTGTCCCCCTTTCCTTCTCCTAAAAAGACTGCTCCCAAGGGGGTGGGATTCTTGCTTCTCTGATTGGCTGGGGGCAAAGTGTCCCGTGCGCCCAAAAGCCCGGGGTGAACTGGCTTTTTGGCCCATTAGGCTAAGGGGCCAAGGAGAAAAGGCAGAGCCGGATTGTTTGGGGGCGGAAGGCTGGGGACAAAACAGGTGCGGCAGAGTGGAGGAGGCGAACAGTCCCATTCCGTGTACATCAGGGGTGTCAAACTCGATTTCATTGAGGGCTGCATCAGGGTTGCGTTTGACCTCGGAGGGCCAGGGTGGGTGTGGCCAGGGTGGGCTTGTCACTCGTGTCGGGGGCGCCTGTGGTGGCCTGAGAGCTCTGCCAGTGAAAATGGAGCTCGGGAGGTCTGTTTTTACTGGCAGAGGCACCACGAGCCAGTCCTTTGCTGTTTCCAGGGCGGCCCTGTGGGCCAGATCTAAGCACCCTCTGGGTTAAAAAGGTGAAGTGTGGCAGGAAGTAATTCTGCATTCTTGGGAGAAAAAAAGCAGCACTTAATGAGGGCAGATGATGGCATCAGTGTTTTTTCATGACTCTTTGGCGTCAAACATTATGCCAAGGTATTTAAAGGTGTGAACCTGCAAAGATGAGTATCATCCCAATTTGAGAGTGTGGAAATCAGGTGGTTGAGATTCACATTCATATATAGGTAGAAGGAGTAAAATGCAAGAAGCATCCTTGAAGGACCTCTCTCTATCTGGCTGTTCCGTTTAGCAAGCACTTGCGTGGAAAACATTGTACCTGGGAAATGAATACAAATTTGGTAGCATTTTTGTACAGCTACACAATACAATACAATCAGAATAGAACTGGAAGGGACCTTGGAGGTCTTCTAGTCCAAACTCCCTATACCTGTGATGGCGAACCTATGGAACGCATGCCTGAAGTGCATGTGGAGCCATTTTGTGGCGTTGGCCATTCGTTCCTCTTCCGGATTTCTGGTGCACATGCGCACACGACGATCAGCTGGTCTTTGTGTGTGCGTCAGTGCCGGAAACCAGAAGAGCTGGTCTTCCGTTTTCCAGTGTGAGCATGCGTGCCAGCCAGCTGATCGGCATGTGCGCATGCACGGCAGTAACCAGAACACCTGCCGGCCAGCACGCATGCATGCACCAGAAACCAGAGGGTGTGCATGCCCCCTGGGCAACTCCTCTTCCAGATCGCAGCCCAGACGAATGCAAAGTGTTCCCTTTTCGGCACTCAGTGCCACCCCCCACACACGCGCTCTTTTTTTGGTACTCAGTGCCGAAAAAGTTCACCATCACTGCACTATACTATTTCAGACAAGTGGCTGTCCAGTCTCTTCTTCAAAACCTCCAGTGATGGGAGCCCCCACAATTTCTGAAGACAAGTCATTTCACTGGTTGATCTCAGAGTTATGAAGTTTCTCCTTAGTTCCAGGTTGCTTCTCTCCTTGAATAATTTCCATCCATTTTTTCTTGTCTTGCCCTCCGGTGCTTTGGAATATAAATTCACACACACCCCTCTTATTTGTGGCATCTTCTCAAATACTGGAGATTGCTATCATGTCCCCCCTAATCCTTCTTTTCTCTAGACTGGCCATATCCAATTCCTGCAATCATTCTTCATATGTTTTAGTCTCCAGGCCTTTAATCGTTTTAGTTGCTCTTCTTTGCATTTTTTCCAAAGTCTCATATTGTGCCATCCATGCAATATTGCTGAGATTTGAAGTAAAACTTGATTTTACCCCAATCTCGTTTCATTTCATTTTGCTTGTCTGGTTCAGGTGTGAGGAGGTGCTTATCCAGACATGAAGACATGTCATTCATATTAGATCCTGCTGGTGGCTGATCCTGATTTAAAACACCGTAAGTGTTGTGGTCCACCAGCGGCCTGCAGAGCTGGCAGCAGAGTCGGACAGTGAGGAGGCTGGGGAGGAACGTGGGCCAGGCCTGGAGACTGGCAGAGATCCAGCCAGGGCCACCTGGGAGGTCTGTGCTGACTCCAGAGCCTCCAGAGGCTGACATGAGCGAGGCAGAGGAACAGGGGGAGCTTGTTCCCAATGTGCGCATGCGCAGAGCTGCCAGAAGGTAAGAACAATTACAGCGGAGAAGGGCTACTCGGGAGTAAGGCTTGGAGATGATTGGCTCCTTCCATAGGACATAAAAGAGGAGCAAACGGATGTGCTCCTTGCAGAAAGCAACTTGCTTCAATTCTGGTTGGTGTAACTCAGCAGCTCCGTTCTGACTCTGTGTTTCTGTTTGGCCTTGCAAAGCTACTTGCCAATTAGGTCTTTGGCAGCGTGTCAAGAGAGATAAAGGTTGGTGCTTATCAGCCTTCTTCCGAAAGACTGTGGCAGACTTCTGTCGGACTAATTAACATTGTTTGTGACTTATTACAGCTGGGAATGAACAGAATTCACAGCCATTGAAATAAAAAGAGGTTTTTTGGGACTACGTTTGTGTTTTATGATTTATCAGGAAGCCTAGGTCAGAACAGTAACAAGGTAAGAGAGGACCCTAAAACCAGGTATGAGACCAACCTGGAAGTATTAAATCAAACCAAATGTTCATCTGATGCTACATCCCATTTCCAGTTCTGACCATACAGATGCTTCCAAGAAACTCAGTCACAACAATTACACTTTCACCCTGCCACTGAAACTCTCAGAAGACTCTACAACAGTGTTTCCCAACCTTGGCAACTTGAAGATATCTGGACTTCAACTCCCAGAATTCCCCAGCCAGCATTTGCTGGCTGGGGAATTCTGGGAGTTGAAGTCCAGATATCTTCAAGTTGCCAAGGTTGGGAAACACTGCTCTACAAAGTGTCTTCTCCTTTTTTCATCCATGCTTTTGAACTTACGGAAGACAGCAGAGAAGTGAAGGTAGTATATTTTCTTGCTCCAGAACAAAGCTGGAGGAAAAGAATATGGAATTAATCTGAAATGAGGAGAGCAAGACAAATTTGGATGAGAACATGAACATAAGAATATGAGCATTATAAAAAGAGTTAAAACAATGGTCTATCAATTATGTAAGGACATTGAGGGGGAAAAATGAGGAAAGAAATGATTAGAAATGGTTACCTAGAGAACAAGAAATGGTTACTCATATCCAATGACCTAAGTGCTAGAGCCCACTGTAACAACATTGCCAAAAAGGCACTAAGAGTTGTTAATCTAATCTTGCGTAGCTTCTTCTCTGGCAACATTACAATACTAACCAGAGCATACAAAACATTTGTTAGACCAATTCTGGAATACAGCTCACCTGTCTGGAACCCGTACTGCATATCAGACATAAATACAATCGAGAGAATCCAGAAATATTTCACAAGAAGAGTCCTTCACTCCTCTGCTCGCAATAAAATACCTTATTCCACCAGATTTGAAATACTGGGATTAGACAATTTACAACTACGTCGCCTCCGATCTGATCTAAATGTAGTTCATAAAATCATATACCAAAATGTCCTTCCTGTTAATGACTACTTCAGCTTCAACCGCAACAATACACAAGCACGTAATAGATTCAAACTAAATGTAAAGCGCTCCAAACTCGACTGCAGAAAATACGACTTCAGCAACAGAGTGATCAATGCCTGGAATGCACTACCTGACTCTGTGGTTTCTTCCCCAAACCCCAAAAACTTTAACCTTAGACTGTCTACAGTTGACCTCACCCCTTTCCTAAGAGGTCTGTAAGGGGCGTGCATAAGCGCACGACTGTGCCTACCGTCCCTGTCCTACTGTCCTATTGTCCTCTTTTATCGTTACTTTTTACTTATGTTTATACAAATTACTACTATCCTATACATGTTTGACAAATAAAAAATAATAAGTGTGATTGGACAAAAAAAAAACAAAAACAAAAAAACAAAAAAAAATCAACTGCCAGCAGAAGCCATCAATCAACCCAAGTTCTAATGAAGGCTGATGACTCCCTTGAGGTGGTGGTCAGATGGAATTCACAAACTTCAGATGTGACACTTAAGTAATCCCTCCTGATGGAGTACTTCCCTCCAAGGATTTTTTTTTAATCTGTTTTGAAACCTATCCCTACCACTAGTCAGACCCATGTGTTGTATATGTCCATGAAATTATGCCGTTACTTCATGGTTAAGTGTTGGGTCTCTATAAAACGGGGAGACCACAAAACCACATGTTAGAGCTTCAGGGGGGACTAATAGAACTGCGTGTTTATAGTAACATGCCATGGCCCACCTACTTTGGGGAACAGAGGAACAATTTTGTAATCTTGCCATTTGTAGCCGTATCTCTATAGAAAAGAAGAGGGACTTTCCAACTTCAAGCATTAAGGCCTCTCAAGTGTTTAAAGCACCCACCAAAGCCAATTATGACATTGCAGAGTATGGATCAGAGGAAGGAAGAAACATAGGCTTATCACCGACAAGGCCAGACCAATAAAAATCTTGAAGTGATGCCTGGGTGATTGACAGAATGTGGATCAACAGGACGCCATATCCTCAGCAGAGAGATCATCACATGGGAAATGACAACAGTGAATCATGGTTGCGATACGTTTATGCATCCATGCGCTTTTCCTTACTCAAATAAAAATAGCCCCCGGGTGTTAAAATCCTGCTTCTATGTGAATGAGAGTCCTTATTCTGCAGGAGCTGAGGATCCTATTGAACTGAGGCAGATGGCAGTCTTAGTGTCTCACAGGGCTTTCGAGTGGATTCCAAAAGACGAGGAACAAGGTGCCAAGAAAGAGAGGCCCAATATATATATTGATGTATATGCTGTCCCAGAAAATGAAATAAATGCATGTATTTATATGAGCCCAGACAGACATCCCCACAAATGCTCCAGAGTTTTGGCAATAAAAGCAGTGCAGAAGGTTTTTTTTTAATGCGCACGCGCGCGCGCGCACACACACACACACACACACACACACACACACAGAGGGGAGGGAGGGAGGGAGGGAGGGAGGGAGAGAGAGAGAGAGAGAGACCGTGTGGATTAAAGGAAGCTGGAGTTACCATAGTAACCAATAAGACCAACTCAACACAGTGTACTTTGCAGCATCATAATTCTGTGGCTGGCGAAGCCCAACCAGAAGCGTTGTTCCTGTCCCTATGGAAACCAAAGGGAATAGCCCACACTGTAGTCACAGGAGATTAAAGCAATCCAGAACATGTATCTTCAGTTTAGCAGTGAGCAATCTCTCACGTTGAGAGATGCTACCAAGTTATTCAGAAAGAGGAAAACACCTGACCCACCCACCCACCCACCCCCGGTACATCAGTAGGACACCTGAGCCAGCAAAGGGTTTCATCTACAAATTAACTACAAGGGAAAGAAAAAGGGGTTGCCAGCCGATCAGCACATAGGGTCATTGTCATCTGAGAATGACGCTTCTTTGTCCCCCATGGCAAAGGGGAAAAGTTGAACCTTTATATCATTTCTAATTGTTAAATGGATTCTTAGCATCTTGCAGCCTCCTGAAATACTTGAGCCTGGCCAAAAAAGAAAAAAAAACACCTCATGGTTGCATGGGACAAAAATAAATGGGGAGTGATGGGTTCACCCTAAATACTAAATCTAAGCCCAGATTAATAGAACATACGGTAGCTGTGGAGTCCATATAATGTGTTTCAATCAACAAAAAACAAACAAAAATATTGACGGTGTAATGACTCAATGTTACATCTGATTTAAACATAAGGCAATGGCAGAGGTCCCATAACATGTTGAAAAACCTACTTTAACTTACTTCAGACCTAATTGGTAATTAAATGGCAGATGGTCATGAAATATCAGGATTGCTGGTTAAACTAGGAAATCCAAATAGAATCATAGAGTTGGAAGTCTTCTAGTCCAATCCCAGGCCCAAGGGATGAGTTCTTATACCATCCCAGACAAATGGCTGTCCAATCTTTTCTTGAAGACCTCCAGTGATGGAGCACCCACAACTCCAGGAGGAAAGCTAGTCCATTGACTGATGGTTCTCGAAAAAATAGTTTTATTGAGTTGTTTTAAAATATACAAAAATACGAAAAGACATAATACAAAAGCAAAAGGAAAAAATAAACACCATACAAAAAACAACGTAAAAAAAAGACGTATGCATATATATATGTATACTTATATAGGTATCTATACATAAATCCATCTTATTTGTTACTATATATTTTCATATTTAATAGTATTCTAAATATATGAATACAGAAAAAAAAGAGCTATATATTGACACACACACACACATACACACATACAAAAAATATATGTACATACATATAAATACAATAAGGAAAAATAGAAAAAAAAATTGTATAAATTTATTACAGCATTTGCGTATCGTGTCATTTCAATATCTGGTTTGTTTTATCCCTAGCTTATCAGACTGATGGTTCTCATTGTCCTTATTTCGAGGTTGAATCTCCACTCATTGCCTTTCGGTGCTTTGGAGAATAAATCAATGCCCACATCCCTGTGACAGCCCTTCAAGTATTTGGAAGAGAGCTGTTGTGTCTCCTCTAAGCCTTCTTTTCATTAGGCTAAACAGACCTAGTTCCCTTCGCCGTTCATCCTACGATTTAGCTTCCAGGCCCCTTATCATCTTCATTGTTCTTCTCTATATTCTTTCTAGGGCCTCAGCATCTTTTCTGTATCGGGGTGACCAGAACTATGCTCCGTGTTCCAAGTGGCTTCGGTAGAGCAGTATAAAGTGGTACTATCCCTTCACATGATCTCAATGCTACCCCTCTGTCGATGCAGCCCTGGAGGCCATCTTTTTCTTTGACTTCAGACTTCAGAGGATAATCAGAACTGCAGAAATAACAATTACTGCCAACCTGCCTTCCATTGAGGACCTGTATACTGCACGAGTCAAAAAGAGGGCCGTGAAAATATTTACTGACCCCTCGCATCCTGGACATAAATTGCTTCAACTCCTACCCTCAAAACGACGCTATAGAGCACTGCATACCAGACACAACTAGACACAAGAACAGTTTTTCCCTGAATGCCATCACTCTGCTAAACAAATAATTTCCTCACCACTATCAAACTATTCACTAAGGCTGCATTACTATTACTATCAGTCTTCTCATCGTTCCTATCACCCATCTCCTCCCACTTATGAATGTATGACTGTAACTTGTTGCTTGTATCCTTACGATTTATATGAATATGGATTGTTTCCTGATTGCTTATTTGTACCCTATGACAATCATTAAGTGTTGTACCTCATGACTCTTGACAAATGTATCTTTTCTTTTATGTACACTGAGAGCATATGCACCAAAGACAAATTCTTTGTGTGTCCAATCACACTTGGCCCATAAAGAATTCTATTCTATTCTATTCTATTCTATTCTATTCTATTCTATTCTATTCTATTCTATTCTATTCTATTCCATTCCATTCCATTCCATTCCATTCCATTCCATTCCATTCCATTCCATTCCATTCCATTTCAATTCTATTCTATTCTATTCTATTCTATTCTATTCTATTCTATTCTATTCTATTCTATTCTATTCTATTCTTTGGATCTTCAGGGCAGCCACACTTAGTGCTGTGGGAAACTGGGAGGGGGCATTGCATGGAGTGGTAGAGATATCTAGCCATAACAACAGTCTTTTCTCTGGGAGTCAAGGACATTTCAACCTGCACCTGGAGTGGCGTGACTGGGAGGCATCTCCAGTTGGGATGCTGGATTGATTGGATCATGTGATGGACATGTGGGTGCAGGGGAAGGGACTTTGACTTTCCTTTGGGTGGGGAAAACCCTTGAGCTTTCAGATTCGGGTTGTCCCAGATGTGCTAGTATGACATCTCTAATAAAATGGATCTTTGAGGAATTGCTTGCCTCGGAGTCTTACATGGTTGGGGGTGTTACTTGGAACCCTGACTGTAAGACTGTGTTGGATTTTTTGGCAGCTGCAGCTCCACACGGGCTTATACTTAAGGGATAGAACACTTACATCTCTCTCACAGGCACTGTTGTTGAGCTAGGCCTATACTGTAGCTGTGCATCTGGTTTTCTTGCCACAAGTGCAGGAGCTTGCTTTTCTCAGAGAAATCTGTTTTTTCTCCGTGTCCCCTAAGGAAGGCAGTGACAAACTTCTTTCTGCTGGTGTCCAAAAAGTAGCATAGAGTCAAACATATGGTGATCAGAAGTTGAGATCACCTTGAGCGCATCACAAACACCCAATGACTGGCAGTGCTACTCTTGCGAGAAGTATGCACTGAAACCATCAGTAAGGTTTAAGGTATGAAATAAACTTTATGACTGATTAAAAGAAAGAAGTAATAAATAAAAGAAAGAAAGATATAGTAGCCTACTCTGAAGGAATTATGTAAAGGTCTTATAATCGGTATATATTGTGTAACTAAAAATGGAAGTCCTCAAATTGTGATGTTCAGTTAGAGAGGAAAAACAGATATCTAGGGAAATGCTTTATATTTTTACTATATTTGATAATAGCTTTTGGTTGATAGGGGATCATATTATTGTAATACATAAAAGAAAAAGTAAAATGTTATACGCTGAAGGAATTATGTAAACTATCTATAGCCTTAATTAATTAGTGGAAAATTAGAAAGAACTTAAAACTGATGTATAGATAGAGATTAATATAAATTTATTTATTTATTTATTTACGATTCTTATAGGCCGCCCTACTCCCTGAGGACTCAGGGAGGCATACAACATATATAAGAACAATATGGAAAAAGTTTATAACTGGATTATATCCGATAATAGCTTTTGGATGATAGGGGGACATAAACGCCCCACTTTTTGTTGTTGTTGTTGTTGTATGTGTTTGTCTTTCATTGTTTATGTATGTCTAATAAAAAAAGAAAAAAAAAAGAAACCATCAGTAAGGGAAGTGTCACTTTGGTGCATGGGTTATGGAATTAGATCAGAGTTAGGACAACAGAGGTTCAAGTTGCTTCTTAGCCTGGGAAACTTACTGGGAACTTTGGACCATTTTCTTTTAGCCTCCTGGTCTGATGGCAGCTTAAGCAACTCTTTACTGTCCTACTCTCTGTAAATTCATTTTGACAAGTTAATAGGTATTTATGGAATATACTTCAGATTCCCAAGAAGAAAGGAATGCATTCCAGAGAAGCAAGAGACAACCCAGTTCAAATAGCTGGTGTGGTAGAAAGAGGGTGAAGTCGGCTCCTCCCCAAGAGTTCCCAGAATATATGCTTCATAGAGGTATTTAGTTTGGCAAGAGTCTGTCTACAGGTAAGGAACATTAAAGAAATCTGCTTGGAAGAATCATGTATCTTTCTTGGGCTTTGGAGCCTGACATATAGATTAAAACATAATAATCACTATAAAGCAGTAGTGGGTTTCACTTACCATTGCTACTGGTTCAGGAGCACGCAGGAGCACTTTGCATGCATGCAACGCTTCTGTGCATGCGCAGAGCATTTTTGATGACATCCGGGCGGGTGGGCGGAGCCTCCCACCACCACCGCTACTGGTTCTCCCGAACCGGTGCAAACCGGTAGCAACCCACCACTGCTATAAAGGCCAGATAATGCCTCATAAAGCCCCCAAACCCTCCATTCCCTTACCATCCTGATTCCAAAGAATGGAGAGTTTGTGAATCTTAGAATGTTAGATATTCATCCAAATATCAAATAGTTTCTGTTTGGTCCACTGTTTCAGCAAATCTTCCAGCATATACAAAATAATTTGTCCTTTATAATATAGCTTCAAGACTGGTGTCTCCCATTCTATGTAGATACATAAAATATTAGTGACTGTTGCCACCATTTGTCAATTATAATTTACCTGATTACATATTTTGGCAATATTTGCATACCATGTTGTTGGTGAAAATGTTATTTGGTTCTGTTTGGGGTTCTAATTGATGGTGATTGTTTTAATTCCTTTGTGGCAGGATTTTATGTTCTAAACCACCTGGACTCTGGAAGGCTTTGGCAGCATATGCATCAAATAAATAAATACACAAAATGTACGGATTGCCTTGAGCTCTTCAAAAAAAACAGGAAATACTGTATGTCTAATGAATCAACAATAAAAAATTATTTTAGGTAAAAAGTATTGTTTCTCATAGAAATTCATTGCATAGTCCAGTTGCTTGCTATAGCTTCAGTTGCAGTAAATTTCTGCCTCTTGTTCTGCAGTCAATCAGTCTGCAGGCTAAAACAACAACAACAACCACAATCTCTGTATGTAGAGCCACGAGAAGTAAAGAAAGCTTCTCAAGCTAAAGGAATTAATGGTTATTACATAAATGGGCCTAGTTGGGAGACAAGGCAAACTCCCAGGGCTGTGCCTTACTTGAAAAGTAAGACTAGAAGATTTTATGGCTATTATCCCTACAATTTTTTAAAATTGTTTTTTATTGTTTTAAAACATTTTTGTTGTTTCCGTTGTGTGAGTTCTAGTTCTGCCTTGGGCAAGAAAGCCAACTGGGTGATTTGGGGTCAGTGGCTCTCTCAGTCCAACAGATTGTTGATGTGGGGAAAATAGGAGGAGAAAAGACCATTATGTATGTTCACTGCCTTGAGTTACTTATAAATAATAGCAATAGAAATAGCACTTAGACATATATACCAGAGGTGGGTTCCTGCCTGTTTTTGCCGGTGCGGTTAATAGCTGTTGTTAGGCGCAGAGCCAAAGACGCTGCTGCTGTTTGCGGCGCGGGAGCTTTCCCCGGGCGCTTTCCCCGCCCGCATGTACGCCGCCGTTTGCATTCTTTTGCCCTCTGTGCATGCAGAACGCTTTGTGTATGCGCAGAGGGCAAAAGAACACAAACAACGGCGGCCATGCGGGTGGCGGCAGCGCCCGGGGAAAGCCCCCGCACCACGAACGGCAGCAGCGTCTTCGGCTCTGCGCCGAACAACAGCTATTAACCACACCGGCAGGAACCCACCTCTGATATATACCACTTTACAGTGCTTTTACAGCCATCTCCATTGCCCCCAACAATCTTGGTCCTCATTTTACCAACCACAGAAGGATGGAAGGATGGGTCAACCTTGAGCCTTTGAGATTCGAACTGCTGAACTGCTGGCAATTGACAGTCAGCAGAATTAGCCTGCAATACTGCATTCTAACCACTGCTCTACCATGGCTCTTTTATTATTATTATTATTATTATTATTATTATTATTATTATTATTATTATTATTATTATTATTATTATTATTATTATTATTATTATTATTATTATTATTATTATTAAATTATCAGCCAACTGCAGGCCTGATTAAAGGCCTGGAGACTAAAACATATCAAGAACAGCTGCAGGAATTGGGTATGCCCAGTCTAGAGAAAAGAAGGACTAGGGGAGACATGACAGCAATATTCCAGTATTTGAGGGGCTGCCACAAAGAAGAGGGGGGGTCAACCTACTTTCCAAAACATCAGAAGGTAGGAGAAGAAAAAGTGGATGGAAGCTAATCAAAGAGAGAAACAAACTGGAACCAAGGAGAAACTTCCTAACAGGGAGGACAATTAACCAGTGAGTTGGACTAGAAAACCTCCAAGGTCCCTTCCAACTCTATTCTGATTGACTGACTGACTCAGTGGGTGGATAAAAATATGAAATCCAGTCTAAACATCTGGCTGACTGTGTGACTAACCATGATGATGATGATGATGATGATGATGATGATGATGATGATGATGATGATGATGATGATGATGATGATAATAATAATAATAATAATAATAATAATAATAATAATAATAATAATAATAATATCACAAGACTAACAGTAACAACCACTATGAAGGTGGGTAAGATTGACATTGAAAAAAACGTTCCTTGTTTCCCCCTAAAAGCTGTGCAGCTATGCTGAAGCAGCGTGAAGCAGAACATATGGCACATAGGCTTTCCAAGATCAGGAGGCAAAATGCCAGCCTCTTTACTGATGCTTAATATTGTCCGTTCTCCAAACACAACTCAAAATCAACCAATAGAGGAGAACCAGAGAGCAGCACCAGCCAACAACTTCTAGAAACTTCTTTTGCCGTTGCAGCTCCGGAAACTAAAACCCAATACTGTGATTTAGACAAAAACTGCACCTGTCACACAGACCATCAAGATATTGCCTCATACCAGTAACTAACCAAGTTATACTGCACAGAAAATAAGCATAAAACAAAGGTTTCTGTTCTAGCTGCTAAATTATAAAAAACATCTCAAATGTTGTTTTCTTTCAACAGTTTTATTTTTGAAATACTTAGGATTAATTTAGAATGGAATGAGTTCTCACAAACTGTTCTTGGTTTTGACAGCTGCCTAGGCAAAAGATGCAACTTTTTAAATCATTTTCACACATGTGCTTGCTAACAAATTTCCTACTTTATTTAATGTGTGAAAAAAGGAAAAAAAATGTAAGTGGCTATCCCACTTTTTATTATTCATAGAACTATGACCCACTACCTCTGGTGTCTGGCTTCACTTGGGACAAGGTGAGGGATATAATTATATTATTTAGATTATTTCAGGGGTTGTTTTATTTATTTATTTTGCTCTAGTCGGGTGTAGGTCAGAAATGCACACAAGCTCAAGCATGCTTTCATTAAAATACAGCATTGATGAAAAGTGCAATCCCATTGCAATTCTTGTAAAATATTGTGCATTCATGCTTCAATACATTATTTTCATTTGTAAGTCAAATCAGGGGTGGGTTCCTCCCGGTTTGGACCGGTTCGCTCGAACTGGTAGCAATCCTCTGGTGACGTCAGGATGATGTCACCGACCCAGTTCGGTCGGTGCCGGTCCGCGGGCACCGCCATCTTTTTTATTTATTTATTTTATTTATTTATTTATTTAGAATTTTTTATTTTTTTTTCTTCTGAGCATGCGCAGAAGCCGAGTTTCCAGCCCTGTGCATGCGGTCACCATCTTGTTTTTGGCTTTTTTTCAGATTTTTCAACATTGTGCATGTGCGCGCACACAAAGTGTGCACGCGCCCACAAGGCATGCCCACGTGGTATGGCAGGAAGCGAACTGGCAGCAAGGTAACTTAGAACCCACCCCTGAGTCAAATGTTACATTGCACAGATTATATTATAGCTGGATCAGGAGAACTAAACTAAGCTAAGCTAAGCTAAGCTAAACTAAACTAAACTAAACTAAACTAAACTAAACTAATGCTGGATTGTTCAAAACACAGTGATTTGGATAGCCAAAATCCAGGGAGAAATTCAGTTGAAGAAAATGTTCATTAATAACAAAGCAAAACATTCTGACTCCAAATGAATCCAAATTTTTTTTACATATATAAACAGTAACATGATCGAAATTGTGATTTAAAAAATCTATGAGAAATGGCTAGATTTTTGTCAGGGTTCAAAAGCAATATATTGGTCATTAAAGGTCAGCTTTTTAATGTCTTAAAAATATAGAGTTTAAAGAAGATGGTAACTATACAGAAGTTTCAAGTCAATTCGACAATTAAACCTGTCACAACAAATAAAAAGTTAACAGAAACAACTTAAAATTTGAAATGAGTTAAAAATATTCTATGACTTTTACTTTTTGGTAATGAAAAAAAAAAGATTTCATTCCTGTGATAAAGGATTCCCCTGGTACTTAATTCTGAGTGCCATATACTGAGAAGCACTTCCTGGTGAGACCACATTGGGAATACTGTATTCAATTCTGACCACCGCAATACATAAAAAAGAGGTTGAGACTCTAGAAAGATTGCAGACAAGAGCAACAAAGGTGATTAGGGGTCTGGAGGCCAAACCTTTTGATGAATGATTGAGGGAACTAGGTATGTCTAGACTAGGGGTGTCAAACTCGCAATGACACTCTGTCGTCTTGTGACGTATCGCAACTTTTTTCCCCTTCGCTAAAACTGGGGTGGGCGTAGCCAATGCATGAAGCATCCAGCCCACAGGCCGTGAGTTTGACATCCCTGGTCTAGATTAACAAAGAGAAGGACTAGGGGAGATACGATATCTGTCTTCCAGTACTTGAGTTGCTATCACAGAGAAGAGGGTACAACCTATTGTTTATTTATTTATTTATTTTATTTATTATTTATTAATTAGTTGCATTTGTATCCCGCCCACTCCACAGAGACTCTGGGCAGCTCACAACAGTAAAAATTCACATGCAAAAACAAATATAAAAAGCATTAAAAACAATAGATATTAAAACATTTAAAAATATTAAAAACCACAATTTAAAAACCCATACAATAAATCATTCATGGGGCCAAGAGGTATCGGTGTTGTATTAAAATCATTGGCCCCAGGTCTGTTGACAAAGCCGTGTTTTAACTGCTTTTCTGAAGGCTGGCAGGGTGGGAATAATGCGGATCTCGGGGGGTAGTGTATTCCAAAGAGCCGGTGTTGCCACAGAGAAGGCCCTCGTTTGTGGGCCCGCCAGCCGACATTGTTTGGCTGACGGGACCACCAGCAGACCAACTCTGTGGGCTCTAATCGGTCTTAGGGAGGTATGTTGGAGAAGGCGGTCTCGGAGGTAAACTGGTCCTAAGCCATGTAGGGCTTTAAAGGAAATCACCAACACCTTGAATTGCGCTCAGATACCTATAGGCAGCCAGTGCAGTTCGCGAAGGATGGGTGTCACATGGGTGTATCTAGGGACACCCATCACCACACAGGCCGCCGCATTCTGCACTAGCTGCAGTCTCCGAACGTTCTTCAAGGGTAGCCCCATGTAGAGTACGTTGCAATAGTCAAGAAGCACCTGAGGGTAGGACAAGAAGTATTGGGTGGAAGGTCTAATTAAAGACAGATCCAACCTAGAACTAAGGAGAAATTTCCTGACAGAACAATTAATCAGTGGAACAGCTTACTTCCAGAAGTTGTGGATGCTCCATCACTAGAGGTTTTCAAGGAGAGTTTGGACAGCTATTTGTCTGGAATGAGATAGGGTCTCCTTTCTGAGTAGGGGATTGGACTGGTAGACCTCCAAGGTCCTTTCCAATTATCTCTTGCTCTTGGTTCCTCTGGGTCGGTTCAGGCCATAGTACTAGGGAGTGTGTAGTTGAAGAATTTATAGCATAAGAAAAGGTCTTGATACAGTCCAATACATTACAATTTTCTCCTCTGCCAAGAGCCTTAGGAACAGGTAACACAGCTTTAGAAACTTCAGAACATTGTTCTGTTCTGACCTAGGCTTCCTGATAAATATTAAAGCACAAACAGCGTCCCAGAAAACCTCTTTTTATTTTAACATCGGTGAATGATGTTCATTCCCAGCCGTAATAAGTCCCAAACAATATTAATTAGTCCAACAGTAGTCTTTGGGAAGAAGGCAGATAAGCATGCACCTTTATCTTTCTTTTTTTTTTTTTTTTTTTCCAAAAAGTTTTATTAGTACAAAATTACATAGATAATAGCTAAACATTAAATAGAAAGTACAAACATTTTTTTTAATTTTTCTCCCCCCTAACCCACCCCTTTCCCTCCCCCCCTCCCCCCCGGACTTCCCAGAGAGAGTACAGGGCATAATATCAATAAAATAAATTTAAATTAAATTAAAAAATTTTGACTTCCACCTTATTTTTTTAAAACTTCAACTCCAAATTGTACACTAATAAAAATTCCTTCCTCCTCCTTTCAATCATCTACCCTTCACAACATTTCTTCACTGTTAACTAAGAATTAAATGATTATTACATAAATGATGACTAAGTATTAAATACAAAAACCTTAAACTTCATCATAAAATCAATCAGTATATAAATAACATACTATTACTATATATCAGATTATAAGCACTAATTCCAAACTTTAAATAACCTTCCTCCCAAAAAAAAAAAATGTTAAATCTAATTGTAATATTTTATAACTGGATAGATAACAATTCCAAATCTTTCTCACAATTAAATAAAACTTAAATTGATATTACACAAAAAATAACTAAATAATAATACAAAAACCTTAAACTTCATCATAAATTCTACCACTCTATTAGTAACATAATGTTACTATGTATTAAATTATTAGGTTCAAAAAAGTTCTAAATCTTTAAAAAGAATTAATAATACTTTGAATAAGCCCCCAAAAAAAAACAAAAGAAAAAAAAAAGAATGCAAGAAGTAAAGAAAAGAAAAAAAAATTAAGGAAAGAAAGGAAAAAGAAAAGTACAGTCATAATGGCAACCATCTGTCCAATAAACTTCAACACTGCATCTTGTTGTATCTTGATGATGGTTGCATCTTTTTGTAACTTGATAATTTTGTAGTTGTCAGCTCGCCTCCCATCTGACCCCGATCTTCCATCTCCTTTTCCACACTGTAGACATCTGTCTGGCTCTGCCAATCATTTAAATTTTGTAAATCTGTTTCGATTTGAAGAGGAAGGGATGGCTTTCCCTCCTCCTCCTCTTTTGTTTTGATACATCTTTCCTCTGGAATCTTGGATATATCAGCCTTTAAGACGTTGACATAAAATTCAGTAGCTTTCTTTGTTGTATTAAGCCGATATCTTTTTCCCAGAAATTTCACTGCAACTCCTGTTGGTGCTTCCCATTTGTAATGTAAATTTAACCTTTTAAATTCATCAATCAGAAAGGTATAATCTTTTCTGGCTTTGAGCATTTTAGAGGGAATTTCTTTCCATATCATCAGTTCCTGGCCATTCACCTGCAGGTTATTCTTAAACGTCGCCTGTATAATCCTATTCCGTAAGGCTCTTGTAGTAAAGTATATTACAATATCCCTTGGTAGGTGTTTTTGTTTTGCATACCAGGAGTTGATTCTATATATTTTATCAATTTGCCTGGCTAGTTCTTCTTTAGACAGTCCAGACACCTGCTCCAAAGCTTCCACCATCCTTCCTTTCAAATCTTCATATAATCCTTCTTTCAACCCCCTGACCCTTATGGCAAATTCCATGGATCTGAATTGCGTCATTAACACCTCTGTTTCAAAATTTGCAATGTCATTTTGTATTTTATCTATGTATTCTACTGAAGTTGTCAAAACTTGTTTGTTTTCTTCAATGCGGTTTGCCAAAACTTCAATATTTGTTGCTAGACCTTTACATACCTCCAACACATCATTTCTAATTTGTTGGTCAATATTCTTTAAAGCAGCCTGCATTTTATTATCTATTTCACTAATTTTTTGGTTAAATTCAACAATAAGTTCATCTTTCATAATCTTTAAGGTACTTATTAAATTTTCAGGTGTTAAAGACTTTGGGGGTGTTAACTCAGTGGTAAGTTGCATTTTAGAAATATAACCAGATGAATAATCCATTCTTTTATTCAAAACAATCTTTCCAGATTTTGAAGCCATTTTAGTATTTCCAGTGGTGAACAAAGAAAAAGCCAAGCCTCTAGTTAAAGTTCTTTTAAATTTCTTTTAAAATTCTTTCAAATTCCAAAGCCAGATAGAATTTTATTTTTAAAAAATTGTCAGTTATTATTTAATCCAGAATCGGGAGACAGAGAGAGTAAAGCCAACTTTCAAAATCAAAAATTTCCATAAGAAAAAAAGCTGCTAGGGAAACGAAAGTTACTTTCACTTCTCCTCCCACTTTCTCCGATCGCCATGTTGTAGCCTAATAACTGTTACTTAGTTTCTTCCGAAGTGAAAATCAGCAGTGGAGTTGAAAGAAAAAAAAAATCTGTACTTGCCCTTTAAAATCCTGTCTCTCTCTGTCTGCTTGTTTAAACAATTAAGTAGTTGTAATCCCATTCACGAAGCAGCGGGTGGTCACGGCATCTTGCTCCGCAAAAGCGGAGGTTTCCAAGTCCCCGGAGCAAGAGACAGGCTGGCTGGGGAGCCCTCACCTTTCGCGCCCCTGGCTGACACTTGGGGCACTAGGGGGGGCTCTACCCCACCTGTCCGGCTCTCATCTCTCCCCTTTGCCCGGGGCAGAGACTTTCAAGCCGCCAGACAGCTGTTCTGGCGGCTTTAACGGGGAAAAGGAAAGGCGCTCAACGAGGAGCGTCCGCGATGCAGCGATCCGGAACCGGAAGTCCACCTTTATCTTTCTTGACACGCTAATTAGACCTAATTGGCAAGGAGCTCTGCAAGGCCAAACAGAAACACAGAAATGCTGAGACACGAATTGAACAATGTTGCTTCCTGCAATGAGCACATCGGTTTGCTCCACTTTTATAGCCTATGGGAGGGGCCAATCATCTGCAAGCCTTACTCCTGAGTAGCCCTTCTCTTCTGTAACTGTTCTTGCCTTCTGGCAGCTCTGCGCATGCGCGCATTGGGAACAGGCTCCCTCTGTTCCTCTGCCTCACTCACGTCAGCCTCTGGAGGCTCTGGAGTCAGCACAGGCCTCCCAGATGGCCCGGGCTGGATCTCTGCCTCTGACAACGAGCCTTCTCCAGACTCCAGGCCTGGCCCATGGTCCTCCCCAGCCTCCTCGCTGTCCGACTCTGCTGCCAGCTCTTCAGGCTGCTGGCGGACCACAACATGGTCCACG
Organism: Diadophis punctatus similis; assembly: GCA_023053685.1. NCBI lineage: Eukaryota > Metazoa > Chordata > Lepidosauria > Squamata > Dipsadidae > Diadophis > Diadophis punctatus. The sequence continues at coordinate 19,016,018 of JALIGW010000017.1, forward strand.
AAGCCACCTTACTATCTACAGGGAGAGGAACAAGATTCCATGGTTTTAGGGAGGACTTTCTCAGCTCTCCTCTGATAAAGGAGAAATTCTGAGTTATGCAGGCAGAGACCTCTCCTGTCACACTGAGTAATAGCCACCCACAATGGAACTCATTCTGAAAAAGTGCCTAAATAAAAGAAGAGGAAGGAGAAATTGGAGAGGATAGGAGCATTAATGAAGTCTAACTCTTTTTCAATGCTTGAGCAAAGCTATTGTGGCATCAGATACACAAGTTTTTTTTTTAAGGGGGAAGAGGTTTATCTGAGCATGTCAATCCAAAAAAATCAATTCCTATATGCAGAGGAAACTACTCCCTAAAAGTTATTTAATAGAGAATGTGGAATATTGATTTTGCTTTAAACTGTGCCCTCCAGTATCCAAATACACTGTAATTTTTTCATCTTTCATTGTAGTTGATGGGCAACTGACCTACTCAAAAACATAATTATTTACTCAATAAAAAAGTATTTTGTGCATTTGGCTTGCAAGGGGTGGGGGGGAGAGAATGATTAAACGTTGTGGAAATACACTGGGCTATGTTGCTAAGAAGTAAGAATAACCAAAGCCTACATGTCTTACAAAAATATTTTCAAACATTGTGCCCTATGTTTTAGCCTCAGTTTTACTCAGAAGGTTCAGAGCACATGAAATCACTAGAATGTCTATGTAAGCATTGAATTGGATGCAAAATGTAGCAAACTCATTTATAAATACAGAAAAAAATATATCTAACTTTGGGAGTGTTATGTAGTTTCCAAAATTAAAAATCAGATTGAAACAGATCCAGGGAATGGGGGAGTTTAAAGTTCTAAAATATGTACTTAAAGAACCTATACAGGATTTTAAAGAATATTATGAAATCATCTTTTAAGATTAAACTGTTCCTTTTCTGAAACTTTCTTTTCTGAAATTTTCTTAAAATTGCAAACTCTGGAAAACAGACCATATTCCCCCCATCTTTTTTTATCCTCTTATGTTTAACAGACTGATGATACAATCTCAAATTTAAGCTCTTCATATCCCTTCTAAGAAATTTTTTGTTGTTGTTGTTGTTATATTATTTCTTTATATATAATACTTTGTTTCTAGGTATATGCTGCCACCTTCATTTTACCTCCACACAAAAAAAGAAAAAAAAAGAAAAAAAAACTAGTTTTGTCATCTGGGATATTCACCAATTATTTTTCCCATTCTTCTCCTGAATTCTCCACTGTTCATTAATTTCCAAATTAGTTATTATTCTCCTACTTCTTAATTTTTGGCCAAATTGCTTCCTCTACTTTTTTGTCTCTTTATTCATTGTTTATGTTTCCCCCCCCCCTCTATTTTATCACAAACTAAATGCCCAATTATACATTCCAATTTCTTATATTAATCATAAAATTTCTTCTTTGATTATTTACACTCAAATTAAACATTTAACACTTGGAATATATGATTTTAATTTTTTTCCTTTAAACATATCTCATTTCTAAAAAGAAAAAGAAAAATGATACACAATCATAATATGCTTTTTCACTTACTAATCATCAAAAATCTTTCTAAATTATTCAATTAAATATTCAACGCTTAAAATAATACATTTTTCCCTTTTAAAATTTTTCATTTGAACAAATTCATATGTAAAAAAAGAGTACACAATCATAATATATCTTTTAAATTCTGGTATTCATATTTATCATTCATACTTCTCATTGATTAACATTATTTTGTCTGAAATATCAAATCTTTTAATTCATTAAACAATATTAATCTATATATATAAACAATATTAATCTATATATATAAAAGAACAGAAAAAATTTCAACTCGTAATAAAATGATAATTCTAAATAAGAAGAAAAAAACATTTCCATAATATTTCAATGTCTTCATCCATTCCCTTTTAATTTCTTGACTAATTCATTTTTAGATATATATTTCCTCTACCCCCATCTGATTAAATTCTCTTCCCTCTGTCTTTTGATTTTATACCAATAAGTTCTCTTTCCCCACGCTCTTTTCCTCCCTCTTACATTTACTTTCTGCATATATCTACTTTTCTCCATTCTTTTTTCCATTTTATATATCTCAAAATCCTTATCATCAATCTGGACATAGTTATTCTTAATATCATCATCTCTATTATCATTGTAACTGTTATCTTTATCTCTATTTTTACTGTTAAACCCAGTGGAATATTTATCATTATCATAATCATTAATCAACATTGCATTTTCAATATTATTTCCCTTTTCATCATCATTTATAATATCTTCTTCACTCTTCTTTTCTTCTTCTGTTCTCTTATCCAGTTTTTTTCCATTTGTACTTCATTTTTTCCTGTCTCAAATGCTCCAAATACAGATCTTCTAAAATTTTCAAAAAGATCCTTCATAAACTCAACCAATTCTTCATAGTCAATTTTATCCATCTTTGAAGTCTCAATTCTTAAATCTTAAATCCAAAGCTTAAATAAGTTCAGTCTTTAATCAATTTCCTCCATTTCCTTAAATTCACTAATTTCAAGTCCACAGATTCAGCAAAGTCAAACTGTTTCAGTCACAAATTATTAATTTTACAGTCCATCCAGCTGCTAAAAGAGATGTAATCCGCAGCCTTTTTCAATTGTAAATTTCCATTTTGTAGTTAGAAAGCCAAATCCTTCTGCTCCTTTATTATCAATCTTTGTTCAAATTTAGTCTTATCCAAATAGTCCAAACAGTCTTTCCACTCTTTTATTTGATGTTAAAAATTTCAGTCCAGTTTTTGTTCTTCTCCATCTCAATCCAAATGTTATCTTCCATACAATAACAACTGCTCTATTCAAAGTCCACAGCTGTTCTTTGTTCCAGGCCACTGCTGTCCAAACACCATGAAAGTATTTCCACAACAACAATTCTTCCAACCACCAGATGGCACTCTCCAGTCAAATTTCTTTTCTCTATCCTATTGAAGTTTTCTGTTTTCAATCAATTCCAATTTTCCAATTATTCCTTCCAAGTTTAATCCCCAAATTTCTTTCATCATTATCCAGTCTTTAAAACGCAATTCTAAATCTTCAATAGTTGGGCTTTAGTTACAAGTCCCTTTAATGTTGTTCCACCATTGTATCCACATATTAACAGACGCTTCCTGATTTCCGGTCTTTCTTTTTTTTCCCCTTTGAATTAGAACGTTTCTTTTAATATTTCTTTAGGCAATGTGACTCACCAGCCTCCATCTTCTTCAGCTAATCCAGCACATATTTCAAAAATTTTCCTTCCCAAATGACTCCAATTGCCATTTCAAATCCTTGCAGATGTAACCGCTGCAGCTAAGGATGACATTTTGGAATAGTCGTCTTCGTACGCTGCCGGTCGAGGAGACAAAGCTGGCTCCCTAGGGGGTTTGCAGACCCCCTAGTCCACCGACAAGCGCTCCTCTTCTTCCCCACCCTGCCTGGGTGGTTCTGACCCCCGAGCGGCACAGATTCGGGGCTTTCCCACAGGACACAGGGAAAGCTCCGTACCGCCGCGGCACTGGCCACGCCTTCTCTTCCTTCCCCCCCATCTTCTTGATGCCTACTATGTACCAGTGGTGGGTTTCAAATTTTTTTACTATGGGCGTAGCTTGGTGGGCGTGGCATGGCTTGGTGGGCGTTGCTTGGTGGGCATGGCAGGGGAAGGATACTGTAAAATCTCCATTCCCACCTCACTCCAGGGGAAGGATACTGCAAAATCTCCATTCCCTCCACACTCCAGGGGAAGGATACTGCAAAATCTCCATTCCCTCCACACTCCAGGGGAAGGATACTGCAAAATCCCCATTTCATCCCGATCAGCTGGGACTCGGGAGGCAGAGAATAGATGGGGACGGGGCCAGTCAGAGGTGATATTTACTGGTTCTCTGAACTACTCAAAATTTTGAGTTTGAGTTTTGAAATTTTGGGCTCAATTGTGGCCATAAGTAGAGGACTATCTGTACTGCAGATGTGTTTTAAAACATTTCTCATCATATAAAAACTTTTAGAATAATTGTAATACTTATATTTTTAAAAAAAATACATGCTCAACATCAGCCAATTAACCCCAATTAGCCTATTCCTTGTAGTGGGGTTTTTTTTTTTAGTAGTCCAGCGTTTTCATTTACTCTATATAAAAGCATTCTGCATTACAAAAACAGGATTACTGCTACAGTGCCTACATTGAAAATGATTGCGCTCAAATGAAAAGAGATATTTCCCTTTGTATGTAAAAGACTCAGGAGATAATGTATCTGTGAAGTTTGAAGCGCACTTATACTGTTGCAACCATTGCTGCTTCTCAGCTTGCCAACAAACCAGTGGGAAGGAAAGGGGAACTGGAATGCAGGCTCCAGACATCACCCAAGACAGCCTGTGGGAACCAAGGACACTTCTACAAGTGTCTGCCTAACCCCAAAGACATTTTCCCATAACAATATACCGACAGTCAATTGGACACTGTGACCTGAACTAATCAAGGAGGAGGGGGAAGCCTACTCTTTAATGATATTGGTTTGCATGGGAATTAACCAGAGTTGGTTTTGTTTTCATCTGTGCCAAAATGATGTGCTCAATAAAGTTTTGCATTAAGGGATTGGAACATCTCAATGGTGCTTGCTTGGGTTCGTCAGTCGGAACCTTGACAGTACCATGTTAAACTGTTTTTACAGTTTCATGATCATAAAGGAACAGCACTTTGCACAGAGAAGTGTTTTTTCTCAGCACTATGCTTATTGGCTTATAGACCATCACTCACACACACACACAAACAAAAACACACACACACAAATCAAATATCCTTTGTACCATCAGTTTAAAGAGCAGCATGTTGCCTGATTTTAAATATAACATTCCTGATCATACATGGTTAAGTAGATAACATAATTTCACAATCACTGTCAAAAGTTGGTCAGGGTGGAGGGGATTGCCACATTACAGCCATAAAAATCCAGAATTCTTCTCTGAAATTTCAAGTTAACATGGGCCACTGAAGGTGCTGTGTGGCAATTTTAACTGTGGGCCACATCTAGTAGCATTTTATCACAATAACATAATAGTACATGGTAAGTACTTCGGGAATGGGGCAGCATAGAAATGTAAATAAAATAAAATAAATAAATAAAATAAATAAATAAAGTACCATTTCAGTTTTTCAAACACATTGTGAAGTCCACACTGTAGAACTGAAGTAGATTCACACGGTCACTATTGACCATAAACTTCAAGCATTTGCAATCTAATCTGAAAACTGTTATTTATTAGTACTTGTGCCCAGCAATCTTCTTAATGAGTTACAGTGACAGCATGTGTTTCATGATATCACTGAGCATTGGTGTGATTATGAAAAGGATTCATAACAAATATATAAGCTGCATCATATGTGCATGGTGGAGTGGTGGGATGGCCTAGAGGTGGAGCTCTCGCCTCACAGTCAGGAGGCTGTGAGTTTGATCCTAGGTAGAGGCAGATATTTCTCTCTCTGGGCACAATGAGAATATATCTGCTGAACAAAACTCCGCATTGGTGACAAGAAGGGCATCGAGCCATTAAAACACTCTGCTAGCTCCATTGAGTTGCCCAGACTCCACCCCGCAAGGGATTATGGGATTGTTAAAAGATGATGATGATGTGTGCATGGTCACACCATGATATGTGGGTTCTCTCTTGCCTTCTTGCTGTCCCCTCTTCCCTCCACACACAGATAATCATGTCAGTCCGTGAAGTCACTGCAACCTCCAACCATCCCATCAAATACTTGCTGGTATGGAGCCTATCCCTCCAGGCATCAGCTCACACCTGGATTCCAAATTTAACAGAAAGGAAGGAAGGAAGAAGGGAGGGAAAACTGAAACAAGATTCAGAACACTTACAAGAACTCTGCCGGTTAAGGTCTGGGCTGAAATCATCACCCCTGCCCAGTCTTTAACAGAGGTCATCCAGCCCACTTCTAGTGCTGGCACAACTTCCTCTTTTTCATCCGTGCCTTTCAAATCCCCATCTGCCTGGTTCTCCCCACTGCTAGTTATCTTCTGGGCCTCCTAGAAAACAGAAAGTAGAGGATAATTAGAATGGCCAGGGTGAAAAACCACAAGCAAGCAAGTAAATGCAACAGTTAACATTCTGTCTTATCGTGAAATTGGCAAATCCTGTTCCTCAGCCAACCACACACAGATCTCATAAGCCAGGGGTCTCCAACCTTGGCAACTTTAAGACTTGTGGACTCCAACTCCCAGAATTCCCCAGCACTCAAAGAGTTGAAGTCCACAAGTCTTAAAGTTGCCAAGGTTGGAGACCCCTGTCATAAGCGATGCTCAATTCTTTGATTAATAATTGTTGGAGAACAGTGGGCACTGTTCTGAATTCTGCTGTTCTCCTTACACCTCCTCTAAAGAAGTCTAGAGAGAAATTCCCTGAGGATGGGCTCCAGCACGAGTCCGAAAACCTGGAAGACGAAAACGTTGGTCCCGGTGACCGACCCATATTAGATCCTGCAAGATTACATTTATTTCAACTCTACCTTCTGAGCAAAGGAGACGTTTTAAAAGTTGGGTGTTCCTATGCAGCTGAGCGCAGGATACATGCACTTCAACTGAGGCTGATGTGATCATATGGCAACCTGAAGTGATGGACTTAAAAGAGAATCAGGGGTGGAGAGAGAGGAACAGAGTGTAGACGAGATGAAGGCTGTGTAAAGGGCTGATCTACAGTCAGAAGTGTCACTAGGTTCCATATTGTGTAGTAAATCTCTTAAGGCAGGGGTCAGCAACCTTAAACACTCAAAGAGCCACAAAGGGCCTAACCGGAAGCCCCCCGTTCAATTCTGCAGCCAACCGGAAGTCCGGTTTATTTATTTATTTATTTTATTTATTTGTCAAACGTGTATAGTAGTAATTTGTATAAACATAAGTAAAAAGTAACGATAAAAGAGGACAATTGGACAGTAGGACAGGGACGGTAGGCACGCTGGTGCGCTTATGCACGCCCCTTAATTTCCGCCACTATAGAGTCTCCTCCTAGCACAGCATCCTTTTTCCTCTGCCTATCCTAACTGAAAGCCCTATCAATTGTGGAGCTCACTGGCGACAGGGAGCCGCAGCAGAGGGATGAAAGAGTCATTGGCTCCGGAGCTGCAGGTTGCTGACCCTTGTCTTAAGGAAACTATTAGAGTCACCCAAGGATGCAGATCATAGGAAGATGATTAGAGCGAGAAGGATTTTTGTAGGTTGACTGAACTTCCTTGAATGGCATTTTTGTGTGCAAAGGACTATCCAAAATGAGCATTCACTGTGTGGCATATTTCAAGAGTTGCTAGACAGACCATTTAGTAATTTTAAACTCAAAAGATGCTGGGCCCTATTCTCTATGGACAACATAGCTGACACATGCAAACTCTGAAACAAAAGTAGCTACAGCAGGTATTTATATGGCCTTCTGTGTAAGTCTGTGCAGAATATGCCCATAGACAAAATTAACCAAAAAGAAACGTGCAAAAAAATGGATATTAGTCACGCGTTGCTATAATTTATGTTTATTAGAATTAGTTTCCCAAGGATGCTCATCTTGGGCAGCATGTGAAATCTTAAATGCCAAGCAAAACTGAAATGCAAAGTTCCAGAAGGACCACTATTTAAAGAGCTGTTTGATTAATCCAAGGCGCTCCCCCTCTCTAAACATTAGCCTTTACTGAGTCACCAGTGGGGTAGGAAACAGCAAGTCAAAGAAAAACACCCTCTGAATCACTATTGGCCTATATTATTCAAATCTAGTGTCTCCAGAAACTGCTACTACAAAATTACGGAGTTCTTACATCCAAAATAAATATGCTTCAATTATGAGTGGCATAAAAGGGGGAAATCGTTAACCTCCAAGCAAGGAAATTTGTGGTTAATTTTTGATCTAGATGATGGATGGATTCATGTAGCCACCGAGGACAACCCAATAAAGATGTAGTCTTTATCTAATAACACACAGCTACTCCAGCCTCTCCCTCGGTCTTGTGTGATGTTTTTTCTACAGTCCCTTATGACAGGAATTTAAGTAAGTCCAGGAAAATTGAAACAGAGAAACATCTGCTTCAGATGAATCGGATTTTAAGAAATGGAAAACCAATCAATCCAGGAAGCTTCCTTCCTTCCTTCCTTCCTTCCTTCCTTCCTTCCTTCCTTCCTTCCTTCCTTCCTTCCTTCCTTCCTTTCCCTCCATTCCTTCCTTTCCTTCCTCTCCTACCTTCCTTTCCTCCCTCCCTCCCATTAATCAGAACAGAGCTGGAAGGGACCTTCGAGGTCTTCTAGTCCAACTCCCTGCTCAAGCAGGAAACCCTATAACATTCCAGAAAAGTGGATGTCCAGTCTCTTCTTCAAAACCTCCAGTGATGGAGCACCCACAATTTTGGAAGACAAGTTGTCCCACTGGTTAATTGTCCTTACTGTTAGGAAGTTTCTCCTTAATTCCAGGTTGCTTCTCTCCTTGATTAGTTTCCATCCATTGTCTCTTATCCTGCCTTCTGGTGCTTTGGAAAACAAGTTGACTCCCTCTTCTTTGTGCAGCCCCTCAAATATTGAAATACAGCTGTCATGTCATCCCTAGTCCTTCTTTTGTCTAGATTAGCCATGCCCCCTTCCTTCCTTCCTTCCTTCCTCCCTCCCTCCCTCCCTCCCTCCCTCCCTCCCTCCCACCCTTCCTTCCTTCCTTCCTTCCTTCCTTCCTTCCTTCCTTCCTTCCTTCTTTCCTTCCTTCCTTCCTTCCTTCCTTCCTTCCATACACCAAGACCTCTAAATTCAATTCCTTTTGTTTCCATGCAGCGCATCGTGTTCCCAAAATTTCTACTGGAATGCAAGTTGCTGACTTCCTTATTTGAAAACACTCAAACTCTGGCTCTAACTCTCATTTTCCCTTCTGCCACAAAGAAAAGAAAAACTAAAAGTGCCAAAAGATACAATGATTCCTGAGAATTTCTTCAAGCTATGCCAGCGATTCTTTTAAAAGTTTCTTATCAGACTGGATACTGATAGGGTTTCCCCCCACTCTCTTTTGATGTACACAGCAGCAATGAGTGCACCATTAGAAGACCTTAGAGACCAAGTTAGGAACAGATCATCATGGAAAAAATCTATCCATGTGGTCACTAAAAATCGACAAAAACTTGATGGCACATAATCAGTCAATCAAAATCACCCAATATCCTCTTAGGTCACCATGTTGAACCAGGTGCAGGTTGTCCTTGATTTATGACCACAATTGTGCCTAGCATAATTATATTGCTCAGCGAGACAGCCGTTAAGTGAATTTTGACCGATTTTACGACCTTTCCTGCCACAGTCGTTAAGTGAATTGCTGCAGTTGTTAACAATAGGAACACGGTCGTTAAGCGAATCTGGCTTCCCCATTGACTTTGCTTGCCAGATGATGGCAAAAGAGGATCACAACTCTGCAACCGTCCTAAATACAAGTCGGCTGCCAAGCGTCTCATTTTTTTTTATTCAAAAAGTTTTATTAGTACAAAGTACAAACATTTTTCTTTTTTCTCCCCCCCCCCTAACCCCAACCCACCCCCTTCCCTTCCCCCCCTCCCCCCCCCGGACTTCCCAGAGAAAGTACAGGGCATAATATTCAAAAAACAGGGGATTACAACTCTGCAACCGTCCTAAATACAAGTCGGCTGCCAAGCGTCTCAATTTTGATTGCGTGACCATGGGGAGGCTGCAGCGGTCATAAGTGTGAAAACAGTCGTGAGTCACTTTTTTCAGTGCTGTTGTAACTTTGAACGGTCACTAAATGAACTGCTGTAAATCAAGGACTATCGACAGTTATAAGGCACAATCCTGTACAAAGCTCAGTGAAACAACAGATTCTCTCTTTGTGAACATAATAAGTATTTTTTTTAACCAGAAGCAATCCCAGTGCACTCTTGGGTAATAAAGACCGTGAGTGACTTGCTGTGGCATAATTCTAAGCTACAATACAGTCTCCCCCCCCCTTCTGATTTTTTTCTTTTTCTTATTATTACTTTCTTAACAAGGCATAGAAAAATTACAGAATGCATTAAAAAGGGCAACACACACACACACACACACACACACACACACACACACACACACACACACACAAAATAGGGACACATAATAGTGACGTGGTGGCTCAGTGGGTAAGACTTCTTAGGAGACGCAATCTTCTAATGTAAACAAGCACGGTACTCCACAAGGCACACACACAAATTGTCTTCCCAGTACAATTCAGTTTGAAAGAATTGCCCGTGTACACCAGGAGACAAAATGCAGTCCTATGAGTGCCCCTTTTTCACAGCTACACATAATGAGATGTATCTCTATGTAAAAACAAATACTAGCCTTGGACAAGATAGGCCCCACAAAGCACAAAGCAGGACAGCTTTCTGACAGAGATTTTCCTTTCCTTCTTTCCTTTCCTTTCCTTTCCTTTCCTTTCCTTTCCTTTCCTTTCCTTTTCTTTTCTTTCCTTTCCTCCTTCCCTTTCCTTATTTCCTTCCCTTCCCTTCCCTTCCCTTCTCTTTCCTTTCCTTTCCTTCCTTTCCTTTCCTTCCCTTTCCTTTCCTCCTTCCCTTCCCTTTCCTTCTCTTTCCTTCCCTTTCCTTCCCTTCTGTTCCCTTCCCTTCCCTTCTTTCCTTATTTCCTTCCCTTCCCTTCCCTTCCCTTTCCTTCTCTTTCCTTTTCTTTTCTTTCCTTCCCTTCCCTTTCCTTTCCTTCTCTTTCCTTTCCTCCTTTCCTTTCCTTTCCTCCTTCCCTTCCCTTTCCTTCTCTTTCCTTCTTTCCTTTCCTTTCCTTTTCTTTCCTTCCCTTTTCTTTTCTTTCCTTCCCTTCCCTTTCCTTCTCTTTCCTTTCCTCCTTTCCTTTCCTTTCTTTTCCTTTCTTCCCTTCCCTTCCTCACTATTTCCCATTTTTCCCATTGACATTGCCTTCAGTTGCTTGGAGGGCAAGGTTTTTTCTTCCTCAGATGAACAAACAAATATACTCATCCTCTAAGTATCATATAAACAACATTCCTCTAAGCAAAATATTTGCATGGCTTGAAGGTTTTCAAGAAGAGATTGGACAACCACTTGTCTGGAATGGCAAAAGGTCTCTTGCTTGAGCAGGGGGTTGGACTAGAAGACCTCCAAGGCCCCTTCCAACTCTGTCGTTCTGTGATTCTATTCCTAAGCTCCAAAAATGGTTTCAAGGAAGCCTGGAGCTTTAGGGGAATTAGCTGAACCCTGGGTATTTCTGCATTAACTGAATCATGGGTATTTCTCTGCCTTTTCAACCCAACAGTGTTTGAGAGCCCCTGATTTGGAGGAAGGGGGGGGGGGAACAAGGCACAACCTACGTCTCCTAAACAAAGAAAGAGCTTTCAGAAATTCCAAAATAAATCTATGAGTTCTTTCTTTCTATTCTCATAAAAATCTGTGCTACATGTTCACAAAGTTGAGTTCCATTTTTAAACTCATTTTAACTTCAGTGAAGAGAAGGGCTAGGTGTGACATGATAGCCGTCTTCCAGTATTTGAGGGGTTGCCACAAAGAAGAGGGGGGTCAACCTATTTTCCAAAGCACCAGAGGGGAGGACAAGAAGCTATGTGTCACGGTGTGATTTATTGCCTGTTACATGTATATGCAGGCAGATGCATCCCTATCTAATATAATGGTTTATTCCTGAGCACGTGATTGATATGTTCTTGTACGCATGTGTGCATACCTGAATCTCCATTCTTCCCTTCTTCTTCTGGCTTCCGACGAAGGAAGTCGCATTTTATATCAGACATGTAAACAAATGAGATTTTATTGTTTTTGTACCGAAATAAATATTTTAATTAGAACTTTAAACTACGGTTTTATTTCTAATGTCTAAATTCTAGGGAAAAGATCAAACATCACCTCTGTGAGATTTATTCTCACTCCGTCACTATGGATGGAAACTAACCAAGGAGAGAAGCAACCTGGAACTAAGGAGAAACTTCCTAAGAGTGAGGACAATTAACCAGTGGAATGGCTTGCCTCCAGAAGTTGTGGGTGCTCCATCATTGGAGGTTTTCAAAAAGAGACTGGACAACCATTTGTCTGAAATAATATAGGGTCTCCTGCTTGAGCAGGGGGTTGGACTAGAAGACCTCTTAGATCCCTTCCAACTCTGTTGTTTTGTTCTGTCATGATCAAGTCAATGATGCAATCCGGTCAGTCAAACTAGAGAAAGCCATTTTAGAAATAACAGATAAGTGGCAGAAGGCTTCAAGGCTAAAAAAAAAAAAAGGAGTAACAGAATAACAGAATTGGAAGGGACCTTGGAGGTCTTCTAGTCCAACCCCCTGCTCAAGCAGAAAAACTTGCAGCAACTGAAATGAAAAAGCAGAAGAAACTGTGTTCAAACTCTGAGACAAACTTATATAAAAGGCAGGATTCCTAAGGGTTCTCAGATGGAGTCTTTCGGGCATGTATGGTTTGCTAATTCTCTGAATTAAATCTTTTTTAGTTGGCCTAGCTGAATCTGCTTGGGAATATGGAGCAGGAAAAAAATATATCTAATTTTAATACTTGGTAGAAAGCTTTAATCTCAGCTATCCAGGTCTCAGAGAAAAAGACATTTCCATAATCTGAGAACGAAGTTTTCACCGGTGTCTTATTTAGAAACACAGCAATTGCATTCTAAGTTAATACTATCTTTATGCAGCCAGGCGGCTTACCTGTTGTTGTGTAAAGTATTCATTATTTTAATTGCTTGATGACAGGAACATATAAATAGAGGGAAGTGGGAGGGTGTATTCATTACTTGGTGCAATGTTGTCTCTTCTTACATTTATAAATGTTGTGGAGACGTTGCATATTTATCAGAAGAGAAGATTCAGAGTTACGCAACTAGAAATCTATTTTAAAGCTGTAACAGAACCAGAGATTCTCCTGTTAATGGGGGGTGGGGGATGGTTGGTTTTCTATTATCACAACATCCACCTTCCAATTCATTTACCATATTTATTTTTGTACTTTCCCCTTCTTTTTCAAAATAGTCAGCAGGCAAATGGCTGCTTTTATGGCCATTTATGCCACAAAAGACCTTATAAGGAAACTGGATCATAGTTACCAAAGACTAGCCAATGTTTCTCAAAGCTGGGTAGAAATTTTGAAGCTCTCCTCACTGATCAGTTTTGGGGGTTTGGGGAAGAAACCACAGAGTCAGGTAGTGCATTCCAGGCATTGATCACTCTGTTGCTGAAGTCGTATTTTCTGCAGTCGAGTTTGGAGCACTTTACATTTAGTTTGAATCTATTACGTGCTCGTGTACAGGAAGGACATATGATTTTATGAACTACATTTAGATCAGATCGGAGGCGACGTAGTTGTAAATTGTCTAATCCCAGATTTAAGTCTAATCAAATAAAATTTGATTAGACTTAATCAACCCTAATATGTCCTTAATTCTTTTTTCTGAAAGAATACCAAGTCTTTCTCTTTTTAATACACGAGAGCGCTCTGCCTTTGGGGGCACGGAGATCGGAATGGGACAACTCGCTACGACCAACTCACTGTAGGACAACTCACCGCAGGACAATTTAATAATTCAATTTAATTCTTCAAAATAAATTAAAAAATATTTTAATTTTTGTCATTCGCATTTAATTCTGTTCCTCCTTTTGCATCCTTTCTTTCGTGATTCCGTTACACCATTTCTTGGATGTTAGTGTCACGCTTGACCCACAATGAATTAATTGTCCTGCAGAGAGTTGGCCACGGTAAGTGGGCCGTGGCGAGTTGGCCGTAGCGAGTTGGCCGTGGCGAGTTGACCATGGCGAATTTATTTATTTATTTGTTTGTTTGTTTGTTTGTTTGTTTGTTTGTTTGTTTGTTTGTTTGTGAGATTTATATACCACCTCACAGTGCAAGCACTCTCTAAGCAGTTTACACCAGTAAGCAATGTATATTTACATTGCCCCCAACAATCTGGGTCCTCATTTTACCTACCTCGGAAGGATGGAAGGCTGAGTCCACCTTGAGCCGGTGAGATCTGAACCGCTGACCTGCGGATCACAGTCAGCTAAAGTGGCCTGCAGTACTGCCTCTAACTGCTGCGCCACCTCGGCTCAATTGTCATAGACCCCACTGAGATTTGCTTTTTCTATACATAACCTGCATGGTAGACTGTGGGCATCTCCACTTCGAAATGATAGAAAATATTTATAGCTCGGGTTTTAGATGTTGGCAGTGGTTTCCCCTCCAAGATTGCCGTTTAGTTCAAAAATGTTTCATTATCAGGCTAGATAACATCTTCAGCAGGACTTCGACACTTCTACCAAAATTCCGCTGATGATGTTACCTAGCCTGGTAACAAAACGTTCAGGAACTATGTGGTTTAAATGTGGTTTTTATATTCTGTAAGCCGCCTTGAGTCGCCATGGGCGAATAGGCAGCAATATAAATAAATAAATAAATAAATAAATAAATAAATAAATAAATAAATAAATAAATAAATAAATAAATAAATAAATAAATAAATAAATAAATAAAATGGTAAGGGCAAACCACTGCCAACATCACCACTCTGCTAAAGCATGTACTAATTATACCTACAAATGATAATAATAATTACTGTGTTTGCAGCAATCAGTAGTATATAAGAACTAATTTTTAAAAAAATAAGACCAAAGGCATGATGAAAGGCAATTTCTTGTGATTTATGTTTATGTACTCTGCCAAATGAAAAATAGGAAAATGCAAACAATTTTATGCTGGTAGCAGATTTTTGCTTGCCACCTCCTCAGGTTCTCCAAAAGTGCGACCAGGCACTCCTCTTCAGATAAAAGGACTAAAATATCAATATTTGATATAAATAATTACCTGCATGACTTTAATGGCAGTTAACCTTTGCAAGAATTTCTGATCTTTTCTTTTAAAAAAATCATAGTGTCACAATCTTGGTTGAAAGTTAGATAAGGGTAAAGATAAATGATCCTATTAGACCAGTGTTTCCCAGGGAGTTGAAGTCCAGACATCTTCAAGTTGCCAAGGTTGGGAAACACTGTATTAGACCAATGTCATGCTTAAATCAAGATTTTGTAATGGGGCTGTATGGAGGAGGAGGAGGAGGAGGAGGAGGAGGAGGAGGAGGAGGAGGAGGAGGAGGAGGAGGAGGAGGAGGAGGAGGAGGAGGAGGAGGAGGAGGAGGAGGAGGAGAAGGAGAAGGAGAAGGAGAAGGAGAAGGAGAAGGAGGAGGAGAAGAAGAAGAAGAAGAAGAAGAAGAAGAAGAAGAAGAAGAAGAAGAAGAAGAAGAAGAAGAAGAAGAAGAAGAAGAAGAAGAAGAAGAAGAAGAAGAAGAAGAAGAAGAATTATGATTATTCCCCTACTTGCATCCTTTTTTTGGTGCTTTTTTGAAGTGTCCAAATTCTTTAGGAGAAGACCAGTGGCTGTCAAAGAACATATTTGAGTTCTTCTTAAGAGAAATGGAATAAGATGTCTTTAGTGAAAAGACAATTAGTTATTACGCCAATTTAGATGTTGTCAGATTAGGACATATAAGGTAACGCTAGGGAAAAAGGCTTAAATCCCATGTTAACTGTGATATATACCGTATTTTTCGGAGTATAAGACGCACCTTTTTCCTCCCTAAAAGTGGCTGAAAATTTGGGTGCGTCTTATACTTCGAATGTAGCTTTTTTTTTTTTCAGCCCTAACTAGGTGCTAACAGATCTTCCCAGCTCTTACCTTGCAGGCTTTTTCATTGTTACTCTCTCCAAAGAATGTTTTTCCAGCCCTAAGTCTTTGCAGAATTTTTTTTTCATTGCTCTACTTGCTCCGAATAAGGTTTTTTCTAGCCCTAACCAGGTGCTAACTATCTTCCCAGCTCTTACTGGCTTGCAGGCTCTTTCATTGTTACTCTCTCAGAAGAAGGTTTTTTTAAGTCCTAACCAGGGGATAAAATAATGTGCCTGACCAGACTAAGGATGCTAGCCAGATGAATATCTGGTAGGCAGATTGTTTTCCCCTATTTTCCTCCCCAAAAACTAAGGTGCGTCTTATACTCCGGTGCGTCTTATACTCCAAAAAATACAGTAACTTTTTTTTTCAATCCAGATGTCAGCAAGACTAAAAAAAACCCACCGAAAATGATTATGATTGTAATAATTTTTGGAGGAGTAGAAGGAATCCAACCCATGGCTTACAAGTAGTCTTATTTCTCTCTTGCTCGCTCTTTCCTCTTGAACACAGTTCCCTGAATGTTCCAAAATATAATTGTTCAGGGTTGCATTGCTTTTGCTGGAATGTAATTCATTTTAATTTAATCAAATTTAATTTGAGGCTCTGTCCGACTCAAAATTACTCTGCGCAGTGGAAGAACTGACACAGCACCTGCTTTAAGATTGACCAAATTAATTAATTAGTTTTTGTAAGCCTGTCTTGCTCATCTGCAGAAAAAAATTGTGGATAATATATTATTAGACTCCCAATAATAAAGCCACTAATAAAACTAAATTGCACAAAACCGTTACAATAGAAAAACACCCATTTAGGTAGCAGTTACTGGGACTAAGAAGTTTTTAAAATTCTGATTAAGAGCTCTTGTCCTTCCTATAAAAAAAAGGTTGCATTTAAATAGCTCTGGAGAGAAATTAAGAATCACGGGAGAATACTGTTCAAGGTTGCCCCAAATTTTAACCTAAGTGGAAGGATCTCCAAGGAAAACCCACCTAATCTACCCTTAAGAAAACCAAGGATATGATCTCATCCATAATTTTGAAGAGAGAGAGAGAGAGAGAGAGAGAGAGAGAGAGAGAGAGAGAGAGAGAGAGAGAGAGAGAGAGAGAGAGAGAGAGATTATTCTGAACTCCAATCAATATTAAAATCAACTCTCCGCGGTTTCATTTTCTAATGAATTTTAGTAATCCTCATTTCATCTTGTCCCTAAAATAATGCAAGTCCCCCTTCGGATTTCAATAGTGTCCTACTCTGAGCTCATGAAATGAATATTTTGTCCTTTTTTTCAGCCACAACTGTATAATTGCACATGGGGCTTTGAGGGTTTATTTTCTGAAGAAATAAGGGTCCTGGCTTCCTTAATAATGAAGTAGATTAAACAGTAAGGGATGTTCTTATTTATAGCAGGTTCATGAGAAAATGACAAAAGGGCATATCAACTTCACTAGACTGGTCAAAATCAAACGTTTCTTCTATTTAAAAAAAAAGGCAGAAACCCAGACATATGGGTTGTATTGTATCAAGTGTATTGATTTCATGACACTCTGATCAAGGCCTCAGAGATCGTCTTATGCGGTCTTGTCAAATAAAATATGATTTGAATGTGGTCATTCTTGATTGGCTCGGCTTGTAGATTAATTTGGCTTCTGTCAAAATTTAATTCAGGCTTAACTTGGGCAAATGGAAGTTTGTTATAGCTGAAAGTTAATCTGCAGGATTAACAGCTTGCAGAATGCACAGTAACTTCCTCCGTGGGTTCTAAATTATAAATTTATTCAGATATAAATCACATGCGCATCACCTTGTTGGATTTCCT
This sequence comes from Diadophis punctatus similis, assembly GCA_023053685.1. Classification (NCBI taxonomy): domain Eukaryota; kingdom Metazoa; phylum Chordata; class Lepidosauria; order Squamata; family Dipsadidae; genus Diadophis; species Diadophis punctatus. The sequence continues at coordinate 19,033,547 of JALIGW010000017.1, forward strand.
ATTGCTTGATGAATCACCAGCTGGGTATGTGTGAACTCCCCCTTGTCGGGGAGGGGGGATGGTTGGAGAAGCAACAGCAGATGATGGTTCATTCCAAATTTAAATCTGCAGATAAGAATGACAAGCAATGCCCATGGGGGTTTTATGTTGTCAATCTTTTGGGTGTTAAAAGGACATCTCCTAGCCGCCATGAACTTTGGTATCGATCTAACCACATCTCAGAAAAAAAGAGTTGCAATTTCCCTGTATGAATTTTCTTCAGTAAAAGAAAGTGAATAAGGAAAGACACAACAGTGTTGACAAAAGCATGATGTGGGGAAAAAAGCTAACAAGTAGTACTAGAATTTAGAACCATTTAGAATCAGCATTATAATTCTGGATGAATGGAAACCTCCACCCCCTCTCTCCACCTACCTATCTACCCACCAGTGGTGGGATTTAATTTTTTTTACTGCCGGTTCTGTGGGCGTGGCAGGGGAAGGATACTGCAAAATCCCCATTCCCTCCCTATCAGGGACTCGGGAGGAAGAGAATAGATGGGGGCGGAGCCAGTCAGAGTTGGTATTTACCGGTTCTCCGACCTACTCAAAATTTCCGCTATCGGTTCTCCGAACTACTCAAAATTTCCGCTACCGGTTCTCCAGAACTGGTCAGAACCTGCTGAAACCCACCTCTGCTACCCACCTATGCACCTACTTGCCGTATCTATCTATCTATCTATCTATCTATCTATCTATCTATCTATCTATCTATCTATCTATCTATCTATCTATCTATCTATCATCTATCTCATCTACCTACCTACCTACAGTATCTGTCTGTGTCTGTCTGTCTGTCTGTCTGTCTGTCTGTCTGTCTGTCTATCTATCTATCTATCTATCTATCTATCTATCTATCTATCTATCTATCTATCTATCTATCTATCTATCTATCATCTCTATCATCTACCTACCTACTTACCTACCTACAGTATGTATGTGTGTATGTGTGTATGTGTGTATCTATCTATCTATCTATCTATCTATCTATCTATCTATCTATCTATCTATCTATCTATCTATCTATCTATCTATCTATCATCTATCTCATCTACCTACCTACCTACAGTATCTGTCTGTGTCTGTCTGTCTGTCTGTCTGTCTGTCTGTCTGTCTGTCTGTCTGTCTGTCTGTCTGTCTATCTATCTATCTATCTATCTATCTATCTATCTATCATCTCTATCATCTACCTACCTACTTACCTACCTACAGTATGTATGTGTGTATGTGTGTATGTGTGTATCTATCTATCTATCTATCTATCTATCTATCTATCTATCTATCTATCTATCTATCTATCTATCTATCTATCATCTATCTCATCTACCTACCTACCTACAGTATCTGTCTGTGTCTGTCTGTCTGTCTGTCTGTCTGTCTGTCTGTCTGTCTATCTATCTATCTATCTATCTATCTATCTATCTATCTATCTATCTATCATCTCGATCATCTACCTACCTACTTACCTACCTACAGTATGTATGTGTGCATGTGTGTATCTATCTATCTATCTATCTATCTATCTATCTATCTATCTATCTATCTATCTATCTATCTATCTATCTATCCATCTATCCATCTATCTATCTCATCTACCTACCTACCTACAGTGTCTGTCTGTCTGTCTCTGTCTATCTATAGATAGATAGATAGATCTCTATCACCTACCTACCTACTTACCTACTTACCGTATGTATGTGTGTATGTATGCATGCATGCATGTATATATGTATCTATCTATCTATCTATCTATCTATCTATCTATCTATCTATCTATCTATCTATCTATCGTCTATCTATCTATCTATCTATCTATCTATCTATCTATCTATCTATCTATCTATCTATCTATCTATCTATATCTACAGTATCTATCTAATCAATCTCAGGTTCATAGGTGATGCTTCTGTGGGATCTTTAAAAAATGGTTATGTTTCGTTTTAATTCTTACTTCTCAGCTCTTGCTCAGTTGGTACTTTCAGGATCTGAGTGAACTCATTCCTGTGCCAAAGGATGCAATCACACTCAGACACTGAATTATTTAGAGTTCCATTTAACTGTTTACTTGTGCCCACACGGGAGTATATGAAACTAGTTTACCTAATAAGGAGTTGCAGCAATTATACATACAACAAATGGACTGCTACATCCAGAGCTGTGTGGAAAAGAGGGCACCAAATAAGAACTTGCAACATTTGCTCTCTTCATACCTGCATTTTTGTTTCAAAGCGAAGGAAATATTTCATGAGCAGAGCAATGTAAAGTTTACATTCAATCTTAGAAGGTCTCAGTTTAAATCTCAATTTCAGACTTATTAGGGATCTCAGATAAAGCACTATATTTTCAACTCTAGCTGTCTGTCTGTCAACCGTCCCACTCAGTCATCTAGCCAAGGAGGACTCCTGACCCACTGTTATACCAAGAATACACTTTACTAACGCTTAAGAGGTTACAGAAGTAGCGAAGCTGGATCTGGCATTTTCCCCGGCAATCTCCGTTATCAATAAATGGGTGCTTGCGCTGTTGGTTTGAGCTCCGAGCTTGGCAATTTGGTTGCAAACGTTTCATCACCATTCGAGGAGACATCATCAGTGCGCTTTGAATTGGGCTCGTCTGTTCCAGCACTGCCCTTTAAATGCCTTTTTCTGTGATGCAAATTGGTGAATGTTGTTTGTTCGGATACTTCTGAATCATGGTCTGATTTCGGACTGTTTGATCAGACCATGACTCAGACGTATCTGAACAAACAACTAGGAAGGAAGAAAGGGAGGGAGTGAGGGAGGGGGAAGAGAAAGAAAGAAAGAAAGAAAGAAAGAAAGAAAGAAAGAAAGAAAGAAAGAAAGAAAGAAAGAAAGAAAGAAAGAAAGAAAGAAAGGAGGGAGGGAGGGAGGGAGGGAGGGAGGGAGGGAGGGAGGGAGAGAGAGAGAGAAATAAATAAATAAATAAATAAATAAATAAATAAATAAATAAATAAATAAATAAATAAATAAATAAATAAATAAATAAATAAATAAATAAATAAATAAATAAATAAATAAATAAATAAATTTGAGGCTAGCCTATCACACATCACTCTCTATGAAACTGAGCTGGCTCCAAAGGGGATACAGAAAAATAATCACGTCAACTCATAGTAGTGCAACCTTCATGTGGGAACACACATAGACATTTGCCTTCTCATTGTAATTTGTTCAGATTGGTGAAAACCTTGGCCTCCAGTTCATTGACTATGTATAACAAATTCCTCTAACACAGGAACTGAAAACTGCTTCTGAGCTGTAGAACTCATTCGGAAAGTGTGAGTTTTAACTCCCCAAAGTGCCATTCCAAATTTGTTCTCTACAATATTAAAAATAATAAACCATCTGCGCATAATGTTTAACAGCCTACAAGAAGACAGACTCCTACCCAGAGGGCCTATAATCTATATTTCTTAAATTGTTACGATTTGAAATTTAAAAAGCGTGCAGACATGCAACAATTACTAATAAAAACAACGTCTAATTTTCTCCTTCATCCATATTCAATCCCCAAATGTATCTCTCCTTTTCTGTTCTTCCTTCTCCGTAAGGTCATTTCTGTGTTTACTGTCATTGCAATGAAGAACATTTTTAAAAAATGATTTTAAATTAGAGAGATGTATTTAGTTGAATGATAGGGGGAAAGTTCCTAACAATTAGAGCAATTCAGGAATAAAATCAGACAGAAAGACTGTGTCTCCCTTTTCAGTCAGAGGTTGCTCAGTCATCTCCTGAGTCCACTTTAATTCGGATAGTTGTACCAAAAGGAAGTTGACTTGGTGGCTTCACATGACTCCTTACAACTACATGATTTCATGATCTGTATCTCTGCCAAGAGGAACTGGGTGATCCTGGGCCAGTCACTCTCTCTCAGACCTAGGAAGGAGGCAGTGGCAAGCCACTTCTGAAAATAAGCTGCAGACATAATCAGACATAATTGAACAGAAGTAGATAGGATGGATGGATGGATGGATGGATGGATGGATGGATGGATGGATGGATGGATGGATAGATAGATAGATAGATAGATAGATAGATAGATAGATAGATAGATAGATAGATAGATAGATAGATAGATAGATAGATAGATAGATAGATAGATTGTCACGGTGTGAATATTGTCAGTTGTATGTCTATGCAGGGTGATGCACCCCTATCTAATATTATGGTACATTCCAATACAAGTAGAACACGTGATATGATGTGTACGCATATCTACATTCCAAATCCACCATTTTCTTCTTCTGCCTTAGCTCTTGACCTGAACGGTCGTGTTTCTTAGCAAAGATGTAATTATTCAGGATTTATTGTTTTTGTACTGAAATAAATATTTTCTATTAGACTTTTAATCTCGGTTTTATTTCTAACTGTCTGAATTCCAAGTAAAGATCCAAACGTCGCCTCTATGAGATTTTATTCTCATCCTAACATAGATAGATAGATGATGGATGGATGGATGGATGGATGGATGGATGGATGGATGGATGGATGGATGCAAGGGTGGGTGGGTGGATGGATTGATGGGTGGGTGGATGATAGCGTAGATAGACAGACTGACTGACTGACTGACTGAGAGATAGAGATAATAGATAGAGATGATTGGTAGATAGAGATAGCAGACAGATATAACTTTGTAACAATCTAGGAAGGAAGGAAGGAAGGAAGGAAGGAAGGAAGGTTCAGAATTTTTTTCCCAACTAGAACGAAGAATTAGAAGGAAGGGATGTTATGCCTAATCATCTCCATTCCTCCTCCCCCTCCAGCAAAGTCTCCATCACCCTACCCCATTTTCTTCTGTGGCATCTTAAACAGGATTTGCAAATGTTCTGCTGGAATCTGACTGAGATGGAATGTGTCTGAGAATCAGAACTTGAGGATCAGCGGAGAAACGGCAAAGGAATCAATTAAACACCTCTTCCGTGTCCTACTTCCCTACTTAACACCCAGGTTGTCTTCTTCTTTTTTTCCTTGAGAGAAACAATCCGGTTCCTGATATATGTTAACACAGAAGATGCAGATACTTCCTGAGCCTCCCTCATTTCCCAGGCTGAGAACATTAAATTAAATAGCCATATTAACGTCATTTCCTTCTGCTGAATCACTGCTGTTCTGCAATCACCTAGAAGTGCAATTATGGAGTTGGGCTTCAAATAGTAACTTTTGTCATTCTAATTCTCCACCACAACTGCATAATCTCCATGGCAATTTTATTTATCGAGAAGGAGAGGCATACGAAGAGTGACTCAATCAGCCCAAGTGTTGAGATTCAATGTATTGTGGGAACAGTCCAACTTCTCAAAGGTAGGTAAATCTGGTTTTTTTTTAATCCCCAGGAGTTCTCCCAGGACTGTTTTCCTCTCCTTCGTTTTGTAGAAAGTTAGCACCCACCCATCTCCTAAAAGAATGAAATATTTTGAGAAATATTTTTTAAAAAGCAGAATATTACATTTCCCCGGATGAGAAATGGAGAAACATGCTCTTGGAAAGCAGCCCCCACCTTCCTTAATAGCCCACAGCAGATGTCAGCACTTAAGAGAGAAAGAGATAGCTAGCTCTATTCATAAGCAAATCCCCTCACCCTGTCAACTTGCAAAGCTTTCAAGTTGCCATAAGCAGGAGGGGGGGAGAGAACTGACGGAGCTGCTCGGTTGCCCCAACTGAAATTACATTCCACACATGCCTTTCTATAGATTGTATCCTAGGTTACCAGAGTAAGCAGGAGGGGTGTGGGTTTTACAGCCCACCAACGTGGTTCATTGGAGAATGTGATTAATGACATGCCCAGGGAGGAGGGTGGAGACAGGGTCATGGGGGCCCATAAATTACATGAGGTCAGAGCTGACTCCACCTCAGTAATTGGCAGAATGTTGCTCCTAATAAATGACTGGATTTATTCTGAAACTTGGCTCGTGGCTCATGAATAAATTAGGGCATATTTCAGAAACTTCACACAGCCAAGATCCAACAAAGGTAGGATTAGCCCTCAGCCACAATAGGAATTGCCCCTTCAACAAACCCCTTCATTGCATCATCAGACCAAACTTCAACCAAACATAGCTCAGACAAACTCCTAGGATTTGTACATGGGAGTCTGACAACAGCCAATAAAATACATACTCTTGCACAGGAACAGGAAGCTCAAGTGCAAAGCCCAAGAAAAAGTATAAATACCCCCCATCTCAACTCCATGTGGTCAGCTGCCCAGAATCACACATGCTTGGTGGTTCTGTTCACCAATAAATGGACCCTCTTTCCAATCAGCCTCCAGCCTCCATTTTGTCTCCAGTGCATTTCTCCCGGCTTGGAACTGAACCAGATGGATATTTCTTCCAGCAGTTTCATATCTATTATTCTTCCCAGAACCTCCATGACATTTTGCGCATTACAAAATGTTGCACATTTCCGTTGAACAACAGTGTTCTAGTAGGAACCGTGGTTCTACAGTAATCTCTACACATCAAGTCTGAAAGAAACAAAGGAACTAAATCAAAAACAAAACAAAACAAACGACCCGGGGCCACAAATAATCAGTCTTACCTGGATGCCTTGCAAAAATGGCATCCTTGCAATCATTATCGCAGTCGGAAGGATGCTAAAACAAGTTGCTAAACAACTTGTCAACCAACAAATGCTCTGTCTTACACATTGGCAACAAAAATCAGAACACCAAATACAAGCTGGGTGGATACGACCTTGTAGATGACCCTCACTCTGTCAAAGACCTTGGAGTACTCATCTCAAATGATCTAAGCGCCAGAGCTCACTGCAACAGCATTGCCAAAAAGGCATTAAGAGTTGTTAACCTAATCTTGCGAAGCTTCTTCTCCGGTAACATTGTACTGCAAACTACGGCATACAAAACCTTTGCTAGACCAATTCTTGAATTCAGCTCGTCTGCCTGGAACCCGCACTGCATATCGGACATTAAGACAATTGAGCGAGTCCAGAGGTATTTCATGAGAAGAGTACTCCACTCCTCTGCTCACAATAGAATACCTTATACTACCAGACTTGACATTTTGGGATTGGACAACCTAGAACTACGCCGTCTACGGTCTGACCTAAGCTTAGTACACAAAATTGTCTGCTACAACTTCCTACCTGTCAATGACTACTTCAGCTTCAACAGCAATAATACATGGGCAAACAATCAATACAAACTCAAGGTAAACCGCTCCAAACTCGATTGCAGAAAATACAACTTCAGCAACAGAGTGGCCAATGCCTGGAATGCTCTACCTGACTCTGTTGTTACTTCCCCAAACCCCCATAACTTTAACCTTAAACTGTCTACTGTGGACCTCACCCCATTCCTAAGAGGTCTGTAAGGGGGCGTGCATAAGCGCACCAGCGTGCCTACTGTCCCTGTCCAACTGTACCCATTTATTCGTACCCATTTCCTGTGTTTTTGTCCATGGTTATACTTATATCTATTATATCTTGTACATGTTATAATAAATAATAAATAATAAATAATAAATAATAAATAATAAATAATAAATAATAAATAATAAATAATAAATAATAAATAATAAATAATAAATAATAAATAATAAATAATAAATAATAAATAATAAATAATAAATGATAGAGAGAGAGAGAGAGAGAGAGATAAATAAAGAAATAAAAAATAAATAAAAAAATAAAAAAATAAAAATAAATAAAAATAAAAGCACAGTCTAGCCCGAGAGGATTGGATCAAAAAGCACGGATGGAGACTTAGAATTGTGCAAAATCTCCCTGTATTGCCGTTCTTTTCCTTAGAAAGCGGCTGCTTGCTCAGAAACTGAGAAGCCATTGAGAGGGTAGGACAAATATTGTGATATTCTGTTTCCTGCTGAAGAAAAGAAGGAACAACTGCACGAGAAATGCGCCACAAATCAGGAGCAATGAGACAAAGCACCAAACCCAGAAACCAGCAGTTGCTGCTTTGCTTTCCAGCTCCTTCACTGCCAACAAAAGAGATATTTTTTTTCCCTTTCTTGGCACCTCAGAATAAAATAAGACACTCCCTATTCAACTTTTTGGGGAATTTCCTCAGCTCAGCTTCGTTCTTGAGCACTTCGCCTAAGCTAATGGACTTGGAGAAATTCCAGCTGCAAACAGCCAGAGTTGCTCAGACCAATTTTGGATGTAAATTTGAACCAAGAAGCTGCATTAGATACAAAAACACAGCAATGCGAAGGAATCCTTAGACTGCAGACACTACTGTATAATCAAGACAGATTAGTTCCAAGGAAGATGCAATTTATCTCTTTCTCATTCGGTATTCCCCGTGTGCTGGATATGTCTCTCTGTTGCAAAATAGCTTTATCACCCATCTTGGAAATATTGCACTATAAAAAAAATATCCACTTTAACATGCACACCCGTAAGCATGACTGAATGACATGTCAGCCCTCAATAGTCATGTAAACATAGTTTGCTGTAGATATCAATCATTTCTCATTCTAAACTGAGAATATAAATCTAACAAGCTGTGTTTGTCTGATTTAAAACAACAAAAACCCGTCATGCCAAATTCCTCAGCACAAAGCAAACTTCATTTCACATGAAAGAATGACATGCATGATCAGGAGCCTTAGAAGTAACAAAGAGGAAATACATTGCTGAGTGACAATGCTGCATAATGTCAAAATATGTTGGACATATTTGCAAAGCAAAAAAAAAAAATCTCTTTTTGAATGTTACTTTATTAACCAATTATTTGCATTTCTCATCAACAAGGAACGCTCCTTTCCATTTGCAGATTTGAAATGTTAGTCAGGAAACCCATCTGTTCTCAAGCTACACACTTAAACTTATCTAAACTTGGACAACATTATTTTTTAAAAGTCTCTGTATATCACATAGGTTATTAATTATTCAGGTCATTCATAGAACATAGAACAATAGGATTGAAAGGGACTGTGGAGGTCTTCTAGTCCAACCCCTAAATCAGTGTTGGCAAACCTTTTTGGCACCGAGTGCTGAAACGGGAGTGCGTGAAATGCGGGGGAGCACAGGAAATCAAAAGAGCAGTTCCCCGGCACTGAGCTTCCGGTTTCCAGCGTGCACATGCGCACCTGTCACCCGGTCTTCCGGTTTCTGGCATGCATGTGTGCGCAAAGACCAGTTGGCCAGTGTGCATGTTCACGCCGGAACCCAGAAGAGCAACGGGCAACAGCTGGTGTGCCCGGAGAGATGGCTCTGCATGCCACTTCCGGCACGCATGCCATAGGTTCACCATCACTGCCCTAAATCATTCTGGATAAATGGCTGTCCAATCTCTTCTTGAAAACCTCCAGTGATGGAGCACCCACAGGTTCTGGAGGGAAGCCGTTCCACTGATTAATTATTCTGTCAGGAAATTTCTTCTTAACTCTTCAAGATACTATTATTATATTGGTTTACTGTGAGTCAATACAGTCTTCTAAATTCATGCAATACAGACTACACTTGTTTCAACAGACTGGTCTGTGGTTTTTCTGCTTTTTGAGCCACCCATAATCTATTTTCTTTAGGATTTGTATTTTATTTTATTATTTTAATATAACCACTCTGTATATATAAGATTCATTCTTCTGTCTGGAGTGCAAAAATAATTCAGCATTATAAAAATAATAGCATTCCATGTCGGTCACAGTATTGGAAGTACATTTTAAAATAACTTAAAAGTAAGTATACCCAATTAGAATTATGATTGAGTCATTTTCCAGAATTTGTATCTGTTCAAGATGTCTTATGGTAAAATGAATGGTGTTTGCCATGACAAGAAAAATGAGAAATAATACTCACGGATTATAATATAATTAGCACATCTTCATAACTGACATGAATTGAACGTATTTAATTTTGTAATCTGACAATACATCGATTCTTGCATTTTGCTGGTATTATCTCTGAAATGTTGAGTAACACTAATATTAAAAAACAATTACTACCAACCTGCCTTCCATTGAGGACCTGTATACTGCACAAGTCAAAAAGAGGGCTGTGAAAATATTTACAGATCCCTCACATCCTGGACACAAACTGTTTCAAAACAACGCTATAGAGCACTGCACACCAGAACAACTAGACACAAGAACAGTTTTTTCCCGAATGCCATCACTCTGCTAAACAAATAATTCTCTCAACACTGTCAAACTATTTACTAAGTCTGCACTACTATTAATCTTCTCACCGTTCCCATCACCCATCTCCTCCCACTAATGACTGTATGACTGTAACTTTGTTGCTTGTATTTATGTTGATTTATGTTGACTGGTTCCTAATGTGATTTGATTGCTTATGTGTACCCTATGACAATCATTAAGTGTTGTACCTCATGTTTCTTGATGAACCTATCTTTTATATACACTGAGAGCATATGCACCAAGACAAACTGTTTCAAAATGACGCTATAGAGCACTGCACCCAGAACAACTAGACACAAGAACAGTTTTTTCCCGAACGCCATCACTCTGCTAAACAAATAATTCCTTCAACACTGTCTAACTATTTACTAAGTCTGCACTACTATTACTATTAGTCTTCTCATCGTTCCTATAACCCATGAAAATGCAATGAAAACATTGAGGCTGATTATAGACAGCAACATTAGCCTTGTTTTTGAAAATGGAAAAACCTGAAAGAGAAACACACTGTAATGTTTCAGATTTTCCACTTCTAAAAGTCAGGCTAATGACACAAACTTTCCCATATCAAAATTAGAGCCACGTCAAGATTTTCCCCTGAAATAGCTTGTCCATCAGCCAACTCAATTAAATCCCAAATGAAATTAAGGTCAATTTTCTGGAGACAGACTATAGATGGCTCCAAACTCTGGAAACAGAATCTGATAAGCTCTTCTGCTAACAAAGACAGCAGCACCCTGAAAATGGACCACAGCGCAAGAGAGATGAAGATAATTATCTAACTCTCTGTACAACCAATATCACATAAATGCTTGCTGAAGGGGGGGAGGAAACGGCCACAGTTATAAAACTTCCAAGCTGAAGAGCAAAGGCGAGTGAACTGCAATAGATAGATAATAGGTGGAGAGATGGAACAAGATGATAGAAGATAGATAGATAGATAGATAGATAGATGGATGGATGGATGGATGGATGGATGCATGGATGGATGGATAGAAGAGATGATAATAGATAAATGATAGATCAGAGAAAGAGAGAGGAATGGTAGATGATGGTAATGATAGATAGATGATAGATAGATAGATAGATAGATAGATAGATAGATAGATAGATGGATGGATGGATGGATGGATGGATGGATGGATGGATGGATGGATGGATGGATGGATGGATGGATGGATGGATGGATAGGATAAATTAGATAAATGATAGATCAGAGAGAGAGAGAAATGGTAGATGATGATTGATGATAGACAGACAGTTAAATGTGTGTGTGTGTGTGTGTGTGTGTGTGTGTGTGTGTGTGTGTGTGTGTGTGTGTGTGAGAGAGAGAGAGAGAGAGAGAGAGAGAGAGAGAGAGAGAGAGAGAAGGACTGATAAGACCTTTTTCTACACTTTAGGTACAATTACTTGTACCTTCAGCAGTAAACTTCACTCGCATTTTCTTCACCTATAGTTTAACCTACAATGCAATAGAAAAGCTGTAGAAGTTGGTTTTATATAAGCTGAAGTAATGTTTTCACTTTCAAATTTAATTTGAAAAGTTGCCAATCCTACCAAATTAAAAAAAAAAGAATAATAAATAAACTTTATGCATCCCGGTACAATGCATCTGCTTTTTTATGTTGGCCCTGCCAGAAAACTAATGCTGTATTAGGGAGACATCAGAGCTTCATCAGCCAGTGCATTTCCCCCAAAATCTTTCAAGTAGAAGCCCAAAACATCTTCCAGAATGAGGACCGCTCCTATGGTTCATTGAGAGTTACACTCCAGAGTGAACTGGGCCAGGACCCATTTCTGTAAGGTCAAAGGATGAAAATCAGAGGTGGGTTCCTCCCAGTTCGGCTGAACCGGTAGCGACCCGCTGATGACGTCACGATGATGTCACCAAACCAGATTGGTCGGTACCGGTCCGTGGGCGCCGCCATCTTTTTTTTAAAAAAAAATTTTAAATTTTTTTGGGGGAATTTTTTTTAGCTTTTTTTCAGAGAGAGAGAGAGAGAGAGAGAGAGAGAGAGAGAGAGAAAGAAAAAGAAAGAGAAAGAGAAAGAGAAAAAGAAAAAGAAAAAGAAAAAGAAAAAGAAAAAGAAAAAGGAAAAAGAAAAAGAAAAAGAAAAAGAAAAAGAAAAAGAAAAAGAAAAAGAAAAAGAAAAAGAAAGGGAGAGAGACACAAGAAAGAAAAAGAGAGAAAGAAAGAGAAAGAAAGAAAGAAAGAGAAAAGAGAGAGAGAGAGAAAGAAAGAGAAAGAGAAAGAAAGAAAAAGAAAAAGAAAAAGAAAAAGGAAGAGGAAGAGGAAGAGGAAGAGGAAGAGGAAGAGGAAGAGGAAGGAAGGAAGGAAGGGAGAGAAAGGAAGAAGAAGAAGGAAGCACCACAAACCCTGTCTCTAGACGTGGCTTCAGAAGACACTTTGAAACAGCACAGCAATTTAGGGATGGAAGATATCTCGGAGGTCATCTAGTCCAACCCCCTGCTGCAGCAGAAAACCTTACATTGTCTGGATTATTTTGGTGCCTATAACAGAGAGGAAAATTGCCAGAAAGGAGAAGGAGTTTACTAGGACAAGGCTGCCATGCAGAGGAAGGCAGAGATAGTCCTTGACTTGAGCCCAAAATTTTGGTTGCTAAACAAGAGCGTTGTTAAGTGAGTTTCACTACATTTTACTCAATCCATGACATTTCCTGGCTCTAACAGTCATGTGCAAGCTAGGGAAGAACATCTGAAGGCATGTGTAATGTTCTACGGTAATGTACAGAAGTTATGGTTAAATGTGTGGCAGAAAGTGGACTGTGGGTGTGTTTTTCCAAATGCAGTAAGTGAGGTTGAATGTGCAGTTTTAGAAGAGCTGTGTGTGTGTGTGTGTGTGTGTGTGTGTGTGTGTGTGTGTGTGTGTGTGTGTGTGTGTACATACACATACAGTATATATAGTAGATAATGTATCTTTTGTGTACCTGTGTGTATTATGTATGTACACATATGGCATATATATATATATACATACATAGGATTAAATAGTATATTTTGGATGTTCAGTAGTAGTAAATAGACAGGGAAATGTATTTTATTTATTTATTTATTTATTTATTTATTTATTTGGAGGTTCTTTTATGCTACCCTACTCCCTGAGGACTCGTTGTCCTCAGGGAGGACAACGAAATTGTATCTCGAAATTGTATCTCGTTGAGGCCTTTGAGGCGAGAAGAGGCCAGGCACCCTAACCCTAACCCTTGACGTGAGTGAAGTCAAGTTGGCCATGCCTACCCAGTCACATTACCACCCAGCAACCCCTACCCAGTCACAGCACCGCAAAGCCACTCCCACCGTCACATGACTGCCAAACCACTCCCACCCAGTCACATGACAACGAAGCCACGCCCACTGTCACATGACCATCAAGCCGTGCCCACAAAAATAAGCCAGGCCCACAGAGTGGTAGTAAAAAATGTTTGGAACCCACCCCTGATGAAAATAGTATTTTAAGCCTCTGCAAAAATTGATAAACAATAAAGACTAACTCACCCACTTAGAAGGGTTTCAGTTGGGCCCTCTTGTAATGTAACCCTAGCAGCTATCATCTCTCAAATAAAGTTCTGCACTTTTACACTTTTTGTTTGTGATTTGTAGATCTGTTAACTGGAGGAAGATTCGCCTCTCTGTAATGTTACAGGTAATGATGATGATGATGATGATGATGATGATGATGATGATGATGATGATGATGATGATGATGATGATGATGGAGGAGGAGGAGGAGGAGGAGGAGGAGGAGGAGGAGGAGGAGGAGGAGGAGGAGGAGGAAATTTGATTTACAATTTTCTACAACCTTAACAGAAACCATTGGGTGCCATTAGAGTCTAAACGCAGAACATTCATTCACCAATTTCCTGAGCTTCGGCCACCTTTATTTCACTAAAGCAATCATGAGATGCTAGGGGAAAATATATTATAAATGGGAAAATAAAAGGAATTATCTCGTAAAAAGAGGAACATGACACAGCTTAGCAAGAAGAAAGCAGAGTTCTCCCAGGAAATGAATGTATCATCTTAAGGATAGATAAGTGTAAAATAAAACAGTCTAACTTACAGGATAAAACAGAACGTTCCCCAAATTAAAATGGTTAAGGTCTCCTTGTGCCTAAAACAAATGACATCCACATTGTTCTCAAAAAGTATTAACTTGATATTTTTCAACAATATTCAAAAGAAAAAAAAATAACTAGGAGTGCAACAAATTATCCTAGCTTTGTGATGCATACAACTGCATTTTAGGAGCAGATGAACTATTCTTACAATCTGCACCCTTAGGTGTTTCAATCAAGCCTTCAGGTTTGTCTGTAACCATATTATAGCCTGCCTCAACACAGTGCAAAACAGTAGAATGCTTTGTTGGCAACCTGAATGTGCAATATTTCCTGACTTACTAATCTGTGTTATGCAAGACTTCAGCTAATGAAAATTTAATCTTCATCACTTCATAAATTAGTGATCGGAATAACCCAGGGAGAATTAAATGCCTTGAATGAATGGATAGCCCATTGTATAATTAGCTGGAAACCTGCTGATATAAGTAAACTAAGCAGGATGAATCCTGCTTAGCCATCTAATGTCAAAAAATTGGCATTAAAAAAAATCAGACGTAAATTTCACACCCTAAGGTGATTCCACGAATCTTCATGAATCAACAGTGGAAGCTGATGTACAGGAAAATCAACTATATCATGGATAAAATCTCTTCTAAACAATTGTTTTCTGCCACCTTCGACAATTGTTTAAGGTGGGGATAAATTTATGGAAGTCGGAAGTTTCCATATGCATCTGTGAAGGAGGGATTATGAGCTGCAAATGATGAAAAATTCACTGCAACATTGGGATGCAAACTTCATCCTAGGATATCACACACAGACACATTACAAGTGCTGTTTGGTTGCTATGTCACAACACCAGTGGTGGGTTCCTACTGGTGCGGTCCACTCTATAGCACCGGTAGCGGCCCGCAGGTGACATCACAGTACCGGTGCAGTCGGTTGCCGGTGCCTGAGCACCGCCATTTAAAAAATTTAAAAACATTTTTTAAAATTTTCTTCTGCGCATGCCCAGAAGCCGAGTTTCCGGCACCGCGCATGCGCTGCCTTCCTACCCCACAGTGAGTCCAAGCAGGGAGGATGGCTGAGGGAGCGCATGAGACGCTGAAAGAACGGGCGGCAGGAGCTATCTCCATTCCCCTCCCTTCAGCAGTCCGAGAAGCCACGAACACGCGGTGATGATCCCAGGCATTTTCGCACGTTTGAGGCTTCTCGAGCTGCTGAGGGGAGGGGGAACGGGTGGCAGGAGCCTAGGATCATCGAATGGGGAGAAGCATTCAGGCCGGATGGAGCCTCCTAGAAAAACCGCTGCTCCTGCTGCGGGGGGCTGTGTTGCGGGTGGGCAATGTCCCCCCGCTTCTCCAGCCGCTGCCAATCTCCCGAGGCCCACGCCCACCCAGTCACATGGCTGGCAAGCCACACCCACAAAATAAGCCACGCCCACAGAGTGGTAGTAAAAAAATTAGGAACCCGCCCCTGCATAACACGCACTAAAATGTTATTAAAGATTAAGGATAAATATTAAAATAGTTAATATTATAAAAGAACATCCTAAAAATACCAAGCATAATATTCACATATTCTTAGGCATTTATTATAATGAATCCTAAAGATAGATACTCCGCAGCTAACAAAAACAATGTGTCCCAGGGAGAAACTGCCACCATCCAAAATCCCTGATTCTAAGAGATGAAAGTTGACCCCATGCCAATCAGTCTTGTCAGCCAAGTAACTCTATACACCAAATCTAATCAACCAGATATCCCGGTCTCACGATACTTTGGTACCAAATCCTTGATTCTGGGCCAGTAGCTAAGTAACTATCAGTGTCCTGCCTTTAACATTAGTGCAAACACTTATTGCTGGATTGTCTTCTTAGCAAAATAACAAAAAATGTGGAACTTCCTTCAAATATCATTCAAGTTCACGCCAACTAACACTAGATGAATAAAACTGCATAATCCTTGTAAAACCAAACAGAAACCTTGAATCTGGGATCAGTAGCTAAATAACTACCAGTATCCTTGCTTTAAAAGAAGTGCAAAACATAAATAACCATGTTTACCATTTAACAAAATATAAACTGCAAAGACCCCATACATAAAATTAAAAATAAACTGCACGGATAGGATTTCTGAAAAATGGCATAGATAAGTAAGACCCAAATTCAGTTGGTATTTTAAATAATGCAGGTGGAATATGGCATTTAATATCTTCTTTGTTTTGACCCTGTTTAACTCTTCTTACTTCAGTTCTCTCTCAGTTCACACCTTTCTTCAAAATTTGAGGGGAAAAAGAGGTGAGAAGGAGGAAAAAAAGTTTACATTTTAAAACAGGCTCTTCCTATGGGCCTTTTTTCCTGTTAGTAAACTGAATCAACCAAACTAAAGCAAATAAAAATAAGAAGAACATGATGAAACCTCTTTCAAACATAATTCAAGTTCAGGACAAGTAACCCTAGATAAATAAAACTGCCTAATCCTAAACAAATAAAAAGGGAAGATTAAAAACCATTTCCTTCTACTAATGCTGCCTTGAAGAACTGGTTTACAGAGCAAGGAAGATGCTGGTATGTTTTAATCTGCTTGTGACTGAGGATTTTCAATGCTACAATAAAGAAACAGGAATCAGGAACAAGGCATGATGCAGCCCTTCCAAGCAGGAGTCTTAACAAATAAAAGGTTGACTTCTCTCCCCTCTTTTTTACATTTCTAAGCGGGCAATAATGGAGGAGAGGGGGGTGAATGTTAATATCCCTTAGAATTTGCACATAAAATGAAACCAAAAGAGGTCTGCCTCTAACTCCCCAGTTCTGTAAACTAAATTCCTCTGAATCCTTGCAGACTGTATAACCATATTTAGCAATAATGCAATCAAAAGTCACATATAGCAATAGCACTTTACTTATATACCACTTCATAGTGCTTTACAGCCCTCTCTAAGCGGTTTACAGAGTTCAGCATATTGCCCCCAACAATCTGGGTCCTCATTTTACCCACCTCGGAAGGATGGAAGGCTGAGTCAACCTTGAGCCTAATGAGATTTGAACAGCCGAACTGCTGAACTAGCAATCAGCTGAAGGTCGCAATGCTGCTTTTAACCACTGCGCTATCTCAGCTCCTAGAGGAGAGACATATGCAAAAGCAGCTTTACTACAACCCAGACCCACTTAATTAAGAGGGTTTTTTTGGGGGGGGGGGAGGCAGGAATCTGCAATCCAACTTTGCTTCTTGAAAGATCCCCCACTGTGGGAGAGTATTTCTTAAACTTGGGAACTTAAAGATGTGTGGACTTCAACTTCCAGAATTCCCCGGCCGCCCATAATTCACCTGAACCGGTAGCGACCTGCTGGTGTCATGATGATGTCACGGAACCGGTTCGGTCAGTGCCGGTCCATGGGCGCCGCCATCTCTTTTTTTTTAATTTATTGAATTTACTTTTTCTTCTGACCATGTGCAGAAGCTGAGTTCCCGGCACTGTGCATGCGTTCGCCATCTTGTTTTTGGCTTTTTAAAAATTATTATTATTATTATTTTGGCACTGCGCATGTGTGCGTGCGCAAAGATGCATGCGCCCACAAGATGCACCCACGTGGCATGGGAGGGAGGGAGCAAACCAGCAGCGAGGTAGGTTAGAACCCACCCCTGGAGAGAGCCCTAAAGCATTGTGAAGTGGTATATAAGTCTAAGTGCTATTGCTATTGACTCAGCCTTCCATCCTTTCGAGATGGGTAAAATGAGGTCCCAGATTGTTGGGGGAAATAGGCCAATTCTGTATACCACAGAGCTGTAAAGCACGGTGAAGCAGCATATAAGTCTAAGGGCTATTGCTATTAGCTTTATTCCTCTCCTGTTGACCTCCCTATGCAGTGACCCTATGTCCTTTCTTGTAAACACTGGTCTTTTATTTCAGAAAGTTGACCTTTAGATATTTATTTTATTTTATTTTATTATTATTTTATATTATATTATATTGTATTATTATTGTATTATTGTATTATTATTGTATTATATTGTATTACATTGTATTGCATTGTATTGCTTTGTTTTTTTATTTTATTTTATTATTTATTATATTATTATATTATATTATATTATATTATATTATATTATATTATATTATATTATATTATATTATATTATTATATTATATTATATTATATTATATTATATTATATTATATTATATTATATTATATTATATTATATTATATTATATTATATTATATTATATTATATTATTATATTATATTATATTATATTATATTATATTATATTATATTAATTATATTATATTAATTCTATTCTATTCTATTCTATTCTATTCTATTCTATTCTATTCTATTCTATTCTATTCTATTCTATTCTTATTTTATTTTATTTTATTTATTTTATTTTAGCTTATTATTTATTTTATATTTTATTTTATTTTATTTTATTTTATTTTATTTTATTTTATTTATTTTATTATTTTATTTTATTTTATTTTATTTTATTTTATTTTTATTTATTTTATTTTATTTTTTTTTATTTTATTTTATTTTATTTATTTTATTATTTTATTTTATTTTATTTTATTTTATTTTATTTTATTTTATTATTTTATTCTATTTTATTCTATTTTATTTTATTTTATTTTATTTTATTTTATTTTATTTTATTTTTTATTTTTTTTTATTTTTTTTTATTTTATATTATTATTTTATTTTATTATTTTATTTTATTTTATTTTATTTTATTTTATTTTATTTTATTTTTATTTTATTTTATTTATTTTATTTTATTTTATTATTTTATTATTTTATTTTATTTTATTTTATTTTATTTTATTATTTTATTTTATTTTATTTTATTTATTTTATTTTATTTTATTTTATTTTATTTTATTTTATTTTATTTTATTTTATTTTATTTTATTTTATTTTATTTTATTTTATTTTATTTTATATTTTATTTTATTTTATTTTATTAATTAATTAATTACCAGATTATTGGGGGCAACAGGCTGATTGTAAACCACTTAGACAGGCCTGTAAAGCACCGTATAAGTCTAAGGGCTATTGCTATTGCTATTATATTGGGGAGTATTAGGAAGAGGGAGCCTAATGATACCATCTACCTTGTCTGCCTACTCAAGAGAGCAGTTTTACAATGGAGTGAGGTGGGAAAATCAGGGAGAGGAAAGGAATGTCATCTTCCAATGGAGCTAACTGGAGAACACCCGTAGAGTCATCTGCTATCCTCGCTCGTGTTGTTTTCAGATGGTGGATCTTGATCCTTTACGACATCTGTGTCTCTCTGACTAGGTCATTTGTTTTTTTCATTGACCAACTGGCTGCTAAAAATAGCAAAATGGTCTGCAGTGACAGTTAAGCATGGCGACGCTGCAAACGTCCTTCCTTCAGAAAAAAGGTGATTCACTGGCATTAATGAAATTCTTACCCAAGGACCTGTGAACTTGATGGGAAGAAAAGCTGATAAAGGCTAAACAGTTTGAGTTAAGTAATGCACTTGCATTTTCTTTAATTTTTCTAATGCCAAAATAACTTCAAATGCTAAATAAAGTAGGATTCCACATTACAGTCATATATGTTTAAAACAGAAGTAGAACCTTCTTTCAAGCTTTAGGCTTTAAAGATAGAACATAGAACCCATAAGGTTGGAAAGGGACCTCAGAGGTCTTCTAGTCCCACCCTCTGCTCAAGGCAGAAGACTCTACACAATCCTGGTGAAATGGTTGTCCAGTCAATTTTGGAAAACCTCCAGCAATGAAACACCCACAACTCCAGGAGGAAGGCTGTTCCACTGAGTAACTGTTCTCGGTGACAGGAAATTTCTCCTTAATTCTAGCTTGGATCTCACTTTAACAATTTACCACCCATTACTTTTGGTCCTGCCCTCAGGTTTTTTGGAGAATAAGTCAACCCCACACTGGCCTGTGAAAGCCCCTCAAAGTCAAGTCCAGCTATGATGTCATCCCTATTCCTTCTCTTTGGTAGGCTAGACTTATTAACTTTACTTAACTTGTTTAACCTCTTAACTTTGTTAGGCTAGCTCCCTCAACCACTCTTCATCTGTTTTAGCCTCCAGCCCCCTAATCATCTTTGTTGCTCTTCTCTGCACTCTTTCCAGATTCCCAACATCTTCTGTGACTTGTGATGGCCAGAACTGTACCAGGGGCGGATTCCTAATTTTTTAACTACTACTCTGTGGGCGTGGCTTATTTTGTGGGTGTGGTTTGCCAGCCATGTGACTGAGTGGGCATGGCATGCCGGCCATGTGACCAGGTGGGCGTGGCATCTCAGACTGCTGAAGGGAGGGGAACAGAGATAGGTCCTGCTGCCCATTCCCCCTCCCCTCAGCAGCTTGAGAAGCCTCAAACGTGCGAAAATGCCTGGGATCATCACCACGCGTTCATGGCTTCTCGGACTGCTGAAGGGAGGGGAATGGAGATAGCTCCTGCCACCAGTTCTTTCAGCGTCTCACGCGCTCCCTCAGCCATCCTCCCCTGCTTGGACTCACTGTGGGGTAGGAAGGCAGCACATGCGCAGTGCCGGAAGCTCAGCTTCTGGGTATGCACATAAGAAATTTTTTTAAAAAATTAAAAAAAAAATTGTTGAAAAAATGGCGGTGCCCAGGCACTGGCAACCAACCACACCGGTACTGTGACATCAGCAATGGGCCGCTACCGGTGCTATAGAGTGGACCGCACCGGTAGGAACCCATCACTGAACTGTACTCAGTATTCCAAGCGTGGCCTCACGAGAAGGATATAATGAGGTATTGTCTCTTCTCATGATCTTGATCTATCCCTCTGTTGATGCAGACTAGTATTATTATTATTTTCTTTCAGTATCGCATTCAGGTTTATTCATGGTGAGAATAGGGAAATAATTATCCCCAGTATATAAATTATTTGAGTGAACACTCAAATTCAGTAGTGGAATTGAAAAAGTGGGTAATTTTAGTATATTTACCAAGATATTCTGTGACTGTACTTTCAGGTTGCTGTTATTTGTAAGTTACCCTACTATCTTTTCCACTTCCAAGTAGACAAATTCATTTTTCATTATTTTTCTGAACATTATTTCAGATTTCACTACATATCCCAAGCCTGGTCTCTTTAAGAAATATATCATGTTATTTTATTTAAATAATGGATTACTTGCATGTAGTCATATATATTACAGTTATACAATTTTATAACAGCCAACCTATGTCATGCTGCCCAGAACCATGTTTTCATGAAATGGGTGACCATATATGTGTGATTGATGAATGAATGAATGAATGAATGAATGAATGAATGAATGAATGAATGAATGAATGAATGAATGAATGAATGAATGAATAGTTGAAAGAAAAACCAGATCCAGTTCCAAGCTGGGAATAAAATGGAGGCTGTTTAAGAAAGGTTTATTGATGAGCAGAATCAATAACAGCATGAAGTTCTGGGACAGCGGACAAAATGGCGTTGGTCTAGGACCTAGGTGGACTTTCATACATTCTTTGGGGTTTACTGATTGAGATGCTCCAGGGGTTTGTGCAATGTAGTGAGACTTGTGTCCTTTGTTATTCTAATAATGGTGGGCAAATCCTATTATGTCTAAAAGGTCCTTGGAGATGGGTGGGGAATGTAGATTTTAGGAGTCTTTGTTTTTCTACTTTTAATCCCTTCTGGGGGAGTTGGGCTGGAGGCATTTAGTTCACGAGTAGGCTGGCCTGGATTTCTGAATGGGCACAAAATAGCCATATCTAAAGACTTCAGGCATCTGCTGGAGGCTGCTTCCTATAGCAGGAAGACTGGGGCTGCTTTCTGCCTTTAAGAGCATGTTTCTCCATTTCTCCTTTGGGGAAATACAATATTCTGCCTCTTTTAATATTCCCCAAAATGTTACTCTGGGAGGGGGGGGGCTTCCCACAGAATGGATGGATGGATGCTCTCTTTTTCTCATGCATACTCCATACACACCGATATGCAATAGTCATAAATACAGTTAAATCTAAAGACATCCCATTTTGCTCAACTACCCTGTTTCCCCCAAAATAAGACATCTCCTGATAATAAACCCAATCAGGCTTTTGAATGCATGGCAATAAGGCCAAGCGCTTATTTCAGGGTTCAAAAAAATATAAGACAGGGTCTTATTTTCGGGGAAACATGGTATCCTTTCATTCTGCAACCTAACCATCCATACTAGACTACTTTATCTATATGAAGGATTGTATCACTGATGAACTGCAAAGCAAATCCTGATGGCATCTTTTAAGAACCATTTCTATTCCAAGCTTAATAACAACACTGAGCCCGTTTCCACAATGTTGTGAAGACAAATGACATGAAATAAGAGGGAAAATAGTAAGATTTTAATCTATCTGCAGAATTATTTACTAAGCTAAAGATTCAGTGCCTTTGTGATGGAGCATTCACTCAAATGATTCCAATCATTTCTCTCCCACATCTATTAATCAAAAGAGATTTAGGCAGAAAAATCTCAATTGCTATTAATTTATGCAGAAGCCCCTTTTTCCCCTGGGACAAATCGATTGTACAGATGGACCCAATCTCTTTTTCACCAGGCAGCAACGTCAATGTACAAACCATGTTTACGGCGTTGAAACGAGATTCTGTTAATTGTAACTTGACTACTTGTGTATAACTTCAATATCTAGAGAGGCCTAAAGACATCCAAAGACCAAGAACATTTTTATGGAGTTATTTTCACATTTCTTAAAAAGAATTTCTAAAGGCATAAAACTTTGCAAGGGGTTTTCCTACGAACAAAAAGGCAGCCAAAAAGGCAGTATTCATGATATAGTCTTCGTGATGGAGTTCTCCCTTTTCATTTTTGTTTCTGTCTCTTGGTCAAGAACCTAGGATAATGACCATGTCAATCAGAGCCTGAGAGAAATATCTGAGGTCTTGAAATCAGAACTGAAAGTTAAGAAAAGTTCAAGGACAACTTACACTTAGCAAGGTATCTTCTTACATGACCTAAGAGAAGACCTTAATGGTGCAGCTGTTAGTACAAGTATTCTAAGAATTTAATCATGTGGACAGCAGTCTTTCTTTGGTATGCTAACTATATTTTGGGTCTCAACCTACAGTGGAATAGAGAGTAGGATGGCCAGGAGGAGGCAAGTGGAAAAGCTATGACACACACATGGGGTCGATCTTTTGAGACAGACAAAGGCTTCAAGAACTGTTAACATAATCTTACGTAGCTTCTTCTCCGGTAATATCACACTACTAACCAGAGCATACAAAACATTCACCAGACCAATCCTTGAATACAGCTCATCTGTCTGGAACCCACACCGCATATCGGACATAAATACATTAGAAAGTTTCCAGAGATACTTTACGAGAAGAGTCCTCCACTCCTCTACTCGCAATAGAATACCTTACGCAACCAGACTTGAAATCCTGGGCTTAGAAAGCTTAGAACTACGTTGCCTTCAGCACGACCTAAGCATAGCTCATAAAATTATCTACTACAACATCCTCCCTGTCAACAACTACTTCAGCTTCAACCACAACAATACACGAGCACACAACAGATACAAACTCAAAGTGAACCGCTCCAAACTTGACTGTAGAAAATACGACTTTAGCAACAGAGTGGTAAATGCCTGGAACTCACTACCTGATTCTGTGGTTTCGTCACCAAACCCCCAAAACTTTACCCTTAGACTGTCCACTGTTGACCTCACCTGATTCCTAAGAGGTCAGTAAGGGGCGTGCATAAGTGCACCAGCGTGCCTACCGTCCCTGTCCTAATGTTCCCTCTTATCAGTACTCATCGTATACGTATAAACAATGTTATATCTATGTATATTACCAACACGTACTTGACAAAAATAAATAAAGAAAAATAAATAAATAGAATTGTGTAATTATGGTATTTGTATGACCCCCATCCTTCCATGGTGGCATGGCTGGTTAAAGACACTGATGGAGACATAATAGAGATGTGCAAAAACTGCTGGATTACTTAAAGAAATTGAAGGGAAGATGAAGATAGGGCTACTATGTTCAAACTGACCAAAAAATTCAATAAACAAGACATTTATCATTTTTAAAAATGTTTGATGGTACCCATCTATCTGTTGATTCGTTCAGTTGTCCGTCTCACAACCACAACAGTGGGCAACATACACAGATTTTTATTTCATGAAACAAAGGTTCTTCAGGTTGCTATTCAAATTTTAGTCAGGTACAGATATGTTTTCAGAAGGAAAACATATAACTTTTAAACAAATAAACATGATACACATACCTAAAATATTAACATATTCTTTGGCAAGGAACAGAATACTGTCTGCTCCCTTATCTCTCCTGTGCCCAATTTTGAAAATTATATATAGCTGTGTGAGGTAGAAAACAGTGAGGTTAAATAGATCTGTTGTAATTAGATCTATTTGTAAGACAATGAGTTTAGCAGCCAAATATGTGAATATACATATAAGCAGTCATTTCTTAATGATTTGGACTAAATTCATGAAAAGAACCCGACCGAGTAGCTGAGCCTCAAAAGATCAAATCTGATTTGTATGTTGATGGAAGATTATCATGAATCTGTAAACTAGATTAGAAAGTCAAGAAAAATATCAGAGAAGAAGGAAATGGGAACCCAAATTTTGGTTCCCAGAGTTTCAAGAAAATTATATGGACAAGTCTGTGAAGTCATCAGGATTCACACTGGATTTGAGATTTTAAGTTTGTCTGAAAACATTACGGTCTGCATAAATAGAAATTCAATTTAAACAATGAACTAAATCCCAGAAGAAATGTTAGTTGTGCATTTGTAATGAGAAATTTTGGATTGAAGAAGATCATTAACCTATCACTTTCATTCCTAAAATGACTTAGGTTGACCCAAATGTCGCATTTGGAATTCTATTTAATATAAAAATAAATATTTACACCTCTCAGCAGAATTGCATCCCCGTGACTAGGTTATCCATTCTTGTTAAAATATCATAATCTCCTTCATTATGATATTTTAACAAGAATGCATAACCTAGTCACAGTTTAAAGAATTTAAAAAATTCCAGAGATTATGAAAAACAGTGAGTTTTGACTGATGGCAATTTATAAATACAGCGATAACTTTTCCTTATGAATCCGAGTTATTTGCTCCAATGGTTCTTCTTAAGGAACAGGAAGACAGAATTCTAAGAGCTGAAATGTTAAAATGATACTGCAAAAAAAAAAGTATTGAGAAAAAGATGAACATAAACGCCAGCAAAAATAATAAGTCAAGCCACTGTGGTTATTCCTATAATGTAAAAATTCTGTACCGCAATATAATTGCTTGTACATCTGTGCATACATTATATTTTGCTAACGAAAAGAATGACACTCTAAAAATATGGAAAGGGATATTTCGTGGCTCTCTGAAAATATGGAAAGGAATGACAGCTCAAGGGTAGAAAATATATATTTTTGAGAAACAATTCCTAGACTGAATCCTTAATAGGTAACAGGTGGCAAATATTTTCAGCATCCCTTAAAAGACCAAGGACCTGATTCGGCAAAACAACATAACTCTAACACTTCACATCTCAAATTCTTTTTTTTCCTGTGAAGCCAGCCTGTTTCCTATGATCTACCTAGAAGCTGCCTGCTTCCAGATTTCCCAGGTGATACATAGATTATACAGATTACTTTGAAGTCTAAAGTTGAAAGTATTGCCAGAAGCTGCCCAAAGAATGAAAGCTGTGTTGTAAAACTCGCTCACTGCTTTTTCTCTTGACTCCATCAATACAGGTAGTCCTCGAGTTATAGCAGTCCAGTTAGTGATGCTTCGAAGTTACATCGGCACTGAAGAAAGCGACTCACGACCGTTTTTCACACCGACGACCCTGTCAGAAAATGTCTCCTTATTTCCAGGTTGAATCTCTCCTTGTTCAGTTTCCATCCATTATTCCTTGTCTGGCCTTCAGGTACTTTGGAAAATAGCTCAAACCCTTCCTCTCTATGGCAGCCCCTCAAATATTGGAACTTATCATGTTTTCCCTGGTCCTTCTCTTCACTAGACTGTCCATGCCCAGTTCCTGCAACCGCTCTTCATATGTTTTAGCCTCCAGTCCCCTAATCATCCTGGTTGCTCTTCTCTGCACTTTTTCTGGAGTCTCAACATCTTTTTTATAGTGTGGTGACCAAAACTGGATGCAGTACTCTACGTGTGCTCTTACTAAGGCTTTATAGAGTGGTATTAGTACCTCCCTTGATCTTGATTGTATCCCTCTGGTAATGCAATTTAGGATTGCATTGGCTTTTTTGGCTGCCGCCACACACTTTTTGCTCATATTTAGCTGGTTGTCTACTAAGACTCCAAGATCCCTCTCACAGTTACTGCTATTAAGCCTGGTTCCACCCAATCTATATGTGTACTTTTGGTTCTTCTTGCCTAAGTGTAAGACTTTACTTTTCTCTACATTGAATTTCATTTTGTTAGATGGGGCCCAGTGTTCATTGGAAATGAAATGTCTTCAAAGAAAGACCAGAATGTCCAGTTGCCTCTTGAAAAAGCACTTTTGAGACAAGGCATTGCAGTGTGTGCCACCTGGACCTTATGAAGGAAAGGTGACATATATTTCTAAACACAGGGAGTTCTCGACTTACGACCACAATTGAGCCCAAAATTTTTATTGCTAAATGAGACATCGGTTAAGTGAGTGTGGCTCCATCTCACAGCTTTTCTGGCCTCTGTCGTTAAGTGAATCATTGCGGTTGTTCAGTTAGGAACACGGTTGTGAAGCGAATCTGGCTTCCCCCATGGACTTTGCTTGTCAGAAGGTCGCAAAATGGGATCACGTGACCCCGGGACACTGCGACCATCGTAAATGTGAGTCAGGTGCAAAAGCATCTGAATTTCGATCACGTGACCACGGGGGTTGCTGCAGCAGTCGTAAGTGTGAAAAACGGTCATAGGTCAATTCCTTCACTACTTGTAACTTTGAACTGTCACTAAATGAACTGTTGTAAGTTGAGGATGACCCATATACATTTAGATAAACAGGTATCCTCAATTTACAACAGTTCATTTAGTGACCATCACATATGACCATTATTAAAGTTTGTTGCAAAATCAAAACCAGAAGCACACATAGATGACTGATTCAGCTGGATTCAATAACTTCTTTATAAACATAATAATATATATATTTACAATACCATTAGCAGAGTTCTTCTTCAATGTAGCAACAGTTAAAAGTAAAACACAATCAGCTTCTAGTTCAGAGTTCAGAGAGGACAGAGAGCAGAGAGTGGAGAGAGGACTGGAGCCACACCCAGCCTTAAGCTTAAGTTTCAATTTCGATTCTCTGCACAGACTCAGAAGTGGTTAGCTCCCATTGGCTGACTTAGTTGCTATGCCAATTCATTGGTTGACCTTGTTAGCATTGGCTCTCCCAGGTCATGAATATTCTAACAACCGTTTTCACACTTATGACTGTTGCAGCATCCCCATGGTCACGTGATCAAAACTCAGGTGTTTAGAAACTGACTCATATTTATGACGGTGGCAGTGTCCCGGGTTCAACGTGATCCCCTTTTTCAACCTTTTCACAAGCAAAGTCAATGGGGAAGCCAGATTCATTGAACAACCAGGTTACTAACATAACAACTGCGATGATTCACTTAACTGTGACAATAAAGATAGTAAAATCTAGCAAAATTCACTTAACAAATGTTTCGATTAGCAACATAAATTTAAATAAATATAAAAGAGTAACCAATTCTAGACCCCTGGAATTGGAAGGAACCAGTGAATCCAATCCCTTCCTTTGACCAAATGCCCATGTTCCTTTTAAAGATAATATATAAATAGAAACAAATAAAATATATAAAGGCATAAAATCAGAATAAACAAACAATGTAAGAATGTCACCAAGATTAGAGTTCTAGTATACCTAGAGTCACTTTGCAGAATGAGATGGGTGGCACACAAATTTAATAAATACATAAAATAATACACATTAACAATTGTAAATATTAGTTAATTATGAACAGTTATAATACTTTAAAGGCTTAGAAAATTGCTATTAAGCGCTAAACTTTTATTGTTTGGTGTTCTTTAAAATGCTGTACGCTGCCCTGAGTCCTTAGGGAGTAGGGCGGCATAGAAGAATTCCCAAATAAATAAATAAATAAACTAAAGGGGAATATTAAAAATGTAGCAAAAATCACTGAGGGTTGAATTGCCACTAAAACGATAATATTACATGGCTGCAAAAAATGTGTTTTAGGAAAGTTGATTTTTATGCTTTCTAAACAAGCTACTATGGGTGAGGGACATGGGTTATTCCCAGGTAATATTAAAGGTGTCAAGTTAGCAGCACATTTTAACAAACCTTATGTTTGTTAAGAAATAGTTTTGCAGAGCTAAGCAACATGGATGGGTGATTCAGTAAAATGCCTCACAGATTAAATGATTTCATTATTATTATTTCTTTCCATTCTAATAGACATCTCCTTTAACCGTTCTAGTCAACCCGAGGTGGGTTGACTAGAAGAGCCGAGGTGGTGCAGTGGTTAAAGTGCAGCACTGCAGTTCAGCAGTTCAGCTGTTCAAATCTCACCGGCTCAGGGTTGACTCAGCCTTCCATCCTTCCGAGGTGGGTAAAATGAGGACCCAGATTGTTGGGGGCAATATGCTGAACTCTGTAAACCGCTTAGAGAGGGCTGTAAAGCACTATGAAGCGGTATATAAGTCTAAGTGCTATTGCTATTGCTAACCCATGGGATTGTATTGCTCTTCCTCCATATTTTTCTTGCCCACTACTTTTTTAGTTGTTATTCTCTGGGGACATTTGTCTTCAGAAAAATAAATTAGAAAGCTACCATTTGAGATGTTACAATACACAGGATGAAAGAAGCCAATACCACAACTCCTCTAATAACAAAGGCTACAAAATCAATAATCAGAGGACAGAGGGAAAGCATAAAAGAAATATATACTGCAGCAAAAAAAAAACCTTATAAAACTGTCACGTTTTCATTTCAGGAAGAGATTTTAGTCACAGAATTGTATTTGAAGAAGCAAACGGTGAAACATAGATGTTCATTTGTTAGAAAAGGGGCGAGAGACATGAATGTTTCAAACTTTAGGGGTAGCCTCCCCCATGTCCCTGGTTCCAAAAATTGTTTCCTGCCAATTTGACATGCATTAACAGTCACGAATTATATTTCATAAAGCAGTTTTTAAGCTCAGGTTTGACTCTCCACTGTCTTCCTAAACACCAGGCAAAATAACCCATTATAATTCTGGACTCAGCATCTTGCGTTGTAACACTATTTATTATTGTGAACCTGGCCTATGAGGCTCCAGTGTTAAGATCTCAGTGGAATTTGCTGAATATTCAGATCTACCCACTGACAGGTCTCCAGGATTAGGACTGTCAGAAACATGACATGGGAGAACTAGAAGAACTAAAACAGTTGATTGCTGCTATCACCATAAGAGAAAGAAAAGGGCTTTACTTTTCTTTCTGCAATTAGAATAGAATAACAGAGTTGGAAGGGACCTTGGAGGTCTTCTAGTCCAACCCCCTGCTTAGGCAGGAAACCCTACACTACTTCAGACAAATGGTTATCCAACATCTTCTTAAAAACTTCCAGTGTTGGAGCATTCACAACTTCTGGAGGCAAGTTGTTCCACTGATTAATTCTTCTCACTGTCATGAAATTTCTCTTTAGTTCTAAGTTGCTTCTCTCCTTGATTAGTTTCCACCCATTGCTTCTTGTTCTACCCTCAGGTGCTTTGGAGATAACTGCTATAATTTAAGTCAGGATTTCTTCTCATCATCATATCTTATTCTCAACCTTGAGGTTGAGCAACTGCTGTTGGTTGATATGAGAAATTGACTAGAGGAGTTGTTGTTCAGTCACTAAGTCGTGTCCGACTCTTTGTGACCCCATGGACGATAGCAAAGCAGGTTCCCCTTTGAATCTGCCCAAATTCATCTTCATTGCATCGATGACACTATCTAACCAACCCATCCCCTGCCACCCTCTTCTCTTTTTGCATTCAGTTTGACTACAGTACTCATCTCAATCAACATCAATCAGAATACAGTTGGAAGGGACCTTGGAGGGCTTCTAGTCCAACCCCCTGCTCAAGCAGGAGACCCTATACCATTTCAGACAAGTAGCTATCCAGTCTCTTCTTAAAAACCTTCAGTGATGGAGCACCCACAGCTTCTGATGGGAAGCTGTTCCACTGGTTAATTGTCCTCACTGTTAGGAAGGTTCTCCTTAATTCCAAGACTCTCCTTGATTAACAGATTAACAGAGTTGGAAGTTAGTTTCCATCCATTGCTTCTTGTCTTGCCTTCTGGTGCTTTGGAAAATAAGTTGACCCCCTCTTCTTTATTGCTTCTTATTCTTATTCTTCAGTTACTTTGAAGAATAGGTTGCCCCCCTCTTGTTTGTAGCAGCCCCTCAAATAGTAGAAGACTGCTATCATATCACCCCTAGTCCTTCTTTTCATTAGACTAGACACACCCAATTCCTGCAACAGTTCTTCATATGTTTTAGCCTCCAGTTCCCTAATCATCTTTGCTCTTCTCTGTACTTCTCAATATTTATTTATTTAGTGAGATTTATATAATATCTTTTTTATATCGTGGTGATCAAAACTGGATGCAATATTGCAAATGTAGTCTGTCTGGATACATGTCCTTTAAATAGTAAATTTTAAAAAAACCTTATGCCACCAAATTTTGGGCTACGCAACCTAGAACTATGCCGCCTATGGTCTGACCTAAACCTAGTCCACAAAATCGTCTGCCACAATGTCCTACCTGTCAATGACTACTTCAGCTTCAACTACAATAATACACGGGCAAACAATAGATACAAGCTCAAGGTAAACCGCTCCAAAATTGATTGCAGAAAATACAACTTAAGCAACAGAGTGGTCAACGCCTGGAATGCTCTACCTGACTCTGTTGTTACATCCTCAAACCCCCAAAACTTTAACCTAAAACTGTCTACTGTGGACCTCACCCCATTCCTAAGAGGTCTGTAAGGGGGTGTGCATAAGCGCAACAGCAGCATACCGTCCCTGTCCTGCTGTTCCCATTATTCATACTCACTTCATATGCATATAGTTTACTTTATATGTTTATATGTTATGTTCATACTTACAATTGTTTTCTCATACATGCTCGACAAATAAATAAATAAATAAATAAATAAATAAATAAATAAATAAATAAATAAATAAATAAATAAATAAATAAATAAATAAATAAATAAAATAAAATGATAAACGGCTTCACTCTCTGCCATGATATATCACCAGCAACAGCAGCCACCTACAAACTCAGAATGATGTCCCCGAAGAGTACCTGGTTTGTAATTCTTCTCACCCTCTTGTAGTTATTGTTAATCCATAGAACAGTTTATTTATGGATTAGAAAAGAGTTTATTCACTAGATAAAACGAGTCTTTTAGTCCAAGTAAACAAGAACAAATAGCGAACAGGAAAGTCTCTCAGGAGGGGCTTAATTGGGAAAACGTAGAGATTTTGGATTCAATGATTCACAACCTCATTTTTTAAAAAACAAACTTTCATGGAGCATAAAGAGGAGACAAAAATCAAAGGGCCTTCTGCTCCGTAGGTATTTTATGAAAAAAAAAAAAAAAAAGCACAGATTGCAACACCGAGATCAATTTTTGGTCACTTCTGAAAGTCAACTCAGACACGGATAAAATAAGAGTCTTTTATCAAAAATTCTTTCCCCCTATTCAGGAAAGACCAAGGACCTTCCACAGGGGTCTCCAATTTCTCATCAGGAGGGAGAAGATTGCTAGAGCAATAGAGGAAACATCTCTATCAGAGGTGGGTTTCAGCAGGTTCTGACCAGTTCTGGGGAACCGGTAACGAAAATTTTGAGTAGTTCGGAGAACCGGTAAATACCACCTCTGACTGGCCCCGCCCCCATCTATTCTCTGCCTCCTGAGTCCCAGCAGATCGGGAGGAAATGGAGATTTTGCAGTTACCTTCCCCTGCCACACCCACCAAACCATGCCCACAAAGCCATGCTACGCCCACAAAGCCACACCCACAGAACCGTTAGTTAAAAAACTTGAATCCCACCACTGAACATGACCACCAAGCCACGCCCACCAAACAAGCCACGCCCATAGAACCGGTAGTAAAAAAATTGAAACCCACTACTGATCTCTATCTGATAAACTGGGGACAAACACAGAATAGAACCCCTGTTCTGACCTAGGCCTCCCAAGATCATGACGTAGACTCCTCATCCCGATAAAACTTTTTTTATTTAGGTTAAAGGGAATTCCTCTCCAGCAAAGTCCCGGCAAACAGTCTTTCATGAGATTTCACAACTACAGACCTTTATCAGGCTTGGAGAGTTGCCAGCCTGATATCTTCCAAACGCCAAGCTGTAGCAGCAATTACTTGGCCAGAAGTCAGGAACAGATCTTTACCCTAATGAATTGAACCAATTGCCTCCTGCAAACTCCCCTCCCCTTCGCTCCTCTTTATTCCCTATGGGAGGGGCCATTCACGGTCCACCTGTGCCTTTACTCCCGAGTCGGCCCTTGTTCCTTAGCTGTTCCCTTCTCCTGGCAGCTCTGCGCATGCGCACATCGGGAACAGTCTCCAGCTGTTCTTCTGCCCCATTGATATCCGACTCCAAAGGCAGCTGATAACTGTTGGATGGCCCTGGCCCCATCTCTGCCTCCGATGCAGAGCACTCATCAGAGCCTTCCCCAGACTCCAGGACTGGCCCATGTTCCTCCCCAACCTCCTCACTGTCTGAGTCTACCACCAGCTCCGCTGGCCGCTGGCAGGCCACAACAATCCCCACAATACAAAATAATTATGTTGCTCCCAAATCCACAATCAGCCTTCTTTTTACAAATGTGTTTAATCAACTGAACAAAGCAGGGCTTTCTGTGGTTGTAATTTTTCTCTCTGCTATTCCCCACTAAGGTAATCATCAGTGGAAAAAATGTCAATTTTTAATGATTTCAACAATAGCTTTAAAACTATGCTTTTCAAAAATTTGGAACCTGGAATTGTAGAAGAGTAAGAATATTCATATCAGCAGACATCCACTGTAACCTCAGCAGCAGCAGCCCCTGTAACAACATTGCCAAAAAGGCATTAAGAGTGGTTAACCTAATCTTGCGCAGCTTCTTCTCCGGTAATATTGTACTTTTAACTAGAGCATATAAAACCTTTGCTAGACCAATTCTCGAATACAGCTCATCTGTCTGGAACCCACACTACATATCGGACATTAATACAATTGAGAATGTCCAGAGATATTTCACGAGAAGAATCCTCCACTCCTCTGTTCTCAACAGAATACCTTATGCCACCAGACTTGACCGGTCAGGGCCTACGACCGGTCAGGGCCCACAGAGTCGGCCTCCTCCAGGTCCCATCGACCAAACAATGTCGGTTGGCGGGGCCGAGGGGGAGGGCCTTCTCTGTGGGAGCTCCCTCCCTGTGGAACCAGCTTCCCCCGGAGATCAGGACCATCCCCACCCTGCTGGCCTTCCGGAAAGCAATAAAAATCTGGCTCTTCTGGCAGGCGGGGTGAAAGCGAGACGATACTCTTTTAACTTTTGTATGTTTTTAATTATTGTATTTTATTGTATTTTATATTGCTGTAATGGATCTGAATATGTTGTGAGCCACCCAGAGTCCCTAGGGAGTTGGGCGGCATACAAATCCATTAAATTAAATTAAATTAATTAATTAAATTTTGGGCTGAGACAATTTAGAACTAGGCCGCCTTAGGTCTGATCTAAGTGTAGCACATAAAATTATCTGCTACAATGTCCTACCTGTCAATGACTACTTCAGCTTCAACCGCAACAATACACGAGCACACAATAGATACAAACTCAAAGGGAACCACTCCAAACTCGACTGCAGAAAATACGACCTCAGCAACAGAGTGGTCAATGCCTGGAATGCACTACCTGACTCTGTGGTTTCTTCCCCAAACCCCAAAAACTTTAACCTTAGACTGTCTACTGTTGCCCTCACCCCATTCCTAAGAGGTCTGTAAGGGGCGGGCATAAGCGCACCATCGTGCCTACCGTCCCTGTCCTACTGTCCCCATGTATTCGTAACCATCTCATGTACACATAACCATACTTATACATCTTATGTATTCACAATCATGTTTATACTTTGTCTGTAATCATATATACACTTGACAAAGTAAGTAAGTAAGTAAATAAATAAATAAATAAATAAACAAATAAATAAATAAATAAATAAAATCTTCTGAAAGATTGTGTATACAGGTAGTCCTCGACGTACAACCACAATTGAGCCCAAGATTTCTGTTGTCAAGTGAGACAATTGTCAAGTGAATTGTGCCCCATTTTATGACATTTCTTGCCATGGTTATTAAGTGAATCGCTGCAGTGGATATGTTAGTAACACGGGTTGTTAAGTGAATCTGGCTGCCCCGTCAACTTTGCTTGTTGGAAGATCGCAAAGGGGGATCACCGGTTCATTCTTATGACCATTGGGACACAGCAACGGTCATAAGTTATGAACCAATTGCCAAGCATCTGAATTTTGATCACGGGGTCATGGGGATGCTGCAAAGATTGTAACTGTGAAAAATGGTCACAAGTCACTTTTTTCAGTGCCGTTGTAACTTTGAACGGTCACTAAATGAACTGTTCTAAGTCAAGAACTACCTGTATTACAATGGCACTCATCATGAATTGGTTCCGGGAGGTGCGATGAGTAACAAAAACAATGAGTACTTAACAAATTTTCCCATAAGGAATAGTGTAGTAAGTCACAAAGCAACCGAACCTGACCTGTTCTAGTTACGTGTCGAGTACCAAACAAACGATGAGTACCGGGACAAAATGTTCACATCAAAATGTGTTGAGTACCAAGTTCAAGGAGTTTCAAAGCAATTGAGTACCAAGGTACTACTGTCTTACTATTTTTTCCCCTTAAACCTCCACCTGTAACAAAAAGAAGAGTGTGATTCAAATTCATTGGCAACCTATGTTTTAGTTCCCATGCAACAACTGAATCCCAACAGGAAGGGCAACATCCTGTAATAAACCTATAATCCTTTGCAATGCAGATAAGGTTTCACGGTAAATACGCACAGACAGATCTATGTCAAATGATTGTTCCAATGGCAGGACATGGAGAGATGAATTAACGTATTGCACTCATCTAAAAACTTTCAGAGATGCCCCCTGGAAGCATTTCTATTCACTATTTTTAACTCCAGCTGGAAAGCCCAATTAATAAGCATTTCTTTTGGCAGTTTCCCCAGATACTGACATCTAGCAAATATCCCATCATTGCTACCTGACCTCGTCCTATCTATGATTCCATGCCAAAGTAATAATTGTGATCATAAGGTGCCCTACTGTAGAGCTGCAATGCAGCTACTAGAAGGGAGCTTTCTAAAATTGCTTCTTTTCCCCCCTACTTGTCTCCAACAGCTGATTTTCCAAGGGGGAGAATCTATCTCTACTACTGTAATACGCTCTACATAGGGCTACCCTCAAAGAGCATCCAGAGACTGCAATTGGTACAGAATGCAGCAGCGCGAGCTGTGGTGAGTGTGCTGAGATACACCCATGTAACACCTATCCTCCGCCAGCTGCATTGGCTGCCTATTAGTCTCCGGTCGCAATTTAAGGTGTTGGTTTTGACCTTTAAAGCCCTACATGGCTCAGGGCCAGGTTACCTCCGGGACTGCATCCTACCACATTCCTCCCTACGACCAGTTAGGTCCCACAGAGTGGGCCTCCTCCAGGTCCCATCAGCCAAACAATGTCGGTTGGCGGGTCCACGGGGGAGAGCCTTCTCTGTGGGAGCCCCATCTCTCTGGAACCAACTCCCACCAGAGATCCGGACCATCCCCACTCTACTGGCCTTCCGCAAAGCCGTAAAAACATGGCTCTTCCGGCAGGCAGGGTGAAGAAGAAGATCGGATTCCCCCTGAATGAATGGTTTTAAAACGATGTTATGTTTTTAAATTATTATGTTTTTTATTGTACTGTTCTTATTCCTATTGTACGCCGCCCTGAGTCCTACGGGATTGGGCGGTCTATAAGAACTTTTAATTAAATTAAATTAATTAAATCTCACAGAAGTACACACTAACCGTATTTCTTCTAAGGTTGAAGAGAGGTAGCTTTATAAAAGAGGCACATCGAAATGTCTGATTTGGCCTATGTGGTGGGATGTGTCCCTGTGTAGTCACTAGTGCATCACCGTTTCCTCCCTCGTTTGCAAATTGGCAACTTCCACAGAAGAATAAAAAGAGGCCTGATAAAGAAGGTGGAATGGGACATGGTGGCCTAGCGGTTAAGATACTGGGCTTGTTGACCGGAAGGTCGGCAGGTTGAGACTCAAGTGCCTCATGACAAGGTTAGCTCCCGTCCTCGCCTCAGCTCCTGCCAACCTAGCAGTTCGAAAGCATGCAAATGCAAGTAAATAAATAGGTACCACTTCGGGTGGGAAGGTAACAGTGTTACGTGCGCTTTGGCCAGCCACATGATCATGGAATCATGTTTGGGCAACGCTAACTCAATCGGCTAGGAAATGGAGATGGAGAAAGGGGAGACATGATAGTAGTGTTCCAATATCTCAGGGGTTGCCACAAAGAAGAGGGAGTCAAACTATTCTCCAAAGCACCTGAAGGTAGAACAAGAAGTAATGGGTGGAAACTAAACAAGGAGAGAAGTAACTTAGAACTACGGAGAAATTTCCTGACAGTTAGAACAATTAATCCGTGGAACAGCTTGCCTCCAGAAGTTGTGAATGCTCCAACACTGGAAGTTTTTAAGAAGATGTTGGATAACCATTTGTCTGAAGTAGTGTAGGGTTTCCTGCCTAGGCAGGGGGTTGGACTAGAAGACCTCCAAGGTCCCTTCCAACTCTGTTGTTGTTGTTGTTGTTGTTGTTTTTCCAAAAAAATTTATTTTAAAAAAATTTTCTCCATCATTTCATATACAATTCAATACACATGTACCTTAAAATATTACAATAAAAATACATATTTGTTCAGTATAATCAATCATTCAAAAGTCAATATCTTATTCAAGACTTGCCTCATCAGTCATCAGTCTGTTCTACTTCATTCCAATACACTCCCCTCTCACTATCTCCAACTTCTCCTCCTACTTTCTAACTCCTTCCCTCCTCCTTAACCCTCTCTACACCTTCTCTTCCTCCCCTTCTACTTCCTCTTTCACTTTCTTTACCTTTCCTTGAGTGCTTTTATACTAAACTCATTTTATATTTGACAGACTGATGCTACTCTCAATTTAAAGACTTATCATATCTCTTTTTAAGAGAAAAAAAACATCATTATAGTTATGTTATTTAATTTTAAGTTATACTCTCTTCTAGGTACATGCTGCTATCTCCATCAAAAAAAGAAAGAAAAGAAAAAAAATCTAATTTCTAGTTTTGTCATCTGGGATATACACCAGTTAATTCCAAATTTCCAACCAAATTAATCACTGTTCACTTAACTTTCTAAGATGGTTACTGTCTCCTGCTTCTTAATTTTAAGCCAAATTGCTTCCTTTAATTCTTTAATCTCTTTATTCATCGCTTCTGTTTTTTATCCTTTGTTCTATCAAAAAACTAAATGCCCATTTATTCTTTTAATTTCTCATATTAATCGTCAAAATTTGTCTGATTTTGTCCACTCTGTAAATATTCAACATATAATAAAGAAGAAATAAAATATAAAAAGGAAAGGAAAAGATCCAAATCAATTAACTTATCAACTCTCAGCTTAATAAATTTTGAAGTAACTAACATTCATAATATTTCCTGTTCATTATTTAATATTTAAGTAATTTCCCATAAATTCTAGTGATCATATTTATTCCATATTTCTCTTATTATCATTGTTATCTGCATTATTCCACAGAATTCAACATTATTAATCTTTATAAATGAAACAAAGGGGAGAGGAAAAACAAAAAAAAACACCAAAAAAACCAGATAATATTTAAACTTCTAACAAGTTATATTAGTTATACACCATCATAGTTGTTGTTGTTGTTGTTGTTGTTGTTGTTGTTGTTGTTGTTGTTGTTGTTGTTGTTGTTGTTGTTGTTGTTGTTGTTGTTGTTGTTGTTGTTGTTGTTATTATTATTATTATTATTATTATTATTATTATTATTATTATTATTATTATTATTATTTCCTAGAGTCTGGCATGACTGACGAAAGAAACATTTATCATTGTTTTTAAAATTAAGTGGAAGACTTCCTTTTCTGTAGCCTGTTTTCAATAATGGATAGCCAGATGTATCAGTGATGGTCACATCCTACTGTTGATTACTAGCAGGCAGAGACTCGTGTTTATGACCAAAATGGGAGATTCCTTTTAGCTATGGACTCAACCCCAAGAGAAAAAAAAAACCACAAATGGTTATTTTTTAAATCATTTCTGACCCATCCCAAGTGATGGTACAGAAGATGGACAGCCTTATAAGGCTCTTAAAACAATAAATAAGTATAGGTTAAACTTCGCATGACACAACATACATTCTGCTTTTCAAGAAAACATGGTTTAAGACAGGAGATCCAAATATAGCAATAGCCCATGAATTTCTACCCCGATGCTACCAGATCTACAAATATCTACATGAGTGTGTGTGTGTGTGTGTGTGTGTGTGTGCGCGCGCGCGTGCGCGCGCCTTCAAGTGTGTGCTGACTCTTGTCTATTGCTTCAGCAGTGGGTTGCTCCCGTTTGGCCCGGTTCTGCAAACCGGTAGTGGTGGCGGCAGGAGGCTCCACCCACTTGCCCGGGACGCTTCTGCACATAAGCGTCGCGCACACGAACGAACCGGTAGCGGCGGGATTTAGAACCCACTACTGCACTGCTTGGATATGTCCCTGCAAAATTCTTGGCAAGATTTTTCAGAAGTTGTTTGCCATTGTTTTCTTGCTAGGGTTGAGAGAGAATGACTGGCCCAAGGTCACTCAGCTGGCTTCGTGCCTAAGGTGGGATTAGAACTCGCCATCTCCTGGTTTGTGGCCTGATGCCTTGAATCACTGCACCAAACTCACTCTCAGATGAATGTTAGCTGGAAGCCAAAGATTAAGATTCTCTCCCTTATTTCTTTGCTGCCTCAAGCAATTACTCAGTTTTACTAACTGGAAATTCTCAGCATTTCGGGCAAACTGCAAAGTCAGCAAAAAGAGATGGTCTGACAATCCCAAAAATCATAGGGATGGAATTTTCACCGGGCAATTTATCAATCCCACCTTTAATGGCCTGTCAGAAATTATTTTTTCAGTGTTTGTGTTTTTGTTCTGTTTGGTTCTGCTCATCACAAATAAAAACAGGATGTGAGTACTAAATGCAGATTATTTGAATTTTCATTCCCGGTGTTCCTGTGAAAACCTTTCGGAAGAAAACGTGTACTTTGGGATTCAACTACGTTGTAGATTATTTTCAACTCTGTCAGAAAAAAAACTTTCTTATTCTCTACAGTCTCCTCTAAGCAGCCTGGAAACATCCTAGTTAAGGCCAAAAAAGTAGCAGGAACTGGAAGGGCTGGGGGTAGATAAGAAAACATATTTTACTCTGCAAGAAGCAAAACAGCTGGAGGGAGAATTTTCAGTTTAAAATTAGTTGATAGGAAAGAACTTTTAAAATCCCTGCGGGAGAATCTCGTTCGGTGTCTAGAATCAAGATATATGACAACTGCATGTCACATTACATTACCGATATACTTAATTGTTAACATAAAAATCAGAGGCACATTTAAATTATTCTGGATATATAGTTGGTTATATTTTAGAAGCGGTTGTCTTTGGATTAAAAAAAACCACTGGAACAGTTATAATTAATGGCAAGAAGATATGAACAATCCTTTACAAAAGAAACAAAGAAAAGTTAAGTGCTGAACAATACCAGTGTTCATATTAAGGCAATTTTTATTTGGAATAATTTTCGGAAACAGAGAAACTTGTAAGCCTGATCTGGCACCATGCATTTTCTTCTGCATGGGAAGAATGGAATTTCTTTCTGTGCTTTTGAAGATTTAATTCATACTACATAGAGCCAAAAGAGTTAAGGCAGGGGTGTGAAACTTAAGGCCAAGGGGCTGGATCCGGCCCAATGAGTGCTTAGATCTGGCCCATGGGGCTGCCCTGGAAACAGTGAAGGAACAGTCCGTAGTGCCTCTGCCAGTGAAAACGGAGCTCGGGAGGGCCGCGCGCGGCCTTCCCGAACTCCGTTTTCACTGGCAGAGGGTTGCAGAAGGCCGTCACAGCCGAAAATGGAGCTCAGGAGCCCATTTTCACTGGCAGAGCTCTTGAGCCACCACAGATGCCGACATGAGTGATGTCAAGCTGGCCACGCCCACCCTGGCCACACCCACCCTGCCCCCCCAAGGTCAAACATGACCCTGATGCAGCCCTCAATGAAATCGTGTTTGACACCCCTGAGTTAAGGTATTACATTGGAAACAGTAGGAAGACATGGGAATTTGAAGGAGAAATATATAAAACACAGCTCTCTAAAATCTATCACCTCTAGTATTTGTTTATTATCCTGTAAGGCTGCCTGACTTCATGGTAACTCTGGGTGCCATACAATAGTGAAATGAAACCAACGCCATCCCAAACATACCACATGCCCACTTGGAGGAAAACTCAAATTTCAAGGTAAGGGCAAGAATATGTGGGAAGAATCCTAATTCCCCTAAGCAGTTCATAAGATACTATAGTTGATGGCACCTAAAGTCAGGGGTGGGCTTCAAAAATTTTAGGAAGGGGTTCTCTGCCCAGTTGCTGGGTGGCCTGGCCATGGTGGGCGTGGCCTAGTCAGCGTCCTGTAACACGGGGGGGTTGCCCTCCCCAGGCTCCGGAGACCCTCTGGAGGACCGAAACAGGCCCGTTTCCGGCCTTCCTGAACTTCCGGTAGGCCTGTTTTTTGCCCTTCCCGAGCCTCCGTGCACACCCTGCACTTACCTGCATCAAAAATGGGCTGCATGGGGACTCCAGGGAGGGGAGGGGTGAGCGGAGCCAGCCAGGAGTGGGATTTGGGGGTTCTCCAAACTGCACAGAATCTTAGCTAGAGGTTCTCCCGAACCCCTGCGAATCCCCAGCAGCCCACCCCTGCCTAAAGTCATTCAGACATCAAGAGGAGCTGAACACTCACACCATCTCCATCCAACCTTCACCAGAGGTCATCCCGTAAATGCAACCAGTATAATCTCTATACTTTATCTGAAACTTGACAAAAAGGGATCCAGATAATATGTTTCCTTCAAGGCCTTCAGAAGTGGTAGCGTGATGAACTGCTCAATAACCTTCCCTGGAAGAGAAGACACAAATTGTCCAGGACATTTAGAACTAGTGAGAGCTTCTTAGTATCAATGAATCTGATATTACTTATAGTTCCAACCTCACACACACACCTCACAAGCCTGGATGCTCATGAATGCCGAGGTGGCGCAGTGGTTAAATGCAGCACTGCAGGCTACTTCAGCTGACTGCTAGTTCAGCAGTTCAGTTGTTCAAATCTCACTAGGCTCAAGGTTGACTCAGCCTTCCATCCTTCTGAGGTCGGTAAAATGAGGACCCAGATTGTTGGAGGCAATATGCTGAACTCTGTAAACCGCTTAGAGAGGGCTGTAAAGCACTATGAAGCGGTATATAAGTCTAATTGCTATTGCTAATCTAATAAACAGATGCTCAGGTTAACTGTCCTCTCCACTTCCTCAATAGTGACATACTCAAATTCATTTCCAACAATGCAAAAGGCTTGCCAAATGTCAGATGCAATGAGTATTCTTCACGGTAGTCCTGAAAAAGGTCTCATGATTTGCTTTTCCTCAGCAAGGAACAAGTCACTTCCAAGATGGGTACTGGGTGGCTATCAACAGATGTGAGAAGAGTGGAAAAATAACGAGGTTTTTCCACTCTTATCACCACAAGTTATCTGTAACACAGCTTCTAATTCATGCTCATTATGTCTTCCTCTAACAGTGTTCTAGTGTCAGGCTCCAAAACCCAAGAAAGACTTATTGTGATTCTTCTTTACTGTTCCTCACCTGTAGACAGAATCTTGCCGAAGTAAAACAAAGTACCATTCCCAGTAAGCATATACCCCGAGAACTATTACAGAGGAGCTGTCTTCATTCTCTTTGCCTCAAACAAATCTGAACTGAATTGTCTCTTGTTCCTCTGGCATGCACTCCCTTCCTTCTGGGAATCTGGACTACATCCCATCATAACTAGATACTAGAAAAATAAAACATACAAAGAGCAGTTGCAGGAACTGAGCTTGGCCAGTCTAGTGAAGAGAAGGACCAGGGGTGACATGATAGCAGTGTTTCAATACTTGAGGGGATGCCACAGAGAGGAGGGGGTCAGGCTGTTCTCTATGGCACCAGAAAGCCAGACAAGGAATAACGGATGGAAGCTGACCAAGGAGAGATTCAACCTGGAAGTGAGGAGAAACTTTCTGACGGTGAGAGCGATCAACCAGTGGAACAGCTTGCCAGTGGAGGTTGAGAGAGCCCCAACACTTGCGACCTTCAAGGGGAGACTGAACTGCCATCTGTCTCAAATGGTGTAGGAACTAATGCTTGAGCAGGGGGTTGGACTAGATGACCTACAAGGTCCCTTCCAATTCTAATAATAAATCTAAATCTAAAATCTTATTGTGGTGTCTCATCTCCCAGAGTTTCTCTATGAACCAAGGAGCACCAAGAGATGGCATACAGTGAGGGACCGCATAGGAGCAATCTGATCTAAGGTCCTCATCCCCTGTTCCTTCTGAAACCTGTCAGGATCCATTAATCACCTGGAGCAGATCTCTTTAATAGATCTTTCCTCCCTGCCAGTAAGACAAACAGTCCTTATAATTATGCTGGCATGCACGTCTTTCAGTTGTCCTCCACACATTTTTCAAATTCTTCCAAGAAATATGCAAGGAAGCTTCTTGCACTTATTCTTCTTGCACACATTGATTGCATGGACACAGCTGCTCTGCAGCCCTAGAATTTCCTGCAGGTACCTTATTTAAATGCTAACCTGACTTGTCCATGCCTAGCAATAGGCAATTCCTTCC
This sequence comes from Diadophis punctatus similis, assembly GCA_023053685.1. Classification (NCBI taxonomy): domain Eukaryota; kingdom Metazoa; phylum Chordata; class Lepidosauria; order Squamata; family Dipsadidae; genus Diadophis; species Diadophis punctatus. Next base: position 19,076,903 of record JALIGW010000017.1, read on the forward strand.
TTTTCAATACCGGAATTCCCTCTTTGATTAGATCTAGAATGAGCAGCTCTTGAATATCATATGAAATTCTGCTGGGAAATCATGAGAGAAAATTAGGTTGGGTTTCAATTTAAGTTAATGCATTTTCTATTATTAGTATAAAAAAAAAGATAATGACTGTTGCATAGGCACCCCTGGGAATTTTTCCAGGGATAAAGGAGAGGGAGGAACAAAGCTGAAAAACTCAGATAGCAATAGCAATATCCCTTAGACTTATATACCGCATCACAGTGCTTTACAGCCCTCTCTAAGCGGTTTACAGAGTCAGCCTATTGCCCCCAACAATCTGGATCCTCATTTTACCCACCTCGGAAGGATGGAAGGCTGAGTCAATAGCAATAGCAATAGCACTTAGACTTATATACCGCATCACAGTGCTTTACAGCCCTCTCTAAGCGGTTTACAGAGTCAGCCTCTTGCCCCCAACAATCTAGGTCCTCATTTTACCAACCAGGGAAGGATGGAAGGCTGAGTCAATAGCAATAGCACTTAGACTTATATGCTGCTTCATAGTTCTTTTAAAGCCCTCTCTAAGCGGTTTACAGAGTCAGCCTCTTGCCCCCAACAATCTAGGTCCTCATTTTACCGACCCGGGAAGGATGGAAGCTGAGTCAACCTTGAGCGAGCCAAGATCAAACTGCCAAACTGCTGGCAGCCGGCAGTCAGCAAAATTAGCCTGCAGTACTGCATTCTAACCACTGTGTCACCACGACTCAGTGCAAAAGATAAAATCTCTCATCACCTATCACTATTCCTGAAGAGAAGAGAAGTCCCAAATATCTTTAGAGACATCTATAGATCTCTGGTCATATTGGGCTTTCATTTTCTATCCCATAATCATTTCTGGCCCAGACTCTCTGATTTTTATTTTATTTTTTTATAATCCCGTCAGACTTTAGATATTCCAACTCTGCCTGAGGCTTCTTCAATTAAGCTTATGGTCATTTCTTAATGCTTCCCTTTGCCCCTCTCCACCCCGCCACCCCGCCCCATTTTTTTAGCTAACTACGATGATTCATTGACAAACTGTACCTGACTATGCAGAGCATGATTGTGCAATAATAATTGTGCAATAATAAGATCTAATTAAATCAGCAGAGTGCGGCTTTCCTAAAACAACCGGAGGAATCCATTGGTTCGATTCACTTTGCCTGCTCAGATAGATTAAAGCTCAGAGTGTGACCAGATGCTGAATTTGCACACCCCAAATAAAGTGTGTCTGTCACGGTGTGAATATTGTCAGTTGTATGTCTATTCAGGGTGATGCACCCCTATTCTAATATTATGGTATATTCCAATACAAGCAGAACATGTGATATGATCTTGTACGCATGTCCACATTCCTGATCCACCATTAATCACTTTTGACTTGGCTCTTGACCGGAATGGTCGCATTTTCTTAGCAAAGATGTAATTATTCAGGATTGATTGTTTTTGTACCGAAATAAATATTTCTATTAGACTTTTAATCTCAGCTTTATTTCTAACTGTCTGAATTCCAAGCAAAGATCCAAATCGCCTCTATGAGATTTATTCTCACCCCAACAGTGTCTTTAGCTTATGGTCTTCATTTGACAAACCGTATTCTTTAAAACGTCACCAAAACAGCTGAAACGCAGCCGTCACTCAAACCTGACAGATTTTCCCTTCATCGTGACAGCATTCAACTATTGCAAGGTAAGGATGACTAATAGCTCTTCGGATGCGCACAAAAACAACCGAAAAGCAAGCAAGCAAGCAAACAAACAAACATGGATTCCGATATTCTAATGACGCAAAATGGGCCTCTCCCTTTCCTTTAATATTCCAAGGCCCTGGGAAGTCTTATTTACAAATCCCCCATGACTTTGTCCCCAAAGAAGGGCACCACTGAGAGACGCAGATATATATGCTACAGCTGAGGTGGCGCAGCGGTTAGAGTGCAGTACTGCAGGTCACTTTAGGTCAGCAGTTCAAATCTCATCGGCTCAAGGTTGACTCAACCTTCCATCCTTCCGAGGTAGGTAAAATGAGGACCCAGATTGTTGGGGGCAATATAAATATACATTGCTTAATGGTGTAAACCACTTAGAGAGTGCTTGCACTATGAGGCGGTATATAAATAAATAAATAAATAAATAAATAAATAAATAAATAAATAAATAAATAAATAAATAAATAAATAAATAAATAAATAAATAAATAAATAAACAAACAAACAAATACAGAGGAGAAAGCACCACAAGGTGCCACTAAAGCAAGCCGGTTGCTACTAGCAAGTCCAGGGCAAGTGATCCTAGACTTACAACCAGTTGTTTCGTGACTATTCAAAAATATGATGGACACCCCTCCTACCAAGGTTATTTTGATCTGGATTCTGAGTTCCAATGGCTGTCCCCACCCCAAGGGTACCTGATCAAATTTTGGACACTAGGCAATGGGCCTCTTTACAGCCATTTGCAGCCACTACAATTAATGGCATTTTTTTGCCAGAAATCCGCAATTGATTTCAGATTCCAGCAAAAAAACCCACCCATTACGGGAGACTTAACAACCATCGGGAATCATTGAATGTGATTCCTTCCTCACCCCTGTCCATCCTTCCCTTCCTCTTTTCCTTCCTTCTACCTCCCTCTTTACTTCCTTCCCTCTTCCTCCTTCCCTTCCTTCCTTCCTGTTTCTCCCTCCTCCCCTCCCTCCCTGCTTCCTTCCCCATCCCTCCTTCCCTTCTTTTCCTTCCTATGTTCTTCCCTCCCTCCCTCCCTCCCTCCCTCCAACTTCCCTCCTTTCCTCCCTCCCTCCCTCCCTTCCTTCTCTCTGCCTCTTTCCTTCCTTCCCACTCTTTCCTTCCTGCCTTCCTTCCTGCCTGCCTGCCTTCCTTCCTTCCCCCTCCCTCCCTCCTTTTCTTCCTTCCTTCCTATGTTTCTCCCTCCCTCCCTCCCTTCCTGGGGAGGGGTACTTAATACCTTACAGATCTTTCTTCTTCTTAGCTGTTTTGACCTTTGATGTCATCACTGCAATGTTTAACTTTTATTCTTTCAAACTTATGCATTAATTTAAAAAACCCCACCCTGATGTGATTGATTCATCCCAGATTAAACTCACACACATAGTACATCAAAACCCCTTAAAACTGCACAAATACTTATTTAGACTACTTATAGCAATATAGCAATAGCACTTTTCTTATATACCACTTCATAGTGCTTTACAGCCCTCTCTAAGCGGTTTACAGAGTTCAGCATATTGCCCCCAACAATCTGGGTCCTCATTTTACCCACCTCGGAAGGATGGAAGGCTGAGTCAACCTTGAGCCTAGTGAGATTTGAACAGCTGAACTGTTGAACTAGCAGTCAGCCTGCAATGGCTGCATTTAACCATTGCACCACTTCAGCTCCTATAAGTAATAAGTAATAAGTAGTGCTATTAAGTAGAAAATCTCTTGTTCAGAATTATTTATCTTTTTTCTACCTTTTTACTTTGATTACCCTTTAGGTAAGGACATGTTTCTTTTATTTCAGACATCTGCCCTTTGCTGATCCCTGCTTGTGTTCAGAAACAGAATGATTGCTTCTAAATGTTTACTTTTAGTCCCAATTCAGGCTGAAACTAAGCACCACCCAAGTCTGAAACAAAGAAAGATGAGACTTCCAGAATGTTCACTGTTTGTTGTATCAATCTACATAGTTAAAAGTTCTACTTGTCAGAAATGAGAATTAATAAAAGAAGAATGTAGAGGGGGAAAAGTATTGTTCAATAATTTAGCATATCAGTTGCTGGTAGTTTCTCTGGTCTTGTTTGGATTCAGAAGCTAAGCAAGAGTGGGACCTGATTAAGTGCTTTGACTTGACACTATCAGAACCCCAGGGTGAAAGAGAGCCAAGAAGTCAAAAAATATCTAGGAAAAAAGCAATTAAAACCAGTTCTGTACTTTTGCCAAAGTTCAGATCAATACATCAAAACTGCTTGAACATGTCTATGAAATCACTGAGAAGTTAACTCAAAGATTTCCATTTTTTATTTGGCTTTTGCCTTCTTGGTTGTGACCAGGGGCAGTTTCTGGTTTTTTCACTGCCGGTTTGCTCCTTGACGTGCCACGCAGGCACATGCGTGTTACACATGCGCGCATGCGCAGTGCTAAAAAGCCAGCTTCTGCACATGCGCAGAAGCAAAAAACAAGATGCTGCCGCCGAGAGAGCCGGTTTGGGGGCGTGACAGGCCTGGGTCACTGCTGGTTCCAGCGACCCAGGCCGCCAAGTTACTACCGGTTCCATAGAACCGGTCCAAACCGGGAGGAACCCACCTCTGGTTGTGACCCCTATGCTCTGGAATAATATTCCCCTAGAGATCATATGGCTCTCCCTCTGATTCCAAAGTCTTTCAAAACCTGGCTGTTCTCCCTGAGATTTGAGAGGGAAAACAAGCATGTGTCTTTGAAGGAGAATTAATTGAGTTCTTGCCTGTTTTTAAATGTAATTGTACTTCTGGCTTGCTTTGTTATCAAGAATTCCAAGGCAAACTCTCATTTCCTAGATCAGCATTTCGCAACTTTGGCAACTTTAAGTTGTCTGGACTTCAATTCTGTCTGTCTGTCTATCTATCTGTCTGTCTGTCTGTCTGTCTACTATCTATCTATCTATCTATCTATCTATCTATCTATCTATCTATCTATCTATCTATCTTCTATCATCTATCTGTATCTACCTACCTACCTACCTACCTACCTATCTATCTGTCTGTCTGTCTGTCTGTCTGTCTGTCTGTCTCTATCTATCTATCTATCTATCTATCTATCTATCTATCTATCATCTATCTATCTATCTATCTATCATCTATCTGTATCTATCATCTATCTATCTATCTATCTATCTATCTATCTATCTATCTATCTATCTATCATCTATCTATCTATCTATCTATCATCTATCTGTATCTATCATCTATCTATCTATCTATCTATCTATCTATCTATCTATCTTTTATCTATCATCTATCTGTATCTACCTACCTACCTACCTACCTACCTACCTACCTGTCTGTCTGTCTGTCTGTCTGTCTGTCTGTCTGTCTCTATCTATCTATCTATCTATCTATCTATCTATCTATCTATCTATCATTTATCTGTATCTATCATCTATCTATCTATCTATCTATCTATCTATCTATCTATCTATCTATCTATCTATCTATTATCTATCATCTATCTGTATCTACCTACCTACCTGTCTGTCTGTCTGTCTGTCTGTCTGTCTGTCTGTCTGTCTGTCTGTCTGTCTGTCTGTCTCTCTCTCTCTCTCTCTCTCTCTCTCTCTCTCTCTCTCTCTCTCTCTCTCTCTCTCTCTCTCTCTCTCTCTATCTATCTATCTATCTATCTATCTATCTATCAATCTATCAATCTATCATTTATCTGTATCTATCATCTATCTATCTATCTATCTATCTATCTATCTATCTATCTATCTATCTATCTATCTATCTATCTATCTATTATCTATCATCTATCTGTATCTACCTACCTACCTACCTACCTACCTACCTGTCTGTCTGTCTGTCTGTCTGTCTGTCTGTCTGTCTGTCTCTCTCTCTCTCTCTCTCTCTCTCTCTCTATCTATCTATCTATCTAATCTATCTATCTATCTATCTATCTATCTATCTATCTATCTATCTATCTATCTATCATCTATCTATCTATCATCTATCTATCATCTATCTTCTATCTATCATCTATCTTCTATCTATCATCTATCTGTATCCATCCATCTATCTATCTATCTATCTATCTATCTATCTATCTATCTATCTATCTATCTATCTATCTATCTATCTATCTATCTATCATCTATCTGTATCTATCTATCTATCATCTACCTACCTACCTACCTACCTCTCTATTATTACTCAATCAACCACCTTCATTGTCCTGTGGGCTGCAAGCTGACTGGCACAGCCATGCCTTTAGGACCTTACAAAAAGACAGGAGGGTTGGGGGCAATCTCATATCGGGAGATAAGGTGTTCCAGAGGATCTAGACCCCTTATCATTTTTGTTGCTCTTCTGGGCACAATTTCTAGGGCTTTGGCAACTTTTTTGTACCTTGGGGATCAAAACTGGATATAGTATTCCTAGTGTGGCCTCACAAGTGCAGTATAGGGTGGTGACCTTTCACTTCACAACATGGTGATGCTATCCCCAGCACTGCACTGTGGTGTTGTTTTTTCCAGCAAATTTGTCTCCTACTATTTGTCCATAATCAAGCATTTGCCTAGAATTTGATTTAAAAATGTACTTATCCTCAACTTCTCGAATCTACATCTTACAAAGCATAATCCTGAATGATGCATATTCATGGACAACCAAAATTTGGGTGATAGTGTTTATCAGGGCATCTGGCTGCTTAAGATACACTGGAAGTGATAATCAAGGAATATTTACAATCTGACATTATACTTCATAATCATTCAGCTTTAAAACATCCTTGAACTGATCCTTCATCATGTAATTTCTAGGGATGTTAGTAACAGATTATCTCTGCCTTCTACTCAATTTTTTTTAAAGTGGAAAGGGAATTGCTTTATCCAATCATACCTCTACCCAGTGTACATTCTCCATCCATAGGTTTTTAGGATTGGAGTGTAGTCCCTGGACATCTATCTATTTCCAGTTTCTACAGGGAAACTGAATAGATAATTTCTCTTCTAAAATTAATTCCTTTTGGATATGTGATTTCTAGGCTACCTCATTACATAAGCCCTAAAGATATACACACACACTTCAGTCTTTCCCCAGTGTTCCACTTTCTATTAATAATTAATTCATTTATATATGTGTGTATGTGTTGCAACCTAGTCCAAAGGTATTTTTACAAATACATGGTCTTGCACTACTTTTCAAGGTCAATCACTAGGAGGAATTTAAACATTCACTGCATATCAGGCCAGGCGGTATCTGCACCTCTCTTTAGTATGGAATTATTAGTCAATTCAAAGAACTTCCGAAGTTTTAAATCAGAGGCGGGATTCAGCTACCTAGATACCTAGAGTACTGCATTCAGTTTTGGTCACCACACTATAAAAAATATGTTGAGACTCTAGAAAAAGTGCAGAGAAGAGCAACCAAGATGATGAGGGGACTGGAGGCTAAAACATATGATGAACGGTTCCAGGAACTGGGCATGGCTAGTCTAGTGAAGAGAAAGACCAGGGGAGACATGATAGCAGTCTTCCAAAAATTTAGGGGCTGCCCCAGAGAGAAGGGGGTCAAGCTATTTTCCAAAGCACCCAAAGGCCAGACAAGGAATAATGGATGGAAACTGATCAAGGAGAGATTTAACCTGGAAATAAGGAGAAATTTTCTGACAGTGAGAACAATCAACCAATGGAACAGAAGTTGCCTTCGGAAGTTGTGGGAGCTTCATCACTGGAGGCTTTCAAGAAGAGACTGGACTGCCATCTGTCAGAAATGGTGTGGGGTCTCCTGCTTGGGCAGGAGGTTGGACTAGATGACCTACAAGGTCCCTTCCAACTCTTGTTAATCTGTATTTTACAGAATAATATAGGTGAAAAGGTCTTATATCTGAAAGAAAAAGGCAATTGGGTTAAAACCTTTGCCTTGATATTGCATTTTTCTGTTGGGACATTTCAGTTGCACACTTGAGTTTGAAGTAATAGAGGCATTGCTTAAAACCTCTTGATGCTGTGTTTTATTTCTTGATCCCTTTCAGAAGGGGCGTCCAATCAGCACCTGAGCTTTCCAAGTTTCCTATCCTCCTTTTATAAAGTGTCATATGTGGAAATCAAGGACCGCTTGCTGAATGTCACAACTTACAGTGCTGATCACAATGATGCAAGTGATATCTTCCATTACAAAGAGTGCTGGAGCAGAAAGAAATGGCCCATCGGCTTGAGTGACATCTCATAACAGTTTACTCTTTAATTTTCCAGCCTAAGAGCTACATAAAATATTTTGATAGGTTGTCTTGTGCTCATCAAGGAATGGATGCCATCTATCAATAGCAGCTACTTCATTCTCATTAATCAGAGATATTGGACGGTCTGTCAGGAAACGCTACGGCAGACTTAACCAGGGGAGGGCTTACATTTATTTTATTTTATTTATTTTAGTGTTCTTATATGCCGCCCTATTCCCTGGGGACTCAGGGCGGCATACAACATTTAAAGAACAACCAAACAATATAATAATTTTAAAACAGTTTAAAAAGAGTTTTAAAAAACATACAAAACCATACATACATGGGGGAGACCTAAGATGTGAAGTTGTCTCAAAATCACCCCACCTGCAGGAAGAGCCATGTCTTAATGGCTTTTCGGAAGGCCAGCAAGGTGGGGATAATTCGGATCTCTGGGGGAAGTTGGTTCAAGAGAACAGGGGCCCCCACAGAGAAGGCCCTCCCCCTAGGCCCCGCCAGCCGGCATTGTTTGGTTGACGGGACCATAATATGGTGAGACTATGAGAAGATTGACAAAGTCTACTAGGAAATCTCTTTCAGACTTGGTATCCGAAACCACCTGCAAAGGATAAGGGATCAGTCACAAATTTCAGAGCACCAACGGTCTCCAGCTGGCATCAGAAGCATGCTTGAGACTGATTTCCAACTTCTGATAAGTCTCGGAGTTTGAAAGGGCTGCTCAGGTAATTTGCTCAGTGAGGAAATGCAACTAAAGCCTTCGAAACAGAAGGAGAAGGAGTAGTAGAACATGGGGGTGGAGTCAAAAGAGGAACCAGCCTAGAATCCCTACATAGCCACATGCAGACTAAGTCTAACCCACCTTGAATTCTGTGGATCCTTATTTATTTCCAAGCAGGCACTAACTGTTAGTTGGGAAGAGTCCTATGTATAGGAATTTTAGCAATAAATCAGTTCAATTGGAACTTCGCCATGTAGACCTGGCCTTTCGCACCTGACAATCAGGTAGTCCCCTGACTTACAACCACAATTGAACCCAAAATTTCTGTTGTTAAGTGAGACATTGGTTAAGCGAATTTTGCCCCATTTTGCGACATTTCCTGCCACAGTTGCTAAGTGAATCACTGCAGTGGATGACATTTGCCGGTTGGTAAATGAATCTGGCTTCCCCATCGACTTTGCTCGTCAGAAGGTCGCAAAAGGGGGTGGCCTTGGGACACAGCAACGGTCATAAATACAAGTCAGTTGCCAAGCGTCTGAATTTTGATCACATGACCATAGGGATGCTACAAAGGCCGTAAGTGTGAAAAATGGTCATAAGTTCAGTGCCGTTGTAACTTTGAACAGTCACTAAATGAACTGTCGTAAGTCGAGGACTACCTGTACCAGCTTTCAGTCCTTTGGATGAAAGCAAGAATCTCTACATTTGCATGGGGGAAAAAAACAATTAGACAAAATCTAAAATACACACGGGATCCCTTTCTAACAAATTTTAGTAGCCCCCATTTTAAAAGCTGCTTTCCTTTTCATGACAATCTACAGTCAATCAATCAGAACAGAGCTGGAAGGGACCCTGGAGGTCTTCTAGTCCAACCCCCTGCTCAAGAAGGAGACCCTATACCTGTGATGGCGAACTTATGGCACGCATGCTATAGGTGGCACGCGGAGCCCTTTCTGCAGACACGCGAGCCGTTGACCAGCTCAGCTCCACTGCACATGTGCATGCCTCCCGCCAGCCAGCTGATTTTCGGGTTAGATATGGGCATGCTTTCTCCTCACTTTCTGCTTCCCGTGCCTTCCCAGATCTCTGGAGATTCCACCCCAGCTCTGTTTGGGCATGCAAGGCTTCCCCCCCCCACCTCTGTTTTGGGATGTGAGGTCAAAACAGGGGGGGTCGTGCGCACATGTGCAGGGGGTGGGATGTGCGGGAGGGGCATTGCATTATGGGTGTGGGCACTCACGCACGTGCGACAGTGCGCGCGCGCACACTTTCGGCACTTGAGGGGGAAAAGGTTTGCCATCACTGCCCTATACCATTTCAGACAGCTGGCTGTCCAATCTCTCCTTAAATGAAGAACCCACAACTTGTGGAGGGAAGCTGTTCCACTGGTTAGCTGTCCTCACTGTTATAGTAGCTAATCATCTTACATTCTGTAAAAATGCCCTGGAAAAGTTAGTGATGACTAATCTTCGAAATTCCCCAACTATATATTAACCAGACTGGGACAGGGTCCTTTACACGTGCAAAAAGCCAAAAAGCAAAATATGAACATTTGCAGCTAACATGTTAGCTTTTCTATATAAAACAATCAGTCAAAAATAAAACAAAATGAGTTTTCAATTCAGGCATTCTACGTGAGTCAGAATCAATATGGAATTGGGGAAAACCTGACACAGATTTAAAGTAATGTGATAGAGTCAAATAGACTCTATTGCAACATAAACAGAGTGCAATTCATGGAGTGTCCCTTCAAAGAGCAGCATAGTTCCATACAGGTATACAGAATAACAGAATAATCAGATAATAGAGTTGGAAGGGACCTTGGAGGTCTTCTAATCCAACCCCCTGGTCAAACAGGAGACCCTATACAATTTCAGACAAGTAGTTGTCCAGTCTCTTCTTCGAGGCCTCCGGGGCTGGAGCACCTACAACTTCTGAAGGCAAGTTGTTCCACTGGTTAATTGTCCTCACTTGTTAGGAAGTTTCTCCTTAGTTCCAGGTTGCTTCTTTCCTTGATTAGTTTCCATCCACTGTTTCTTGTCTTACCTTCTGGTGCTTTGGAAAATAGGTTGACCCTCTCATCTTTGTGGCAGCCTCTGAAATACTGGAATACTGCTTTCATGCCATTCTTAGTCCTTCTTTTCTCTAGACTGGCCATACCCAAATCCCACAACTGTTCTTCATATGTTTTTGTCTCCAGGCCTTCAATCATCTTAGTTGCTCTTCTCTGCACTTTTTCCAAAGTCTCAACATCTTTTTTTGTAATGCGGTGACCAAAAACGGATGCAATATGAAAGTACAAATCTTCACCTGCACAACCCAAAGGGAAACATCCAAAATCATTGGCTTTTTGGGGAGCAAGAGGGATGGGAGGAATTTGAGGGCCTCGTTTGTACCTTAAGTCCCACAGAAAACTTAAAGCACCAATTTCACCAACTAAACACCTCTGATGGGATTTTTTTTTAACATGGGGCCCCGAAAAGGCAAAACAAAACAAGTTTAGAAAAAGATGTCGCTATGGCAGCGTGGCGTCTTCATTTCTGACTCCGATATATGGCTGTCTTCTAAAATGTTGGGGTTTCATCTTTAGCCCGATGTTTAATGGTTTTTTAAAAAAACAAAATGGCTTTCAGAGTGGGTGGGAAAGAAACGATACGAGGATGGCTTCCTCCGATTGCCAAGGCATCGGCAGCAGAAAGTGCTATCTGCACAGGAATTGAGATGCATGCCATTCACAGGGATGTGCGAACATCTCTTAGCAACGGCTTGTAAGAAGAGGATTAAGAAATGCAACACGAGTCCCAATTCAAGCATCCTACCAGCCCACATAAAGTTATAAAAGCAGAAGTGCAAAAGGGAGTGATTCTATTAGAAACCAACTCCACTGCAGCTATTAAATGTTTCTGCTTGAGAGGGAAGTCACTTCATATTGCAGGAACTGGGTACGTCTAGTTTAATGAAAAGATGGACCAGGGGAAACATGATAGCAGTCTTCCAGTATTTGAGGGGCTGCCATAAAGAAGAGGGAGCCAACTTATTTTCCAAAGCTCCAGAAGGCAGGACAAGAAACAATGGATGGAAACTAATCAAGGAGAGAAGCAACCTGGAATTAAGGAGAAACTTCCTAACAGTGAGGACAATTAACCAGTGGAACAACTTGCCTTCAGAAAATGTGGGTGCTCCAACACTGGATTTTTAAGAAGAGATTGGTCAACCATTTGTCTGAAATAGTATAGAATCTCCTGCCTAAGCAGGGTGTTGGACTAGAAGACCTCCAAGGTCCCTTCCAACTCTATTCTGATTGATTGAAATCAATATTTCATAGCTGGCTTCTTACTTTTCTGGATCAAGTAGTCAATACTTAGTCAATAATATTGACTAGTTTCTCCATTCCATTTGCTCTTTGCAGTGTGAGCAGATATATCTTGAGAACCTTGACCTTAAAAGTTAATCTAGATTGGATTTGGCCTTGACCACCAACACACTGTAGCCAGATCCTAATCAAAAATAATTAAGATAGAATTTGAGAAATAATTTGCTAAAAGAGACATTTCATCACACAGAACTTTTGGTCAGGAAATAGGTACCGGTAAGTAGACTTGGGAAAGTTAGAATGTTGTGCAAATGTATGTGTGCATTTTACCCATTTTTTTAAAAGTCTAATAAAAAGTAACTCAGAATCAAAAGCCTATTTATTGCAGCCACATCACTTGGGGCAAACTCAATTATTGCAAAGCTGGTACGACTTTGGACAGGTTAAAAAAAAAATACAGCCAGACATTCACGTTACAGACCCAGATTTAAAATCAACTCTCTTCCCTGTCCATTTCATTTTATAAGAATAAAATATAGGATATGTCCTATATGGTACTTTACAAAGCCAGTTTCCACCCTACCCCACCTCCTACTGTTTGCAACTATCTTTTTTTTTCTTCTGTCTTCCTTGTTTTTGTCACTTCAAAAAAAAAATTCCAGATTTTCATTTGTTGTTCAGACAGCAGATGGGTTGTCGCTGGTACTTAAGAAACAGTAGCGTTAAAAAATTGACAAGCAAAATGTTAATGGTGACTTGAAACTTTATGGTAATTTGCCTTATGTTGTGGATAGCTAATAGTCAAACTTTTCTATTGATCTTGAAAAGCTTTGTCACCACCACAAACTATTCATCAAACATTAATTTCTCTAGGGAACAAGATATATTTAGCCTAATGAAGAGACAATATAACTGTCGTCCAATACTTGATAAGGCTGTCAGAGAAAAGGGCATGGTTTATTCCCCAAAGCGCCTGAGGGCAGGACAAGAAGCAATGGATGGAAGCTTGTCAGAAGGAGATTCAACCAGGAAATAAGGAGGAATTTCCTGACAGTGAGAATGATTAAGCAGCAGAATAGCTTGCCTCCCGAAACTGTGGGTGCTCCATCGCTGGAGGTTTTCAAGAAAAGATTGGGCAACCATTCATCTGGGATGGAATAGGGACCTCTGTTTTGGGAAGGGGGTTGGACTAGAAGGCTTCCAATATCCCTCCCAGTCCTTTGATTCTATGATTCTTCACTGAATTCAGTTTTGAAAGTCAAGTTGATTTGATTGACGCCTTCATACTCACATACATCTGTTTCATTAATGCTAACAACATTAGAGAAAGCATTAATCTCTTGCAATACATCAGGAAAATAGGAAGCATTTAGTGTGAGCATGCATGTAGACTCATCTATAAATCTAATGCGTATGGGAGGAGATTCTCCCAAACACATTCTTTTATCTGATCGTTTCCTTGACAGCATCTTTTCATCCCATCCATCTCCCAAGGTCTTTCCTACTTATCATTAAACAAACGGTGGGTACCCACCGATTTAGTATTGGTTTATGACTGTACCATTTAAAATGGTATATTGTACATTTCTACATCACCAACAGCCATTTAGTTTGGGGCAGTGTATTAATATTCACCAAGGAGCTGTGGTGGTGCAGTATTGGAGTATTGCAGGCTAATTCTGCCAACTGTTAGCAGTTCGATCTTAACTGGCTCAAGGTTGACTCAGCTTTCCATCCTTCCGAGGTGGGTAAAATGAGGATCCAAATTGTTGGGGGCAATATGCTGACTCTGTAAACCGCTTAGAGAGGTAAACCTAATCTTGCATAGCTTCTTCTCTGGTAATGTTGTACTTCTAACTAGAGCATACAGAACATTTGCTAGACTAATTCTAGAATACAGCTCATCTGTCTGGAACCCGCACTGCATATCCGACCTTAATACAATTGAGAGAGTCCAGAGATATTTCACGAGAAGAGTCCTCCACTCCTCTGCTCGCAACAGAATACCGTATTTTTCAGAGTATAGGACGCACCGGAATATAGGACGCACCTTAATTTGGGGGGAGCAAAACAAGAAAAAAACAATTCTGCCATACCTAGCATTCAATACTTTAGCAAGTGACTGTGGTATGCCCCCCTCCTCTCTCTTTCTCTCTCTGTCTCTCTCTGTCTCTCTCTGTCTCTCTCTCTCTCTCTCTCTCTCTCTCTCTCTCCCCTTCCCCTCCCTCTCCCTCTCCCTCCCCCCCTCTCTTCCTCCCTCCCCTCCCTCCCTCTCTTTGAAATAAATCTGCTGGCTTTGGTGGGATTTCTATGGACACCCCACCGTTTGCCCTGTTTTTGGAATGGGGAGAAAAGTGATTGCAGAAGCAAAAAAAGAGCATTGCATTTCAGGCTGCAGCCCGAAAACACTTCCCTCCCCAATTCCAAAATTGGAGGAAGGACTTTTTGCACGCCGCTCAGAGCGTTGCATTGCGGCCCCTGCTGCCGCGGGGGTCTCTGCCTGAGAAGGACCCTCAATCAGCCATCTCCAGGGAGCCACCCCCGTCCTCAGGAGGCAGCAGCCCCTTAAGAGTGAAGGAGCTTTTTTATTTTTTATTTCCCTCCTTCCAGCCTAAACCGGCCGATCGCGAACCTGCCGGCAGTGACAGCTCTCCGCAAACGTTCGTGGAGGGGAGGGGGGAGATGATCGTTTGCCACCACCGCTCCCAAGGAGGGAAATAAAAAAATAAAAAAGCTCCTTCACTCTTAAAGGAGCTGCTGCCTCCTGAGGACGGGGGTGGCTCCCTGGAGATGGCTGATCGAGGGTCCTTCTCCGCAAAGAAGAGCATCGCGTTTCCGGGGGCGGGCAGCGCCGGTTGCACGCCCCGTTTTTGGAATCGGGAAGGGGATCGCAGCGCTGCCGCCTGAAAATGCTTTCCTCCCCTGGCTAAGTGGCGGGCTGGCAGGTGGGGTTGGGGGCTACATTCGAAGTATAAGACACACCCAGTTTTTGACCCTCTTTTTGGGAGTAAAAAGGTGCGTCTTATACTCCGAAAAATACGGTACCTTATGCCACCAGAGTTGAAATTTTGGGCTTAGACAACTTAGAACTATGCTGCCTTCTGTCTGACCTGAATGTAGTACATAAAATTATCTGCTACAATGTCCTACTTGTCAATGACTACTTTAACTTCAACCACAACAATACACGAGCACACAATAGATACAAACTTAAGGTAAACCGCTCCAAACTCGATTACAGAAAATAAGACTTCAGCAACAGAGTTGTCAATGCCTGGAATGCACTACCTGACTCTGGTTTCTTCCCCAAACCCCCAAAACTTTAACCTTAAGCTGTCTACTGTTGACCTCACCCCATTCCTAAGAGGTCTGTAAGGGGAGTGCATAAGCGCACCAACGTGCCTACCGTCTCTGTCCTAATGTTCCCTTTTATTCATAACCATCTCATGTATTCATAATCATGTTTATAATTTTATTTGTAATCTTATATATGCTTGACAAATAAATAAACTACTTCAAACTACTTCAAACTAAAGCACCATGAAGCGGTATATAAGTCTAAGTGCTATTGCTATTCTTCAATAAATCAACTTGGCTTCTTCTGTATCAAACAAACTACCCAAAGTTACCTCTGCCTTTGCTAACATAAAGTTACGGATTTTTCTGTCTCAGTATGTTTGTCTGTTGCCTAAGGTTAGTTCTGATAACACTTATATTGACATTTTCAAAAATGGAAGCTGCCAATGAACCACTGTTTGTTTCTTCAGAAAAGCAATTCAGGGATACAATCCATCCCCACAACAGAAGAATGGATGGAAAAAGTGATGGGGCAAGCAGAAATGGCAAAAATGACTGTTTTAATGAGTGAGAAGAACATATTCAGCTTTGTTTCTTCTTGGAAACCGCTTCTGGACTTTGTGCTCAAGAGAGAACAAAATGAACTATTTGACGTTGAATTTTGCTGATTGATATAGTTTGTTGTTATGGCTAATACTTTCTAAGTTGGTAAAGTAAAAAGTTGAGGCTGTAATTCTGTTCTGAACTTTACTGCACTGAAAAAAGTCAGATTTTTTTTAAATTTTCCCTTTTGCCCTACACCTCTGATTCCCCCTTTTCTCCCTTCATATCATCTTTATTTTCCTCTGTATTTTATGTTACGATATTTTTAACAAAATTCTTGGGGTGGGAGGGTGGGGAAAGACCAGCAATGCATGGGAAGTCTTGGGTGCAAATGATAGATAGCTTTGTATCTGATAGTTACTAATCTGGTGGGGTCCTTGGTACTCTCTGAGCTTGGTGGTTCTCTTGCAAATATTTCATTACTCAACTTGGTTACAGCACCAGCCCTGATGGTGTTACCTAGCTGGGTAATGAAACGTCTGCAAGAAAACAACCAAGTTCAGAGAGCACCAAGGATCCCTCAATTCAACCTGGAGCTACAAATATTCTCTTCTATCAGTTACTAATCTGGTACATGCTTCAAGTAACCTCTCTTGAGCTTTCCAGGTGCAGTCTACTAAGGAGTTACGTCTGACAAAACCTAGGAGGTGTCTTTTCTGCCTTGACGTCTGCCCTGTGGAAGATCATCTCCCTTAAGGTGAGATTGGCCCTATGTTGGCCCTAAGTTAATCAGAAAAGAGCTGGAAGAGACGGCTTTCTAGTCCAAACCCCTGCTCAAGCAGGAGATCCTATACCCCTGATGGCGAACCTATGGCATGCGTGCCACAGGTGGCACGCAGAGCCCTCTCTGCGGGTATGCCAGCCGTCACCCCAGCCCAGCTCCACTACGTATGTGCCCGTGCCTCCCGCTGGCCAGCTGGTCTTTGGGTCTCTGCCACGCATACGTGGGATGTGGGGCACATGTGGGGGATGTATGCGTGCATGCATGGGGGGCACTTGCATTGCATTTTGGGGCCTTGCATGCCCCCCTGTGCCCTGTTTTGGGCCTGGAAGGCCTCCTGCACCAACCTGGAAGCCAAAAATAAATGGGGGGTGGGGCGCATGCGCGGGAGTCTTGGGGGAGCGCAGGGGTTTGTGCGTGCATGCACGGGTGGCAAGGCACATGCTGGGGGTCACATGTGCATGCACAGGGGTGGGGGGCACGGGGGTTCGTGCGCATTGCATTATGGGTGAGGGAGCACGGGCGTGCTCATATGCGCTGTCGCACGCACTTTTGGCACGCGACAACAAAAAGGTTAGCTGTCACTGCCCTATACCATTTCAGACAACAGGCTGTCCAGTCTCTTCTTAAAAACCTCCAGTGATGGAGCACCCGCAACGTCTTGTGGCAAGCTGTTCCACTGGTTAATTGTCCTCACTGTTAGGAAGTTTCTCCTTAATTCCAGGTTGCTTCTCTCCTTGTTTAGTTTCCATCCGTTGTTTCTACTCTTGCCTTATCCTAGAGGTTCCTTAAACCCTGAATGTGCCAACAGGCCTGGGGGTTGCAAGCAAATGGTAATCTGATGAGGTGGCTTCATTGTTTCTTATCTGATGCTCTCTCTCTCTCAGCCTTTTCTTAATAATACTATTTTTTGTACTTTTTGAGTGTTTTAAAAATTGTTTTTAACGGTTGTTGGTATGACACCCTGAACCACATCACATGAGACAGGTGACCCCTTAAATACAATAAATAAATCTTATATTTGAAAGGGGCTGCTTAGCGATCAACCAGTGGAACAGCTTGCCAGCGGAGGTTATGAGAGCCCCAACACTTGCGACCTTCAAGAGGAGACTGGACTGCCATCTGTCTCAAATGGTGTAGGAACTCCTGCTTGAGCAGGGGGTTGGACTAGATGACCTACAAGGTCCCTTCCAACTCTAATAATAAATCTAAATCTAAACATACCACTCTTATTATTAATAAAAAGTAGTAAGGAGTAGAGAAAGAACAACATCCCTGCCAAACGATATGACCAGTTGGTTCTTTCAGTTTCTTCTTGGACAGTTCTTTCCCATTGCAGAGACCAGTCATGGGACTTGCTAATAAACTTTTTTTTCCTTTTCCAAAAAACGTGACAAATATATTTTGTCAGTCACAGTGACTAGAAAAACATACAGTGGTTCTAGTATTCTACGAGCAAAACATCTACCTGCAGAACAAGGACTCCCATATTACAAGCTGTGTATCCTTGGAGTACGTTTAAAAATATTGCAATCAATTTTTTATTTTTCAATGCTCAAAGCAAGCATGCTATGAAAATATACAATTCGGTTTTGTCTTGTAAAAACTGAGAGAGGGGAGGGGGAAGAAACTTTGTTGTTATCTCTTCTGTGATCTAATCTTCTTCCAAACTGTTATCTGCTCCCTAGAGAGAACTGTGGCATTTGGTCAGAAACCATTCCTCATTCATTATGCGACCTCAGCCATTCCCTCTTATCATTCAAAGGGTTCAGTTTATGTAAGGCAACATTGCATAATTGAACGGAATGTTTAATACGGATTCTCTTGTCTTTCTGTCCCCTTGGATGAGACTTCCGAGCTGGTGGAGCAGAATGACTAAGCAAGAAGAATATGTATGCAAGACTCATCCTAAAAATGAAATAATACTGGAGTTGCCTTAACGAGGTTGTTGTGAATTTACTCAGATAATAAACAGGAACCTCCAGCATGCTAAGTTGTTATTACAAGGGCTTTATAGCATGATTCTACAATTAGAAGGATTGTTTCACAAAACCTCAATAGGATATTGCACTCGTATTTCAAGAGACACAAACTTAAACATTTCTGCAGCTCATAACTCTAGGTCAGGGGTGTCAAACTCAAGGCCCGGGGCCTGGATCCAGCCCGCGGGGTGCTTAGATCTGGCCCACGGAGCCACCCTGGAAACAGCAAAGGAACCTCGGTGCCTGCGCCTGCGGTGCCTCTGCCAGCAAAAACGGAGCTTCCAAGGGCCGCGCAGGGCCTCCCTGAGCTCCGTTTTCGCTGGCAGAGGGTTGCAGCCGAAAACAGAGCTCGGGAGCCCGTTTTTGCTGGTAAAGCGCTCAGGCCACCACAGGCACCCCGATACGAGTGACGTCATGCTGGCCATGCCCACCCTGGCCACACACACCCGTGCCCCCCCCTCCCGAGGTCAAACACAACCCTGATACGGCCCTCAATAAAATTGAGTTTGACATCCCCGCTCTAGGTCTACGACATATTCCACCAGCGACCGAGAAACATGTGGGAAAATCACAGAATTAGTTAAATGGAAGCATCCTTAATGCTTCTAAAAAAAAATCAAATAACTCTTTTTTGAGGGAATTGGATCAGGAAGGTTAAGTTCTGGTTTTGAACCTATATAATTCTAGCAGCCTATTTGTGACCAAGGTTTCTGCCACAGAGGAATTAAGCTTTTATTAGAAGACGTAGAGGTCCCATACATCAGTTCTTCTCTAAGACTGCTGATTAGAACAATCATTAGGAAAAATAATATTAAATCACTGTATAACTCAAAGGCAAGATCATTACACAGCATATAATACCGATTCTCCATTCTTTCCGTCACCATCTGCAGAATACTAGCATGCAATTATAATTTCTCTCAAAAGCTTTCCAGATCATAAAACTGTTTTTAAAGAACAGTGTTTTATTAATGTCTGCTCTTCTTTCCCTGAGCTAGAAGCAGAATCCACTTTTTTTTTAAAGCATCATGGAACAACTCGTAACAACTTTTTCTGAAGTCTGATTATCCAAATCAAAACATAAAATACATTTAAACTAGGCATCTGAACGGTGGGCTGGTATTTGGAAGCACAGTGACAGTCAATATTTATGACTCGTTTGCATTGCACCAATTGAAAACAGACGTGTTTTATTTGTTTAATGGGGTTGCTTAAGGCTCACCAATGAAGAAACATTCAAGAATATTTATGGCCTGCCACTTCAACTGGACACAATAAATTCATATAACTCTTTCCTATTTTACCCCACGCAGATAACGCCCCACTTTTAATCTTCTTTAAGATAATGTATTATCATTCGGGGATTTCTGAAAAGGAAAGCCAAGTTGGCATAACCTTGTTAGCCTTCTGCCAATGTTGCAATTTAACAAAGAGGCACATTAAGGCAAGGAGTCACTTTAGGCAATTTTGAGCGCAGTGGCCATTTTCTCCTCTGTCCTTCTCTTTCTGAGACTTTCTGTTCTCTGTCACCTACAACAAATGACTCAGTTGTGTTGTTTATCATTGTTGACTCACTTGATAATGAAGGCGAGATTGGCACAGCGTTATTTATCCTAATTCCAATTTTATTCTCCCGGAACAAAACAACCAAAGATTCTGTTGACACCCCGAAGATGAATATTTATTTATAGCAGAATAAAAGATTGAAAGTAAACTCTCGGTTTAGACAAGCTCAGTCCCATCCTTGTAGTATTCTTGGCAAATTGTCTTGTCGTTGTGCCCTCCTTGTCTACTCCAGTGATCTGGGATTCCTGGTGATTTCTTATCCATGCACTCATTGGACCTAACTCTGCTTACTTTGTCAGCATTAGCCAAGATGCTAATGATACCACCTAGCTGTACATAAAACATATTCCTGGGAATATCCTTTAAGAAGAATGCTTTCTTCTTCAAAAGCTGCCCTCTTTCATAGGTTAATACTATATTTCATGCTTTTGAAGCAAATGCTTCATTACTATTACTATTACATTACTATTACTATTACTATTAGTCTTCTCATTATTCCTATCACCCATCTCCTCCCACTTATGACTGTATGACTGTAACTTGTTGCCTGTATCCTTACGATTTATATTAATATTGATTGTTTCCTGATTGCTTACTTGAACCCTATGACAACCATTCTTGACAAATGTATCTTTTCTTTTATGTACACTGAGAGCATATGCACCAAAGACAAATTCCTTGTGTGTCCAATCACACTTGGCCAATAAAGAATTCTATTCTATTCTATTCTATGCATGAGAGGTTATGATAAACAAAGTGACTGGGATTTATACCCAAAGAAAGATAAACTTACCGTATTTTTCAGAGTATAAGATGCACTTTCTTCCCTCCTAAAAGAGGATGAAATTTTGGGTGCGTCTTATACTCCGAATGTAGCCCCGCCGACCCGCCGGCTCCCACCTTCGGCCTCCTTCTGGCTGCAGAGATTGCCACCGACAATGGCTTGTGTTTTTGGGCTCCATGCGTTGCATTTTCAGCCTCCAAACGCTCGACACAATGCCCAAAATGGCTACCCGGAACAGCTGCTGCCTTCTCTTACCCCTTCCGCGCTTTGCCTGCTTTAGTCACTGGAGCTCCCTCCGACGATCAGCTGTGCTTTTGAAGCTGTTTTTCAGCCCAACACGAGCTAAGCGATCTTCTGTGCTTTGCCTGCTTTTCTAACTGCTGCTCCCTCCAACAATCAGCTGTGCTTTAGAAGCACAGCCCCAACCTCAAAACCAGCGAGCGAACGAATGTGCTGAAGCTGACCAGGCTAAGGACTAGCCAGATGAATACCTGGTAGGCAGAATCCCCCCCCCTATTTTCATCCCCAAAAACTAAGGTGCATCTTATACCCTGGTGCGTCTTATACTCCGAAAAATACGGTATTTAAGCAATCTCATCTCGATACAACTGGGCCACAAATTTGAGTCGTACCCAAGTACAAGTACAGAATAGCATATTCATGCAGTCAGATTCAATACAGAGACGCATAATTCTGCCTCTTCTTCAACCACCATCCTTATCATCTCCATTCTCTTGAATTGGGAATGTTGGCATTTCAAGAACATGCAAAATTTCCAAATTCACGAAGGATTGAATTGTGTTCAAACAAACCTCCACACCCACTATTATTCTCCAAGAATGTGAAGAAACTGAGCATCGAATGGCCTGTAACAAAAATGTCCAAACATGTGTCTTCTCACAACAATCTTCTCTGGACTACCCGAAGAGGGCTTCTAGGAATTGTGGGAAACAGAGCCTATTGTTTTTACAGAAACTACAGAAGACATGCTAGCCTCTGAAGAAACTACATGGTATATATTTCTTATCTCATGAGCCAGGTTGAAACGTGGAAATGGTATATACAAGCTAGGATCAGAGGCCCATGCTATGCTAAAAACTGGTCTTAAGCAGAATTTGCTGATATGATAGTTACTCTAGAGACAATCCCTAGGAACTAGGACCGTAAAAGGTGATTTGTAAATAAGGGCATGGGGCAATAGAATTAAGAGTAATAGGAGATGTAATGGATTCACTTTAGATGCTTCAGATAGGTTGTGACAGCATAAGTACTAAGCCAATGAGGAAAAGGTGGGAGGCAGGGGCGGGTTGCTCGCTTACCGATGCCGGTGCGCTGCACACATATCTCCATGTTTCGGGGGGCGCACCCCCTCGCACGATTTTGCTCCTGTGCATGCATGGAAGCAAAATCTCACTGAAATCTTGTGAGGGACGTGCGTGCGAGAGAGATTTCGGCGAGATTTTGCTTCCACGCATGCGCAGAAGCAAACTCTCACCAAAATCTCATGCACGCGCGCATCCCCTCACAAGATTTCAGCGAGATTTTGCTTCCACGCATGCGCAGACGCAACATCGCCCAAAAATTCTCAGAAAAAGATGGCGACACGCGCGACGGACCGGCGAAGACGGTTCTGGATCGGTCGCGCGCAAATTGCGCAATCGACCGCTCCCTATCGGAGCTACGCATCGGATAGCTCCAGCAGGAATCCACCACTGGTGGGAGGTAAATTTGTAATGGCAATAGGGAATATAAGGAAAGCATATTGATGATTTAAGGTATGTGTGTGTCCACTGCACCTGCGTGTGCATGGGGGGCCCTCTTTGCAAAGTAGTAAATAAAATTACCATTGTTTTCTCTTGGGTGCTTTGGCTGGTGTTTGTTTATTTCAAAACTAGACAACGAATCCCACAGAATCATCCTATTCTGATCCCGATAAACCTCTCAACAGCACTGGATACTATTGGTCATGGTATCCGTCTGGAATATGTACCAGAGAAGGAAGTTGGAGGCACTATGTTCATTGAGTAATGTTTCTCCCTAAGCAGATGAATCCAGTGGGTGACAGTGGGAATGGAGAGATTGAACCTTTTGACCAATGGTGGGATTCAAGAATTTTTACTACCGGTTCTGTGGGTGGGTGGGCGTGGCATAGCTTGGTGGGCGTGACATGGGAAGGATACTGTAAAATCTCCATTTCCTCCTGATCAGCTGGGACTCGGGAGGCAGAGAATAGATGGGGGCGGGGCCAGTCAAAGGTGGCATTTACCGGCTTTCCGAACTACTCAAAATTTCCGCTACAGGTTCTCTGGAACTGGTCAGAACCTGCTGAAACCCACCTCTGCTTTAGACACTCTGGTGTCTCTTATCCCCACTACATTCATCATCTACATAAAAGAAATAGGTGACGTTCAGAAGTTCTCTTAATTCAGTGTCATCAATATAGGTAATCCTCGATTTATGAGCACAACTGGAAACAGAATTTGCATTGCTAAGCAAGATGGCTGTTTCGGTGACTTGTGCCCAGTTTCACAACCCTTTTCACCATGGTGGTTGTGCAACTCACGGTAGTTGTTAAGTCCCAAAAGTGCTTTTTCAAAAAGCAACTGGACTTTGTTTTTTCTTTGAAGATGTTTCGCTTCTCATAAAAAAAAACCTGAATGGTGGAGGATGGAAGGATTTATATCAGAGATCTTCAAACTTGGCAACTTTAAGACTTGTGGACTTCAACTCCCAGAATTCTCCAGCCAGCATAGCTGGTTGGAGAATTCTGGGAGTTGAAGTCCACAAGTCTTAAAGTTGCCAAGTTTGGGGACCCCTGATTTATATTAAACCAGCTGACTGCAAGGGTTATAAATCCTTCCATCCTTCACCATTCAGTCAGAAATGAAGAAGCTTCTTGGAGGAGAAGCGAAACATCTTCAAGGAAAAACAAAGTCCAGTTGCCTTTTGAAAAAAAGCACCTTTGGGACAACCATGTCCTTGGATGACTGAGGATCTCCATAGACATGTTGTTGTCTGAGTGAATCACACAGTCATTACTTCTCTCATTGACTCTGCTTGTTGGAAGACAGCTGGGATGGCTGTCTTGGCTGTCTTGGGATTATGTGACAATCACATAACCCTGGGATGCTTCAACCTTCGTAAATACGTGCTGGTTGCCAAGCACCCAAATTTTGATCCGGTAACTATGAGGATGCTGTGTCACACTTTTTTTTTGACCGAGGTCAAATAACATAAATATCTATCTATCTAATATCTATTTGGCATACAGTTCATGTAAACAGGAAATGTGCTTGCTTAACAGACTGTAAAGGAACACGGAGCAGTAACACAAAGACAGAGACTTCTTGGTGTCTGTAGCACATGTGCTGTTCTGTTCTTTTATCCATTTGTTGGGCTTCTCCTGGTGAGTAAAGCCCTGCCATTTGCCCAGAGTCATCCCATTAGTACTGTCTCTGGGTCAGGGAGAGACTGGCAGAGCCAGGAGGAGGAGTCAAGCAGGGAATTGGTTTAGAGTCCCTACATGGACACAAGAAGGCAAAGTCCGCCCACTCCCGTGGATGCCATTGAACCTTGTCTAGTTTAACCCAGGTGCAAACTGTTAGTCTGAGAAGATTTCTGTGAAAAAGGCTTGAGTAATCAAACATAAAATTGAACCCTCCACATGTGGATTTGGTTGTTCATGCCTGATGTATGCAATCATTTAAATGAGGGATAAAATAAGTATGATAAGGGACCATGGAATTAGTCGGCATCCCTTTTGTGATCAGAAGATTGGGTGGAGCAAAAAGCTTCCCCCTTCTTTTTGCATTTTCACTGTTCCCTACTTCAATTGGTAAACTTCCCAGAGAGCATCACTCCAGTCAAGTATAATATCTTTGGTTACTTGGTTACAACCTGCCTTTTGTTAAGGAGCAAAAAGCAGTGTTCGTAGCACTTTATTCTCTTACACGTCCTTACACTGTTGGAGGTCCTCTAGTCCAGGGGTAGGCAAAGTTGGCTCTTCTATGACTTGTGGACTTCAACTCCCAGAATTCCTAAGCTAGCATGATTGGCTCAGAAATTCTGGGAGTTGAAGTCCACGAGTCATAGAAGAGCCAACTTTGCCTACCCCTGCTCTAGTCCAACCCTCTGCTCAGGCAGGAAGCCATTTCAGACAAATGGTTGTGCAATCTCTTCTTAAAAACTTCTAGGGTTGGAGCATTCCCAACTTCTGGAGGCAAGTTGTTCCACTGGTTAATTGCTCTATCAGGAAATTCACCTTAGTTCTAGGTTGCTTCTCTCCTTGACTAGTTTCCATCCATTGTTTCTAGTCCTCCCTTTGGAGAATAGCTTGACTCCCTCTTCTTTGTGGCAGCCCCTGAGATATTGGAACACTGCTATCATGTCTCCCCTGGTCCTTCTTTTCATTAAACTAGACATACCCAGTTCCTGCAACCGTTCTTCATATGTTTTGGCCTCCAGTCCCCTAATCATCTTTGTTGCTCTTCTCTGCACTCTTTCTAGAGTCTCAACACCCTTTTTACATCATGGAGACCAAAGCTGGATGCAGTATTCCAAGTGTGGTCTTACCAGGGCATTATAAAGCGGTATTAACACTTCACGTGATCTTGATCCACGTAGTCCAAAGCCACCTAAGAAGTCTCCATAAATGAGGGCAGAGTAAAACCTAGGAACTTCCTGCTGCTACTCCAACTCCTTCACCACTAGACTATGTTGCACCACATAGTCCCCTGTTTTTTTTCCACAGACTGCTAGTCATACTTTTTTGAGCAATTGCTTTAATTAAAAAGCACAATTCCCTTTTGCCAGTGTCCAAACCAGCTTACTCTATGTTAACGAACAAAATATCCTTTTCCAGAGAAAGACTTACTGTAATGAGCAAAAGGATGCTCAATTACCTTGAAAAGTTGGTTCGAAAACACGCACATTGAATCACATGAGAATATTCAGCCGCACATCAACAAATAATTGCCTGTTGTATTCAGGTTATCTGGTTCACTTCTGTTAGATTTGATACGTGAACGCCTCTCCAGAGTATACCTATTACCTAACTCTGCTTTACAAATGGCACAGGAACCATTTGGAACACTCAAGCTCCGTTAAGCTGTCTGCAATTACCAGCTAATTATTCAACACAAATTTCAATTAGGTGAGCTCACTTTGTCATTCCATTTCAGAATCAGACCTTCCTGACTAAAACATATTGATCTCCGCGGAACAGCATGAGCGCCTTTAAAAAAAGGAAAAAAAATCAGAAAGCACGAAAGAAAGAATTTTATCTCAAGACCGCGTCTTTAGGAACAGCTTGGCACCTTCAGAGGTGAACCGCAGGATATGAAATTCAGCAGATGCCGCTTAATTAATTCATTGCAAAAAAAGGGCAGGGAAGCCTTTTAAAACCTGAGAGGCATAAATGGCAGAGCCGGGTGGAAAAGGTGAGCTGTTTTATCCCGGTGGCGCCTTCAATGCGGTGAACCTAGATGACCTCAAACGGCCCCAAACCAAACTTACAGAAGACAAATCTGCTAATGGTTCCTGCACCATGAAAACCAAATGGGAACCTCTTTACTTATTAAATGTATATGCCGCCTATCCCACTACCGAGTGAAACGATACTCTCGGAAGCTCTAATGGTGAAACGATCTGTGCTCTCTGCAAAGAAAAACCTCCGGTCTCTCAAGATGTCTGAAAAGCTATGTGTTAAAAGACATTCATGAATGATCTTCACGTGGTCCCCATCTGCATGCTTCCTGGTTATAACAAACCCAAATTATTTTTGCTAAAGGGTGCAACAAGGCCTGCCGAGGTGAGAAATCAATTCTCAACAGGAAGGTGAGTTAGTGTAGGGTAGGCATATTTAATAAATTTCCACTCAACGTGACTCCCTTGTCCGGAGGTTCTCCTGTTTGCCTCTCAAAAGAGAATGCCTTTAGAATTCCAGAGCAGAGATCACATTTGGTTTCCTGGATAAGTGCTAATGCACCCCTCAAATAATCCTTGCTGAAAGGGAAGAGGTGTCCATTCTGTTTATTTATTCATTTAATCAATTTCAAACATGCTTTTCTTTCTAGCAAGTACAGGTAAGACCACCTCTTTCTCCTTCTGTCCTGGCTTCTTTCTGCAAAGATTGAGAGTGTTTTAACAAACTGCATCCCTGTTTGGTTTGGTGGCCACAGTGCCTCAGATAGAAAGTCCCTACAGAGAGTGGTGAGGACAGCAGAGAAGATTATGGGAAGCTCGCTTCCTGTTATTCAGGATACTGCTTATAAGCGCTATGTGCTTAGAGCTCAAAGCATTGTGAGAGACCCCCACCACACCCACTTCATGGTCTGTTTCTGTTGCTCACCTCTGGGAGGAGGTTTCAAAGTATTTCTAGCAGGACTACCAGATTCTGGAACAGCTTTGTTCCCTGTGCCATCCTTCTGATAAACTCGCAAGATTCTTTTTTCTCGCCAGGTACATGTATACATCCAAACTAGACTGTTTTCTCTCCGTGTCATACAATATATGTGAGTATATGCCTATGTATGTATGTATGTATGTATGTATGTATGTATGTATGTATGTATGTATGTATACATTCATTCATTCTGTCAGTGTATATTGGAGGTGTGTATATTGGAGGTGGTGACCCTTTGAGAGCTGTATGCAATGAAATTTTATTTTAATAATAATAAAGATATTCTAAGTTCTAAGTAATCCTAAACTTATGACCACAACTGAGTCACTGAGAGTTTGGCAACATATGCATTATGTTAATAATTATTAATTATTATTATTATTATTAGCAACCTCCCAAGTGCACCATCAACTGCTCTATTCGTGCCTGTGGCTATAAACCTGACAGCCCCTTAAGTCTTACAATCATCTGGTGCTTAGTTAAACTTGAATGCAATCTGATTTCAGAATTCCCTGCAGGAACTTGCCTGATGTGTCCACTCAGCACTGAGAGAAGCATCAAGAAGCACAAATTGCTGTTTATTTATTTTCCCATTCCTTACATTTTCTTACCATTTCTAAGGTAATATTGCCTCCCAAGGACCTGGATATTGCCTCCCAAGGACCATGTCGACTGTCCCTCCTTGGTTCTTGAGGGAGAAAAATTAACTCCCTCAGAACGGGTTCACAATTTGGGAGTCCTCCTAGATCCACAGCTAAAATTAGACCAACATCTTACAGCTGTGGCTAGGGGGGCTTTTGCACAGGTTCGCCTGGTGCACTAATTGCGACCATACTTGGAGAGGGAGGCGCTACTCACGGTCACTCATGCCCTTGTCACCTCCCATTTGGACTACTGTAATGCGCTCTACATGGGGCTACCCTTGAAGAGTATTTGGAGACTGCAACTGGTGCAAAATGCGGCTGCGCGTGCTGTGGTGGGTGTTTCAAGATACACCCACGTAATACCTATATGCCAGTTGCATTGGTTGCCCATCGGTCTCCGGGTGCAATTCAAGGTGTTGATCATCATCTTTAAAGCCCTACATGGCTTAGGACCAGGTTACCTCCGGGATCGCATCCTACCTCATACTTCCCTTCGACCGGTCAGGTCCCACAGAGTGGGTCACCTCCAGGTCCCGTCAGCCAAACAATGCCGACTGGCGGGGCCTAGGGGGAGGGCCTTCTCTGTAGGGGCCCCTGCTCTCTGGAACCAACTTCCCCCAGAGATCCGAATCATCCCCACCTTGCTGGCCTTCCGAAAAGCCATTAAGACATGGCTCTTCCTGCAGGCAGGGTTCTGAGACAATTTTACATCTGAGGTTTCCCCCATGTATGTATGGTGTTGTATGTTTTTCTTTTTAACTTTTTAAAAATTGTTTTTAATTGTTTTTTATTCTCTGGTGTTCTTTAAAATGCTGTATGCTGCCCTGAGTCCTTAGGGAGTAGGGCGACATAGAAGAACTCCAAAATAAAAATAAATGAATAAATAAGGATAACTTCCTTCTCTGCATTTAGCCATTCGCACCAAAAGGAAACTTCATTTTCATTTTTGCCCTTCATGGGGGAGCTATCTCCAACAATCCCCAAGGAGATAAGCATCTTCTGAACTGTTACAAGTTCTAGGAAGGCCTGAGGCTAACTGCCTATTAGATGGGATTCACATACCGTATTTTTCGGAGTATAAGATGCACCTTTTTACCCCCTAAAACAGGGTGGAAATTTTGGTGCATCTCATACACCGAATACAGCTGTTTTTGGCCGCCTGAAGCCCCGCCCCGGCGTCCCATTTTTGTGAAAAATGGGCCTGTTTTTCGCAAAAACAGGATGAGCAGAGGGTTTGGGAGTCCTGCACAGTGTCCCTGGGGGCTGGGGGAAAGCAAGAACGCCCCAATTTTTGCAAAAAAATGGGCAAAAATGGGGCGTTTTTGCCTTCCCCTAGCCCCAGTCACACTCTGCAGGCCTCCCAAACCCTCTGTGTGCCCCGTTTTTGCAAAAACAGGTGAAAAATGGGCCCATTTTTGCAAAAAATGGGGTGCACAGAGGGTTTGGGAGGCCTGCAGAGTGTTTCTGAGGGCCGGGGAGGACAAAAACTGTTTTTTCTTACTTACCTATTCAAAATCTTGGTGCGTCTTACAGTCTGAAAAATACGGTATATGTTTCTAACATGGTGGGCAGAACAGAGCTTCTCACATTAGAATTTATCTTAGGACTTAGAAGAGTATTTCCCATCTTAAAATGGTGAGAAGATTGCCTCTAATAATGACCTAGGATGGACCACATGTATATCTTGATGCTCAGACTCAATTGTGGCTCTCGAATAAAAGTAGAAGCATTTTAATTCAGTGAGTGTGGTTGGGTGGCCTTCACTGGACTATTCAAAAGCTGATCCATTGTTAACATGAATTAAACCAGACATTTAAACTACTGTACATACTTAGGTTGAATATAAGCTTGCAACAGTTTCTTCTTCCAAAGGTTGACCAGAGAGGCAATTCTTTTATTTTACAAATAGAGATTATCTGGTTGGATTTTAGAGCTCTGATTTAGGAGGAAGCCATGATCTTAGATCATAATCTATAATTCCCAAACCTAGGACAAGTTACTATCATTGTTCCAGGGACTGTAATTATGTGAAAGAGGGTGTAACAGATGCTTCTATTGTTCTTTTGTGGTTTACCAAGTTCTATTTGCATAAATCTAACCTTGCCAACTTTTTATTTTAGTGTTACCATCTTTAGCAGGAATTGACCTGAAGTGAGAAGAGACGTTTCCAGTTTCCAAAATTCCAGTCAATTGTTATTTTATTGTTTTTATTTTTGGGGGTAATGATGTTACTCTGCTAGAATACCATGTTTGTGAACACTGTTACATAAATAACAATAAATCTCTCTCAGTTCCTGCAAATAGTCTTCTAATAATTGCTGAGAGTTTCCAATCAGAACAGAGCTGAAAGGGACCTTGGAGGTCTTCTAGTCCAACCCTCTGCTCAAACAGGAGACCCTATATCATTTCAGACAAATGGCTGTCCAGTCTCTTCTTAAAAACCTCCAGTGATGAAGCACCTTCAGAAGACAAGCTGTCCCACTGGTTGATTGTCCTCACTGGTAGGAAGTTTTTCTGCGGCCCTCAATGAAATTGAGTTTGACATGTCTGAAGTAAGCCATACCCAACAAAAATAGGACTTGAGAAGACAGTGATTCAATCAAGGAACTGCCAAAGAAGCCAACAGTAAACAGCCTAACCAAATAATCTCTAAGACCACCCCCACCAACACTGACAGGGAAGACACCAGAATATAAACTGACATCAAACCCTACTCCTTACTAGCACTGATGATGTTACCTAGATTGGTAATGAAATGTCTGCAAGAAAACAAGCAAGCTCAGAGAGCACCAAGGACCCCTCAAGTCCTATTTTTGTTTCTCAACCCTTAATAGAGGGTTCATATTTAGTCCAATATATTTACTTCTTTGTCTAGATTATCTACAAGTAAGCCTTGCCTTGACTAGAAAGAAAGCTGGTTTGGCCTATTATATTAATATTCTGTGATCTCTTCCAAACTGAGCTATGTGTACAAATTATATAGGCAGTAACGATACATCCATATCTCGTGTTCAAATGTTGGTTATTACTGAAGCATTATCTTTTGACTGGGATGTCCAAAAGTGCTGCCTAAATCCACAGCTCTACAACATGTGTTTTCAATCTTGGGTATCTTTCCACACTGACTAATCAACTGGAAAAAAAACAGTGCACCATAGAGAATTGTACATTTGGTTGTGGTGGGATTCTGGTGGGGTGTGTTGAACCTTGAAAGCTGTAATGAACCAAAAAAAAAAGAGTTGACTGTAAAAAGAACAGCGCGGTTAATTTTCTCTTGAGATGTGGGTGAAACTGCTTAAACCGTCCCTATAACCAGCATTACTTGTGCTTGTGGATGCTAACTTTAAGAATTTCATGAAGGAAAACCTAACTATATAAGTAGAAATGAGTAAAGTCTGCGCCAGTAATCTTATAAAATTACCACTGCAGAAAAGGGAAAGATTACATTTTGATACCCATCAAGGTTATGCTGATTGGGAAATTATGAGAAGTGAAATCCACCTCATTACTTTTGAAGAAAAATGTTTTTATTAACTACCTTGCTCACGGGGGTCATTTGAATCTTCCAGTTTCAAGGAACCTTCTATCAACCTTTGCCAGTTGCTAAGCAAACTTCTTTATACATGTGTGTTCTGGTGACAATTAAAGTTGGGCTGTCTCTCGAACCAAGCAATTATGTTTAGTTTAAGGTCACATGTACATAAGGAAGTACAGGTGAATATATCTTGAATGTATTGATGATAGAACCTGAACGGCAATCTCATAAATTGAAGAAAACAAAGATCTAGCTGGAGAAAGAGGAGAAGTTTTAAATGGGTTGAAAGAAAACATATGGATAATTGGGAAAGACGTTGTGCAATGGAGTATCTAACAAGTAACACCACCCCATTTCTCTGATAGAGAGTTTGTAGCAGAGGTGGGTTTCAGCAGGTTCTGACCAGTTCTGGAGAACCGGTAATGGAAATTTTGAGTAGTTTGGAGAACCGGTAGCGGAAATTTTGAGTACTTCGGAGAACCGGTAAATACCACCTCTGACTGGCCCCGCCTCCATCTATACTCTGCCTCCTGAGTCCCAGCTGATCGGGAAGAAATGGGGATTTTGCAGTATCCTTCCCCTGGAGTGGGAAAGGAATGGAGATTTTACAGTATCCTTCCCCTGCCACACCCACCAAGCCATGCCCACCAAGCCACACCACGCCCACCAAGCCACACCCACAGAACCGGCAGTAAAAAAAATTGAATCCCACCACTGGTTTGTAGACAATAACACCTCTCTAATTCTGCATGGTCTAGCTAGCTGGACATTTTAATTTTCCACCACACTTCTCAAGATCATCTGGTTGTCTGCAGTGTGCCAAGTCATCATGTGTATTATTTGAACTTAGACTTGAAAGTATAACTTATAAATAAAAAGCTATTGGTTAATCTCAGGGGGAATAAAACAATGGCTTAATGTGATATTGGAATCCAGTCCGTGTTCTACGCATTCTGAGAAAATGAAGAGACTTTCAACAGGTTAACTGCCTTCTCAAATCAGTAGCTAGTCCTAACTTAGGAGAAATGTCTACTGTAGGAGTTACTCAGTTCATTTTGAGAGTGATCCAATTTTTTGTTCCATTTTTCCATAAGAACTATACCCCTAAACCTTTGTGGGTGATACATTCCAGAAAGTTATAATGTCACGCAATCAGGAAAGTTTATCTGAGTTTACTAGTTACTGGAGAATGAGTGGCAGAACCTGGGGACGGAGTTAAAAGAGGAATCAGTTTAGAATCTCTATGTAAGTAGCCACAAGTGGACTAAGTCCAATCTCCCAAGTGCCAACCATTGGTTGAGAAGATTCCTGTGCATTGGTGTTTTAGCACTAAATCGGTTTTCACATGGGGACCTGGTTTTTCACACCTAACACCAGTCTTTTCAGCCAGAAAATCCTGTCCTTGCGCCACCTGCATGTGAGAGAAACATTAGGCTATAAAGGCAATAAATAAATAAAATAAATGTTTGGACTTTTATGGGTGCTATCATGCATATAGGCAAAAGCTGTTGCCCAGATCTTGAAATACTGTAGAGATCAATTGCTTCCTGCAGTTTGTGTTAAATCCCAGGAGATTTTTTTTCACTTGGTGTAAACAACCCTCTGCATAATTTCCATTCCTGCCCTATTTCTTTCTGAAACGAAGTACTATCTCCAGGAGGTGTAAAGTAATAAAAGGGTCTCACTTAAACCGAGAAAGTTGAAGTACATGGAAGGCATCAGGGTTGACAGTTTGTTGTTCTGTTCACATTATCTTATTATGAATAATACCAGCCAGCAACGAAGGGAGGTATATAGAATCTATTAATAGGCTAACACTTATATCCTGCAGGGAGGAACTCAACTCAACAGGGCAATAAAAAGATGCCTCTGAAACAATCAAACAAAACGGACAGCATTTTTCCACCGAAAAAAACATGTATGAGCCCCGAAAATCAATGGGGGAAAGAAAACTCATGAGTCCCAAGTCCCCATTAGATCTGAGAACAAGACTAGCTTTAATTTCTCATCAATTAACAGATTAACAGAGTTGGAAGGGACCTTGTAGGTCATCTAGTCCAACCCCCTGACCAAGCAGGAGACCCTACACCATTTCTGACAAATGGCAGTCCAGTCTCTTCTTGAAAGCCTCCAGTGGTGAAGCTCCCATAACGTCCGAAGGCAACTTCTGTTCCATGGGTTGATTGTTCTCACTGTCAGGAAATTTCTCCTTATTTCTAGGTTGAATCTCTCCTTGTTCAGTTTCCATCCATTATGCCATGTCTGGCCTTCAGGTGCTTTGGAAAATAGGTTGATCCCTTCCTCTCTGGGGCAGCCTCTCAAGTATTGGAAGACTGCTATCATGTCTCCCCTGGTCCTTCTCTTCACTAGACTAGCCATGACGAGTACTTGCAACCGTTCATCGTATGTTTTAGCCTCCAGCCTCCTAATCATCTTGGTTGCTCTTCTCTGCACTTTTTCTAGAGTCTCAACACCTTTTTTATTGTGTGGTGACCAAAGCTGGATGCAGTATTCTAGGTGTGGTCTTAGAGTTGAGTAGAGAATTTGAATAGCCTCCTGCACTTTCTGATATCAGTTCCCTTTTATAGCTCCCATATCACCATTCCTGTTTGACAGTATCCTGTGTTATTATTCCCTATATTTAAATGTTTGAGTTCAACCCCAGTCCCTTTTTATCTAACGACTACTTTTTCCTCAATAATTTACTAATAGTGAGGGCGATGGGACAGCATTAAACCAACTGCTTTACTGTACAGTAAAATGCTAAGAGCTAAAACTGAAGTTTAGCAGTAACTTTTCCTGTCTTTGCTCAGTTGGAATAAGTCACCAGAGTCTGCTCTTCCTTTTTATCTACATACATATGTAGGTATATCAGTTTGAAAAATATTCACACACAGTTCATCTTTACCAATAGAAGATATTAACTGTAGCTCAGGTGAAGGCCTTGGTGCTCTCTGAGGTTGGTTGTTTTCTTGCAGAGGTCTACCAAGAAAACAAGAAAAGCTCAGAGAGCACCAAGTACCCAGCAGTTCATCTTTGTTTCCTAAATTTACTTTTAATACGACTCAAACATTTTGGAAAATCACTGAATGCAGCAGGTGTGGGAAGCCAACACCCCCCCCACCCGAAGAATGAAATATTTTGGGGAATATTAAAAAGGCAGGATAGAATATTTCCCCTAAAGGAGAAATGGAAAAAAAAGACCTTGAGGGAGACAGAAACCAGCCCCAGTCTCCCTGCCCCAAGCAGAAACTGAGGAGGCCAGTTTATAGAAATGCAGATTTGGTAATCCATTCAGAAAGACTGGGTCAGACAGAGACTCCAGATAAGCAACACAGTTAGGCAAGTCAAAGGTTGACAAGATTAGCTCAGACAAACACCTAGGATTTGCATTTCCCTTTTTGCCTATAGAGCCAGACATGACCCCTACATGACCCCATAGGAATCCAGAAGGTATAAAACCCACCCAGTCTCAACTCCATTTAGTCAGCTGTCCCAGAATCACATGTGGTTGGTGGTTCTGCTTCATCAATAGAGAGAATCTTTCTTTCCAATCAGCCTCCATTTTATTCCCGGCTTGGAACAGGACCTAGGTATTTCTTTCAACACAAGTCGTCTTGGCTATACTGGATAGCTTATTGATTGATCAGTCTTACAACCATATCAAAGAAAATAGGCTAGAAACCAGGAGATTGGGAGTTCTAGTGCTGCTTTAGGCACAAAACGAGCTGGCTGACCTTGCACCAGTTACAATCTCAGCCCTAGAAAGGAGGCAATGGAAAACCACTACTGAAAAACCTTGCCAAGAAAACTGCAGGGATTTATCCAGCTGTTTCTGAGAAATGGACATGACTGAACAGAAGGAGGGAGGGGGGAAAACCACAGGCCACTCCAGTCAACCGTATCTGAGGAGTATATAACTTTCAAAATAATCTAAGTTAAACACCAGTCCATACTCAATCAGAATACATTGTAAAACAACCACATTTAGAATTTATGATAAATTATGGCTAGGAGAATAGTCATGTAAACTTAACTCAACTGGAAGGTCAATTTTACAGCTAATGTGCAGCAATATATTATTCATATTCTCTCTCTCTCTCTCTCTCTCTCTTTCTCTCTCTGTATATATATATGTGTGTGTGTGTGTGTGTGTGTGTGTGTGTGTGTGTGTGTCTGTGTGTGTGTGTGTGTATGTATGTATGTATGTATATGTATGTATGTGCGTGCGTGTGTGTGTGTGTGTGTGTGTGTGTGTGTGTGTGTGTGTGTGTGTGTGTATGTCTCGACTCTTGGAGCAAGATGGAATCTGGGAAGAGAGAGTGAGGCTGACTATGCGCACCACTCCCTCACTTTAATCCAATTCACGCGCAAGTCTTGACATCCCCCCCCCAATTCTCATAGATGTCAAGGTCCTCTTTGAACATGATGGATGAACATCACGTATATATACATACATTATATCTACATCTAAATCTATATTTATATATCTATACATCTATGCCATCTCTATCTCTATCTATCTATCTATCTATCTATCTATCTATCTATCTATCTATCTATCTATCTATCTATCTATCTATCTATCTATCTATCTTATGTATGTGTATAAACAAACATGCTAGGAGAAAATGTTGAGGATTATGGATCCAAGTTTTAGGATAGTTTCCTTTATAATATAATTTCAAAGGCTTTTTGTCCTTTTTTGTTCTTCTTGTTAGTACTGTGCTGCTTATTAAAAGCTTTGCAAATATCTGGGCTTTTCCTTTGTTGATTAATTTAGCAAAATATTGCAAAAACCACATATACTGAGGAAGACCAAGAGTGATTACACCAAGGCTAGAGAAAAGAAGCATTTTTTTTTCTTTAGGAAATACACGTTCACCTCTTCTTTACCATGGATAAAAGGGAGGTTTTTTCTTAAAGCTGTCATTCCATTGTAAAATGGAACTCAACTTCTCTATGCTTTCCTTGTTCCAAAAGGTTTATACAATGATACTTCAATCAAGCATTATTCTGCAGTAAGTAAAAATGGATCTGTTAGTTCAACAAGATGGCTACAAGTGATCTACAAGTTTGGTGCTTGGGTTTATGCATACAACTGCTGCTAATAAGTTTGATGAGGTCCTGAAGAACTCTCTGCAGGACCCCTTTGGTCTTCATGGTTTTAACATCTAACACCAACAATACAATGATCAGGAACTATTTTAGAAAGTGGAGACTAATTTGTGTTCTCCTTTTTGTATCACTCAATGAAGACATCAATAATAGAAGCAGGAAAGTCAAGGAAGAATCTTCCAGGGCAGCATCTGAATGGTATTAATTACATTGAAATAAATTAAAAGTTGTCTTCATTACAAATGCCATACCTTGAACTATGATACATACCTATATAGATCTACAATCCAGTTTTCCATGGTTTCAATCCAGTTCAAACTGAAATCCAGTTTAACATTTGAAAAGCAGCAAAAGGTGCACCTTAATATGCAAACAAGTCAAAGAATTATACCTTATCTAATTTAGCAGAATGTAAAGGTTCAAAATCCAACACTGGTATGCGCCAAATACTTGAGGAAAATTTCCCAAAACTGGTATTCTCTGGGTATGGAAACTTCAATTCCCATAACTATCAGCCAACCTGAGACCATGTTGGCTGGGAAACATGGCAAGTGAAGCTCAATATAGTGCAAGATAACCTGAAGAGATAAGGCTGATTCCACAAAATTAAAGCTCATTTGCAAGAGTTTCTTGACAGCGAAAATTATTCTTAACATGTATCTAACCCATATAAGCCAATTCAAGTTAATGCTGATGTCTATTTTTGATAGTCATAATAACCACAGGAGATAATAAACCATGCTATCATTCCTTGATCCAACACCCATTGAAAAAGCGTGCTATTCAGGGGTGAAATTCAAAAATTTTCCCTACCGGTTCTGTGGGCATGGCTTTGTGGGCATGGCAGGGGAAGGATACTGCAAAATCTCCATTCCCTCCCCACTCCTGGGGGAAGGATATTGCAAAATCTCCATTCCTTCCCCACTCCTGGGGGAAGGATATTGCAAAATCTCCATTCCCACCCCACTCTGGGGCCAGCCAGAGGTGGTATTTGCTGGTTCTCCAAACTACTCAAAGTTTCTGCTACCAGTTCTCCAGAACCTGCTGAATTTCACCCCCGATGCTATTCATCAGAGTACCCAGAGTTGGGTACACACAGTACCCAACAAAACCTTTTGGAGGTGGAGTTTCTATCACTGAAAATGTTGTTCTACTCTCTTTTTTAAAAAAAAAAATAGTTTTTATTGAGTTATTTACATTTAAAAACAAACAAACATACAAAAAAAAAGAACATTATGACATTAACAAGTACAATATAAACATTTACAAAACGTAAAAAACGCATACAGCTATAGAGCTGTTAATTTCTATAATTTGTTCTACGGCGAGTATATGTTAGCGATATATTTTTATGTAATTTCCAATTTTTATCTTGTCTTTTATGTAGTAAATTTTATAAATCAATCGTAGTAATAGTAATATTAACAATAGTATTAATAATAGTACAACGATAGTGATATTGATGATAGTATTGATAATAATAATAATAATAATAGTTCATAATAAATAAGGCACTTTCAATTTTGTAAAATCATAGTATACATATATATTAATATAATATAACTGTTTTCTCTATTAATTCCTTATTCTAGTTTCTATGTGTCTTATTTAACTTATATTTACATTTATTACATTGATGATATTTGTTTTCGTTTTTCGTACCAATTGTAAAATAAGTTCCAGATTTCATAATAGTCGGAGTCTTCCTTTCCTTTCAGTTCCATAGTTAACTTATCCGCTTCGGCACAATCCAAAATTTTTCTGATTACACTGCTTTCCTCGGGAATATCATTTAATTTCCAATTTTGTGCTATCGTTATTCTTGCCGCTGCTAGTATATGTAGAATGATATAGTAGTGTTTTTTTTCCATTTTTTGGTTAATGATTCCCAATAAGAAGGTTTCCGGTTTCATATCTAAGTCTTGTTGTGTGATTTCTGTTAACCAGTTTTTGATTTTATTCCAGAAGAGTTTGATTTTTGGACAGGTCCACCACATATGATAATAAGATCCAGTTTTACACTGACATCTCCAACAATTTGGTGGTAGATTTTTATACATTCTTGCCAATCTCGCTGGAGGGAGGTGCCATCTATAGAATAGTTTATAATAATTTTCTTTATATGAGACTGATTTTGTGATTTTGTAGTTCTGATTCCATATTTTTTCCCATTGATTTAATTGGTATTTCATGTCCAAAATTTTTCGTCCAGCTTATCATATTTCCCTTTATTATATCTTTCTGTGTTTTATTTTTTAGAAGAAATTTATATATTTTAGTTATTGCTTTTTGTTCCTGGTCTAATAAGATTTTATCTAATTCTGATTTAGTTTTTTGTATTCCATATTTTCTCTTGTCGTTTTCTAATCTGTTCTTAATTTGAAAGTATGGCCACCAGTCAATCTTAATTCCTCCCTGTTGTAATTTTGATATAGATTTTAAGGCTCCTCCTTCTTCCAGTATTTCTTCGTATGTAACCATTTTTTCCAGGTTTGTTGTGTTTGGGTAAGTAATGGCTTCCATGCCAGAGAACCAGGGTGGTATCTTGGTATAATATTGTTTTTTGATTTTAAGCCAGATTCCTAATAGGGAGTCTCTGATTTTATGTCTTTTAAAATATGAGTGTGTTTTATGTTTATCATCCCAGAGGAATCCATGCCACCCTACATGTAAGTCATAACCTTCTAATACCAGTAAGCGTCTATTTTTGATTTGTATCCAGTCCTTTATCCATGTTAAAGCAGATGCTTGATAATATAATTCAAAGTCTGGCAGTCCGAACCCTCCCTGATTTCTATTTTGTTTTAAATATTTTAATTTGATTCTTGGTTTTTTCCCGGCCCATATAAATTTGGTTAGTATTTTATTTAATTTTTCAAAATATTTTTTCTCTAATTTGATTGGTATAGTCTGAAATAAGTATAAAATTTGAGGTAGTATTGACATTTTAATCGCTGCAATTCTGCCAATTAGAGATAATTGTAATTTATTCCAGTTATCTAATTTCTTTTCAATTTGTTTTAAAATTCCCATATAGTTTTCTTCTTTTATTGTTGTGCATTTCGCTGACAGGTTGATTCCTAAATATTTTATTTTCTTTACAGTTTGTATTTCTAATTTCTTTTCTAATTCCTTATTTTGTGTATCTGTCAGGTTTTTGGATATTATTTTAGTTTTTTGTTTGTTAATTTTTAGACCTGCTACTTTCCCAAATTCATTAATTTCTTTTAGTAAAATTGGTCCTACCTCTAATGGTTCTTCTATATTGAAAACCATGTCGTCTGCGAATGCCTGCAATTTATATTCCTGTTCTTTTATCTTGAGTCCTTTTATTTCTTTGTTTTCCCTTACCTTTTGTAATAATGATTCCAATGATAATATAAATAATAAAGGGGAAAGAGGACAGCCTTGTCGAACTCCCTTTTCTATATTAAAATTTTTTGTAGTTTCTCCATTGATGAGGATTTTTGCAGTTTGTTTTGAATATATTGCTTTAATTGTTCTTATGTAGTTTTCTCCAAAATTCATTTTATCTAATTGATTTGTTATGAAGTCCCAGTTTAAATTATCGAATGCCTTTTGGGCATCTAGGAATATGAGTGCCATGGGTTCCCCTGGATGAGTCTCATAATATTCTAAAATGTTTATAATTGTTCTGATATTGTTTTTGATATGTCTGTTTGGTAAAAAAACCATTTTGGTCTGAGTGTATAATTTTAGTAAGTGTTTTTTTAAGTCTTTCCGCCATTATGGAGGCAAAGATTTTATAATCTGAGTTCAACAACGAGATTGGCCTGTAACTCTGGATCTTATGTTTCGTATTGGTGTCTTTGGGGATGATTGTTATTAGTGCCTCTGTCCATGAGTCTGGAATTGCTCCTTTTTTTAGTACTTCGTTGTATGTAATTAATTGTATACTTTTTAAAATCGTTTGTAATTCTTTATAATACTCTGCTGGAATACCATCCGGTCCTGGGGTTTTGTTATTTTTTTGGTTCTTAATTGCTTTTTCTAATTCAATCAGTGTTATTTCTTCGTCCATCTTATTTTTAATATCCTCTGGTAATTGCGCTATACTAGAATTTTTTAAATAATCTTGTATGTTTTGGATTTGTATAGTATCTTTGCTATATAGTTCTCTGTAGTATTCTCGTGCTATTTCTTTTTTTTCTTCCATTGCCAACTGCATTTTCCCTAGCGAATCCTCTAGTTGTTGTATTGTTTTTTTTTCTTTTTCTTTTCTTAATTTATAAGCCAGCCATCTACCTGGTTTGTTAGCATGTTCAAAATGGTTCTGTTTGGCTGACTTAATTTTTAATGCGATTTCTTCTTGTGTTATCAGATTTATTTTGTGTTTAATTAATTCCTTTTCTTCTTTTATTTCCTTATCTTGCGGTGTCTCATGTAATTTGTGTTCTAATTCCCCTATTTTGTTTTGTAAATCCTTAATCTGTTTATTTTTATTTTTATTTTTTTAATAGAGTAAGCAATAGATAGTCCTCTTACATATGCTTTCATAGTATCCCAAATGTTTTGTATAGATGTATCTTTGTTCCAATTCTCCTGTAGAAAGAAAGTTAATTCTTTCTCCATATATTGTTTAAATTCTTTTTCTTTTATTATTTTCTGGTTCATCATCCATCTCCTTCTCTTACTTATTCCTCTCATTGTAATTACTATGGGATTGTGGTCCACCCACGTATTTGGTTCTATTTCTACACTCTCTATTTTAATAATTGGTTCTATATTTGACCAGGCCATATCAAGTCTGGACCAGGATTGATGTGGGTTTGAAAAGTATATATATTGGTTTTGTTTCTGGTGTCTTTCTCTCCATATATCTTTTATTTTAAATTCATTCACAATTTCAAAGAAATTTTTGGGTAAGATTTTTCTTTCAGAATTTTTTTTTGATCCCGATTTATAATCTTCTTTGGCATCTACTACTGCATTGAAGTCACCAATTATGCAGATGTTTTCTCTCTCTAATTTTATAATTTGTTGATATAATTTAGTATAGAATTCTTTTTGTCCATTATTGGGAGCGTAAATGGCTATTAATAGTATTTTAGTTTTATCAATTGTGATTTCTACCATAAGTATTCTTCCTTCTGTATCTCTATATATTTGTTTGGGGCTTAACCAGTTTTTGATATATAGTGCTATTCCTTTTTTCCTTGAGTCAGCTAGGGATGTGAAAAGATTACCTATCTTGGGCTGCTGTAATAACTTATACTCTTCTTTTTTAATGTGAACTTCTTGTAAACATGTGATATCTGAACCTTGTTTCTGTAGTCTATTGAGTATTTGTCTTCTTTTTATTGGTGAATTGATTCCATTTATGTTAACTGAAAATATTTTGATTGGATTTTGCATTTTATTTTTTACTTGTTGCTCTTGTTTGTCTCACGGTTCTTACTTCTTTTGTTTTCATTCTCCTATCCCCCTCTCTCTCTTGTCTTTTCATTCTCTCCATTTCTTCCAACATTTCTTTTTCTTCCTGACTTTGTCCCTCACCCTCTACACTACTCTCTCCTTCTTTTTCTAAATGTGTTTCAATAAATTGGTCTGCCTCTTCCATTGTTTCTATCTTTATTTTTTTCCCTTTCCATGTCACCAGGATTCCTTCCGGAATCAACCATCTAAAAGGAATTTCTTGTCTTATTAGCTTTGCAGTGCAGTATTGTAGGTCCCTTCTCTTTTCTCTTATTCGTTTGGGAATTTGTTTTAATACATTAATTTCTCTTTCCTTATGTAGTATTTGTTCTGTTCTCGTAGTTTTATAGATTTCATCTCTTATTGCTTTTTTTGTGAATCGTACATGTACCTCCCTGGGTAGCTTGTGTCTTTTGGCAAAGTTTGTTTGTACTCTGTAAATTTCATCTATATGTCTATTTATTTCTTCTTTTTCTACCTGTAGAGCTTCTGCTAGTATTTCTGCTACCTGATCACGCAACTCCTCCTCTTTCACCTCTGGTATATTTTGGAACCTAAGGTAGAATGCTGATTTCTCCATTTCGAGGAGGGCAATGGCCCCTTCCAATTCTTTGTTTTTGGTTTTTAATGATTCTTCCGTTTCCTCTATTTTTTTATCAGTTATATCAGTTTTTTCCTCTAAATATTGTATTTGTTGTTCATGTTTTGCTACTACTCCCTGAATTACCTCCATTCTATTATCTAATTTTTTGATGGTTCCCTTAACTTCTTCAAAATTTTCATTAGTCTGCTCCTGATTATTAAATATTGTTTGTTGCATTTTTACCATTGTTTCTTGCTGTGTCATCATGAATTCTTGTATCCTGTCTAATGTGGCCTGCATGGTAT
Source organism: Diadophis punctatus similis (assembly GCA_023053685.1). NCBI lineage: Eukaryota > Metazoa > Chordata > Lepidosauria > Squamata > Dipsadidae > Diadophis > Diadophis punctatus. The sequence continues at coordinate 19,119,856 of JALIGW010000017.1, forward strand.
GTAGTGATGGTGTTTGTCCTTGTTTTTCAGTAGTTGCCATTTCTGTGATCAGTTTTTGCCCTGTCGCTGAAAGTGTTACTGGGGTTGGTTTCTTAATTGGTTTGGTTACAGTAGTTGTTGTTGACATGATCACTCTGCTGAAAAAGTTATTCCACACTTTCATATATTTTTCCCTCTTCTTATCGTTATACTTTCTCTATAATTGATATACTTCGAGTAAGAAGTAGAGGGTAAAGATTAAACTAGCTATTAAAGAGTAAGAAAGGGGGGTATGAAATGGAGTAAAGGATTCTAGAGTTTAAGAAAATCCAAGGGGGGTCAGAAATTCATTAAGGTACAATAAAGGAAAGTATTGGAGAATATTATTCGTATTTTGAGATAGGGAGATAGGAAAAAAGAATTAATTGTTGATCATTTGAACGTCAATTTTCTATTTTTGAAAAAACCTGTCAAGAGCTTATTATTATTGTTATTATATCCCCCCCCTTTTTTTAACTTATCTTTTCAGAAATGTTTACTAACAATTTCTATCTTTGTAAGTTCACAATCTAAACAATCTAAATAGTTTAGTGTTCAGTAATCATAGGAAAAGAAAAAAGAAGAGAAGAGAAAAAAATATCTATATATATATATAAGTTCACTTAATTCAGTATCTTAATATAAATTGTTATTAATATTTTTAAGAATCTTATTTCTTATTTCTTACTTTCCATAAAAAAGAAAACTAGTATATAATAATAACAGTGATAATTAATTATTTAGGTATCCACGTATTACTATTTTTAACTTTAATAATTTTGATAACTATATGTTAAAGTTTAAATATCAGTATATTACTAAATCAATATATAAATTAAAGTTTTCAATTTCTAGTTGATCTGGTATCGTATATTATATCTTACAAGTGTCTTTTTGGGAAGGAGTCTTCAATCTTCTATTTCTGTTTTACAGTCTATGCAAGATGTCTGCGTTCAGGAAAAATTGCTTTGTCACTGTTCTCTCTCCTTTTTTTTTCCCCTCCTCCTTTTATTTCAAAGTATTTCAAATGTGATCTTCTCGTAAGTTCCTTTTTCCACGCTCAACTGTTTTTCCCGTGGTCCCGTAGATCTGTAGCTCTTTTGGATCGTATCCCTTTAAAGCAGTCTGTTAACTTAGTTTTATTCGTCTCGCCTTTCGCTCCTTTCCGCTAAGGCGCCGCTAAGTTCTTTTTTTTTTTTGGAGGCTCAATTGTCCTTCGAGGGTGCCGATCGTTCTCTTCTATTTTGGAATGTTCTCCGAAAATCAAAAATTGTAATCCAATTTGATCCGATGTTTCCAATGATCCACCAATATTTTGCCGTTCCTCTATCTCTCCCTTCCTTGCTGTATGCTCAGGCGGCCATGCCTCTGGACCAGCGTGGTTTGCTGGTTTCTTCTTCGCTCAGATTTGGGGCTTCCATCTGCTTCGGCGGGGGTTTGCATCTCCTCCCGTCCTCGCCCGATGTTCCCCTTCCTCGCGCTAACCCCTACGAGGCTCCACGCTGCGAATTTTCGGCAGTCTGAGCGAAGAAAGTCGAGCTAAGTTGCAGCAGTTTGCCTCTCAGCTTCGCTCCGCCATGGCCCCGCCCCCGGAAGCCGAAAATGTTGTTCTACTCTCATTAACAATTTGACAGATGGATTTCAACCTGTAGTAGAGAATATCAGTAGCTCAGGGCTGAACTGTGGGGTCCTTGGTGCTCTTTGAGCTTGATGGTTTTCTTGCTGACATTTCATTACCAAACTAGGTAACATCATCAGTGCTAGTAGGGAGTGGGGCTTGGTCTACATTATACATTACCTAGTTGGTAAAGAAACGTTTGCAAGAAAAGCGCCAAGCTCATAGAGCACCAAGGACCCCACAGAATTCCACCTTTAATGACAGTCTTAAAGGGGAATGAGAGGGAAATCCTATTAATATGATAATGGGAGTATCATGATGTCAATTCTCAGCTTCGGAAAACCTTTAAGTAGGGTAAAAAGTTTACTGCTTTGGGACAGTGGAAATTCCCAGTTTAAAACGATGGGGCCTCCACAGAAATGCGAGTTGTTATATAGGGTGTTGAATCATCTTATTTCTGTACAGGGTATAATTATTCGGAGAAATAACCTCATTTGAACATTCTAGGTTTGTTATCTTCATTCCTGAGCTTCCTTCATTGTTTTAAAAATCCGTTCCCAGCTTCTTCTCTGAATAAGTAAAATTCTGTCATTGGTATGCTCCTCGGGTACGCTAGGCTACATAATTAATTTTTTCTCTAACCCAAAAGACTGTCAAGCACTTTGTATGATCATGGCTTGGTTCAGCCCTGATCTTAATCCTTAATGATTGAATCTCTACAACTTACTAAGTCAAATGCAAACAATCCCTTTCAAAATAGTTTGGGCAATGGAAACGTCCACTGTATTTGGTCTTTTAAGATGGTAATTGGGGAATGGTGACTTTTGCACCTTGTATCGTTCCTTGAACCATGTCCAATAAAAACGATAACTGCTGGCTCTCTCTCCCACATCCAGTCAGGCTGCTTGATTATCCAGCTTGCTGCAAAGTGCTGTAATACTGGCATGGATAATTAAAAACTGCGTGTACCCCAGCAATATGACCGTTCTACACCATTCAATCCAAATCATCATAGGTTTATGATATCTCTCTCTGCAATAAATCTGACATAAACTACCATACAATGGCCATCAGCATCCATCTTCTCCACTATTTGTAACTGGTCATTGGTTACAAATAGTGGACAACTGGTCATTGGTTTTTAAATAAAGGTGTGTTAAACTTTAAAAGTTAAACTTTTAAAACTAAAGACATTGTTGCTACACATAAACACAATTAATCTTGATTAATTTATGGGGGCTGCTTCAAATGTATCGCGAGAGCTTGATTTCCAGAAAGCTAAGAAGGAAAGGTTATTTATGAATCGCTATGGATATTGGAAGAGGACTTTTGACATGACTCAACATCTTTGTTCTCGTCCATGTTTTTTAATCTCCAAGATAGGTTTTAAAGGGCCTGAAGAAATTCTTAGTAGCTTGTAAATAACTTCTACGTACTGAAAATTGACACTAACTGATCACCAGAAGGTAAAAACGGTGACCGTCCTTTGATGGTTTTGCTTTTTATTGAGCAAGTATTTTTGTATTTGTATTTGTTTATTTGTCAGGCATAAATGAATATAAGCAAAGTACAAACAGTAAAACATGATTGAATATATATATATAATATTACAAGCATGAATAAGAGTAGAAGAGGTATGAATATATGGGTACATTAGGACAGGAACGATAGGCACGATTGTGCGCTTATGCACGCCCCTTACAGACCTCTTAGGAATGGGGTGAGGTCAATGGTAGATAATAAGAGGTTGAAGTTTTTGGGGTTTGGGGAAGAAACTACTGAGTCAGGTAAAGTGTTCCAGGCGTTGACAACTCTGTTGTTGAAGTCGAATTTTTTGCAATCAAGTCTGGAGCGGTTTACATTAAGTTTGTATCTATTATGAGCTCGTGTATTATTGCGGTTGAAGCTGAAATAGTCGTTAACGGGTAGGACATTGAGGCGGATAATTTTGTGAGCTACACTTAGGTCAGATCGAAGGCAGCGGAGTTCTAAATTTTGAAGTCCCAAGATTTCTAGTCTGGTTTCATAAGGAATTCTGTTGTGAACAGAGGAATGTAATACTCTTCTTGCTCAGAAGAATATAAACATAACCTTATTATTAAGGACATAAGCATAAATAAGGACCATTTTAATCCAGCATTTCCCACGGTGGCCAATCAGTTACCTTTGGGATGCTCACGAGCAGATGATGCATTTGCCCTGATTGAGTTTCAAAACAAATGATAGTAATAACACTCGATAGAGCTGTCTGTCAGGAAATCATTACAAATTGTAATATAAACCGCATTCACGTCATGATTAAGTCTTCTGATTATGAATTCTGCAGACTAATTATATACCACAGCGAGCTGTCAGGGCCAGCAAGACTTTAGACATCTAAAAAGCCACCCATATGCTTTTATATCCGTGAGGATATAAAAGAAGTAGAAAAGTAACCCGCATTGTAGCTTTCTAATCTTGGAACAGCTCCATCTCCCGCACAAACCCTTGACTCTTGCAGATGTTGCCTGGCTGCCAAAGGATTCAAAATGAAAGCTCTCTCATTCATAGTATAACAGCTCACTGACTCGGCTTCATTTATTTACAAAAATCACTGGTCTAGAAAACGTCTGCAGTATTCTATTTCATCATTAAGGGCTATTCCAAAGCGGGATCCGATCCAGCTTAGTCCTTTGGGAAACTAAACGTCAGATCTGCCACCATTATTGGTCGGTCTCTCTCTCTCTCTCTCTCTCTCTCTCTCTCTCTCTCTCTCTCTCTCTCTCTCTCTCTCTCTCTCTCTCTCTCTCTCTCTCTCCTTGGCAACGTGTGGTTAAACAAAAACACAGGACCTCGGATCTCCTTGCTTTGAATTTCCGTATTTCCTTTCATTGGATGCCATTCTTAAGGGACAAGAAAACCTCCATGTCAAAGCATCATTTGCCACCATTCTACATAGAAGAATGTACTACATAGAAGTGGGAAGGGGGAATGCAGAGAGCGTGAGAAGCTACCGATAGCAAATTCTTTGTGGCTTCTCCAAGGTCGTCTTTGTCCAGCACCTGCAAGGAGGGGTTGCCATGCTGGCAGAAGTTTAGTGGGCAACGTGACCCGGATGGGGGTGGGAAACAAGGAGTGCCCGTTTCCATTGAAGGGGAACTTGGGAGACAAATTAGATTTGGGTTTTCCCATGCGTTGCCAACATGGTGTCTACAATAAATTGGAACTTTGGTGAACTTTTTGCCTTGGACTCTGATTTCTGCTCGATTACTATTTGGAACAGTGACACTCCATCTCAAAACAAATCCTGTGGAGCCGCCCAGGGAAGACTATCAGATACTTCTGCCTACCAAGTGAATCAGAGGTGGGTTCCTCCCAGTTTGGATCAGATCGCCCGAACCGGTAGCTACCCGCTGATGACATCACGATGGCGTCACGGATCCGGTTCAGTTGGTGCCGGTTGCCACTTTTTTTTTTAATTTTTTCCGATTTGGGGGGGGAAGTTTTTTTGTCTGCTGCTGCTTGAAAAAGGGCCCTCCCACATGCCTCCGGGTTTATACTTACCTTTATTCCTTCACCCAAAGCACAGCTGATCAGCTCCTTGGCTGTGTTTTGGGCTGATTATAACTACTGAGCATGCGCTGAAGCAGAATTGCACATGGGGAAACGCGTGTGCGCCCGAGTGGAGCAAGCGTGTGCGTGCGAAACATCATAATGTGAACCGGTGGTGAAGGTAAGTGAAACCCACCCCTGAAGTGAATGTCTGTTTCAAAGCCCGCTTTAATTTGCGGGCTGCTTTAAATGTATCACGAGAGCTTGATTTCCAGAAAGCTAAGAACGAAAGGTTATTTATGAATCGCTATGGATGTTGTAAATAAGTTCTATGTACTGAACACTAACCGGTCACCAGAAGACACGCCAAAGTAAAAATGGTGACTGTCGTTTGATGATTTTGCTTCTTATTGAGCAAGTGCTTAGAAGGTCGCCACTACCGGTTCACCCGAACCGATCCGAACCAGTTGAATACCATCTCTGGGACCACCACTTAAGTAACAGCCAGCAATGTGCTGCAGCTGCCAAAAAAGCCAATGCTGTTCTAGACTGCATCAACAGAGGGACAGTATCAAGATCCCAAAAGTGATAATAGCACTCTATATGGCATTAGTGAGGTCACACGTGGAACACTGTGTCCACCTCTGGTTGCCACAATGCAAAAAAGGATGCTGAGACTCTAAAAAGAGTGCAGAGAAGAGCAACAAAGGGGATAGGGGTCTGTGGCTAAATCTATGATGAACAGGTGAGGGAACTAGGTATGCTTATCCTTATGAAAAGAAGAATTAGGGGTGACATGATAGCAGTGTTCCAATACTTGAGAGGCTGCCACAGGGAAGAATTTTATTCTCCAGAGCATCTAAAGGCAGGACAAAAAGCAATGGGTGGAAGATTATTAAAGAGAGATCCAACCCAGAATTAAGGAGAAAGTTCATGAAAGTGAGACCAATTAATCAATGGAACAGCTTGTCTCCTGCCTGGAGTTGTGGGTGCTCCATCGTTGGAGGTTTTCAAGAAACTATTGGACAACCATTTGGTATAAGGGTATAAGGGCTCCTGCCTTGGACAAGGGGTTGGGCTAGAAGACCTCCAAGGTCCCTTCCAGCCCTATGAGTCTATGATTCTAATTGCTCTTTGCTGCAGGACCATCTTATCATAAGGAGAAATTTTTCCAGGAGGACCAGTGCTTAATGGCTTATTTAATACTTGCTTAGTGTTACCAAACAAAAGGCTTTGTGCAGCTGTTTTAATGGACAATTGCATTATAGAAGTCTCTTCTTGAAACCTGCTACAGCTAAATGATACACATTGATCTATCAACTCTGCTAGGAGATGTTTTGGCAAAAGCTGGGGGAAGGAAGAAAATATTTAAATTAAAAATTAAAGCAGCATGCAGATTGCGCCTAGCTGGCTAGAGTAATGGAATGGTGAGGAACAGGTTGAAGAACATAGCCATGGGGCTGTGTGTAGTTCTGATCTTATCAGGAATTTAATACTAATTTTATACTAATTTTATCGTAAGAATGCTGTGGTTGTTTTAATTTGGCTGACAGTATAAATATTTCCATCCTGAGAGCCAAAATCTCAAATTTAAAATAGAGTTAGGGTTGCCAAGAAGACTGGGGAAAACTCCATGGCACATCAATCCCACGCAGAAGTTCCGTTCAGGGCAATCCTACTCTTTTTGAGTTCCTCCTGTTGACCTTCAACTATATTCCACACTCTTCTTCATATTTCATCAACCAAATATGAGGACTTCTTGGCTCTGTAAAAGCTTATTTGGCCTTGGGTTGAATTCCCTGAGAGAGTTCCTACAGGACTCCAAATCAAATAGGTCATTTCAAGTGATAGGAAAACTGGCTTAACTGCTGACAATTTCTAATTATCCACATTTTGTTCTATTTTTTCCCAATCTACTTTGGATATTGTCTCTGGTTAATTGCTAGATCTGGCCCTAGTCAGGCACTGCATCCAGAATTCATTATTTCTGAGTGCTGTTGATCACAATCAAGCTACTGTATTTATTTATTTTGTATGGCATAGCAGAATGCAGCATAGCGCATGAAATTCACAGAAACAACATATAAAATGTGCATCAAATATAGAACACCAGAACAGTGAATTGTTTTAAAAATACACAGAACAAGTGATGAATAAAATTACAAATAAAATTAAATTATGTATGAACAGTTACCGATTAAACCTATGGCCTAGATTATTTAGGCATTGGACAGCAGTGCCCTCGAGATCTTGAGGGGGCATTCCATCGCAATTCGATGTAAAGTTTGTAGGACGTTCCCACAGTCACAGTTAAGATTATCAACCAGTCGCCAGTATTGGCACCTGACAAAGTTAATTCAGTTCCATTTGAGTGCTGTACAGATTTTCCATGGGAGATCAAATCACAGGAGCATTGTACTGGATCAGACACTAAATTAAAGAGATCTGGGTTCACAATCAAGCTATAACTGAACCGGACTGAACATTCAAATGTCGATTATTCCTCCACCATAAAGGACTGGTATGAATTAAGCATACACAGTAGGAGGAATGGCAGAATCTGGGGGTGGAGTTAAAAGAGGAATCAGCCTAGAATCCCTATGTAGCCACAAGCGAACTAAGTCAGTGGTGGGTTGCTGCCAGTTCAGACTGGTTCTCACATACTGGTGGTGGGAATTTCCGCCTGCTCGCTGAACCGGCAGCAATGGCCGGCTGTCCACGCCCCCGAACCGGTTTTCCGTGGCCGGCAAAGAACCCTCTGCGCATGTGCAGAGGGTCATCTGTGCGACGTGACGGGAGGCACGCTTCCATCATGCACTTCCGTTGCAATGTGAACCGGTAAGGAAGGTAAGTGGAACCCACCCCTGAATTAAGTCCAACCCACCTTGAATTCCATGGGCCCTTATCTAACTCCAAGCAGGTACTAGCCATTGGTTGATGCACATACTTGTCCATAGGCTTTTTAGCAATAAATCAGCTAAATAAATTAGACCTTCACATGTGCACCTGATATATATCTGGTCTATTGCACCTCTAGTACAACAAAATAGAAAGGCTATTCAATAAAGTCATCTTCAGCTGTACTTAAATATGCATTTATCACTATTCCAAAGGTTATTAACCATCAGATCAAAGCATAAAATGTAGTTCTCTAATGAAAGAACAGGTGGTACAACGAAGACAAAGTTCCCCATAGAGTAAAATTCTCACTGGATTCAGGCAAGAACTTAGAGAACTCTATATATGGAGTAGGCATTTCCTATGCTCAAAGCTGGCACAAGAATCTGTGAACATAGGGAGCTCCGGGTCTCTTTTTGTTCATAAAATCATATACCAAAATGTCCTTCCTATCAATGATTACTTCAGCATCAACCGCAACAATACATGAGCACGCAATAGATACAAACTTAATGTAAACCGTTCCAAACTCAACTGCTAAAAATATGACTTCAGAAACAGAGTGATCAATGCCTGAAATGCACTACCTGACTCTGTGGTTTCTTCCCCAAACCCCAAAAACTTTAACCTTAGACTGTCTACAGTAGACCTCTCCCCTTTTCTAAGAGGTCTGTAAGGGGCGTGCATAAGCGCACCACTGTGCCTACCGTCCCTGTCTTACTGTCCTATTGTCCTCGTTTATCTGTACTTTTTTGCTTATGTTATGTTTATATAAACACCTACTATCTTGTACATGTATGACAAACAAATAAAATCTAAATAAATATAAATATAAATGTGGAAGAAGCCTTCACCCTACAGTGGATAGACAATGGCTAGAATGATGAGGAAGAAGAATTAATCCAATCAAGGTCCCTTCCAGCCGTATAATTCTATTGATTCTATATATTGGCTATGTCCTGGTTGACATAGATTCTAAAATAACTAGGAAGTAGCTATGGTTTACGCAATTACTATTTTTATTAGATTAACCTATAGATGTTTAGATCAATCATCAAATCATTATTTATTTCTAGCAACCACATAGATAGATCTCCTTGATGATCTTTCAGGTCGATATGACCACTCTGAGTTCATCCCTCTTGTTGCTGATCATACTCTTCTCTTTTTTTCCTTCCACTTTTCCCAGTATTAGAGCTTCTCCAGACAGCTGATATTTGCATAATATATAATTCGAAGCTTTGATATTATGCGTTTAATCCAGTAATCCTTCTTTCACTGTATAGGTAGGTTCTACACCATCTATCTAGTGAGACCTTTTATGATAGTCATAATTTTTGCCTGCTATTTATGCATCTTGATGATGGTGTTATCATTTTGCTTTATTTTTATTTATGCATCTTGGTGTTTCGTCACTGTGTTGTCATTTTATTTTTCTTTATTTATGCATCTTGATGTTTCATCACTGTGTTATCGTTTTTCTTTATTTTTCAGAAAAATTGCCTGTTCTTACTTTGGAACTTATATTTGTTACTTTTTTTTTAATCTCCGACTGTAAATAAACTTCACTCAGTCAATCACCATGGAAATAACCAACTCTTCTGTAACCCTGCATGTCCACCTCTGTGGAAATCAGAATCACTTGTCATTTAATGAACTGCTAGATCCATCTGCTTTCTATCTCTGCTCTCTATTAATGGGCCAATTGGAAACAGCTGCCACTAATCAGAAAGATCTCACCATCTACACAACAGTGTTTGCTTCCGTGTGATATGGGCATCCACATCATGGTCTGTCAAGTTGTAGCTTGCAGGGAGTTGTAGCTTAGCAATTGGCAAAGCCTGGAAATCATGCTTTCTCATTAGTTTAGCATACCCAGTACGCTTTGATAGAGGATTATTTAAACAGCTGAGTTGTACATTTTGCCAATTTTATCCCAGTTTCTGTGCATCAAACAGAGATCGGAGCAATGGGGGTTGAAAACCAGCATCATGGCTAAGGGGACTCGTGGCTTAAAGGTCAATTGCTTCAGATTTATAGTTCTGGCACTAAAACCCAAGCAGGGGATAACAAGTGAGTTTAATTAAAATAGTAATATTTAAGGTCCTGGAAGAGTTGGGCGTTTGTCTCCAAATAGAAATTTCCAGGTCAAACTTATGTATGAGGAATTAAATGTATGGCTTATGTATGAGGAGTTAAATGTATGGCGCAGCAGAGGTTACACCTGCATTTTGTGATCTGGCCAGACGTGAAGGTAAAGAAAATGGACATATATGGTTCCACCATTTTGCAACAATAAAGGAATCTGTTCAAAAGGACTTCAACCCCAAGAGTGCACTTCAATTCCACTGGTTTCTGAAGGGTTCCTTAGAGTTGGAAGCATTATTACTTAATAGAAACTTAAAGACAAACCATCTTAGCATTTTGATATCGAAATGGTAGCCCTCTTTCAAGACTTTCACCACGCTGATTCCAGCATCAGGACTTTGCAAATTATCCCCAAAAGAGAGGGTGGGGGGGAAAGGACACACAAGCTTTTCTTCAATCTCTTGGATAGCCTGTACTGTCAGGCCGAAGCCATATTTTTATTAGAGACTTTGGCCTACCAAACTTGATGCTTTAGAATGTATTCTTGCTGTGGGAATTTGGTTCATCATTGCTGTGGGAATTTTGGAGGGGCTGTTGCATGAGCGATGTTGACATATAGCCATAAAAAATTCCTTTTAGGTTTTCAAGGTCATCCTTTGTCCAGCACCTGGCCAGAAGCTGAGGGGAGTACCGGACACGTTGGCATGAACTTGTGGGTGTGGGAACAAGGGAATGAAGTTGTGGGTGCTCATTATTTAATACAAATGTGTATTATTATTATTATTATTATTATTATTATTATTATTATTATTATTATTATTATTATTATTATTATTATTATTATTATTATTATTATTATTATTATTATTATAAATATATAAGTTGGTTGAATGTAATAACTATGATCAATTTTACTAGTTCTACTTGTATTAGAATGTATGACACCCAGGTGCCACGCTGTTCACGCATTGATATGTATATGTGAAACAAAATAAAAAAAACTTGAAACAAACAAAAAAAGAAGTTGTAGGTGCTCCATCACTGGAGGTTTTTAAGAAGAGACTAGGCAGCCACCAGTCTGAAATAGTACAGCATCTCCTGCTTGAGCAGGGGGTGGACTAGAAGACCTCCAAGGTCCCTACAGATTCTGTTATTCTGCCTACAAAGCTCAGAAACTGATCAGTGGAAACCCGAAACATGGGAAGGACAAGAACGTGCTTCTGTCTTCCTGGTTAAAACTACAGGCCTGTTTTTTCTCCCTACGAGCTAAATTAATGGAGTGGAAAAGAAGAAGGATGGCAACTGTTCCAATGCCACTCAACCTATTTATAACCACACATAGTAAGGATATAATTAGTAAGGCTACAATCTGAATAGTGCTATGTAAACCTGCAAGTGTTAGAGGGGAAATAAAACATCCTTAGAAAAAAAAGGCATGACATCAGAAAATACCCTTATAAATTAACTGGGATCTAAAAATAGCTTAGATTTGCATATGATCCAGAAAGCCAGCCTTCATAGATTTCCTTTGCAGGAAGCCTCCCAGCCAGACATATGTTTGGGATGCTGTCCCCAGTTTGCAAAACAAACACAGGTTAGCAATCCTTGAAGTCTTACAAAGGCTGCAAGAAGATGATGCTACAACTCTTAGTTTGCTCCAGATAATTGCATGGAGCCTAGCAACCTTCATACGGTTAGAAAAAGTGCCCTTGACGCCTGGTATTTTCGTGTTTCTAGCCATGCTTTTTTCGTAGCAAAAAATACAGAAGCGTTTTCTTCCAGACAAGAGCTTTCAACTACAGTCTAGCCGACAGCTCTGACGATTCCTGGTTAATTTCCCATCTTGTACTAATCAGGCCTGACTCTGCTTAGCTTCTGAACCTAGGCAACATCAGCCATTTGACTGTTCAACCTGATGATGATACTAAAAAGAGGAGAACATTCCTAGCAAGCTGCTTTACATCATTCGTCGTTCTAGCTCTCTATTGCGAGGCAGGATGATAGCCCAGCCTTAGCTGAAGACTGAGCTATCTTGAATAAGTCTATGTATATATGTATATTCTCTGCCTCTAAGCTTCATGCTGTCAGGCCGAAGCCATTTTATTTGGGATCTTTGGCCTGCCACACTTTATATTATTATACTATGCATTTTCTACTGTGGGGAAATGGGAGGGGGGATTGCATGAGGTTGTTAGTGTGTAGCCATAACAAATTCTTCCTAGAAAGCCAAGGTCATCCTGGATCTCAGGACCTTCATCCAATTTGGCCACAATGGTAGCCATGAGTACCATTTAGACCATGGTTAACATAACCCCTGATTAGTGGTTTCCTTTGCCTCCTTTCCCCTCCCACCATGCCGTGACAGGCAAGAGTCAATCACATTCCTCTATTATGGGCCCATCTTTTCAGAACTATGAAAAATCAACAAGAAGCATTTGGGCTACAAGGGGAAATTGACAGAAATCTGGTCAATTTCACCACTTAATAATTGACCAAAAAAATGGCCAAAAAAAATATCAAGCACAGTTACTGAATTTTACAGAAATATCTGTAATGGAATTCGTACTTCTAATCCTGTCATCCCTGTGCATCTTTGACTTTTAACTTTACATGAAGTATGTCTGTTCTAAAAACAGTTATGAAGAGTCAACATTATAGTCCTGTAACAGAATTTCTGGCACCAACACTCAACACAATTCTGGCAGACCTCTTCTAGTGATTTCCCTATTCCTATCTCCAGAGGCTTCTTAACTATTAACTGTCAAATTTATACCCCCATGCTCTTGGCAAGTCAGACCTGGTTTGCTGTGCAACAATAAATAGTACTAAAGAATACCATGCAAGACAGCATAAATAAAATAATAAATGGTACCAGGGAAAGCAAACACAAAATCCAACGCAGCAAGCCTACAGTATTAAAGAAAAATATGCAAGATTAAGAATGGAACCCACTGGTGCATGTTAAAACTTTAGAGTTCCCTCAAAAGTAAAGAGGAAAACCACATCTCTTTCAGGTTGGCCAACCCAACTTTACTTGGTGGAGGCGGGTCAACTGTCCCCACATGTTCCTGAGTCAAGAGATCCTACCCCATCTCGCTCCAGCCAGTTCAAGAAGTAAATTTCTCTCCTCCCTTTATTTTCTACTGTTCTGAAACATGAAAGACCAGAAGGATGGAAGATGAACAGGCTGTACAGATAGGTCCTGCAAGTACTTCCATCCCATTCTTCCATCCCAAGACTCTAGGACAGGGGTCCCCAAACTTGGCAACTTTAAGACTTGTGGACTTCAACTCCCAGAATTGAGTTGAAGAACACAGCTGGCTGGAGAATTCTGGGAGTTGAAGTCCACAAGTCTTACAGTTGCCAAGTTTGAAGACCTCTGCTCTAGGAAACCTATGCTCATCTCATATGGACCACTTTGGCTGTATTCACACAAATGTCAGGCTCAGGATCAAAGGTGACACTGAGATCCTATCAAGTCCACTCCTTTATTTGCTTACACTTAATAGACAGAATCTTGCCAGACTAAAGCAATAACCTTCTAACGTTAATGAGACATTCTAGGGTGTTGGCTACCCTGAACCACTTCCTTCCTCCTCTATCTTGAGGATGTGGAGTCTCTTAATCTGGACCCCTCTGGAAAAACTGCGTTGCCACAATTCCCCGCTCTTCTCCCGCAGCTGCACATTCCATCACAACTGTACTGATAATCTTGTTACTGAATTCACCCACATTTAGGGTTTCATGTGCTAGATTAGATACTAACCAAATTGTGATGGTTTTGCACAATGTGCTGAGCCATAAAAACTAACCAAGCTTAATGTGAATGAATCCAAGCCATCCAACTAACTTGGTTAAGCACACCGTGTGAGTTTGGAATAGTTTATAATAAGTATTATGAGACGGTTTTATTGTTTTCCAGTTTTGTGACTAAGAACGGTGAACTACCAGAATGTGCAATTGTAATATATAAGAAATGGAAAATAATTAAAATGTCGTGTATTTAGTATGGTGGACAAATAACAGCAATGATGCAGTTCTTTGGTTTCAAGTGACTTAGCATTTTTCTGGACTTTTATTATAAAGATGTACAAACCATCCTCCCTCTGTTAAGTATCTAAACTACATCTCTAAACTTACAAAACTCAGAGAACATCTATGTATGTACAACATTATTTGCATATTTATTAGCATGGCACATTCCAAGCCATTAGTATTTTTAATCTTAAAAAAAAGATTTACTACCATAGAATGGAGCTAGGAAACTAGCAAATCTGGCCTTTTTATCCATTTCTGTGGTGTCCTTTTTACTGCTCCCTAATGATGTGGGCAATTCAGAATTTATAAAATGCATGAATATGCATGAATAAGCTTTAGCAATGGTTCGTTCACCCTAATCAGATGTTTTAAATCTCTCTCCCTCTTTCTATTTTTTTTTTACAGTTTCAAGCAGTTTACGGAAGCTAAAACAATGCAATTCTAGAGTCCTAAAACAAAATCATCATTAAACAGTCACTTTTGTGTTGTATTGTATCGTGATGTTTCCATTTATTTTGCTGACCAGGGTGGACATGGGGAGAAAACAGAATGGTCCAGGATCTAAATTTATAGATCAGCTGACAAGTATTTATTTGTAATTTATTTTTTTAAGAGCAGATATTTTGACTTAATAGTGACCTAAGTCCCAGGTTATCTATTTCCATGGATTGGTAAGGCCTTATTTCCAATGCCACCTTTCCCATAAGATTAAGGTGACCAGACGTCCTGCTTTTGGTGGGACAGTCCCACTTTTTGATAATTTGTCCCGCATCCCACGACGTTTCAAAAAAGTCCCACTTTTTTTGGTCGGGCCAGTCGTTCGGCGTAGAGCCGATGGAACTGGCGGCGGTCGCGGCACGGGGCTTCTCCGGCCCGCTTCCCCCGCCCAGCTGGACACCGCCATTCGGGTTATTTTGCCCTCTGTGCATGCGCAGAACACTTTGCGCATGCGCAGAGGACAAAATAACCCGAATGGCGGTGTCCAGCCAGGCGGGGGAAGCAGGCGAAAGAAGCCCCACGCCGCAACCGCCGCCAGTTCCATCGGCTCTACGCTGAACGACTGGCCCGGCCGAACCGGCAGGATTTCACCCCTGGCCTCTATGGCGACGAACAGGTAAGCCTGCGCCAGTAGGAACCCACCCCTGGCTGCGATGAAGGGGGGTGTTTGGGGGGGTGCACAAAGCTGCAGGATAAGAGAGACGGACCCCTCCCGTCTTGCTCCCCTAGAAACCCCCCCCGGTCATTGGTGTCCCGCTTTACAAAAAATAAAATCTGGTCACCTTACATAAGATAGATGTCATTCACTGTCTGAGCCATCTTGTGACATAGTGTGTCCCAACCTATTTTAAAGCTGAGCTTCTAGTTTGTGTAGATCTTTGAATTCCAAGGTAAGATTAGACTTCAGGGTGCACAGAGACCCAAATGTGTACCCTTTTTCCAGGGGTGAAATGCTACCGGTTCGGCCCAGTTCGGGAGTACCAGTAGTGGCTGCCGTCGGTGGTTTGGAGAAACAGTAGCGGCAGCAGCGCAAGGCTCCGCCCACCTGCCTGGATGCACCATTTTCTTTTTATAACCCTCTGCGCATGCGCAAAATGTTCTGCGTATGCACAAAGGGTGAAAAAGCATGTGCACGAGCAGAGCAGGGGTGAAAAAGCACGCGCAAGAGAGAGAGAAGCAAGCGTGCATGCGCGAAGCCTGCACTTCCGAACCGGTAGGAAAGACCACTGCCTTTTTCCCATTCCTTAATCAGCCCAACTTTTGGGTAGGATCACATCTCATATTCTCCACAGCTATTTTATTTATAGATTTACACCCATCATGTTTATGCAATTTTTTTTAAAAGTAAAAACTGAAGCTATCTTTAAACTTGGACAAAAAGAAAAGCAGTACTGAAACACTGGCCTGTTTTTAACTACATTAAACCATTTTCCAGAGTGTATTTTATGTGTATATTATACATTTGTGAAAATAATCAAGCAAAAATGGCGAAATAAAAAAAAGTATTTTAGCATAAATGACAAATCCATTTGTAGATCCTCTAGAATTAGATCAAGGCTTACATAAAAGAAGGCTAGGCGGTCTGGTGGGTGATTGGCAGCTGTGGTGAATTTAGCAAGTCAGTGGAGATATCCAGTAAGAGGAGGATTGGCTCTTTTCTTCTGAGCTTGGCTTGTGAATTGTTTAGGAAAGACAATTAAGTCGGCGAGCTAAGAGTACAGGTAGTCCTCAACTTACGACAATTGAGGCCAAAATTCCTGTTGTTAAGCGAGACATTTTGTCACGTAGTGAATATTGTCAGTTGTATGTATATAAAGGGTGATGCACTCCTATTCTAATATTATGGTACATTCCAATACAAGCAGGTCGCGTGATGTGATCTGCGCATGTGTGCATTCCTGATTCTCCATTAATCTCTTCTGCCTTTGACTCTGACCGGAGCGGTCATGATTTATTAGCAAGATGTAACTATTCATGATTTATTGTTTTTGTACCGAAATAAATATTTTCTATTAGACTTTTTATCTCGGCTTTATTTCTAAATGTCTGAATTCCAAGAAAAGATCCACATCTCCTCCATGAGATTTATTCTCACCTTAACACATTTGTTAAGTGAGTTTTGCCTCATTTTATGAACTTTCTTGCCACCGTTGTTAAGTGAATCCCTGCAGCTAATAAATTAATAACCCTGGTTGTTAAGTGAATCTGGCTTCCCTGCTGACTTTGCTTGTCAGAAGGTCACAAAAGGGGATTACATGACCTCGGGACACAGCAACGGTCATACATATGAACCAGATGCCAAGCGCCTGGATTTTGATCACATGATCATAGGGATGCTACAAAGATTGCAACTGTGAAAAACGGTCGTAAGACTTTTTTTCAGGGCCGTTGTAACTTTGAACAGTCACTAAATGAAGTCGAGGACTACCTGTCCATGAAGATCTGCAGCTCCACAATGTAGTTTTTAAAATTATCTCAATATGAATTGCACCAAATACTTGATGTGCCAAATGAATTATTGGATTATTAAATATTAAGGGAGCAATGGCTGTTGAAACTCAGCAGAAATGAATGCTCATGTATAGGTAAAATGTATGGCGTGACCACTAGTTTTAAAAAACAAAGTCTCCTTGAGGTGAAATGCATATACAGTATTTTTCGGAGTATAAGACGCACTGAAGTATAAGACACACCTTAGTTTTGGGGGAGGAAAACAAGGAAAACAGGCCTCTGCCTCCAAGCAATTTAGCAAACAGCAAACAGCACAGATGATATACACTGTTTGCTGTGTATTTCTGTGCATGTGTGCTTGACCCATAGAAATAGCAAAGAATTAGAGAAATGTACATTATGGCAGTATATTAATCCCAGAAAGTTTTCTTAAATGTAATCACACTAACTCCTCCCAATTATTTAAATAGATCTACTCCAAACATGATTAAGTCAGGGTTTAATTCAGCTGCCTTATTTTAATACTAATACTTAATACTAAAACAGGACATTTCAGATTATACTTTTACAGATCTTTAAAATTGATGTGGCTTTCTGGAAGGCTTTCTGCTATTTAAAAGAAGATACAATAGCACTGGGCCTCTTCAGAGCAAGAATTTATTTTAAAAAGCTTCTTCATTTTGTTAAGTTGTCTAGAACAATAATAAAGCAGTCTTTAAAAAATAAGTCTTATAATTTGAACACTCTACAAACATTTAACAAAATAACATATTAACAGAATCTGCCTCTACCTAGGATAGAACTCACAACCTCCTGACTGTGAGGCAAGAGCTCTACCTCTAGGCTATAGTAGCTGTAGCTTACTTTCTTGCAATTTCAGCAGTGTAATATTGCCAGCAGTTTATCTCTCAGCATTTTGTCTCATTACAGCCACCGTAGTTAGTTTCATTTTACCATGTGGCTTGCAAGCCTGTCAGCTGTAGGTCAGGAGGCAGATCATCTCTTCTTATCCTAATAAGGCTTCTGTTTCTGTTCTGTTTGCTACAAAGTGATAAATTGTTGGCAGGCAGAGGCCAAAGTGTGGGGGTGGCTTGGTAGGGCTACATTCGGTGTATAAGACGCACCCAAATTTTCACCCTCTTTTTGAGGGTAAAAAGGTGTGTCTTATACTCCGAAAAATACGGTATACTGTCTAACAAGTCCCTCTTTTCTGTCTACCAAGCTGATGAACTCTGTAGCATCTAGTAAAATAAAAAGTAATGAATAAAATAATAAAATAGTAAATAGCGAATAAAAATAATAAAATAAAATAAAAATAATGAAATAAAAATAATGAAATAAAACAAAATAAAACAAAATAAACAAAATAATAAAATAAATTAGAAAATAAAATAAAAATAATGAATAAAAATAATGAAATGAAACAAAAATAAAACAGAATAAATAAAATAAAATAATAAAATAATAAGTAAAGAAAAGAAAACTAAATGAATAAAGTAATAAAATAAAATAAATTAAAAATAATGAAACAAAACAAAACAAATTAAATTACATTAAATTAAATTTAAAAATATAAAATAAAATAAATAAAAATAAAATACCCCCCATCTATTCTCTGCCTCCCGAGTCCCAGCTGATCGGGAGGAAATTTTGCAGTAACCTTCCCCTGGAGTGGGGAGGGAATGGAGATTTTGCAGTATCCTTCCCCTGCCATGGCCACCAAGCCATGGCCACCAAGCCATGCCACACCCACCAAGCCACGCCCACAGAACCAGTAGTAAAAAAAATTGAAAGCCACCACTACAGAGAACAATGTGCTTTGTTGCACTGGGGTCAGAAATAAAATCCTGAAAGAAAACATTCAAATCTGAACTCAGCATATTTGGTAGGATAAGGAGGGGTTTCTTTGGCTGAGGTGCATAGAAGCACACAACCAAACTTAATACAAGGTAGCACACAACCAAACTTAATACAAGGTAGCACACAACCAAACTTAATACAAGGTAGTCCTTGACTTACGACCTCAACTGAGCCCCAAATTCCCTGTTGCTAAGTGAGACAGTTGTTAAGTGAGTTTTGCCCCATTCTACAACCTTCCTTGTTACAGTTGTTAAGCGAATCACTGCCATCATTAAGTTAGTAAGAAGATTGTTAAGTGAATCCATTGACATTGCTTGTCAGAAAGTCACATAAGGGGATCACATAACTCTGGGACACTGCAACCATCACAAATATGAGTCAAGTTGCTATGCTGGCTGGAGAATTCTGGGAGTTGAAGTCCACAAGTCTTAAAGTTGCCAAGTTTGAAGATCCCTGCTTTTACTTCATAAATCTCCCATTTGGCACACAAGGCATATTACAGCTGCATTCTTGTTCCTAGCTAAAGTTGGCAAAACGGGTCTCCGTGATTAAAAAAAATATCCTTTTTTCCAGAATATTCACAAAATCCAATTGTTTTACCACAAGGACGAAAAGAGTGTCACCAGCTCCACTCCTTATGTATAGGTGTGTCACCTCACAAGATAGATTTATTTGTTTATTTATATTTCACTTCACTTTACTTTACTTTATTGATTAGCTCCTGGGCAATATCAAAGTGCAGAGTTCCAGACACAAATTATGACTAAAATCTGATTTTAAAAAAAACCAATTTAAAATGGAATTGGATAAGATACAACTTAAAAGGAAATTGGAATAAAATACGATTTAAAATGAAATTGGAATTAAACACAATTCAAAATGATATTCGAATAAAATACAATAATTTAATATATAGATAAATAAAAAATGATAAAATTATATTTTGGTATCACCCCTACAATCTACTATTTATATTTCACATTTCCAGACTGGCCATTTCCCTCAGGAAGGGGGTATATTCAAAACGGTTGGAGCTTCCACTATGATAGGAACAGAGGTGGATTCCTATCGGATCTAACCGGTTCTTTAGAACCGTTAGTAAACCGGTGGTGATGTCACGGAGCCGGTTCTGTCAGTGCTGGTCTGTGGGTGCCGCCATCTTTGATTTTGCTTCTGCGCATGTGCAGAAGCTCTTTTTTAATTATTTTCCGGGTAGGGATGCGCACTTACGTCGCGATTCGAACCGGTGGGGAAGGTAAGTAGAACCCACCCCTGGATAGGAAGGCATTTATTTTTGTCACTTCCTGTCCAACTTCAGTCTCTATTATTCTTCTACAGATCCATCTCTTGATGCCTTACAGATACGAGCCTATAATTTATAAAATAGGCACTAAGTGGCTTTTGGAGTGGCTTTTCTTCTCACTGTGTCATCTGCTGAAATTAGAGCTAATCAGCAAAGAATGCACACGTCCATAAAATTATAGGCAGAAGGAGGCGAGAGGGAAGTATCATTACTCATTAACAAAGAAAGGTTATTGGCATAGGGGAAGTTATCAAAAGAAGGTGAAATTGGTAATATTTTCCTCCACTAATAGTAAAGAGAGCTATGTTACAAATGATGGTTATAATAACACACTCAGCACTGTCCTATTCAGAAATGACATTTTTCTATGAATATATAAATAAGAGATGGGACTGCTCAATTCTTCATTTCGGTAGGAGATGGGAGGAGGGAATCATTATTCGGTCATGCTTTCAAAATCGGAGTGCATGTGTCTCATCCTTTTTTACAAGCTGAGTTTGGGCCTAGAGCTCTGTGCATCTGCCTACTACAGACTGGGTAAAATAGTTTTTGCTTCTTGCATTTCAGATTAAATGCATGTCCCATTTATCCAGAGGCCATCTGAGTTATAGAAAGGAAAGGGCATTTTCAAGACATGCAAAACAGTCCAGTCATTGTTTAAATCTTTCTGTTAAAAAAAAAAACCTGCTTGGATGTTAGCAACAGCACTTAGACTTATATACCGCTTTACAGCCCTCTCTAAGCGTTTTACAGAATCAGCATATTACCCCCAACAATCTGGGTCCTCATTTTACCAACCTCAGAAGGATGGAAGGCTGAGTCAACCTTGGGCCAGCCAGGATCGAAGTCCTCGCAATGGGGAGAGTTAGTCTGCAATACCACAATGTTGCCACTGTGCCACAATGTTGTTGTTATAATTATCATTATTATCATTTCCAAGAACAGTAAAAAAAACTGAATTATTTCCCAAAAACAGTCAGGAAATAGTGAAAGAGAGAGAAAGAGGAATAAGAGAGGCAAAAAAAGTAATTGAATACTTTATAAACATTGTCATATTGGATAGAGTACACACACACACACACACACACACACACACACACACACACACACACACAGAGCCATCCAGGCTACAAACCATATTTTCAAACTTACATTTTTGCTGATAAAGAAATAAAGGGAGACTAGTATAGATCTATTTCAAGCTATTTAGCTCTCATCAGCTAGCCATACCCTTCTAGGATTCGAACTTGGGCTGCTTGCCTTGTTAGGCAGTGCTTTTAACCTCTAAGCCACAAGTTCTCCTCCCTTATCATCTGAGCCAGGGGAGGGATGAAAGGCAAAAGGAAGCAGTATGCTACCTCCCATATTTGGGTATACCAGGTGACTCAACAGAAAAACATTTAATAATATATATAATCACTTTGGAATATATCAATTTAATCTAAAATCACTATTAAAATCAAACAATATAAAAACTAATGACAATAGGTATATAATATGTATCATATACTAATGACAATTATACTATAAATAAATCAAGAGACAAGATAAAACATTGCAATAATTTCAGTCTGATCTAAAAATGTTATCCTTAATTAACAAATCGTGACAAACTTAAATTGTATTTCTCTACGTACCAAAGAAACTCAAATTCTGGATGTGGGCAGAACTCTGTGTACCCAACTGTAGCTTTGAGATGGTTTGAATGCTAAATTAAATTCAGTATCAGATTTCTTTTTCAGACATGAAGCTAATTCTGACACTGAAGTACAATTCCATCATTTAATTAGTCATTTTTCTACAGAAGGGATTGTGTGTAATTCCCACTGAGAATCACAGAATATCTTAGCAGCTGTTACCATATATGATAACAAATTCGATACAAAAGCTGCATCAACAACTGACACGCAAAGAGCCATAGAAAGATACACACTCGTCATCACAAGACAAGATAGAAAGATCTGCACATGGATCAGAGAACAAACGAAAGTATACGATGCCATAAAGAGAGTAAAATAATGGAAATGGAAACAGGCTGGTCACATAGCAAGAAGGACTGATGGCAGATGGACCAAGGCAGTGGTAGAATGGATCCCACTTGATCAAAAGCGTCCACAAAAAAGACCTAAAATAAGATGGATGGATGACATCAGCAAGTATGGTGGGCCCAACTGGCCAAAGGAAGCTCAGGAGGACCATATGGGTTGGAAACATGAGGAAGAGGCCTTCATCCTGAAGTGGACAGACAAGGGCTAGAAGGATGATGACCATTAAGGAGACGAGTTCAGTATTCAGAGTCCAACAAAAAAGAGCTAAAAAGTAAAAGTGAAGCACAGATTCAACCTTCTTCAATCTAGTGGAACTAACACTGTGAAAATTAACCGTCGTAATGACTGTCAATATTTTATGGATAGGATAGGATAGGATAGGATAGGATAGGATAGGATAGGATAGGATAGGATAGGATAGGATAGGATAGGATAGGATAGGATTCTTTGTTGGCCAAGTGTGATTGGACACACAAGGAATTTGTCTTTGGTGCATATGCTCTCAGTGTACATAAAAAGAAAAAAAATACATTCATCAAGAATCATAAGTTACAACACTTAGTGATAGTCATAGGTTACTAATAAGCAATCAAATCATACTAGAAAACAATCAATATAAATCGTAAGGATATAAGCAACAAGTTACAGTCATACAGTCATAAGTGGGAGGAGATGGTGATAGGAACGATGAGAAGATTAATAGTAATAGTAATGCAGACTTAGTGAATAGTTTGACAGTATTGAGAGAATTATTTGTTTAGCAGAGTGATGTCATTCGGGAAAAAACTGTTCTTGTATCTAGTTGTTTTGGTGTGCAGTGCTCTATAGCGTCGTTTTGAGGGTAGGAGTTGAAACAATTTATGTCCAGGATGCGAGGGGTCCGTAAATATTTTCACAGCCCTCTTTTTGGACTCGTGCAGTATACTGGTCCTCAATGGAAGGCAGGTTGGCAGTAATTGGTTTTTTGTTTTTTGTTTTTGCAGTTCTGTAGTTATTCTGACTGCATTTGCTTTAAGAAAAGTTAGACATTTGATGTAACCATTTGGAAACAAAGTGCTTGTTTCCTGATTCTCAGTTGAAAACAACCAGGGCCAAAAACTTTCCTTACCACAGAGGAAAGAAACTAAGTTGCCTCTGAGACCACTAGCACTTTTTATCATCAAAATTGCAAGAAAATCAACTTTGTTTAGACTGCAGCTTCGGGGCTGATGGAAAGCAGCAACACAAATATGAGGGAAACTGATTGAAAGAGATATTGGGGTTTGGGTTTTTTCCCAGTCGGAATGGCTTTCATTAAATGAAAAAAAAAAGCCCCCCACTAATTCTCACCACCCAATTCTGAAAAAGCTAAATGCAAAATGATGTTTAACACAGGATCCTTCCTATCTGCTAATGCTGATTTTTTTTTAGCTGCTCCTGCTGAAAAGGAAAAACATAAATCTAAGAAATTAATCAATCATAGAAAAAGAGGGAAAACATGATTACATGTGACTCAGTTATGATGTCATGAAATTGCCAAACCGATGGAAATTCCACTTCCTTAAAACTATATCCCAACTCTGCTTGTCATGAAAAGGAGCAAGATAGCCCTTCAGAAAGTCTTTTGGTATGAAATTTGGTTTAATGTTTCATGACCAACCATGTTTATGTACACGATTCCGGCTTCCTTTTATAGAAAATAGTGCTACACAATAAAGTATGTTTCTTATTTTTAATTACTATGTTATTTTTACGCTGTTATAATGTGGTCACATTTAAAATGTGACCGTTCGTTTAGTGACCATTCAAAGTTACAACGCTACTGAAGAAAGTGACTTAGGACCATTTTCCACACTTATGACCATTGCACCGTCCCCGTGGTCACATGATCAAAATTCAGACAGTTAGCAACTGACTCACATTAATGATGGTTGCAATTCCCACCAGGGTCACGTGATCAACCCCTTTTGCAACCTTCTGACAAGCAAAGTCAATGGGAAAACCCGATTCAGTTAACAACCGTGGCAAGAAAGGTTGTAAAATGGGGCAAAACTCACTTAGCAAAAGCAATTTTGGGCTCAATTGTAGTAGTAAGTCGAGGACTACATATATATATGTAGTCGAGAGCAAAATAGCTCAAAATAGATCTATAACAGTCTCCCTTTATTTTCATTTATCAGCAAAAAATGTTACACTTATAGACAATATAGTTTGTCGACTATAGAAAACTACCTGGATGGTCCCAGGAGGGGATGAAAGGCAGAAGCTGTGATGTTTCCTTCCATACACCAGGATGACTTGACAGAATAAACATATATAACCCTTTCCTGGTGAAAAGCTGATAGGGAAGAGAACCTTGTGGCCTAGAGGTTAAACTTCTGCCTTACAAGCAGACTGCCCAGGTTCAATTCCCACTACGAGTATGGCTATCTGACGAGAGCAAAATAGCTCGAAATAGATCTATAATAGTCTCCCTTTATTTTCATTTATCAGCAAAAAATGTTACACACACACACACACACACACACACACAGAGAGAGAGAGAGAGAGAGAGAGAGAGAGAGAGAGTATATCTATCTATCTATCTATCTATCTATCTATCTATCTATCTATCTATCTATATCTATATCTATATCTATATCTATATCTATCTATCTATCTATCTATCTATCTATCTATCTATCTATCTATCTATCTATATCTATATCTATATCTATATCTATATCTATATCTATATCTATATCTATCTATCTATCTATCTATCTATCTATCTATCTATCTATCTATCTATCTATCTATCTATCTATATATATATATATATATATATATATAGGATAGGGATGTCAGGGGTAGGCTAGAAGAGGTCTGCAACATGTTTTGATTCAGAAGCACCCTTCTTTATCTCAAAATAGGGCACCAATGCATAACTGGAATTGTTCCTATTTGAGGTCAGAATATTTCACTAAAGCTGAAACAGCATCAGAACATGTCTATGTACAGTTCAAATGGACACTTCTGGTTTAGAATATTTTGGTCTGAAATGTTTTTGGCCACATTTAGTCCAAACGTTAAGAACATTCTCATACAATGTTACAGTTTTTCCCCTCTACGGTGATTCGACATTTATAGTATCATATAATATCATATAATAATATAATAATATCATATAATCAAACCAACATAATCCGTAACCAATATAATCCATAAAACGTTCAAGAACTCGCTCAGCTTTTGAAAGTGTTAGACGTCACAAGTCATTTAAACCAATGTATGTGCTTATTGCGCCCCACTAATCAGGCCTCCTTCCTAAGCTTTGTAAAAAGAGTAAAATGTCACTTTAAAACTTTATCATAAAGGCTATTTGTACTCCTAATGTACAATATTATCAGTGCCTTGAGCATTATTGATAGGACAGTTAGAATATTCATCACTGGGAGAGCCAATGGTAACAAGGTCAGCCAATGAATAAGCATAGCAACTAAGCCAGCCAATGGGAGCTAACCACTTCTGAGTCTGTGCAGAGAATCAAAACTGAATACTTAAGCTTAAGGCTGGGTGTGGCTCCAGTCCTCTCTCCACTCTGCTCTCTGTCCACTCTGTGCTCTCTCTCCTCTCTGCTGAAATGAAACTAACTCTCCTGCTTGTGTTTACCTGTAACTGATTGAAAAAGAATTCCACTTGTGGTATTGTGTGTGTGTGTGTGTGTATGTGTGTGTGTGTGTGTGTGTGTGTGTGTGTGTGTGTGTATACATACACACATACACACACACACACACACACACACACACACACACACACACACACACACATATATATAGTTTATAAAGAAGTTATTGAATCCAGCTGAATCAGTCATCTGTTTGCGCTTCTGGTTTTGATTTTGCAACCAACTTTAATAAGGACCTCAATCAATTCAATTCAATTTATTATAGTCACCAGAGACCAGAACAAATAAAAACACAGTGAATATACTATTAAAAATTCTAGAATAAAATAATAAATAACAGATAAAATATATGATAAAATCCGGTCTGTCAATTATACATACTCTAACTATACTAAAATTACAAACCATAAACGGTGTGGCCCATAGTCAGTTTAATACTAAAAGGGAAAGGAATAAGCAGTGCAAAGGGTTTGCCACATTTGTTTATAACATACCGTATTTTTCGGAGTATAAGACGCACCGGAGTATAAGACGCACCTTAGTTTTTGGGGAGGAAAATAGGGGGGGGGGAATCTGCCTACCAGGTATTCATCTGGCTAGCGTCCTTAGTCTGGTCAGCTTCAGCACATTATTTTATTCCCTGGTTAGGACTTAAAAAAACCTTCTTCGGAGAGAGTAACAATGAAAGAGCCTGCAAGCTAGTAAGAGCTGGGAAGATCGTTAGCACCTGGTTAGGGCTAGAAAAAACTTATTCGGAGCAAGTAGAGCAATGAAAAAAATCCTGCAAAGACTTAGGGCTGGAAAAACATTCTTTGGAGAGAGTAACAATGAAAGAGCCTGCAAGCCAGTAAGAGCTGGGAAGATCGTTAGCACCTGGTTAGGGCTAGAAAAAAACTTATTCGGAGCAAGTAGAGCAATGAAAAAAATCCTGCAAAGACTTAGGGCTGGAAAAACATTCTTTGGAGAGAGTAACAATGAAAGAGCCTGCAAGCCAGTAAGAGCTGGGAAGATCGTTAGCACCTGGTTAGGGCTAGAAAAAAACTTATTCGGAGCAAGTAGAGCAATGAAAAAAAATTCTGCAAAGACTTAGGGCTGGAAAAACATTCTTTGGAGAGAGTAACAATGAAAAAGTCTGCAAGGTAAGAGCTGGGAAGATCTGTTAGCACCTAGTTAGGGCTGGAAAAAAAGCTACATTCGAAGTATAAGACGCACCCAAATTTTCAGCCACTTTTAGAGAGGAAAAAGGTGCATCTTATACTCCGAAAAATACGGTAACTATGGTGGATTTGACACATGTTTCTGACAAATCCTCAGTGCTGCTGCACAGAATCTAGTCACCTGTGCTGTGGTTATGGACTGTTCGTCTTTAAGCAGCCACTGGAGATAAGCAGTGTCGGAACGGCCAGGGTACCTAGCAATTATTGGAAATATATGTTTTTTACGAATCCCTGTGTAAAAGGAACATCGAAGGAGTATGTGACCCACAGTCTCCACCTCTCCTGAGCCACAGGAACACAGTCTTTCAATTATGACAGGACCTTCTTTTTCCAGAATCATCGGTTCATATATTGAAGGTGATGAAAGCAAGACAGAGCACACCCGGTCTATCAGGTTTAATGTTGACATTGCTTGCGCACTATTTCTGGGGAGACGAGGGACACTCCTTCGCCTGACCCTGCTGACGGTTTCATTGCCAGGGCTTTGATCCCCTTGCAACTCTAGCGGTTAGCAATTTCTCAAGACTGCTTGGAACAGATTGGGAATGAGAGGATGTCCTTGCATTCCTGGTTCTCAAGGTTATGAGAGGTGGTTGGACATCTCCCTTAAGGAGCTTAAACTGCCGCAATTCGAAACTCCCCATGAATGCAGTGCTGAGCTTACAGTACATTTCTTATGTAAAAAACCTTTTAAGATGGACTCATTCTGGCCTGTAAATGTTGACCCTGTTAAGGTACACACAAGACTTGTAGTGTGCATTTTGTTCCTTACACTCCAGAAACCTCCCTATATACCAGTGATGGCGAACCTTTTTTTGCTCGGGTGCCAAAAGGATGCTTGCGCACATGTGCCCACACCCATAATGCACTGCCCTTCCTCCGCGCAAGCATACAAAACTCACCTGCACTGCCTCCCCCCACGCATGTGCGCAGGGCTCACTGAAGCCTCTGGAGCCTGTGGATGGCGAAAAATGGATCAACAGGCCTACCAGAAGTTCGGAAACAAACTTCCCATTGGGCCATTTTTCACCCTCCCAAGGCTTCAGAAAAGCCTCCGGAGACTGTGGATGGCAAAAAACGGACCCAATGGGCTTACAGGAAGTTCAGAAATGAACTTCTGGTTGGGCCGTTGGGCTGATTTTCACCCTCCCCAGGCTTCAGGAAAGTCTCCTGAAGCCTGGGGAGGGTGAAAAACGGCCCAACGGCCCAAGTGGAAGTTCATTTCCAAACTTCCGGTAGGCCCGTTGGGTCCATTTTTCACCATGGGGAAGGCAAAAATGACCTCCCCTTGCCATGAGCACTGGAGCTGACATAGGTAAGGTGACCAGACGTCCCACTTTTGGCGGGACAGACACGCTTTTCAAGCGTGTGTCCCGCGTCACGCATTCTTTCCAAAAAGTCACGCTTTTTTGGAAAGAATGCCAAAACAGCAGGATGTCTGGTCACCTTAGGGGAAGCACAAAAGAGAGGTACCGGAAGCAAGTCGGGCAAAGCGGAATTTCAGCGAGGCGGCTGCCTGCTGGGGAGAGGGGGAAGGGGGGCTGCTCCTCCTCTCCTTCCCCCGCCCCATCCCTAGCCCCGCCCTCGGAGGCACCGCTGCTGTTGGGATGCGGGTGGAGGGGTGAGGGACGAGGAGCCGTCGCCGCTGCCGTCGTCGGTTTGAGCTCACGAGCGGCCCCTCTGGCAGCGCAAACAGCCCTTCCTCGTCCCCCTCCCCTTCCTTCCCCCCGTCACCTCGCTGCTGCCGTTGCCCTGGGGCTGGGCGGGAGACCGGGAGACCGCGGCGCTTGGATGCCTGGAGCTCGCGACAGGTAAGCTGCCGGCTACCTCCTTTCCCCGTCTCCCGCCTCCCGTTCGTCGCTTGCCAACCCGGCCCCAGGGCTTCTCCCGAAGGGGAGGCGGGAGGCGAGGAAAGGCCTCCCGAAGGGGAGGCAGGCTCCCGAAGGGCTGCCGGCTCCCGAAGGGGAGGCGGGAGGCGAGGAAAGGCCTCCCGCCTCCCCCCCCACCTGGACGCCGACATTTGCTGTGTTTTGCCCTCTGCGCATGCGCAGTGTTCTGCGCATGCGCAGAGGGCAAAACTCAAATGGCGGCGCCCAGGCGGGCCCGCCCCCCTGTCCCGCTTAAAAAAAAATCTGGTCACTTTAGACATAGGGCAACGCCTCGCGTGCCCTAAGATATGGCTCCGCGTGCCACCTGTGGCACGCGTGCCATAGGTTCGCCATCACGGCTATGTACATTCTGCAAACCCCTGAGTGCCACAAAGGTAAAGATAAATAATAAATCAATGTTTTTAAATGGGCTACTTTTTAAAGTCCCTTGGTCAAACTGGGGATAGGTTGTTTACTTCAAAACAAAGACCGATGTTTGAGAATGGAGCAAGCAAAGCTACAAAGGAATGGACAGATCAAAAGACTTCCATGCCTTTACACACATTTAAACGTGGGTGATTTTCAGGAACAAACAAGAACTTGCTTGAAAATAGTTCTTGGAGTTCTTGCCTGAACATCACAAAAAGCATCATCTTTACTGGAAGAGACTCAAGTCATCCTAGCACAACGTTTCACCCAAACATTTCTTCTTATAATGCTGCCCTTTGTACCTGGCTGGTTCTGCAGAATGGAATTTTCCTGCAAGGGGATTTAGTTACCGGCCCACTGAGAAGACCGAATGATCTCACTATTTCTTTTAACCAAAATAATTTTCAAGGCAGTAAACAAGTCTTTGAATTTGAGACACCTACAGAAACTGCCCATTTCCTGTAAGAAGTTTGGATTCCCATTTGGATAAAATCTATACCCAAGACGATTGCAATGGCTGATCATTTGAGGCATGACAACGAATTGTCTGCAGAATTCCCATTGAATTCGCAACACAAAAGGATCATTTGTGACTGGTTCTGCCTAAGTATAACCTCGCACAAACACAAGAACATGCTTAGAGAAGGACAGCAGCTAAGGTGTTCCTGTCTTAAAGAAATGGAGAGATGCTTCCCTGTGGCCAACTTTTTCTTCTCAAAATTAGGAATCTTCAATCTTCCATGAGAAAAGACAGAATATTCTTTGATAGTAAGAACTCAAAAGCCAGTGTCCCTCATCCTCCACTCCTCTCCCTACCGAGAGTTATCTTTCTCAGATTAACAGATTAACAGAGTTGGAAGGGACCTTGCAGGTCATCTAGTCCTCTTCAAGCACAAACAAAATTCCTTTCTACCATCCAGAATGAAAACTCTGAACTACAACTCAAGTCAATATGTGAAATTAAAATAATAGAATCATAGGTTTGGAACGGACCTTGGAAGTCTTCTAGTCCAACCCCACCACCCCGCCCCAGCCCAGCCCAAGGCAGCAATCCTAGACAAATGGTTGTCCAATCTTTTCTTGAAAACTAGGGAGTTGGGCGGCATAGAAATTGAAGAAATAAAATCAATAAATAAAATAATAAACTTCCAGTGATGGAGCACCCACAACTTCTGCAGGCAAGCTGTTCCACTGATTAACTGTTCTCACTGTCAGGAAATTTCTAGAAAGCCTTAGTAAGACCACACCTAGAATACTGCATCCAGTTTTGATCACCACACTATAAAAAAGATATTGATACTCTAGAAAGAGTGCAGAGAAAAGCAACCAAGATGATTAGGGGACCGGAGGCTAAAACATATGAAGAACAGTTGCAGGAACTGGGCATGGCTAGTCTAGTGAAGAGAAGGACCAGGGGAGACATGATAGCAGTCTTCCAATATTTGAGGGGCTGCCACAGAGAGGAAGGGGTCAAGTTATTTTCCAAAGCACCCGAAGGCCAGACAAGGAATAACGGAAGGAAACTGATCAAGGAGAGATTCAACCTGGAAATAAGGAGAAATTTTCTGACAGTGAGAACAATCAACCCATGGAACAGAAGTTGCCTTCGGAAGTTGTGGGAGCTTCATCACTGGAGGCTTTCAAGAAGAGACTGGATTGCCATCTGTCAAAAATGGTGTAGGGTCTGCTTGGGTGGGGGTTTGGACTAGATGACCTACAAGGCAGTGATGAAATCTACTTATCTTTCCTACTGGTTCGGAAGTGCATGTTTCATGCTTTTTAACCCCTGCTCCACGCGCACGCATGCACTTTTTCACCCTCTGCACATGCGCAGAACGCTTTATTTATTTATTTATTTAGTGCTCTTATATGCTTTGCGCATGTGCAGAGGGTTTAAAAAAGAAAATGGTGGTGTCCGGGCGGGTGGGTGGAGCCTCGCGCTGCCACCGCTACTAGTTCTCTGAACCACTGGCGCCCGCCGCTACCGGTACGCCCGAACTGAGCCAAACCGGTAGCATTTCATCCCTGCTACAAGGTCCCTTCCAACTCTGTTAATCTGTATCTGTATTTCTTCTTAGTTCCGTGTTGGATCTCCCTTCTGACAAGCTTCCACCCATTGTTTTTTGTACTCTGGAGAATAAATCGACCCCGTCTTCTCTGTGACAGCCTTTCAAGTATTGGAAGATGGTGATCAGATCTCCCCTCAGTCTTCCCTTCATTAAGCTAAAGATACCTTTAAATGTGCAAGCACTAACTCGTCCCTGCCTCATCTATACTTTTGAGAAGTTAGAATCCTGCAAAGCTAAGCACCAACCTCAAGCATAACCTACATTTATAGCAATGCCTCTGAGCCGGTGTATTTTAGTTATAGACAATAAAATGGTGGGTAGCAACAGCCTAGTGATTTGCCTGCCTTTTAGCAAAGAAATAATGATCCAAGTGAATACTACATTGGTGGTCGAAGGAACCTCCAAATTGGTTGCTGTAATAATACATTCATTTATTTCCTTCTGATGTCTTTGCTCTGGAAATCAACCCTGTATTTAAATTAACCTTCCCACCCCCACCTCCAAATTTTCCAGGCCAGAAAATGCAAATCTGGAGATCCAAAATACTATTGCTGGCTGTTTGTGGCAGTCCTCCTCTAAACCCTTGTGGCCACAGGAATTCATGGTACATAACGTGACACTATAGCAGAAATATCTCTGGTTCCAGAACTGTAATGAGTACGTTTCCCGTAGGCGGCCACACGCATACAAAAGGTTAACTTCAAGATGCTGATTTAAAAAGCAGAAGGCTACCATCCTATAACGCTCCCTGTGCTTTCCTCTGGGTTCCTTCGGTCTCTAAAAATAAAACGGTACGCTATTTGCAGTAATGTGGAGCAGGGCAGTCTTTTCAAAGCACATGTCAATTCTTGTATTGTGATGTTTTTTCCTCTCTAAATGTTTAATTGAGGGAATATGATTCCTCAATTTTCACTGCTACCAGGAGGAGCTTTTCACCTGCATCTCTGGTTTTGAAAGGGGGAGGGGGGAGGGGGTGTCCAATCGAAGAGGAAATGATTAAACCTCCTTTCCTTGTTGTTATGAGGCATGCAATTCTTGCCGTAATAAAAGATGATTCCCCCTGTTCTGGAAACTCACTGTAATACAAGACTTACGATGGGGGAGATCTGTGTTTGTGCTTGGAACAATGGCTGCAAGCCAGAATGTAACAGGGCTTTTCGTAACCTATATCAGTAACAAGAGGTGGACCTTAAATGCAAAGTATGTTCCTGATGGGATCAGAGTCTCTTTGACCCATTTCTGACAAGAGCTCTGCAGCCCACGGTTTCACAGCATCTGTTGTTCTTGTAGTTGGATGGATCAAAGAAGGATGCTTTTAAGAATAAATGAGAAGATGTGGGCTTCGGTGTAATGACTCTGGAGCAAAGACAGGCCAGCAAACAACTCCCAAATAGGGATGCTTTGAATACTGAGGGTCAAATGTTTGCCAAGCTGAGATGGCCAGTGCTACATACAGCCTTTGTTTAGAAACGTTATGTTTAGATTTAGGCATCAAGCACAAATCCATGATTAATATATCCCCATGGCTACAGATTTATAAACATTCTGCTTCTGAAATAATTTTGTCTAAACACACCCTTTGCAATGCACTTGCCAACTCAATTTTCATCCCTTTCAAATATACAGATTATAGAAGATAAACTCATACAGTGAATGGATAGCCTGGCCAAGGCGAATGTGAGATTTACACTTTGTTGCAATCCCAGTGTTGCTTTGAAATAATAATAATAATAATAAAACAAGGTGACTATCATTGACATCGCAATACCAGGTGATAGCAAGGTCGATGAAAAGGAACACGAAAAAATCGCAAAATACCAGGACTTAAAAATCGAAATTCAACTATTATGGCACAAACCAGCAGTGGTAATTCCAGTGGTGATTGGAACACTGGGTGCTATCCCAAAAGCACTGGAATTACATTTAAAACAACTCAAAATTGACAAAATCACCATCAGTCAAATGCAGAAAGCCGCACTGTTCGGTTCCGCACATATACTTCGAAAATACATTATGACGTCCTAGGCCCCTGGGTGGGGCTCAACTAGTAATCAATGCCAAATCCGGCAAAACAACTGGTCGCTGTGATACAATTGTATTATAATAATGATAATGATAATGATAATGATAATGATAATGATAATGATAATGATAATGATAATGATAATGATAATGATAATAACAACAACAACAATAATAGAATTGGAAGGGACCTTGGAGGTCTTCTAGTCCAACCCCCTGCTTAGGCAGGAAACCCTACACTACTTCAGACAGATAGTTATCCAACTTCTTCTTAAAAACATCCAGTGTTGGAGCATTCACAACTTCTGAAGGCAAGCTGTTCCACTGATTAATTGTTCTAACTGTCAGGAAATTTCTCCTTAGTTCTAAGTTGCTTCTCTCCTTGTTTAGTTTCCACCCATTGCTTCTTCTTCTACCCCCAGGTGCCTTGGAGAATAGTTTGACTCCCTCTTCTTTGTGGCAGCCCCAGAGATATTGGAACACTGCTATCATGTCTCCCCTAGTCCTTCTTTTCATTAAACTAGACATACCCAGTTCCTGCAACCGTTCTTCATATGTTTTAGCCTCCAGTCCCCTAATCATTTTTGTTGCTCTTCTCTGCACTCTTTCTAGAGTCTCAACATCGTTTTTACATCGTGGAAACCAAAACTGAATGCAGTATTCCAAGTGTGGCCTTACCAAGGCATTATAAAGTGGTATTAACACTTGGCGTGAATGTAAATGTTTAGGAAGCTCTGTGGCATCACCAACTCTTTCAATAGTTTTGTTGCGTGCAATTTTAAAATCTCCTGCCAACTGTGGTAGAAATGTTTGATGAAAAAAGAAAAAAAATCAGCTAAAACCAATTTATTTCCCCAAATTCTATAGTACAATAATGATGAAAATCTAAGTTGATTCTTATAGTCAAATCTTTCAAATGGAATACTGCTTCCTGTTTTGGTCACAACGATATTTTAAAAAAAGATGTTGAGACTCTTTAGAAAGAGTGCAGAGAAGAGCAACAAAGATGATGAGGGGGCTGGAGGCTAAAACGTATGAAGAACGGTTGCAGGAAATGAGTATGTCTAGTTTAATGGAAAGAAGGACCAGGGGTGACATGATAGCAGTGTTCCAATATCTCAGGGGTTGCCACAAAGAAGAGAGGGTCAATTTATTCTCCAAAGCACCAAAAGGCAAGACAAGAAGCAAAGGACGGAAACTAACCAAGGAGAGAAGCAACCTGGAATTAAGAAGAAACTTCCTGACAGTGAGGACAATTAACCAGTGGAATGGCTTGCCTCCAGAAGTCATGGATGCTTCCTCAGTGGAGGTTTGTAAGAAGAAATTAGACAGTCACTTGTCTGAAATGGTATAGGGTCACCTGCTTGAGTAGGGGGTTGAACCAGAAGACCTTCAAGGTCCCTTCCAGCTCTATTCTGATTGATTGACTTTAGATTGTCATGAAAAGGAAAGCAGCTTTTAATGCTCAAATTTGGTCTATATTGGTCATCCACAGTTGCAGAAAACAGTGGCTGCATGTTAAAGCACTCTCCGTTCAGGAAGAGCAAAATCTAACACCTCTGACAACTTAGAATGTGTGTTCCCAGAATTTTGTACCAACAAATTCTTCAAAAGGTGATGTGGGAAAGGTTACCAAAGAAAAAAAAAGCAGAAAGCTTGAAAACTTTCTTCCTTTATGATGATGATGATGATGATGATGATGATGATGATGATGATGATGATGATGATGATGATGATGATGAATTTTGAGTCTGTCATTTGTTCTTCTATATAACCATCTGGTTTGGTACTAAAACCAACAGGATAAGTACAGAGTCCAATGGATAGTTAGGACTGCAACCAGCCTGCCTTCCACTGAGGACCCGTATTCTGCACAAGTCAGAAAGAGGGCTGAGAAAATATCTACAGACTCTCACACATCCTGTTTCTTCCCTCAAGAAGACGCTATAGGGCTTTGCACACCAAAACAACCAGACACAGGGAACGTTTTTTTTTCCTCCATGCCTTCACTGTGCTAAACTATTAATTCCCACAGTACTGTCTTATGTCTAAGTATATTTACTCATGTAATATGTCTGTATTACTATTATCCAGCTCATCTTTTCTATTATCTTCTTTTATTCGTATCATTATTATTGTTATTGTTATTATTCTGTTGCTTTGCATATATAATGAAAGCTTCTGTACAGGAGACAAATTCCTTGTATGTCTACTCTACTCTACTCTACTCTACTCATTCCATTGCATATTCTATTCTATTCTATTCTATTCTATTCTATTCTATTCTATTCTATTCTATTCTATTCTATTCTATTCTATTCTATTCCATTGCCTATTCTATTCTATTCTATTCTTCTGCTCTACTTGACTTATTCCATTGCCTATTCTATTCTATTCTATTCTATTCTATTCTATTCTATTCTATTCTATTCTATTCTATTCTATTCTTCTGCTCTACTTGACTTATTCCATTGCCTATTCTATTCTATTCTATTCTATTCTATTCTATTCTATTCTATTCTATTCTATTCTGCTCTACTCGACTTATTCCATTGCATATTCTGTTCTATTCTATTCTATTCTATTCTATTCTATTCTATTCTATTCTATTCTTCTGCTCTACTTGACTTATTCCATTGCCTATTCTATTCTATTCTATTCTATTCTATTCTATTCTATTCTATTCTATTCTATTCTATTCTATTCTATTCTATTCTTCTGCTCTACTTGACTTATTCCATTGCCTATTCTATTCTATTCTATTCTATTCTATTCTATTCTATTCTATTCTATTCTATTCTGCTCTACTCGACTTATTCCATTGCATATTCTGTTCTGTTCTATTCTATTCTATTCTATTCTATTCTGCTCTACTCGACTTATTCCATTGCCTATTCTATTCTATTCTATTCTATTCTATTCTATTCTATTCTATTCTATTCTATTCTATTCTATTCTGCTCTACTCGACTTATTCCATTGCATATTCTGTTCTATTCTGTTTTGTTCTACTCTATTCTTATTCTTCTTCCATCTAATGGGAAAACCAGCCCTAAGTTATCTACTGATACTAACATTTAAGCTCAGCCCGAACTACAATTATTCAGAAGTAAACTTCACCAATTCAGTTGACCGTATATCTAAGTTAGCATGCTTCATCTTGTAGGCCTAGCAAGTTAAGGCTTTCAGCCTTGGCTAAAATGACCACCCTCCCGCTTCTCTACGCTGCACATTGAAAGCAGAGTTGAGTTTTTATCTGCCTGATTCCCACTGCTTTTAATGCACTCATGCATTAAAGAACCCCTTGTGATTTGTTTTCTAATGGAAGCACTTTTGAAAAGGGGGAAAAAGCAGGAGGAATCAGGCAAAAACAAAAAACAACAATAACACAAACAGGCAACACTCTCTATAAAAATAAAAAAGCTAGTACAGATGTCACAAAGTGAGAAAATCATTTTTAAAAAAACAGAGACGATAA
Source organism: Diadophis punctatus similis (assembly GCA_023053685.1). NCBI lineage: Eukaryota > Metazoa > Chordata > Lepidosauria > Squamata > Dipsadidae > Diadophis > Diadophis punctatus. The sequence continues at coordinate 19,156,935 of JALIGW010000017.1, forward strand.
GTATTTTTACTTAAAGCCATATGTTTACAGCATTAGGCTTCAAAATATACCCCGCAAATAGGCCTTATCTGGATCCTTCTGGTCCAAAAAAAACCCCTGCAAAGTATGCAAAATATCCACACCAGAGGTCTTCAAACTTGGCAACTTTAAGACTTGTGGACTTCAACTCTCAGAATTCCTCAGCCAGCATAGCTGGCTGGAGAATTCTGGAAGTTGAAATCCACAAGTCTTAAAGTTGCCAAGTTTGGGGACCCCTGATCCACACTATCCTAAAAACAACATCCCCAAGCATGCTACAAATGCAGCAAATGGACCTTTCAATCATGAGGGTCTTGAACTATTTTTTTAAGCACTTGAAAGCAGGACAAGCAGCAATGAATGGAAACAAAAGGAGAAAAGCAACCTAGAACTAAGGAGAAATTCCCTGACAGTTAGAACAATTAACCAGTGGAACGTCTTCCCTCCAGAGGTTGTGGGTGCTCCATCGCTGGAGGTTTTTAAGAAGAGATTGGACAACCACTTGTCTGAAATGCTATAGCGTCTCCTGCTTGAGCAGGGGGTTGGACTAGAAGACCTCCAGGGTCCCTTCCAACTCTGTGATTCTGTTAAATTCACTACATTGCATCAAATTATAATAACAAAGCAAGAGAGATATGGGTTGCATAAAAGACAGGGCTAAATAGAATAACACACAATAATATAAAGAAAAATGACAGGTTTCCATCTTCCTACACTTTTCTGCTCTTCCTAGCAAATGTATCCTAGCCAGCAGGCTGCCGAACAGAATTATGTTGCTTGCTACATGATTCAGCTGCCCAGTCCACATATAAATAGCTTGCATAAAAATTATCCATAGTTTCCAGATGTACTGCCATCAAGGGGGAAATTTTGTAGTATTAAGGATGTCCATACCAAAGAGAGGGTAAAGAGGAATAGGGCCACTGTTTCTATTCCATAGCCTCATATGGGCAGAATCTTCAATTAAGAGGAATGAGGGGAAATGCTAAAGGTTCATAGGTGAATACTCTTCATTTCATTTCAGAGAACGTTTGTTTGAGCTATGTCACCAGATTGTCTGTCTGTCTGTCTGTCTGTCTGTCTGTCTGCTGTCTGTCTGTCTATCTATCTATCTATCTATCTATCTATCTATCTATCTATCTATCTATCTATCATCTATCTATCTATCATCTATCTATCTATCTATCATCTATCATCTATCTACCTACCTACCTACCTACCTACCTACCTACCTATCTATCTATCATCTAGCTAGCTACCTAGCTACCTAGCTACCTATCTTACTTACTTACTTATATAGCAACCCGCTGGTGATGTCACAATGACATCACGGAACCGGATCGATTGGTGCCGGTCCGTGGAGGCCACCATCTTTTTTTAAAAAAAAATTTAATTGTTTTTATTTTTTCCAGGTTTTTTTTCTTCTGTGCATGTGCAGAAACTGAGTTTCCGGCACTGCACATGCGTCGCCATCTTGTTTTTGGCTTTTGGGGGGGGGGATTTTTTCAGATTTTTTGCTACTGTGCATGCGTCCATGAGGCACGGCCATGCGGCACGGGAGGAAGCCAACCAGCAGCAAGGTAAGTTAGAACCCACCCCTACTTAGGGACAACTCTGTGAATTTCCTACAATGGTCCAGCCAGAGCCCTGACTTGACCCCTATTGAACATCTCTGGAGGGACCTGAAAATGGCTGTCCGCCAACGGTCGCCATCCAATCTGACTGAGCTTGAGAGGATTTGCAAGGACGAATGGCAGAAAATCCCCCAACTCAGGTGTGCAAAGCTTGTCACATCATACCCCAAAAGACTCAAGGCTTTAATTGCTGCCAAAGGTGCTTCAACAAAGTATTGAGTGAAGGGTCTGAATTCTTACGCCAATGTGATATTTCAGGTTTTTCTTTTTAATAAATTTACAGACATTTCTAAAATTCTGTTTCCACTTTGTCATTATGGAATACTGAGTGTAGATTAATGAGAAAAAAATTAATTTATCATCTCTCTCTCTCTCTCTCTCTCTCTCTCTCTCTCTCTCTCTCTCTCTCTCTCTCACACACACACACACTCTCTCTTTTCTTGGAGATATTCTGATGGCTTCATACATCACACTGCTTAATCACTGTTTGCTAATTAAATTGACCACAATGGTGCACTTATCATTGTACTACACACCATGATATCCTAACCGCAGGGGTAGAGCATTATGTAATAAAACATGGTAATCAAATCACATTATCATCTGGCCTAGTGCATGAACTCATCTCTGCTGGATAATAACCTTATGCAAGATCCAAAAATCCAATGAAGGATAAGGAAGCTCTCCAAGATAAGATCTCTTGATTCTTCCAAGGGCAATCAGCCAGAATAAAGAAGAGCAGAAAGCAAGGAAACCTTCAACTATCAACTTACTTGATTTAGCACCAAGCAGCTCATGAGCCATTGCTGGGCCTCTGGCAAATTTTATGACTCATTGCAAATGTACTGTCTGAGGTGCCTTAGGAACATTCTGGCTAGGAAAACACAGAAAGTCACGTTTAGCCTTTTTGGGTTATCTTCTTGCAAAAAGATAAAAATGTTGTGTGTTGCTGCCATTTCAGGTTCAGCTCTCAGTGTCTTGTTCTGCTGACTACATAACTGACTGTATTAATTTCTAACCTGTGCTGAAACTGCCTTTTGCTATGTAGGAACCCCCCACCTCACCTCCCCAGAATAAAAAAATATTCTACAGGATGTTAAAAGAGGTAGGATTGAATATTTCCCCTAAAGGAAAAGAGGAGAAAAATCAGTCAGTCCTATTTTGTATCCATACAGAAAATCAGGGCACTCTATTCATAAACAAAGGACAGCCAGAAACTCCGAATAAGCAGCACCATAGGCAAGGTGCTGAAACTGACAAGATTAGCTCAGACGAACAAAACACCTAGGATTGACATTTCCTCATTTGCCTGAAGAGTCAGTCATTACCCCTACATCAGTGTTTCCCAACCTTGGCAACTTGAAGATGTCTGGACTTCAACTCCCAGAATTCCCAAGCCAGCGAATGCTGGCTGCCCTACATGATCCCATCATTAAAATATTAAAGGACATATTCTTGCACAGGAAGAGGCATATCAAACACAAAGCCCCCAAAATTGTATAAAAGCCCATCTACTCTCAACCCCAATTTGTCAGCCACTCCAGAAACATGCTCTTGTCACTGTTGTTTCTGGCTACCAAATAAATGAAGACCTCCTTTCCAATTGCAGCCTGCCTCAAATTCATTTCTCCATCGTCTTTCTCCTGGCTTGGAATAAAAACCGGATCAGATTTTCCTTCCAACAGCCACATTGGGGATTCCTTTCAAACAAGCCCAAACCCTGGGAAGATTTGTGATTCTAAGCTCCAGGGGAGCCTTTATGTTATCATCTCGTCTATAGAGCATTGCACACCAAGACAACTAGACACAAGAACAGTTTTTCTCCGAACGCCATCACTCTGCTAAACAAATAATTCCCTCAACACTGTCAAACTATTCACTAAGGCTGCATTACTATTACCATTAGTCTTCTCATCGTTCCTATCACCCATCTGCTCCCATTTATGACTGTATGACTATAACTTGTTGCTTGTATCCTTACAATTTATATTAATATTGATTGTTTCCTGATTGCTTATTTAGTAATAGTAATAGTTACAGAGTTGGAAGGGACCTTGGAAGTCTTCTAGTCCAACCCCCTGCTTAGGCATTTGTACCCTATGACTATCATTAAGTGTTGTACCTCATGATTCTTGACAAATGTATCTTTTCTTTTATGTACACTGAGAGCATATGCACCAAAGACAAATTCCTTGTGGGTCCAATCACACTTGGCCAATAAAGAATTCTATTCTATTCTATTCTATTCTATTCTATTCTATTCTATTCTATTCTATTCTATTCTATTCTATTCTATTCTATTCTATTCTATTCTATTGTATTCTATTCTATTCTATTCTATTCTATTCTATTCTTGTTCCAAAACTTGTCCTCATTATAGGTTCAGAGGTTTTGGATGTTAGATCATACGACAGCTTCACACCTGGAAGAGATCATGGAAGCATCAAGGAGTGTTGGAAGTCTTCAACATGGAGATCTGAAGGCAGCTTTCGTGTGCTGAGAGGTATGCCCGTCTGGCATGGTTTAGGGAGGTTTAAACACCATTAGTGGCCTCTCACAGAGTACAGGTAGGCCTTGACTTACAACAGTTCATTTAGTGACTGTTCAGAATTACAACAGCACTGAAAAAAGTGACTTATGACCGTTTTTCACACTTATAACTATTCCAGCATTCCCAGTGATCAGAATTAAGACTCTTGGAAACTAACTCAAATTTATGACGGTTTGCAGTGTCCCTTGGTCACGTGATCCCCTTTTGGGACCTTCTGACAAACAAAATCAACGGGGAAGCCAGATTCGCTTAACAACCGTGTTACTAATTTAACAACTGCAGTGATTCACTTAACAACTGCGGCAAGAAAGGTAAAATAAAACGGGGCAACGTTCACTTAACAAATGTCTCGCTTAACAACAAAAATGTGGGGCTCGATTGTGATTGTAAATCCAGGACTACTTGTGTGTCCCCTTTCATGCTAATGCTCCAGCTCTCTAAATGATAAAGCAGCGTGGCAATGCTGCCTAATTTAAGCTGTAAACCACTCAGCCACCGGACCTCATGAAATGAAGGGCATTGTGCTTCTAAACAATTGAACGGAGCAGAACAAGGAGAGGAAATGGGTGTGTAAACTAATTGACACTTGGCTGCATAAAGGCTTTCACAGCTTTGACAATCTCAGTGTTTTACCTGAAGTACACACACCCCTCTCTGTCTCTCTGTCTCGGTCTCTCTCCCTCCCTCCCTCCTCCCTCCCTCCCCCTCTCTCCCCCTCTCTCTCCCTCTCTCGCCTTCTCCCTCTCTCTCTCCTCTCCTTTTCTCCTTCTCTCTCTCTCCCTCCCTCCCTCCACTCTCTCTCCCTCTCTCCCCCTCTCTCCCCCTCTGTCCTTCTCATCCTCTCTCCTTCTCCCTCTCCCTCTCTCCTTCTCCCTCCCTCCCTCCCCCCCCCCCTCTCTCTCTCTCTCCTTAAAATGAGAATACTTACAGCAGTCAGTTAAGCAATGTGCAGGGAAATGTAGAATATGTTGCTATTGTTACTAGGCACCCTCACATCAGGGTCCCCCAACCTTTGGGGCACCAGGGAACGGTTCTATGGAGACAGTTTTTTTTCCCACGGACAGGAGGGGGCATGTTTTCGTGTGCTTCCTGTACCCTGTGGATGGGGCTTTGCTTCTTTGTGTGGCCTGGTTTCTGGCATGCTGCGGCCAGGGGTTAGGGACCCCTGCTCTATTTAGATGGTCCATTTATATTATTTTATTAGGCCTTATATTCTGATTTAATTTGCCTCTTTGTTTTTTCCTGCTTTTAAACTCCCAGTTAAGCCCATTGTTGCTTATCAGAACTGACCCTAAATGTTTGAGATAAACAAAATTAAGAATACCTGTTCTGGGTCTTTTTTTATGCCCAGTTTCCTACACCAAGCCATTGCTTACCTGCAAACCGCTTTTCACACCTGGAATACAGGTAACATTTCTAATGCCAGTGGAAAGCTGACAAGCAAAGGAGCTGAGTTGTCTTCCTATACAGCTGAGGAGGTTTCTAGCATTATTAATCAGTTAAATAATTAACAATGTGCAAAAGGTGAGGGAAAACAGTGTCAAAATCCATCAGAAAAAGATGCTACATTCTGGGCTATTGATTGTCCTGCAATCAGGTGCTTTGGAGAAAGTCAACCACCCCTTCTTTGTGACAATCCTTTAAGTACTGGAAGACAACGATCATGTCACCTTTGGTCCTTCTCTTCAGTAGACTAGACGTACCTAATTTTCCCCCAATCATTCATCATACAGTTTAATCTCCAGTCCCCTAATCGTCTTTGTTGCTCTTCTCATTGTCCCTATCACCCATCTCCTCCTACTTACGACTGCATTACTGTAACTTTGTTGCTTGTATCCTTATGATTTATATTGACTGGTTCCTAATGTGATTTGATTGCTTATTTGTACCCTATGACAATCATTAAGTGTTGTACCTCATGATTCTTGACAAATGTATCTTTTCTTTTATGTACACTGAGAACATATGCACCAAGACAAATTCCTTGTGTGTCCAATCACACTTGGCCAATAAAGAATTCTATTCTATTCTGTTCTGTTCTGTTCTGTTCTGTTCTGTTCTGTTCTGTTCTGTTCTATTCCATTGCATATTCCATTCTATGCTATTCCATTCCATTCCATTCCATTCCATTCCATTCCATTCCATTCCATTGCAGATTCTATTCCATTGCAGATTCTATTCTATTCTATTCTATTCTATTCTATTCTATTCTATTCTATTCTATTCTATTCTATTCTATTCTATTCTATTCTATTCTATTCTATTCATTCTATTCCATTCCATTCCATTCTTCTATGAACTCATTTTAAAGCCACAGCCCTTTTCCGAATTATCCGGTGGTGACCAGAACTGGACACGGTACTTCAAAGTGGTACAGGTAGCCCACGACTTACAACAGTTCATTTAATGATCGTTCAAAGTTACAACGGCACAAAAAAAAGTGACTTACGGCCATTTTTCACAGTTACAATCTTTGCAGCAGTTCCAGGATCACGTGATCAAAATTCAGATGCTTGGCAACCGGTTCATACTTACGACGGTTGCAGTGTCCCGGGGTCACGTGATCCCCTTTTGCGACCTTTTGACAAGCAAAGTCAATGGGGAAGCCAGATTCACTTAACCATCAAATTACTAACTTATCAGCTGCAGTGATTGACTTAACAACTGTGGCAAGAAAGGTCGTGAAATGGAGCAAAACTCACTTAACAAATGTCTCGCTTAACAACATAGATTTTGGGCTCGATTGTTATCGTACTAAGTTGAGGACTACCTGTACTATCACACCACAAGTTCTTGAAACTATCTCTCTTGTAAAATAAAGGTGGCCCCAATACAGGCCCTGTTACCTACGCCAACGTGAAATGAACAGAGAAGTGCTCCGTCTCCTAGCAGCCAATGGGAATATGTGGAAAACTCTATTCTTGAGTTTTCTCCTCTAATAGTCATGGGGGAATTTGCGAATAAGAAGCAAATCCATGTCCCTACTTCAGGGCTGTCAAGCTCCTGACATGGGGGCCGGATGCATCACACGCTGCCCACGCCCACACCTGGTTTAGCGAAGTGGGGAAAAGTCCCGATATGTCATGTTTGACACCCCTGACATACTTGGTCTCCAACCCTTTAAAACGTTGAATTTTTAAAGGGTTGGAGACCAACCCTTTAAAGTAGAATTGGGAGAGGAGCAAGAGATCCTGCCCCCAAACAGCAAAATGAGGATTGAACATTGGCAGGAGTCAATGAATCTGGGGTCAGAAGGGAGAACAGGCATTCTGTTGTTAGGCTATCTTTTCCCAAACCAGCCAGTCATAATCTCTGTTTTAGGGGAATCAGGCCCTACATCACCCCCTGGTTATGCTCTCTAGGGAATGCTGGCAGCTTCTGCCAAGTACACTTGCAGACTGGATATGGCTTTGCTTAATGCAATGATCTTTTGCAAGTTCCATTTGCATCGGTGATAAAAGAATAATAATTTAATTTCTTTTCAATCCGAGCCCGGCAGTCGTGTCTTTGGGAGAAGAAACACAGTCTTATTGTCTATAGCTCATTGTATTTGTGGAACAAAAATGTTCAGTTCAAAGAGTAAGCTGTCATGGTGAGGAAAATCTCGGAAACTGAAGAGGGATGGAAGCAAAGAGCTAAATCCAAAGTCAACCTGCAAATGGAAGGAAGCAAGAGAGGGTTGTGATGGGTACACAATGGATGTATTTGAGATGTTCAAGTTCTAATCCTGTTCTGATTACATTAAAATCAACATCCTCTTTTCTAGCACTGCAGCCCAGCTAATTCTCTGTTCTACATCACGCTTACCTTGCTTGCATTACAATCTTGAAAAGGAGCAGTAAATTTCCCGGGGGGTCCCTAATTCAGTTAGCATAATTTGTGCACATGCATATGTTGTAACAGCTATTTCAACAGATAAACCCTAGAAAATTCCTAAGAGGAAAGTCGAGCGAGAATCAGAATGGGACGCTGAAATGACATTTCAATAATAAAAAAAACCTACATAAACCACCAGAGCCAGCATTTAGGACAGCGAACTTAGACAATAACCAATTTGCATTCAGACATAATACTTTATTCATGATGGAATTATTGCAAATTAAGGTCACTGACGCAACCCATGAAAATAGACTCATCAATGCACCCTCAATCTCTTCTGGAATTTTGTGGTCCTGGAGGTTAGCTTCCAGCAGACATTAAGATCCAAGGATAGTAAACACCTCCAGCTTTATATATATATATATTTATCGCACTGATACAAGAACCTTGCACAATCAGGCAACACAATTAAGAGAGCACTGTATATCTTGACTTCAACAATCAACGTTTAGTGCTTGAGCTGGCCTTTTGATCAGAATGTACAAAGCTGTAGGTCAGGGGTCAACAACCTTTCGGACCTCAGGGACCACTAAATCATAATTTTAAATCCCGCGGACCACTAATATGATCTGCCTAATGACCGGCTGGGTGGGCATGGCTAGGTGGTCATGTGACTGGGTGGGCGTGGCCAACTCATATGTCTCTCATGTCAAGGGGCGCCTCACCGACCTCTATTTGCCCCTCCCCTCCCAGCCCCTGCCAGCCAGATCCTCCAAATTGGATCTGACCGAGGAGGAGACTCAGCAGAAGCACCTCACTGAGGACTACAAGCATACGCTTTCCAAGCAGAGGGAAGACCTGAGGGATTGCAAGACCAGGTACCAGTGCCTGGAGGCTCAGCGGGCTGAGATGGTCAGCCAGTTCCAGACCATGATGCATTCCCACTGGAACAAGGCCCTCCGGCTCTTCACCACCAGCGGCGCTTCCCTCCAGCCTTCACCCAAAGCCCCGCACTAGGAGGCTAAAGCAGACCCCAAGTCGGAATTTCTGCCCCCCTCCAACCCGCACAAAAAGACCCCGAAGGGGGAGACACTCTGCAGCAACACAAACGTTCATTGCACGTATCCGGCCCAGGGGCCTTAGTTTGATGACCCCTGATTTAGTGCAATATAAAAAATGCAAATATTTTTTCTGCGGACCACCAAAAGTTTCTCATGGACCACCAGTGGTCCATGGACCACCAGTTGGTGACTGCTACTGTAGGTTATTTCTCCTTGGCCTGGGTATTTTTTCCTCTCCTTAAAGTGATTGCATTCATTTGGGAATAACTCTTGATTTAGCAACCATCAATTCTTTTTCAACTTTTGACTTGATCTAAAATGGACACTAGTGGTAGTTTTAACCATTCAGTCATGTCCGAATCTTGGCAACTTCATAGGCAAGTGATCTCCATGCCAAACATAGCTTTTCTTTCAGTTGTTGTTGTATGTTCAACTTTGCATCAGATTTGATGTTATCAAGCCAGTGTGTTATTTGCTTGCCCCTTCTTCTTGTTCCACTAACTATTCCTAGTATCATTGCCTTCTCCAATGAATTCGCACACATGACATGGCCAAAGTAATTCAGACGTAGTCTTGTGATTTGGGCTTCTAGTGGTGTGTCTGGTTTTATATAGTTCAGCATTTCTCTGCTGGAAAATGGACACTATACTTTTTTTAATTCCTATGTAGAATTAGTAAGTTTCAAATTCAGTGCCTTAACAGTGTGCCCATGGGACATACAGTATGGATCTTTATGCCCTAAGCACAGATATAAGACAAAATTAGAGGAGGAAAGAGAAGTAGGAATGTTTGCTGCCTTGAGTTATTTATAAAAGTAATAAAGGTGAGATAAAAATGATATTTTTTAAAAATAATATTTTTAAAAAACATTCCCTCCCCATACCGTTAGTCCTGTGGGAAGACCCAAGAAATGGAACTTGTTTATAATAAATATAACAAATATATGGCATAGCTCCGGCTTTCTCCTTCAGCAGGGCTATGTCCCTAACGGTTACCTGTTCTGGGTGGCCAAACAAACCCCAAACAACCATTAGATACTATGACAGCAACATCTGGAATTTCTGTTTCTCTTTATTTATTTGCAACCCAGATAAAATATGACAGGGGTGTCAAACTTAAATCTGGCCCATGGAGCCACCCTGGAAACAGCAAAGGACTGGCCCGCGGTGCCTCTGCCAGCAAAAACGGAGCTCAGAAGGGCTGCGTGTGGCTCCCCCGGGCTCCGTTTTCAGCCGCAACAGCCTCCTGCAGCCCTCTGCTAGCAAAAATGGAACTCTGTTTTCACTGGCAGAGGGTTGCAGGAGGATCCCCGCAGCCCTGCCCAGGCCACCATAGGTGCTCCTGACATGAGTGATGTTGAGCTGACCATGCCATCCTGGCCACACCCCCATGCCCACGCCCCATGCCTCCCGAGGTCAAACACAACCCTGATGGGGCCCTCAATGAAATTGAGTTTGACACCCCTGAAATACGACATCTTTAATCTCTCCTAAAAGTTACTTTTAGCATAATGAGAATGGTTTTCTCTGCACGAATAGCGTGTGGAAGCTAAACAGCATGATGGCAGCATTTGTCATCAAAGGAGAACCATTCAAGGTGATTCTTAGATGTCCCAATGTTGACAGGTTTACTACCCATCTACTTTGTCCTATTTCGCTGAAACATGGGATTTTTTTTTTCAGAAATTACACCTGGTTTGCCAGGAGCCATTCCTTTTGCATGGAATTTCTGCAATTCCTACTTTTTCCAGAGTGTGAGTTCCATATGGGGAGCCAAAGCATCAAGAAGGAATGCAAAGTTGTAAATCAAACAGCAGATTATTCCGGGCAGGAATGAACGTAAAAAGGGCCCAAGAAATGGAATCTGAATTGAGAATAAATGCTATACAGTAGAGTTAGTCCTGGATTTATGACCACAACTGAGCCCAAAACCTATGTTGTTAAGTGAGACATGTGTTATGTGTGTTTTGCCACATTTTACAACCTTTCTTGCCACCGCTGTTAAGTGCATCACTGCAGTTGTTAAGTTAGTAACATGGCTGTTATGTGAATCTGGCTTCCCCATTGACTTGGCTTGTCAAAAGGTCACAAAGGATGATCATGTAACCCCGGGGACACTGCAACCGTCGTAAATATGAACTAGTTGCCAAGCATCTGAATTTTGATCCATGACCATGGGAATGCCACAAAGGTTTTAACTATGAAAAATGGTCACTTTTTCAGTGCTGTTGAAACTCTGAATGGTCACTAAATGAATTATTGTAAAACAAGGACTGCCTGTACATCAAGACCCAGGAGTAAATTATGCTTTTTGTGATGACCCAGGGCATGGCATGAAGGCAACACAGCCAGAGAACTGGTATGAGTCCCTTTATTGGCACCAACTTTGCCCCCAACATCCCGTTTACTCTCCGGCCTGGAAAAAAGCTCTCCCACAAACCTGCAGCAGCTTCTGGCCGCAGATACTCCAGTCCAAATGCTGTAAGCAGAATGACTGCAATCAATCACTCCAGCAGGACAAGATAATGAGTCGCAGAAGTGAAGAATTCACGGCAATAATTCCAGCAAGACAAGATAAGCACACAGAAGCACGACAATAATTCAAACAGTCAGGAGGAATGCCAGGAATGCAGGCCACAACTCTCAACACTATATGAATTCAGTGTTTGTTCCCAACAAATGCCCCTCCCAATTGCCTCTCCTTTAAACTCCATCCCCAGGTGTGCCTTGTGAAGGGAATCGGGGCCCTTTCCTTCCTCGTAAGCCACGTGACCCACGTTGCTCTCTTCTGCGTTCTTCCCTGTGTGCCCTGGGATGAGGAGGGGGTGGGCCTTGGTCTTCATCTGATCCCTCTCTCCCTTGTTCTAACTCTCCCCTGCTCTGCCCAGCCTGACTTTGCCCTTCCCCAGTTTCCTCCACAGCCAACGGAGCCACTCTCCCGCTCTCTGTCAGCTGTTCGTCTTCCGTCTTAGATTCAGAGTCCGACGGGGGCATGAAACTTTTGCAGATTTCCATGATTCTGCACATGGGCTTCAGGTAAAGCTACGATTAAACTAAGATTTGACCTAACCTACCTAGGTAGTTCTTGTGAGCTGCTAGGGAAGGCACAGTGCTCTGGTTTTCACATTTGCTACTGATGTAGTCCCCTGCTTGGTGTAAGCATCCCAATGGCTTACACCAAGAGCCGATACTAAAATATATGGTCTCAAACACCGTATTTCTACTTTGAGGGCAAGGCAGGTTGAGGATGGTTGGCCTAAATTCTTTGCGCCTTTGAACCTGGTGGATGTTCTAACTCAGCATCTGCTTCGGTATCCTAATCCCACATTGCTACATGATCAGATTTCTTTATGCAACAGGGGAAACTGCAGACATGGACCCTAAAATTATCGTGTGTTCACATCAGTATCTTACTCAAACTTTTTGCCAAATGGAAAGGACAATTCTTGACTGCCAATCACATAAAGGGGAAGAAAAAAGGAGAGAAGCAACCTGGAATTAGGAGAAACTGCCTAACAATGAAGACAATTAACCAGTGGGACAGCTTGCCACCCCCAAAAATTGTGGGCGCTTCATCACTGGAGGTTTTGAAGAAAAGACTGGTCAGCCACTTGTCTGGGATGGTATAGGATCTCCTACTTGAACAGGGGGTTGGACTAGAAGATCTCCAAGGTCCCTTCCAGCTCTATTCTGGTTCAAAAGCCAGGGGTATATTTTCACCCCTGTCTACTTTTTGTTTGGTTAAGTACAAACTTTAGGAGAATATCACTAGCAGGGCCAAGTGCCTTCAGACAGTCTATTTAAGAAACCTTGTTTGCTTTTATGGATGTTGCTCAGACATGCTTAACAAAAGCGATCCACCATCTGTCACATAAGTACATTTAAGGAAAACCAACAGATTTAATGTTTACTTTGGCTCACAACATCACACCTGTTCTCTCTCACCCATCTACGCCTAAAAGTGTCAAGCTTGGACCCAAAGCCCAAGTAAAAGATAAATCATTCATTTTGATTAACAGACACAGATTTAAATCCAGCCCTTCTGCTGCTTGCCTTTCTTGGTTACAACCAGAGAGCTAAGCTGACACTAAAAAAGATTTTCCTTTTAAGAACACAATACTGCATTCACAAGGAAAGCTGGAGAAAGCTCAAACAAGCTAAGAATAGCTCAGCTCACAAAATCTGGGCTCAAGCAGAAATCACGCTTGAAATCTTAATGCCGGTTTATTCTTTAGGTTTCTAATGTTTGTTCTGCAACTCAGGCTTCTAAAATTTAACTTATTTACCGTATTTTTCAGAGTATAAGATGCACTGGAGTATAAGACGCACCTTAGTTTTGGGGGAGGAAAATAGGGAAAAAATAATCTGCCTACCAGGTATTCATCAAGGTTGACTCAGCCTTCCATCCTTCCGAGGTCGGTAAAATGTGGACCCAGATTGTTGGGGGCAATATGCTGAACTCTGTAAACCGCTTAGAGAGGGCTGTAAAGCACTATGAAGCGGTATATAAGTCTAAGTGCTATTGCTATTGCTATCTGGCTAGTCCTTAGTCTGGTCAGCTTCAGCACATTAGTTTGCTGGTTTTGAGTGCACGAGCTTGCTTTTTATCCTCTGGTTGGGGATAAAAAATAGTTTCTAAAACACTTCACTTCTCTCTCTCTTCAGAGAGTGAAACAATGAGAAAAGCAGGCAAAGGGAAGATTGCTTGCTAGCAAAGCACGGAAGATCGCTTCATTGTTAGCACGTCGTTAGGGCTGAAAAAAGGTGGAAGATTGGAAGATCACTTGCTAGCAAAGCACGGAAAATCGCTTCACTGTTAGCACCTCATTAGGGCTGAAAAAAGGCTCAGCTGTTTGTCGGAGGGTGCAGCAATGAAAAAAGCAGGCAAAGGAAAGATCGCTTAGCTAGCAAAGCACGGAAGATGGCGTTAGCACCTCGTTAGGGCTGAAAAAAAGCTTAGTAAAAGCTACATTCGGAGTATAAGACGCACCCAAATTTTCAGCCTCTTTTAGGAGGGAAAGGTGCAGCTTGTACTCCGAAAAATACGGTATATGCCTGCATCCCTGTGGGTGATGCTACAATCTAGATGTTGTAAGAGTTATGGGGATACAGGTGGTTCTCGACTTACAACAGTTCATTTAGTGACTGTTCGAAGTTACAATGGCACTGAAAAAAGTGACTTGTGATCATTTTCCACACTTACGACCACTGTAGCATCCCCACAGTCACACGATCAAAATTTGGCAACTGACTCATATTTATGACGGTAGCAGTGTCCCCAGGGTTGTGTGATCCCCATTTTGTGACCTTCTGATAAGTAAAGTCAGACTCACTCAACAGCCTTGTTGCTTAACTTAAGAACTGCAGTGATTCACTTAGCAACCGTGGCAAGAAAGGTAAAATAAAACGTGGAAAAAATTCACTTAACAAATTTCTCACTTAGCAGCAGAAATCGTGGGCTCAAACTGAGGTCATAAGTCGAAGGTTACCTGAATTCCTTCATTTGAAAACCGATAAGGGAGAAAGAAATATTCAAGGAGGAATGAAGTTGCAGGGATTAGGGACTTTTGAGAGATCACAGAACTGGCTTAGTTAAATTACTTAATTGTAATGCATCTGTTTTTCAAGTCATAACATAAATGCACCGTCATAGCTAACACAGTATTTTGGGAACTGGGGAAAGCCAGTTTGAAGATGACCTGAGCATTCTCTGACCTTCATCTAAAATTAAAATATTGGTCTATCATTCCAAATTGTTGGAAGGTTTCATTGGTCCAGGGTTTAATTTACAGGCACTCCTCAACTTATAATAATTCGCTTAGTGACCGTTTGAAGTTACACCAGCACTGAAAAAAGTGACTGATGTCCGTTTTTCACACTTATGACCGTTTGCAGCATCCTCATCGTCCTGTGATTTACGTTCGGATGCTTAACAACTGACTCATATTTATGATGTTTGCAGTGTCCCGGGGTCACATGATCCCCTTTTGTGACCTTCTGACAAGCAAAGTCAATGGGGAAGCCAGATTCACTTAACAACCACATTACTAGCTTAACAACTGCAGTGATCCACTTAAAAATTGTGGCAAGGAAGGTTGTAAAACAAGGTAAAATTCACTTAACAACTGTCTTGCTTAGCAACCAAACTTTTGGGCTCAATTGTGATTGTAAGTCGGGGTCTATCTTGAGAAACATACAAATGAAAATTTGGCTTTAAGATTTGATAATTAGATCCATTATAATTATAAAATCATCATGTATTTTAATTATTACAAGATATTGTATATCCTATATTTGTATATGTTTAGAATTTAGAATAAGATACTATTTAGTTATATAATGGTAGTGTTACTTTGATTGTTTAATTGGCATAGTTTTATATTAGGTTTTTGTTTTAACTTAGTGTGATTGGCTGTCTTATTATATATATCTGTATCTGTACTGAAGAAACAATTTTGTATTTTTTTCCCTGTTTTGTTATTGTTGTTGTCACTTTTTAATCTCTCTTTCCTTTTCATCTCCTCCCTTCTCAACCTTTTTTTTGTTATTTTGTATTTTATCTCTTTTTGAAACTTAATAAAGTTGGCTTTTTTTAAAAAAAGAATCAGCATGATCCAAATCATATAACATTCTGCAATTTGTTACCACCTGTGAAACGGAACCTCTCAAACCTAAAACATTATAAACGAAAGAAAATCATAAGATTCTTCAGATATGTTAAATGCATCTCCCTCCCTCCCTCCCTCCCTCCCTCCCTCCCCCCCCCCCCTCTCTCTCTCTCTCTCTCTCTCTCTCTCTCTCTCTCTCTCTCTCTCTCTCTCTCTGCCAGTCTAAGTTTCTAAAGACATTTCACAAAGAACCCCATGCATGCCATATTAAATATTCTAGATTAAGGGAAACTAATTATTATGAGACATATAAATCCCACTTTTATATAATTTTTCAGCGTGCTATGATGTCATTTCCAGTTATGTGAATTGCAGGATAGGCAAATCATATCGCACCTTATGTTTTTCATAATAACTACGGTATGCTTCTTGCAGGACCACTTGTCCCAATTGATAGTGGCAAATTCACCTACTTATTTCTAGTTTATATGGAGGATTTCACATTTTACCTTCTTAGAGTATGATCTAATTTGGTCTTTTTCCTTAGCTTCTCCACAATTTGCTTTTCGTTTTATTAACAGATCTATACTATTAATGGCAAGACAACAGATGCATCTTTTCTTTCAAAGATCAAAACCTTCAGTTTTTTTAATTCTCTTATTTTCTTCTGTACTGAAATAGGACATCACCTTTTCCACAAATCTCTTTTTGTGTCTTTGACAGCCATGCAACAGACTTTAATTCTGCAGCTGAAGGTTTTCCCACCTAGATATAGAAAGCTTCCCCTGTTGAAATGTTGCCTGTTGAACACTAATCAGCAGGAGCTTAACAGCGATGGAAGGATCTCAGTAATTTTTTCATAGTTTCAAAAACTTACACACAATCTGCAAATACTGTCACTCAATTAATACGCAGTATCTCTCATTATTATGATTCATTATCTGTACACGTTGGAATTAACTGCCAGATGCTTATTTAAATTATCCTTCTCCTCAATCACCTCTCAAACTGGTTTTGGCACAGAGTCCTGCAAAATTTACTTTGTTTCCTGGTTCCTTTGGAATTTAAAGGGATCATCTCTGAGAAATGGACTGAGGTCATCATTTGTTCTAAAGCATAATTTTAACTATGATTTGATGACTTAATCCAAAAGACAGGGTTCACATATTGCACTAGGCAAAATCATATCCAAATCAAGTTATAAGATTATCATTGCAACCGAATCTGTGTGAATGCAAACAGAGCATCTATCTCTGACTCATTAAAGCAGCGGTGTCCTTCTTCAGAACTGTGCAGTACATGCCGAAAAAGACACAGCTACTTTAATAAGTAATGTAACATAAATATCATTGTGTTACACCAAGTAAATAATTTTGTGGGGGGGGGGGGTTTCTCTTTTATTCAACTATGTGCAACTAAAGATTAATTATCAATAGTTTCAGAACTAGCTCAAAATGGTTGGTTAACATTTCTTTACAAAGGGAATGGCCAAAAAAGTAACAAGTAAACTAATGGACATTGTTTTATATTAGGTTTTTAAATAAACTAATAAAGAAGTGGGTATATTGGTTCCAGTGACAACTGGGCAATCAGTGCTAGAATCAGAAGGAAGGAAGGAAGGAAGGAAGGAAGGAAGGAAGGAAGGAAGGAAGGAAGGAAGGAAGGAAGGAAGGATCAACAAAGCGAGGGAGAGAAGGAATGTTAAGGAGAATAAATCTCCATAGAGGCGATGTTGATCTTTCTCTCGGAACTCAGACATTTAGAAATAAAACCGAAGTTAAAAGTCTAATAGAAAATATTTATTTCAGTACAAAAGCAATAAATTCTGAATAATTACATTCTTGCTAATTAAATGCAACCATTCGGGTCAAAGCCAAGCCACAAGAGAGTAATGGAGAATCAGGAATGCACACATGCGCATAAGACCACATCAGGTGTCCTGCTTGTAATGGAATGTACCATAATATTAGAATAGGGATGCATCACCCTGCATATACATACAACTGACAATATTCACTACGTGACAAGGAAGAATATTACATTGAGCAAAATCTTACCCAAATTAAGTACCGTATTTTTCGGAGTATAAGACGCACCGGAGTATAAGACGCACCTTAGTTTTGGGGGAGGAAAATAGGGGAAAACAATCTGCCTACCAGGTATTCATCTGGCTAGCATCCTTAGTCTGGTCAGCTTCAGCACATTATTTTATCTCCTGGTTAGGACTTAAAAAAACTTTCTTCTGAGAGAATAACAATGAAAGAGCCTGCAAGCCAGTAAGAGCTGGGAAGATCGTTAGCACCTGGTTAGGGCTGGAAAAAACCTTCTTTGGAGCAAGTAGAGCAATGAAAAAAAAACCTGCAAAGACTTAGTGCTGGAAAAACAGTCTTCTGAGAGAGTAACAATGAAAAAGCCTGCAAGGTAAGAGATGGGAAGATCTATTAGCACCTAGTTAGGGTTGGAAAAAAAAAAGCTACATTCGAAGTATAAGACGCACCCACATTTTCAACCACTTTTAGGGAGGAAAAAGGTACGTCTTATACTCCAAAAAATACGGTATAGATTATCATTGCAATAGAATATGTTGGAGTGCAAACAGAGCATCTTTCTCTGACTCATTAAAGCAGCGGTGTCTTTCTTCAAGACTGTGCGATATATGCAGAAAAAGACATGGCTACTTTAATAAGTTGCAGGCTGTAAAGTAATATAAAACTCATTGTGTTACCCCAAGTAAATAATTTAGCTTTTTGTGGTTTTTTTCTCTTTTATTCACCTATATGTAAATATTCATTTTCAAGAGTTTCAGAACTAGCTGAAAATGGTTGGTTAACATTTCTTTACAAAGGGAATGGCCAATAAATAAACTAATAAATAAGTGAGCCTATTGGTTCCAGTCACAACTGGGCAATTAATGTGGCTAGTGCCAGAGTCACAAATTCGATACTTTTGCAGCTGAATGGAAGAGCTCCAATCAATACTGATGCTGCTTTATAGTCTTGGCTTTTGTTAAGAAAAAGAGAGAGAGAAATATCACCGCAAGGCTATAAATCTCCTAAAATCTTCTATTGATTTGAGAGGTTTGGTTCATGTTTTTTTTCCTAAGAAATATATGGGAAGAAGGCCAAAATCTCATGCAACATATCTGTCCTGATGATCAGGTCATATCCAAGGCTTCAGAAAATAATTATGCAGGGTATGCCCTTCAATAAATTGCCCACTAGTAGGAATGATGGAGACATTACTCGAACGTAGGAGCAGTGGGAGTGAGAAGGCTTGAGTAATGCAGTGTTTCTCACCCTGGGGACACTAAGACATGTGGCTGGTTTCAGCAGTGAAATCTGCTTACCTTCCCTAGCGGTTTGGAAGCCTTTTCACCCTCGCTCCGCTCGCGCGTGCACTTTTTCACCCTCTGTACATGCGCAGAACGCTTTGCGCATGCACAGAGGGTTAAAAACAAGAAAATGGCAACGTCCGGGCGGTTGGGTGGAGCCTCGTGCTACCGCCACTACCGGTTCTCTGAACCACCAGCGGCTGCCACTACCGGTACGCCCGGACTGGGCTGAACAGGTACCATTTCACCCATGGCCGGTTTGCTAACTGGGGAATTCTGGAAACCTCTTAGAGTTGCAACGCCGAGAAACAGCAGATCAAAGGCTAAAGTATGCTTTATGAACAATTAGTCCTCATTTGCAACAGCATCTAAAGCTTCAGAAAGTTCTCTCAAGAAAATTTATTCAACTTCTTGCCTGGCATCCATTTCCAAGGATATTATCAAATTATTATCTTTGGGGTTGTTTATGTGTTGGATTGGTAGCTTAATTTGCATCGTTTTCTTCTCTGTTGAAAAGTCTATTAATTGCTTTATTTTATACCTTGTGGTATTCTTGGAATGCAGAGGCAATAATTTTAAGAAAATCACAACTATTACTACTTCTCCTACTAATGCTCCACTTATTAATCAGTGGCAAATGTAAGACAGGGAAACTGGACAGCTTTAAAGCCTCCTATTAAATTACTCCCGTATGTCATGCAGCCTCTCCACTGTTCTACATATTACAAACATAGAGGCCCTAGTGGTTAGGGTTAGGGTTAGGTCAGAAAGCAGAGACCACGAGTTCTAGTTCCACCTTAGCCATGAAAGCCAGCTGGGTAACTTTGGGCCAGTCCAGGGGTGGGTTCTAACTTACCTCGCTGCCGTTTTGCTTCTTCCCACACCGCGTGGGCACGCATAGTGCCGAATAAATAAAAATTACAAAAAGAAGCAGCCAAAAACAAGATGGCGATGCATGCACAGTGCTGGAAACTCGGTTTCTGCGCATGCGCAGAAGAAAAAAACCCCAGAAAAAAATTCCCAAAAAAATTTCAAAAAAAATTAAAAAAAATTTTTTTAAAGATGTTGGCGCCCACGGACCGGCACAAACCGAACCGATTCCGTGACATCATTGTGATGTCACCGGCAGTTTGCTACCAGTTTGGGCGAACCGATCCGAACCTGGAGGAACCCACCTCTGGGCCAGTTGCTCTCTTTTAACTTAACTCACCTCACAGGATTGTTGTTAGGGGAAAATTAAGAGAAGGGAGGCATGTTGGATATGTTCACCACCTTGAGTTACTTGTAAAAACAATAAAGGCAGGATATAAGTAAGTAAATTTCCTTCATAACTGGTATCTCTTATTTGAGCAGCCAGCTAAGGCAGCGGCCCCAACCTTTTGGGCACCAGGGACCAGTTATGTGGAGAGACATTTTTCCAAGGACTGGAGGGGGCGTGTTTTCATGTGCTGCATCCCACAGATGGGGCTTCGTTTGTTTGCGTGGCCCGGTTTCTGTCATGCCGTGGCCTGGTGCCAATCCACGGACGGGGGATTGGGGACCCCTGAGCTAAAGTCCTGAGCTCATAAGAAAACTAGCAGGATCAATTTAGACAGAAGGGCTTGCACTATTGAAGCTCCCTACCTGTGTCCCTAGTCAATGCTACAATCATACCTGCAGAGCTGCCTGAACCACAGTGGCGTAGTGGTTAGAGTGCAGTACTGCAGGCTACTTTTGCTGACTGCCGGCTGCCTGCAATTTGGCAGTTCAAATCTCATCAGGCTCAAGGTCGACTCAGCCTTCCATCCTTCTGAGGTCGGTAAAATGAGATTGTTGGGGGCAAGAGGCTGACTCGGTAAAACTGCTTAGAGAGGGCTGTAAAGCACTCTGAAGCAGTATATAAGTCTACTTGCTATTGCTATTGAGTCAGCCTTCCATCCTTCCAAGATGGGTAAAATGAGGACCCAAATTGTTGGGGGCAATATGTTGACTCTGTAAACCGCTTAGAGAGTGGTGTAAAGCACTGTAAAGCGGTATATAAGTCTATGTGCTATTGCTATTGCTACCCTGTCCTTAAATTAAGATACATTAAATTTACTCCATGCTCATGATCTGCTCATTAAAAAATGGAGTTAGTTAACTCATGCATGTCTCCATAACAATTTTTCTCCATTCTTGTTTTGCTATTGGCAAGACAACAACAATGTCTAAGCACCCACCCTGAAGAAGATCCCAGGAACATCTGAGGTTGTAGGAGTTCTGGGCCACCATTCTAAGCTTCTCAAAGCTGCCTGACCTCCAAACTCTTCAACAGCAAACTAAGCTGATAGCAACAAGAGAACATGCCCATCTGTTGTGCTAGTCCTTTCCATGACAATTTTCCTGGTGTTAGCTTCCGTGACCTTGTCAGGTTAAGACTAGTTTAGCCTCTTGGGCATTTTAACAGCTTGAATTTTAAAACAACACTGGAAAGACAGCATATTTGAAAACCCAGCAGTATGTATATATTGTGTTTGAAATGTTATTTTAAATGTGAATTGTAATATTGTTGCTTCAGCTTTGTTGCTTTCCTCTGTGACTTGACAGAATCACTAGAACCGTGATGGGGAACCTATGCCACGCGTGGTGGAAGTGGCACACAGAGCCATCTTTCCGGGCACGCGAGCCGTTGCCCGTTGCTGTTCCATGTTCTGGCACACCAGCCAGCTGGTCTTCACACACGTGGGAGTGCCGGAAACCAGAAGAGCAGCCGCCTGGTGCGCATGCACGCACCAGGAAGATAATCTTCCGTTTTCTGGTGCACACATGCGCATCACCAGCTGGTCTTCGCGTGCGCATGAGCGCCAGAAAACCAGAAGACCAGGTGTCTGGTGCACATGCATGTGCCAGAAACCAGATGTTCATCTTCCCGGTGTGTGCATGCATACCGGGCAGCTGCTCTTCCAGTTTCCGGCACATGTGCGTGCGCACACACGTGCATGCACCCCTGTTTCAGCACTCGGTGCTGAAAAGATTAGCCAACACTGCACTAGAAGCTGCCTGTTCTCTTACCTGAAAGCTGAGCTCCAGAGGAAGCAATTTTTTGAAAAAAATCATCACCGTATCAATTTTTAGAAGTGCAGAATCCCTGTGAGTTTGCATGGGTAGGTTATTATCTGAGAACTGCCCTACCAATGCATCTCTTGTTAGGAATGAACAAAACCCATTGCTTCCAAGAACCTTAACAAAACTGTACTGCATGTCTGGAAATGTTATCCCTTTTCATATCAAACAGATTTTCTCTAATATTTCATTCAGGTCTGCCATTACAAAATGCAGCCTGACTTTGCCTGCCTTCTCTGTTCTGTCAAATTGACTTAATTGACCGAATAATGATGTTTTACTCTTTTCTTTTCTTTTTTCTTTCTAGGTAGGTTGATAATCACAGTTGCAAACTCCTTCCTTTAGGGCAGTGCTTCTCAATTATTTTCTGTTACACCCCCCCCCCCCCCTAGGAAGAAGTAAACCTTTCGCGCGCCCCCAACTCTCCAATCTGGGCCCCAATGGAATTTTAGTGTTAATATTTATTATTTTACTTATTATAAGCTGCAAGCAAACTATTGGCTGGAGAAGGCTGCTCTACCCACTTACCTGGGAGTAAGTCACACTGAACTCAGTGGAGCCTGTTTTCGGTTAGGCAGGCATAGGCTACCGTGGTTAGGGCCCTCTTTTGACACGGGGCAGGCCAGCTTAATCAAGCCGATGTTTTGGGGTCGCCGGCCTGGCCCATAAGCGCCGCCTCTGCCGGGCACTCACAGCGAATGGTCGGAGCAGCAGAGGCCTCCCCGCAGCCCATCCCGCTTCCTGGGAGGCTGCAATGCCAGGAAGGAGCTGGCGCAGGAGCATGGGTGCAACTGGGAAAACACTCCCCGTCTGGGGGAATCAATTGAGAGGGACCATGCATGTTCCCCAGGGTCACATGCGCCCCCCTTGGCATCGCTCCGTGCCCCCCCAGGGGGGCCCGCCCCACTATTTGAGAAACACTGCTTTAGGGTTTCTGATCTCTTCCTGCAAAGATAGGATTTTTGCTTCAGGTAACAAAACCCCCCAAACCTTTCTTGCATCTCTTAACAACTAGATAATCCTTCAACAGCCATAAGAAGAATCAAACATGAGCCACGGATGTAATCCAGATATTCTTTGCTGGATGCAATTTAATATAGAATCCGTCGGCCACTTCATTCTCCTTGAGTCAGGAGGAAGGGAAAATGAACATCCAGGCAGAGAATTGTAGAGGTAGTCCTCGAGTTACAACAGTTCATTTAGTGACCATTCAAAGTTACGAGGGTGCTAAAAAAACCTGACTAATGACCATTTTTCACACTTACGATCGTTGCAGCATCCCCGTGGTCATGTGATTTACATTCGGATGCCTGACAACTGACTCATATTTATGATAGTTGCAGTGTCCCGAGTTCAACCTGATCCCCTTTTGTGACCTTCTGACAAGCAAAGCCAATGGGGAAGCCAGATTCACTTAACAACCGGGTTACTGATTTAACAGCTGCAATGATTCACTTAACAAATGTGGCAAGAGAAGTCGTAAAATGGGGCAAAACTCACTTAGCACATTTCTCACTTAGCAACATAAATTCTGGGCTCAATTGCGGTCCTAAATCAAGGACTACTTGTAAATTGCCACAGATAGCAATGAGAAGCATAAATGCAGCTGTTTCCATTCCTTTTCAACCAGCTGTTCAGATCTGTTCCCTCGCTCACTTGAAATATTGGAGAATAATTATCAGGTAACCGCACAAGGGAGAACAATCCCTGTTCAAGTCGAGTGAGCGACTCAGCCTTAAAAATATTTTGCTAGTCCAAAGGCCATCAAATCCCCTGCCAAGGAAATCCCCCATTCATCGTAGCCTGAGCCCACCCGCTTGATATATTACTAGCACGACCTCCAGACCTGTCCATTCAGCTTTCCATACTTAATAGGCTATCAATGGGATGACTCATTCATGACATCTGTGGCTGCAAAACTGCAAAGCCAAATGACACCTTCAAATGCACCACTACAGAAGAAATGCCAAGGAAATGCCACATCAACGCAGGTGAGCTAATATGTAATTATTTTCCTAGCAGAACCAATCCTTGGCATCTATGCCCTGCTGCAGAAAAAGTGTCATTCAAAACATATGCACGTGGCACGAATTAGCTGGAGGTTTATGCTTTCAACACGAGCATCGCCGCTGCCCATAAATGCACATGTATACCAATAGAAGAGAATATTTGTAGCTCAAAGTTGAACCCAGGCGTCCTTGATGCTTTCTGAGCTTGGCTGTTTTCTTGCAGACATTTTATTACCCAGCAAGATAACATTACCTCGCCCTGATGATGTTACCTAGTTGGGCAATAAAAAGTCTGTAAAAAAACAACCAATCTCAGAGAGCACCTCAATTCACATATATGCAACAACATGCATTTTACTCTCTCTTTATTTCTCCCCTTCACATTACTTTGTCCATAACCATTCCTGCAAAGCATTCAATGTCCAAGGTAACATTCAGAAATCTGCCTTTTCTTATCATTCACCTGCTGCAAATAGACAATTGCCATTTTGCCACATTTCTAGTTTTAGGAAAATATACCCATTTTGAGTCAATTTTTTTTCAACATTGTCCATAATGTTAGTACATCGAGTAGTCTTGGCCCCATGAATGAATTAATTGTATGGGGTTTTTAGATTGTTGTTTTTAATGTTTTTAATCTTTTTAATAATTATTGTTTTTAATGTTTTTTTCAATATTTATTGTTTGCATGTAGATTTCTTATTGTTGTGAGCCGCCCAGAGTCTCTGCGGAGTGGGCGGCATACAAGTGCGACTAATAAATAATAAATAAATAAATGGAGTGGCAGGTATGTTTGAAAGAGAATGAAATAAAGTGCTGAATACAAAATTCAGCCACTGGAGAGTTTCAACAAAGACTAGTTCAACAAACTAGAGACAATCTTGCATGTCAGCAAAATCACCTTGGGGAGTGCTGCCCCTTCCTATGTTGTTATCATGACAAATTTGAATAACTGGAATGTATTAAAAAGATAATTTGAATCAAAACATTATTTGTGTGCTTATTCAATCTGGAGGTCGCCCAACTCCAACAGACTGGCTTGAGTTTGAACGGTTGACCTGAATTGGATCGGAGCAGATCTGCAAATTCTTACAGTAATAAACAAAATCCTATATGATAATGTGAATTCCCTTCAGACAATAACCGCTGTGTATCTTGGTTTGTTTTGGTGCCTCTGAATCACTCTTGAGTCCTGGCAGTTGCCAAATCAGATCCCTACAATTGTTTTGGCAAGGCCTTTCAGAAGTTTTTTGCCATTGCCTCCTTCCTAGGGCTGAGACAGAATGACTGGCCCAAGGCAACGGTGGGTTGCTCCAGGTTCGGTCCGGTTCTGCAAACCGGTAACGGCGGGAGGCTCCGCCCACCTGCCCGGGACGCTTCTGAGGATGCGCAGAAGTGTTACGCGAGCGTGCGCGCAAACCGGTAGCAACGGGTTTTAGAACCCACTACTGGCCCAAGGCTTCGTATTTAAGGTAAGATTAGACTTTACAGTTTCCACTTTCTACCCTGTTGCTTTAACTGCTCTATCTTCCTGGCACATTATGGAAACATGTCCTAAAAATATTCTGACCCTTTACTGAAAGTTACAACTGAATAACCAGGTTGGTTTATTCTTCTGAAGTGGTTCTGCATTTCTGGGTTGGGAATATTTCAGCCGAAGTCTATCTGTAATTTAGATCAAAGGCAAAGTCAAGCTGACTCCCCAAACCATCTGTTTTCAAACAAGCAGCTGCAATTAGTCTAAACTCTTGTGTTTAGCAAATATGGAAGATGTCAGCTTAATCTCAGGAAAGTTTGATGTGTTCAGCCGCTCTGGAGCCCCATGAGACAAATCGCTATTTAAGAGCAAAACTCTGAATAGGAGTTATTTTAGCCTCTCTCCCTATCTGAATTTCCAGCTGTCTTTCTCATCTTGTGAATAAAAGCAAATTTCTTTTCTTTTTACCGACAGTGACATAAAGAAAAATCTGTAAACTTTGAATCCCTCTTTAAGGGGTGCACACGAAAAAAGAGCTGTACAACTGGCTGAGTAAACAGTTCTGGTTAATAATCCATTCATAAATGCTTTCAAAGTCTGTTTGATATTGAGGTAAAGGAATCTTGCTAGAAACCAGAAGATCGTGAGTTCTAGTTTTGCCTTCGGCATGAAGCCAGTTGGGTGATCTTGAGCCAGTCATGTTCTCTCAGCCCTTGAAAGGCGGCAATGGCAAACTACTTTTTTATTTTTATTTTTATTTTTATTTTTTTGTCAAGTACGTGTTGGTAATATACATAGATATAACATTGTTTATATACATAAGATGGGTACTGATAAGCGGGAACATTAGGACAGGGACGGTAGGCACGCTGGTGCACTTATGCATGCCCCTTACTGACCTCTTAGGAATCGGGTGAGGTCAACAGTGGACAGTCTAAGGATAAAGTTTTGGGGGTTTGGTGACGAAACCACAGAGTCAGGTAGTGAGTTCCAGGCATTTACCACTCTGTTGCTAAAGTCGTATTTTCTACAGTCAAGTTTGGAGCGGTTCACTTTGAGTTTGTATCTGTTGTGTGCTCATGTATTGTTGTGGTTGAAGATGAAGTAGTCGTTGACAGGAAGGACGTTGTAGCAGATAATTTTATGAGCTATGCTTATAAAATTTCTAAAATTTACTTCTGGAAAAGAAAAAAAACTGGCTGTAGGAGAAGGGCAGGTAAGAACCTAGGGGTGGAGTTAAAAAAAGAGATCAGCTAGAATCCCTACAAGTGATCTAAGTCCAATGTTCCTTGAATTCTGTTTACTCTTATCAAGCAGATGCTAACCATGAATTGAGGAGATTCGCATGCACAGGCCGCTTAGCAATAAATTGGTTTAATTGGATGGTGTGGACCTAGTCTTTCACACTTCAAAGTTGCCAAGGAAACTGCAGGGACTTGTCTAGGCAGCCTTCTAAAATCATACATCATGCACAGAATAAAAGAAAAATGCCTTTAGTAATTATTTTGTTGGCTATTTTAATCTGTGCTTTTCTTTATTATGATTTTCTTTTTAATTTTTGTTAAGTGCTCACCAGATAAAAAACATTGCAGATTATAAATCAAATAAATACAACTTGCCCACCTCTACTTGAGTTAATTATTAGGGTCAGCTACTCTACTGAAATCATATAACATAATGAAATGGGTTGACTAATTGATTTTTAAGGCATGCAAAAAACAATTTAAAAATGCAAACAAAAGAATACCATTTGAGTTACTTTTCTAAGATGCGTACAACACTATAAATATCTCAAACAAAAGAACCAAAGAATGGCATTCCCTTAAAAAAAAATCAAATATGAAAACAGAAACAGGGAAAAAGATAGCAAGAAATATATAACCTGCATTATAATCAAATTACAAGATTGCACCTTAAAACTTGATGCAAAGAATGAACTGGGTATTTTAACATACACTAAAATACATTAAGCTACTGCCTGTCTGATATCACTCCACTCCAAAAAAGCAACATCATTCAAGACCATATCTGATTATAGCTCAGCCTAATTTAAAGTCTTCAGAGTTGCCATGCAGATCAATCTCGGACAGCATAGCTGATTCCAATATATTTACTTGGTAGAGTGAGGCAGAAAGCATTCCCATTGGAATTTTTGTCAGGGTTTTGTCTTTAGAGCCAATTAGTTTAATTAACCTGCATCTGAACCTCTGTTTGACTTTATCGGACATTATCATTTGCTAACACTTCTTTAAGTCAAACTTACATTTTCAGAATATGAGAATGACAGAATAAGAGAGTTGGAAGAGACCTTGGAGGTCTTCTAGTCCAACCCCTGCTCAAGCAAGAGACCCTTATACCATTTTGGACAAACAGCTGTCCAATCTCTTCTCCCCCCCCCCCCCCATTTAGGTCAACAGTAGGAGAAGCATCAAACAGAACATTGTGAGCGTGGTATATTGCTTATTTGCCTGTTGGTGGCCCAGAATTGACCTGGGATAGTGGTTAATTTGGGTTTAGATTCACACAGGGGTGGACTGCTACAGGTTCAGCCTGGTTCGGGAGACCTCCAAATGCCACACCTGACTGGCCCCTCCCACTCCACTCCCAGGAGTCTTCACGCAGCCCATTTGGATGCGAGGTAAGTGCAGGGCCTGCGCGGAGGCTTGGAGAGGGGAGGAAAGGCCTCCCGGAAGCTCCAGAGGACCTCCCGAGCCAGTTTTCACCCTCCCAGAGGCTCGAGGAAAGCCTCCAGAGCCCCAGGAAGGTGAAAATGCCCCCCCCACCATGGTGCAGGAGGCCGACTAGGCCACGCCCACGCCCACTCAGCAACCGGGCAGAGAACCCGCTGCTGAAATTTTTGAAGCCCACCCCTGGATTCACAGCATCTTCTAATGCAGGACTCTCATTTGTGTCCTCTGCGCTTCCTGCCTTTCCTCTGGTGTTGATCAGTTGGCTTCAAAAAATCTTTCATTTCCAGGAAAAATGAAGCCGTCCACTTTTCTCTTTCCAGCAGGGAAGCAGCTGAAAACGCTCCACCGTGGCATCGGAAACGAATAATCATTAACCTACTCTGCCAAGAATAAGGAGCGACTCTGGGCACTCCCTTGCCACCCATGTGCAAACAAGAGAATATCTGTTCTTCCCTGCATCCGCAAATGTCTCCTGGCCCTTCATTATGGCTATCTTAAAATACGTTTCTCAAGTCAGCAGGAAAGTAAGCCATGTGAGTGGCATGCTTCTGACAACTGGCTTTTATTTTGCCTGGATGATTAAGCTGGCAACCCAGGAAGCAAAATCAACCACCAATTGTGGGACTTTAATGCAGGGGTCTCCAAACTTGGCAACTTAAGACTTGTGGACTTCAACTCCCAGAATTCTCCAGCCAGTCAAAATTGCAGGGGACAAGGGGGGGCTGCTTTAATTGATAAAGCAGGCTCAGTCAATTGTGAGTGGATCCCTGATATGTTGTAGCTACTTTTCACAATGCCCGAGACAGGTCATTCATCCCTCAGGCCAGTGATGGCGAACCTATGGCACGGGTGCCACAGGTGGCACGCGGAGCCATTGTCCTAGCTCAGCTGCAGCACGCATGTGTGTGCCCGCCAGCTGATTTTTGGCTAGCGCGGAGGCTCTGGGAGGGCGATTTTGGCCTCCGGAGGGCCTCCAGGGTGGCCGGGGGAGCGTTTTTGCCCTCCCCAAGCTCCAAGAAAGCCTCTAGAGCCTGGGGAGGGCAAAAAATGGGCCTACAGGGCCCACTGGAAGTCGGGAAATGGGTGAGTGGGGGGGGTCATGCACACATGTGCAGGAGGGTGGGGTGAGTGGGGGGCTTTGAATTATGGGTGTGGGCATGCACGCGTGTGCAATAGCGCACACGCGCACTATTTCGGCACCCGAGGAAAAAAAGGTTCGCCATCACTGCCTCAGGCTATTATTTCTGCATATGGGGCTAGTCCTTTTCTGATGAAGAACTAGAACCATTTGCTTAAATATGCATGTATGTAGTCTTCTCTTTGGAAATTTATTAAACTCACATCAAAATATAGCACAGCTAACCGAAGACATGCACACTGAAGAAGTACAGTGTGAGTCATTCCAGGAGCTCTCTCTGGAATCTTATCCCACTCTCTTATCCCACTCTCTGCGGTGTGGCAGGAAAATGCCCCTGTTGTCGGTTAAGTGGCCAACATCATTGATTTTAATCTTGAATATATTTGTAATTTGTTTCTTGATCTATAGCAGAGGTTCCTAAGCTTTTTGGGCCACAGACTCCTTTGAAAGTCTGATAAAACCAGCAAAACCCTTCTCAGAAAAAATGTATGTAAGTGCATAAAATAAACAATGAAAATAGCCTAATTTTTCCTCCACCCAAGTTTACAGATATCCTGAAATCTCTATACCCCAAATTAAATTTAAAAGGAAACAAGCAAAAATACTGTCAGTTCCACGCTGGTTCTCATATATCCCAAATCAGTAAGTGGTGCATAGTGGCACTACCGCCACTAGTAAGTCACAAAGAAGAGCAACCAAGATGATTAGGAGACTGGAGGCTAAAACATATGATGAATGGTTGCAGGAACTGGGCATGGCTAGTCTAGTGAAGAGAAAGACCAGGGGAGACATGATAGTAGTGTTCCAATATTGGAGGGGCTGCCACAGAGAGGAGGAGGGTCAAACTATTTTCCAAGAAACCCAAAGGCCAAACAAGGAATAATGGATGGAAAGTGAACAAGGAGAGAATCAACCTAAAAATAAGAAGAATTTTTTCTGACAGTGAGAGCAATCAACCAATGGAACAGAAGTTGCCTTCAGAAGTTGTAGGAGCTTCATCACTGGAAGCTTTCAAGAAGAGACTAGACTGCCATCTGTCAGAAATGGTATAAGGTCTCCTGCTTGAGCAGGGGGTTGGACTAGATGACCTACAAGGTCCCTTCCAACTCGGTTAATCTGTTATCTGTTAGTAAGTGTTAAACCTCATACAAAATAGGACCATGAGGCCCCCTAATCTGTAAAAGCTGCAGAAAAATTGGTAGTGGACATGCTTTGGGACAGAACCAGCGATAAAGAGCTGACAGAAGCTGACTCCAATTTCTGTAGACCAATCCTTGGTTTTTTAACAGCTAAATCAAGCATTCATTCAAGACTCTGCTAGAGAGAAGTTCCCTGAAGATGGGATCCAGCACGAGTCCAAAAGCTTTGGAAGACAAAACCTCTGGTCCCGGTGACCGACCCAGATTGAATCCTGCTTCATTCAAGACTGTTAAAACAGATGTTGAAAAAGTCTTGTGTGCTTTCAGAAGTGCAGTACAATCATATATGTAAGGAGCATACATCATGCCTAACCAATGCTTTCTGATCCAGTAGGTGACTCTGTGCAAGCCAAGGATCTAGTCAATAATGGCTATAGAGGGCTGTGACCAGGTCCATTAGGGAAAGCACATGCCCACAGAGCTACAAAGAGCTCAGAGATGGGCCATCCCAATATCGCTTATAAGGCATCTTATATCAACACCAGAACCCCTAAATACAAGTCTAAGACATGTCAGTAATAAGTTGGGTTGCAATGAAGAAAATTTCATGGCAACATTAAGGGCCAGTTTGGTGTAGTGGCTATGGGGCAGGGCTAGAAATCAGAAGGACATGAGTTCTAGTCCTTTCTGAGGCATGGAAGATGGATGGATGCCCTTGGGCCATTCTTTCTTTCTCAGCCAAACCCTCTTCACGGAACTGTTGTTGAGTTGATCAAAATACAATGGAGGACAACCACAGGATCATACATAAATATATAAAAGTGGTCATTGTAGTATCTTTGTGCCACTGTTAGTGGGATGGGAAGATCACTTTTCTGCCTGCAGCATTATATGCTTAGAAAATCAAAATGCTTTGGACCTGCCCCAAAAGAGTTAAAAGTAAAATGGGGCTTGTAAGAAACAGGAATATGGAATGAGGAAAGAAATTAATCATAGCTTAATCCATGTGGTATATGGGTGTGATTTCTTTGCTGTGCATACAGTATATACCAGTGATGGCGAACCTATGGCACGGGTGCCACAGGTGGCACGCGGAGCCATATCTACCGGCACGTGAGCCGTTGCCCTAGCTCAGCTCCAGTGCGCATGTGTGTGCCCGCCAGCTGATTTTTGGCTCATGCGGGGCTCTGGGAAGGCAATTTTGGCCTCTGGTGGGCCTCCAGGGTGGCGGGGGTGGAGCGTTTTTGCCCTCCCAAGCTCCAAGAAAGCCTCTGGAGCCTGAGGAGGGTGGAAAACGGGCCTACCAGGTCCACTGGAAGTCGGGAAACGGGGGAATGGGATGGGTCGCGCATGCATGCGCAGGGGGTGGGGCGAGTGAGGGGCTTTGAATTATGGGTGTGGGCACACACACGCGTGTGATAGTGCGCACGTGCACTATTTTGGCACTCGAGGAAAAAAAGGTTCGCCATCACTGGTATATATAATGAGTCTCAGTGTTGGCTTATTTTGATTTTTATGCTATGCCATGCCATGCCATGCCATGCCATTCCTATGCCATGCCATATTTTCTTTTTTTCTTTTTTCTTTTCTTTTCTTTTCTTTTCTTTTCTTTTCTTCTTTTCTTTTCTCTTTTTTCTATTCTATTCTATTCTATTCTATTCTATTCTATTCTATTCTATTCTATTCTATTCTATTCTATTCTATTCCCATTCCCATTCCCATTCCCATTCCAGTGGTTAGAATGTAGTATTTCAGACTAATTCTGCCAACTGCCAGCAGTTCAATCCTGGCCAGCTCAAGGTTGACTCATCCTTCCATTCTTCTGAGGTCAGTAAAATGAGGACCCAGGTTATTGAGGGCAATATGCTGACACTCTAAACTGTTTAGAGAGGGCTGTAAAGCACTGTGAAGTGGTATATAAGTCTAAGTGCTATTGCTATCAATATACAGTATATTACAAATGCTGAAAATTCTTGTGTTCTAATTAAGCAGCATTTATTAAACCTTCTTGGAGTTTTACAAATGTGTCTATCCTAACATAAAATGTCTCCTGTGTTTGCCATATTTAGTTTCTTATTTTTAAGTGACCATGTTTTATTTATCTGTGCATTTGTAGGCAGCCATGCATAGGAAACACAATAAGACATTTGAATAATTTTCCTCTAGGGTCTTATTTAAACCACATTCAAGACTGTGAGGGACCTTCTATGATCCTTGGGCATCAGATAAAACTGGATCAGAATTCCCTTTAAGAGCCGAGGTGGTGCAGTGGTTAAAAGCAGCACTGCGACCTTCAGCTGATAGCTAGTTCAGCAGTTCAGCTGTTCAAATCTCACCAGGCTCAAGGTTGACTCAGCCTTCCATCCTTCTGAGGTGGGTAAAATGAGGACCCAGATTGTTGAGGGCAATATGCTGAACTCTGTAAACTGCTTAGAGAGGGCTGTAAAGCACTATGAAGCGGTATATAAGTCTAAGTGCTATTGCTAACTAGCCAATCCTTCAAACTTCTTTCTCACACCAACCTTGCTCCATCATCTAGGAGACAATAGTTCTATGAAAGGATAAAGAACTTGACAACTCTCAGAAAAAATATCTTCCCAGTTGCCAAACTTGTATGTGTACAGGGTTCATTGGGAGAAAGGAAGAGAGCTAAACTAACCCGGTACTGAAAAAGGTGTATATTATAGTCCACCCCTTTCATCCATAAGGATATTTGTCAGGTGCAAAAGATCAAGTCCACACACATGAAGGTCCGATTAAACTGATGTATTGGCACTCATGCCTATGCGCAGGAATATTCTTAATTAACAATTAGCCCCTGCTTGGAGTTAAGATACAGGTCAATGGAATTCAAGGAAGATTGGATTTAGTTCGCTTGCGGCTATGTAGGGATTCTAGGCTGATTCCCTCTTTTGACACCACCCTCAGATTCTGCCAGCCCTTCTCCTACAATATTTGAAATCCCATCTTTTCCCAGTTATAGCTACCCAACCCACCAGAATGGAAAGGCAGGGTATATTACAGGTGCCCACCTCTTAAGGAGGTCCATCTGATTGGACCACGAAGAGAGTCTTCTCCATAGTGCCTCCCTCCCTGTGAAGCATCATCCTTGCGGAAACAAGATTAGTTCCTTATGTTGACACTCTTTTGCAAGGCCTTGAATATGGGGTTTTGCCAACAGCCCTGGGAACCCCAGGGAAATATGGAGCCCATCAAATACTTGGTGTGATTGTTGTCACCAGTGGAGTGGTGGGTTTTGCAATCGGGACCTTGTTTTTGCAAATTGTGAGTGAATTGGGCGGCCATAGAAATGTTCTTAATAAATAAATATCCAATCTTCCGTAATATAGTATCTTCTTGCCTGGCCTTGGAGCTTAATTTGTTTGCATAACATTATTCCTCTAAAGAGCCTTCATGCAGAAGTTAAGAGCTGAAGGGCAAGGCACATCAGCTGATGTGCTTTGTCACCTACTTGTTATCGCTCCCACATACTGCAGGGAATGAGCCCCTCTAAATCTAGACATTTCCTCTTTGTGCCATTCATTCCTGGAAATAAACCACTTTCTCCCTTTCTTCTTCTTCTTCCATGACATCAGCAAGAAACAAAAGAGCCGATTTCCCAAGGATAAGTAGATGAGACCATCAGGAAGAAGAAAAAGAGAGAGAGAAAATGGTGTATCAAACAATGTTAGGTAATTGTGATGCAAGTCAGAAACTATCATGGCTCAGCAGCAGAAAAGAGAATTAAAGAAACTAATAAAACTCAGATAGATGGGGACAGTTCAACGACAACAGATCTGTGACAGTTAAGCAACTAGCCAGCCAAGGGGTAACTTCAATTGCTGTCTGTGTTATGTTGAAAACAAGCAAACAAAAGTAAGCAACATCTTTACAATACACTTCAATTGGAGTTACTGAATGAATTGGGCTTAGCCGAATGATAAACTAAACCAAGCTAGCTGAGTTTACCCAACATTGCAGGCTACCAAAACAGGCTGGTCAACCAAGGTTATCCCTAAATTGAGCATCTTTAGCAGCACTACCCTGTTTCCCCCAAAATAAGACATCCCCTGATAATAAGCCCAATTGGCCTTTTGAGTGCATGGCAATAAGGCCCAGCGCTTATTTCAGGGTTCAAGACAGGGTCTTATTTTCGGGGAAACACGGCAGGATTTTGGTTCACTCATCTGGTACATTCATCTTGTGAATGTAGCCAATTAGTGTGAATATGGTTTTCATTTATACTATCTGGGAAACATCTAGTAGGAATTCCTGTTCTACATAACTGTCTGGATTAGAACGTTTTCTCCAACAAATGCATTAACATATTACAACACTGATCAAATGAAATATGTGTCCTTTATTATGGAATAGGCAGGATGCTTCATTTCACATTTATTCTGAGATAATTTATGACACACTCCAGAAACAGTCATAGCAAATTTGAAACCTTTGAGATAGACGGATAGATAGATGTGTTTATTTCTACCTTTTTACAGGCCGCTCTGATCTTTGTAAACTCTGAGAAGCACACCACAAACATAACAGCATAAACATAACAATCAATGATAAGCTGAGTGGCTGCTCACCACGGTACTAAGGGACAAAGGCTCACTGATGGCTTTATTTGGGAGTCTGTCAGAAAAGAATACATGAGGAGGACCCAGATTGTTGGGGGCAATGTAAATATACATTGCTTACTGGTGTAAACCGCTTAGAGAGTGCTTGCACTGTGAGGCGGTATATAAATCTCACAAATAGATAGACAGATAGATAGATAGATAGATAGATAGATAGATAGATAGATAGATAGATAGATAGATAGATAGATAGATAGATAGATAGATAGATAGATAGATACATACATACATACATACATACATACATACATACATACATACATACATACATACATACATACCAGTGTTTCCCAACCTTGGCAACGTGAAGATGTCTGGACTTCAACTCCCAGAATTTCCCAGCCAGCAAATGCTGGCTGGGGAATTCTGGGAGTTGAAGTCCAGACATCTTCACGTTGCCAAGGTTGGGAAACACTGATACATACATACCAGGGTCAAACAATCCTCCAGAGAAATGTGTTCTAGAGAATGGAACCCACCTTTACAAGGTAGCTCCTAATGTACCGTGGGCCATGCCAGACGGCTTTATAAATATTAACCACCCTCTGAATTGAGCCCCAGACTATTGCCAGCCAGATCTCAAAATAATAGTAATTCTTCATTAACCAGTTTCACCAGCCAACAGCTTGGTCACTGTATTCTGGACCAATTACAGTTTCTGAGTCTGCTTCAAAGGCAGCCCTATGGAGAATGCATAGCGGTAATCATGCCTTGTGGTGATCACAGCATGGAGTTACTCTTTCTAATGGCTTCCTAGTCCATAGGGGAACCACTGTGATTGCAGTCATGTGGGGAGGCTCCCTCAAACCAAAACTTCCATCTTCTGGGTCAGCAGGAGCCATGAGTCACAGACCAACTCCAAGATAACTGGGTTTAGAGCAGCTATCGGGAACATTGTTCTCAGAAAGAGGGAGCAATGAATGAACCACAGCTCCATTTTGTAGAATTATATCTGATCTCACTTCTCTCTGACTGATCTCAGACTTCCTTCAGATTGAGCCTGTTCAGGACTGTCATAGCATAACCTGAATGTAAACACATGAAAAACACATATATCATTTTGTCACAGGAACTTTGTTTTAGCTGCATATGCGTCAGTCACAAAAGACCAGGTCTACATGCATAGGGTTTAATTAAGCTGATTTGTAGCTAAAAGTCTATGCACATGAATCTTCTCAACTAATGGTCAGCACTTGCTAAGAGTTAGATAAAGGTCAATAGCACTGAAGGGGAGTTGGACTTAGTTCATTTGTGACTACGTAGGGATTCTAGGCTGATCTCTCTTTTGACTCCGCCCCCAGATTCTGCCACTCCTTCTCCCACAATATGGGAGTGTATATATCACCTTAAGAATCCCCTTTTGACTGGAGCATCATCCCTGCCATCTTGTATTATTGTTGGTGAAGAGGAAAAAAAACATGAACCTGATAAGGATTCCCCCACAAGAATTCCCCACAATTTATGCTGGCTATCTTTTCAGTTTCCCAAAGGGAAATGTTGCTTTAAAAATGCCCTTGCCTCTACAGGCATGTCACGTTAACTTTGGCCTACTCTTACCTAGCCACCCCAAAATGAGAATGGGAAATAAATACACAAATGCAACCCATACAGTTGAAATCAAATGGTGCCCAGTTATTTCAATGTGGCTTAGCTTTCTTCAGAGATCTCATCATTTGGGGGATGCCCTCATTATTTCAGGGATAATATTTCATTGTTGTGTTATTTCTATCATCTTTCCCCTTTACTTCCATTAAAAAAAAATCCACACTGTAAGCTAGGTGATGGCATATCTCCGGAGAAGCAGGAGATCCAATTGCTGAATGTCATATCATGACAGGCGCCTAGCAACCATATATATTTAAAAGGCTGGTGTGTGTTTTATGTGTATCTTTGTGCCAGGAATAGCTGGAACAGATCTAGTCTTCCATTCACAATCTAGAAAAGGTAAAAAAAGGCAAAGGGAAAATATCCATCCGCTGGCCTATTTTGTAGGCTCGTCGATTGCCTGTCAGGTGCCACATGGAGAGCATTAACACTATATTTTGTTTTGCCAAAAAGCATTCTTGTAAATAAAAAAACAAAGTATTCAGCATTTTGTTTCTTAGAATGCAAAGCTGAATGGCCACAATCATACATTTCCTATGTGGCCAAATTGGCACCAAGCAATGATAACCAACAGACCACAAGCCTGTAGAATAACACTATTAAACAGTCAGGAGTATTTAGGGGAAAAGAAATTGCCAGTGACATCCATAGTCCTCCTGAAGAATCCAAAAAAGCACAAAGCATTATCTGCTTAAGGTCGAACCAACCCACCGGAAAAGAATTAGCAAGGAACTGGACTTCTTTAGACTTGTTTCATCAGGTCAGATGTGAAGCAGAGAATATAAAGAGAGTCATACTAAAAACATAAGGATTTCCCAGAAGGGCTGAGCTGTTTCTCTTCCCAAACCACATAATTCTCCTTACAATGTGTCTTTGCGATCTCTTGGTGTATTTTGGTTAAACCCACATGTTCCAGGACTGAACGGAGGCTAACGGACATTGAGTTCTCACTTCCTTCTCACCTCACTCCACCCCACCTACAGGAAAGCAAAGGAGAAATTGTAGTCCTTATCCGCAGTGCTACACCCAGGTTCCTCCTTAACAAGCAGTCACGAACAAAAGGTTCATTTCACACATCCCCAAGCAGTGATCTCACACGTGCACCTGCTCTTCAAGTAAAATAATGCCAGAATTCAGGACCAATTAGGAGAGCATAATCAACGCATAAGGAACATGATCAGCAAAACCAACAGAAACCTAGCAACTGAGTATCTTAGGAAAGAAGTTATAGCTGGGTCATCATCCCAGCTAAATCTTACTGGGAAAACAAGAAACATAGCCCAAGCATTTGTTTGCCTACTGGGTTTTTTTTTAACTAAACCAGATGTGATCTACTTCAACTATTTGTAAGTTTATTGAACTGGGTAAAGGTAAAGGTTTCCCTGTCCAGTCATGGCCGGCTTTAGGGCATGGTACTCATTTCAGTTTCTTGGCCAAGGGAGCCAGCATTGTTGGAAGACAATTTCCATGGTCATGTAGACTAAAACTGCTCTTAGAATAACAGAGTTGGAAGGGACCTTGGAGGTCTTCTAGTCCAACCCCCTGCTTAGGCAGGAAAACCCCATACTATTTCAGACAAATGGTTATCCAATCTCTTCTTAAAAACTTCCAGTGTTGGCGCATTCACAATTTCTGGAGGTAAGTTGTTCCACTGATTAATTGTTCTCACTGTTAGGAAGCTTTTTCCTGAATTCCAGGTTGCTTCTCTCCTTGATTAGTTTCCATCCATTGTCTCTTATCCTGCCTTCAGCCTGGAAAATAAGGTGACCCCCTTTTCTTTGTGGCAGCCCCTCAGATATTGGAAAGCTGCTATCATGTCACCCGTAGTCCTTTTGTGGCCAGCATGGCTATATGCCAAAGGCTCACGGAATGCTCATACCTTCCCACTGAAATGGTACCTATTTATCTACTCGCATTTGCATACTTATGAAGTGATAGGTTGGCAGGAGCTGGGGCAAGGAATGGGAGCTCATCCCATTGCACGGCGCTCAGGTCTCCAACCGGAGCTATCAGCTCTCCAGCTGACAAGCTCAGCATATTTAACCGCTGAGCCATCGCACCCCACAACTGACCTGAGGTTGTTTTATGTAATTAGTGGCTGTTTTTTTCCCCCTCTATACTGAGAAGCAGAAATCCAAAACTAGTGGAAAAGAGAAGTATGGGGCATCAACTACAGTAGCAGGCTCACTGGTTCACAGTTCAGAAATGTTTTGCTTCTACACACACACACACACACACACACACACACACACACACACACACACACACACACGAAAGAGAATGGCAGCTCTGGGTGACATTGCCTGGGTAGGAAAAAGGATAAGGTTAGGTACTTCAATAAGGGAATTCTAAAGTTGAAGCTGGACTAGGAAGTCAAAATAATGTCCCAGAAGTCAACAGTGGCAAACCACTTCCACATCATACCAAAAAAAAAATCTGGAATCAATTTCAACATGACTTAACCTAAGCACAATTAGAGAATATGGGCCTGCCTTATTGAAATAAGAGATCTAAAGTCTTTATGTATTGTGGAAGAAATAGACACTCCCATTGCTCACAAAAGGAGACCACTACAATCCTATCAAAATCAACAGGATCATCAATAATGATTATACAATGGGTGGTGGACATATACTCTGATCCAGGAAAAATCAGCCGTCTTTTGTATCTGAAAAATCAACCCTATTTGGAAATAAGCCCCACAGTATTTTCAGTAACGTTTACTCCCAGTTAAGGACATTTTTTGTTACATCCCTCGCTATCCTTCAGTCTCATGGAAATTTACTAAACAAATTTACTAAACACCTAGAAATAAGGAGAAATTTTCTGACAGTGAGAACAATCAACCAACGGAACAGAAGTTGCCTTCAGAAGTTGTGGGAGCTTCATCACTGGAGGCTTTCAAGAAGAGATTGGACTGCCATTTGTCAGAAATGGTGTAGGGTCTCCTGCTTGGGCAGGTGTGTGTGTGTGTGGACTAGATGACCTACAAGGTCCCTTCCAACTCTGTTAATCTGTAAATCTATAAATGTTGATTAGAGTTATTCATATAGCCAAAGCATCAAATATCTAATCCTCCACATCACTACGGCGGCCAGAATTGTGTACGCACAAAACTGGAAGAATTCCAATATACCCATGGACAGTACGATAATCAAAAAAATATACGACTGTGCTGAAATGGACAAACTAACGATTGAACTCAGAGGACAAAAAAAATCAGATTACTACGTCGTTTGGGAAAAATGGTACAACTGGACTAATAATAGAAATTTGAAGAAACAGTGTGGGACGGGGACACAGGATTAGAAAATATGATAAAATAATGTATAAATTGTATAAATATAGTAGCGATATATATAAATGGTGGCAGATCTGTCTACAAATATTGTGATATGTAAAATATGAAAATCAATAAAAATAAATTAAAAAAAGAGTTATTCATGT
Organism: Diadophis punctatus similis; assembly: GCA_023053685.1. Classification (NCBI taxonomy): domain Eukaryota; kingdom Metazoa; phylum Chordata; class Lepidosauria; order Squamata; family Dipsadidae; genus Diadophis; species Diadophis punctatus. Next base: position 19,197,182 of record JALIGW010000017.1, read on the forward strand.
AATGACTCAAGAATGACATTCTGCTTTCATAAGCACAACTGTCCAGATCAGCACTAAGTGAACCACAGTGCAAGACTCTCCTTAGCCCATTCCTTTGTTTCTCACAGTGGCCAACTAGAAGTTTCTGGAATGCTCAAAAGAAAGAGAAGGAAGTATAGCCTGCCCCACCACTGTTTGCCAGCAGCTGCCATCTGGGAGCATAGTGACTCTAACCAAGAGCCAACACTGATTCTCAGCACTAACAACTCTAGAAAGGCCTGGTTTACATGAACATATTTAATCCCATATAAAACTATCCAAATTAACCTCCATTGCCACACCTTGTAATGAATGTAATACTTATTCATTAAGGTAGTTACTTATGTGCTACATAAATAAGCACTTCCTTTTTTCCCCTGCAACTTTAAAACTCCTTCCAGCCAGCTTCCTAGGATCCTAGTGTTCAGAAAAACTTGATCCCTAATCACTTTCTCCATATCACGCATGAATTTATAGACATTAATCATGTCCTCTTCTCAATTGTCCTCTCAAAATTAAAGAGTCCCAAGCATTCCAGCCTTTTCCTGTTGGTATGAGTTCAACCCCTTCATCGTTCTAGCTGGATTTTCCTGATCCTTCTCTAACTCTACTAGCTCCTTTTAAAAATATTGGGAGGAGGAGGAGGAGGAGAAGAAGGAGAAGAAGGAGAAGAAGAAAGAGAAGAAGGAGAAGGAGAAGGAGAAGGGGAAGGGGAAGGGGAAGGGGAAGGGGAAGGGGAAGGGGAAGAGGAAGAGGAAGAGGAAGAAGAAGAAGATGATGATGACAGTATTCCAAATATAAAATGCACCATAATAACCACCACTGAAAGTGATGACAAAGCTTATAAATTAAGCATGCAAAGACTCAGCATCTCCAACTTAAGTCAATCAATGAGCACACTGAAACTCCAAACCCCAATGAAGTCTTTGACACCGTTCCTGTTTATTTCCATAGAGGCTTCTCTACTGGAAGGCCACCTCACATGAATTCTGCCCAGGAAATATTTTCAGAACATTAAAATTCCAGATAAAGATTATGGATTGATTGGATGAAACATGGAGAGGCTTGAAAAGCTCGAAATCTTGGCCTCAACAGTTGTAGGTGATCTGTTTGGTTTTTCTCTTTTCCCTGTCATTTTTCAGTAGGCATCTGAACAAGAGTTATCAACGCAACACCTTTGTCAACCTAAATTTTGCTTGCTTCTCCGGCACTTCTGAAAACTTTCCAAAATTACAGCCTGTAATCAGCTAGAGCTGATTACAGGCAGGAAAGAGAAATCTCTCCTCAAATGCTTCAATCTGAAGTCTAATCAACCGAAGGAAGGTTTTATTCAAATCTTTCTTTGCAATGAAAAAAGGAACTGGGTCAGAATGAGGGAGAGGAACATATTAATTGAAGAAATCAAGAGAAAAGTGAACTAAGTTGAATTTTACACCTGAAGGACACTCAAATATTAAGGGAGAAGAGTCCCATACTATGTTTGAAATACTAGCTGGGATTACTTTTGTATGTTGTATCTTTCAAGTATCTCTTTCATACATAGAAACTGTGGCAAATGGTAACATTTGCACTTCTCTTTTTCCTTCCAAATTATAGTCAACATTTTTAATTCTATGCTGGTCTGAGTGAAGTAGAAGATCTTTATTTGGAGTCTGTATTAATTGGGAAGGGGGGGGGTGCTGCTGAGTGTATTAATTTATTTGTTGTGCTATTTGTTTATTATTCATTCATCTGTTACAGGTTATAAATCTGTTGTGGGATAAGACAGATTTGACAGTGGAAAAAGCAAGAACAAATTAATTGTGGCGTCCTATTATTTATTAGAAGCTGTATTTCTTTCCGTTTTTCAGTAGATGGGGGAAGGCAAGACAAGACCGAAGATCCCCTCCCAATCATGTATTCTTTACCCCCAACATTTCATTCGAAGGAAGCCTCTGTGTATGTCCTTACACAACTGCCATTTTACACAACTTCCCTTGGAATCTGGCTTTTCAGGATCACAGTGTCCTCAAATTGGCACCGACAAACAAGGAAGGGAAAGGAAGGTTATTGAACAGATGGTTCTAAGGCTCCATTCAGGGACCCATCTACAGTCAGCTTAATTCAGATAGACAAATTTGTTCCTTCATACCAAAAAAAAATAATATGCTTAAACTTTTCTAGTCAAAGAAGAACAGTATGTCATGGAGACACAGGAGAAAGAGGTGAACCACAGCTGTTTTAGAAAAAAAAATCAGCAAGAAGAAAAGTGGATTTTATTTGGGACTAAGGCTGCAATCCTAAACACCACAAAGTCCTACACAACTCGGTAGGATTCGGACTTCAGATGACATGGCATGCTGAATCCTTCAAACAATCAACTCCCAAATATGCATGGAGATGACCCAAGCCTCTGACTCAGTCCAGCTTATTATTTCTGAGCAAACATTAGCATGTCCAGGATCGGCGACACAATTGCCCCTGTACCCATGTTTCCCTTCAAGTTGAACAGCATTCAGTGCCACCCCAAGGGACAATATGGGACATATTTCACATCTCCAAGTTTCTCGCCTGCTTGCAAAAAAGGAAGCAAGCTCAGCCTTGCCGTTTGGTGACCCCACTTCCAAATGCTGCTCCATCCTTCTCCACCAGCGATCCCAGAATTACTAAGCACTCAGGCCAACCTACCTCACAGGGCAATACTCTGCATAGAAAAAGGGGAAGGTGGCCTGAGCTAAAACCGAAGGAAATATAAAGGCACTAAAAGCAGAGCAGGAGCTGGAAGGCTGACTGAGGAACCAAGTCACCTTAACCTTCTAAAACTTCTGTCTACTTTTCTGGATAGCATGTTGCAATTAAAGGTTTACAGCAATTGTTATTTAAAACAACAACAACAATGATCTATAACATGACTTTGTTTCCCTTTTGAAGTATCAACATTACATTCTTACTAAATAGATTTCTGGGAACTAAAATAAACTACTTTCCAAGATGCTTAAAGACCCTTCTATTTTTCTATAACAGGAAATGTTACAGAAAAATGTAAGTGTACAGTTAGTCCTTGAGTTACAACCACAACTGAGCCCAACATTTCTGTTGTTAAGTGAGACATTTGTTAAGGGAGTTTTTGCCCCATTTTACGACCTTCCTTGCCGCAGTTGTTAAGTGAATCACTGCAGTTGTTCAGTTAGTAACAGGATTGTTAAGTGAATCTGGCTTCCCCATTGACCGTACATGTCAGAAGGTCCCCCAAAAAAGTGATCCCATGATACTGCAACCGTCATAAATATGAACCACTTGACAAGCACCCAAATTTTGATCACGTGACCATGGGGATGCTGCAAAGGTCGTAAGTGTTAAAAATGGTCATAAGTCCACTCAGTGCTGCTGCAATTTTGAATGGTCACTAAATGAATTGTTGTAAATCAAGGACTACCTGTATTAGTTGGTTTAACTAATGGCTAGAAGTCCATTGGTAACTCTGATTGGCTATTCTCCAATATGTCTATGGAGATTCTCAGTCATCCAGGTCATGGCTGTCCCAAAGGTGCTTTTTCAAGAGGAATTTCTGGGTTTTCCTTGAACTTTCCCTTCTCATCCAAGAAGCTTCCTCAGCTCTTCCTCACCATCCAGTCAGAGCGGAAGAAGCTGCTTGGTTGAGAAGAGAAACGTCTTCAAAGAAAAAACCAGAAAGTCCAGAAAGTGCCTCTTGGGGGGGGGGAAGCACTTTTGGGACAACCCTGATCTGGATGACTGAAAATCTCCATAGGATCAGAGCCAAAGAAGCTTCTTGGATAAGGAGCCCAAAGTCTTCAAAGAAAAAAAAGGAAGTCCAGTTGCCACTTGGGGAGGGGAAAAAAGAGCACCTTTGGGACGATTATTCTCCAACAGTTTGTCCACAGAGAGGTCCTTGGCTTGCTTGTTTCCCTGCAAGAGATTTCCTTACCCAAACTAGGTAACACACCATCAGGGCTAGTCAGTAGCATCACTAGCACTGATGGTGTTACCTAGCTGGGTCATGAGACCTCTGCCAGAGAACCAGCCAGCTCAGAGAGCAGCGAAGGACCCCCTCCTGTCAACCCGAAGCTACAAAACATCACCCCACTACCACTACCTTTAGCAGTTTTCGGGCGTAAAGGGATCCGCTTTGGGGTTTCGAAGCAGCCCGAGGCGCCGTTTCGCCGGCTCGGCAGTGGGGGAGGGCGGGCTTACCTTCTCCTTCCCTCCGCAGTGGCAGCAGACGGTCCACAGGTACTTGAGGGTCCTCCAGAGCAGAATGATAAAGAGACCCCCGAAGAAGGTGACCATGGACGAAGCCAGGAAGGCCCACCACATGCGCTGCCCGCTGTCGCAGGGCACTTCCATGGTGATGGGGATGATGAGAGCGTTGGACGCCCGGGCGGGCGCCGACGACGAGGCCGTGTTCAGGGTGCCGCCGACGGGGCTGCTCATCCTAATGTTGCCGCTGCCGCCGCCGCCGCCGCCGCCGCCCGAGTAGTAGCTGCTGGAGCCGCCGCCGCCGCCTCCGCCGCCGCTGCCATTTGCCATGGCTAGCACCAAGCAGGGCGCGCCGCCGGCGCTCCGGGAAGCTGCTGTCGCCGATGCCGAGACCGATGCCGTCGCCGGCCCCGGCCACGAAGCCCATCCCCGGCCATGATGCCGCTCAGCCCAGCGCAGCAGCCGCCGCCGGGGCGTCCTGCCTTCTCTTCTCCCCCCCTCCCCTCCCCTCCCTGCGCGCGGCCCCTCCCACCCGAATGAAGCGGGGAGGGGCCAAAAAAATAAATAAGCGCGCCCGCCGCCTCAGCCGGCCCGCATATCTCCCCGCCGCCTCCTTGTCCGTCCGTCCGTCCGTCCGTCAGTCCGTCAGTCAGTGGACGAGGGTGGCGAACTTGGCCGCTCGCTCAAGGCAGCCTCCTCCGCCGCCGCCGCCTCAGCCTCCTCCCAGGGGGCTCCCGCGCTTCTCCCGCCGAGGCGCTCCCCTGGTTGCTGCGCCTCGGCTCGGCTGGCTTGCCTGACTGAGGCGGCTGAGGAGACGGGCGGCTGAAGGGGAGGGAGGGGGGTCGGAGGGTCAGTCCCAGCTGCACGCGCACGGCGGCGGCGGCTTTGGCAGGTGGCTTCGGGAGGAGGAGGAAGAAGAAGAAGAAGAAGAAGGGCTCCGGCTAGGTCCGTTCTCTGGACGGAGGAAGCGGAGGGGAAAAGCGGCTCCGGCCAGCCCGGCGGCTTGCGCGAGGCTCCGTGGGGTGGGGTGGGGGGGAGATGAGAGCGGCGGGCTAAGGCGGGGGCCGCGCAGAAAGCAGGGGGAGGGCTCAGAACCCCGCGCGGGTCTGCCGGTTGGCGAACGCCGTGACGCACGGGCTGTCAGTCACTCCTGGCGCGTGTGTGCGTTTATATGTGCGTGTGTGCCCCCCCCCCCACTCGCCGCGAATCGGCTTCGGCTCCACCGGTGTTTTTCCAGCGTCTCTGCTGCGCTCGGCGCCTCTCGGTGACTTGCATGCCTAATCGGAGGGCCCGAGGTCCGGCGGTGGGAGCCGGCGTCTTGTGCCCGCGGCCACTCGCGCCCGCAGCCTTCCCTGGCTGTTCCTTGCCAGCCTCTTCCCTCCCCCCCACCTCTTCCCCCGTTGTCGGAGCGTCGAGCCCGGGAATACGGTGATAAACAGACGCGGGGCAAGCGCTGGGGCGTTTTAGCGCTCGGCTGAGCCTTCTTCTCTTTCCTCCTCCTCCTCTTTCTCCTCTCCTCCTCCTCCTCCTCTTTCTCCTCCTCCTCCTCCTACTACTCTTCCTCTTCTTCCTCTTCCTCCTCCTCCTCCTCCTCTTCTTCGTCCTACTACTACTCTTCCTCTTCCTCCTCTTCTTCCTTCTCCTCCTCCTCTTCTTCCTCCTCCTCTTCCTCCTCCTCCTACTCCTCTTCCTCTTTTACCTCCTACTACTACTCTTCCTCCTCCTCCTCTTCCTACTCCTCCTACTCCTCTTCCTCTTTTACCTCCTACTACTACTCTTCCTCCTCCTCCTCCTCTTCCTCCTCCTCTTCCTCCTCCCCCTCTTCCTCCGTCGTCCTACTACTACTACTCTTCCTCTTCCTCCTGTTCTTCCTTCTCCTCTTCTTCCTCCTCCTCCTCCTCTTCCTCTTTTACCTCCTACTACTACTCTTCCTCCTCTTCCTCCTCTTCCTCCTCCTCTTCCTCCTCCCCCTCTTCCTCCTCGTTCTGACCCATCTTGAAGTCTCCACGCAGAGCCCACAGTCGTGTTTCTTGTTGTTGGTGGTGTGTTGTTGTTTTGCCCGGAACAAGAGTTCCGGGCAAAAGAGAGCCAGAGCAAGCGAGCCAGCGATTGGCAGCGCTGAGTTGCAGAAACAGGTGCTTCGCGGGCCGCGGAGGAGCAGGCGGGCGGCGGGCGGGGCTGGCGGTGTTTTTTCCCTTTCCCAGCGGATCGCCCACCAGGAAACGGTTCGGATGAGTGTGGGTCGCCTGGCTCCAGAATTGGCACCGAATTGGATGAAAGCGGGGAGGGGGGCAGAATCCCTTAATCCTCTCCCTGGCGCTGATTGGGAATGAAACAGAAAGACGCGGCGGGGGGGCGGGGGGGGAGAGGAAGAGAAAGCCGATGAAAGCGCCGGGGAGTTTCAGCCCCATAAATTTAGGGAATTTGGGATAAATTTGCCCCGGTATCAAGGAGGCGGCTGGATGCCAAAAGTCGGCGCAGAATCTTCTTGTCGATTTCCCCACCTCCAGCTCGTCATTATTATTTTCAAGCTAAACTCTCTCACACACACATGGAGAACCCCGGTTGCTGTCTGTCCCCGCCGGTTTCTGAGGTTTTCATTAAATTAAAAAAAATCCAACAACTGGAGACAAAGAAAAGAAAACAGGGACACGTTGAAAGACCCCACTCACACTCCCATTGTGTCCACAAGCAACCCCCAAAACCTCCAAACCCAGAAATTCAGTCCTATGGAAGACCCTAACCCAGTTTTCCAGCATAGTTTCTTAGTTTTGGTTAAGCCTCTTTGGGGTGAAACAGGCAACGTTACTCAAGGACTGCTTGGTTGACTTTGTAGTTGTGAGCAGGAAGGGAAGGGCAGCTGGAGGGTACATCTGGAGGGCAACATCTGCCTCATTTTGCCAGGAAAAGGACCGGGATGAGGATGTGTTTATGAAATCACTCAGAGTCAAGCTTGAGTCAAGAGTCATTCCCTGGAAGACTGAAAAACAGCAAAGGGAGGCGAGCAGCCTGTGAATAATAGAATAAAAAAGGAGAGGAGAGTAGGAGAGGAGAGGAGAGGAGAGAAGAAGGAGAGGAGGAGAGAAGAGAAGAGAGAGAAGAGAGAGAGAAGAGGGGAGGGGAGAGGAGAGGAGAGGAGAAGAATAGAATAGAATAGAACAGAACAGAACAGAACAGAACAGAACAGAACAGAACAGAACAGAACAGAATAACAGAGATGGAAGGGACCTTGGAGGTCTTCTAGTCCAACCCCCTGGCTAGGCAGGAAACCCTACACCACTTCAGACAAATGGTTATCCAACATCATCTTAAAAACTTCCAGTGTTGGAGCATTCACAGCTTCTGGAGGGAAGCCGTTCCACTCATTAATTGTTCTAACTATCAGGAAATGTCTCCTTAGTTCTAGGTTGCTTCTCTCCTTGATTCGTTTCCATCCCTTGCTTCTTGTCCTGCCTTCACATGCTTTGGAGGATAGGTTGTCCCCCTCTTCCTTGTGGCAACCCCTGAGAGCAGCATAGACAGTTGAAGCTGAGAAAGACAAACAAAACCTTTAGTATTTACCATTCAACACTTCTTGTAGCTGGGACATTTTAGGAGCAACCACATCCAAAGCATAATAAGCCTGTGGCTACACACAGGTGAGCCCTACTCCCCCCCCAAGTGAGAGTTTCTTGTCTAATTGACATTTGAGGCTTCGGGGAAAATATTACACGAGACAGATTCCAGTTCAGTTGCTGTTGTTTTTATTTAAATGCTGCGAGCTATCCAAAGACTGAAGAAAGAAGCACAGTGAGGGCAACTTGATTAGTTGTTTATTTAAAGAATTGTTCTGACTGTTATCACGGGGGTCCCCAAGTGTTCCGTCTTTGGAGACCGGGCGAGGGAGGGGGGAAGGAAGGAGAGGAAATGGTTCTGTGTGAGTGGCAGGTGCACAAGTTCGTGTGTGCAGCTCCATTTGCGCGAGTGGCGGGCACTCTGACATTGGGGGCTCCTGCTCTATCCCAGCAAGGTGACCTTAAGCATTGTAAATAGTCTAAAGCAAAAAAATAATAATTTAGCAAATGGTACCACCTGCATGGAGTTGAAAAAAACTTGCCCTTCAATCACTTAAGATAATAAGAAAACACTCCGCTCATTTGATCCAACCTCAATGCCTGGCAGAACAACCCTGTCTTTAAAGTCTTATGACAAACTAACAAGTTTCTCAACCATTGAGATATCTGTATTTCTCTCTTTCTTTTTTTCTTCACCTTTAAAAAAAAAAAAATCAAGTGCCTCATTTTAATGTAACCAATAGCAATAGCAATAGCACTTAGACTTATATACCGCTTCATAGTGCTTTCCAGCTCTCTCTAAGCGGTTTACAGAGTTCAGCATATTGCCCCCAACAATCTGGGTCCTCATTTTACCCACCTCGGAAGGATGGAAGGCTGAGTCAACCTTGAGCCTAGTGAGATTCGAACAGCTGGACTGCTGAACTAGCAATCAGCTGAAGGTCGCAATGCTGCTTTTAACCACTGCGCTATCTCAGCTCCTAGAACCAGATTCATTCCAAAGGCTCAACATGGATTATAGTGTTTTCAAACTTTGGGACTTCACTTGTTTTGTTTTATTTGTTTATTTGTATCCCAACTTTATTATTTTTTTTACAGATAATACAAGGCAGCGAACATATCCAACACATCTTCCTTCTCCTATTTTCCCCACAACAACAACCCTGTGAGGTGGATTGGGCTGAGAGAGAGAGGGACAGGCCCAAAATCACCCAGTTGGCTTTCATGGCTAAGACGGGACTAGAACTCTCCCTCTCCTAGTGATTGGTCCAAGGTCACCCAGTTGGCTTTCATGGCTAAGGCGGGACTAGAACTCTCCCTCTCCTAGTGATTGGTCCAAGGTCACCCAGTTGGCTTTCATGGCTAAGGCGGGACTAGAACTCTCCCTCTCCTAGTGATTGGCCCAAGGTCACCCAGTGGGCTTTCATGGCTAAGGTGGGACTAGAACTCTCCCTCTCCTAGTGATTGGCCCAAGGTCACCCAGTTGGCTTTTATGGCTAAAGCGGGGCTAGAACTCACTGTTTCCCACTTTCTAATCTGGTGCCTTAACCACTAGGCTAAACTGGCTCATGCCTATTTTGCAGGGATAAGCCTAGGTCAGTGATGGCGAACCTATGGCATGTGTGCCACAGGTGGCACGCGGAGCCATATCTGCCGGCACGCGAGCCTTTGCCCTAGCTCAGCTCCAGTGCGCATCTGCGCGCTGGCCAGCTGATTTTCGGTTGGCGTAGAGGCTCTGGGAGGGCATTTTAGGTTTCCGGAGGGCCTCCGGGGGGCGTTTTCGTCCTCCCCAGGCTCCAGGGAAGCCTCTGGAGACTAGGGAGGGCGAAAAGCGGGCCTACCGGGCCCACCGGAAGTCGGGAAACAGGCCGTTTCTGGCCTCCAGGGGGCCTCTGCGGGGGCTGGGGAGGCCGTTTTCACCATCCCCAGGCATTGAATTATGGATGTGGGCACTCGCACGTGCGTGATAGTGTGCGCGCATGCACTTTCGGCACCCGAGGGGAAAAAGGTTCGCCATCACTGGCCTAGGTCATCACAGTGCAATGTATTTTGCAGTAAACGCACAGAATTCTGTCCCAAGAAAATATATTTCACACACACACACACACACACACACACACACACACACACACACACACACACACACACACACACACACACACACACACATATATATACAGTATAGCATAGTGTATAAGCATAGAGCCGAGGTGGCGCAGTGGTTAAAAGCAGCATTGCAACCTACTTCAGCTGACTGCTAGTTCAGCAGTTCAGCTGTTCAGATCTCACCGGCTCAAGGTTGACTCAGCCTTCCATCCTTCTGAGGTCGGTAAAATGAGGACCCAGATTGTTGGGGGCAATATGCTGAACTCTGTAAACTGCTTAGAGAGGGCTGTAAAGCACTATGAAGCGGTATATAAGTCTAAGTGATATACATATACATATACATATACGTATAAATATACATATACATATATATGTATATACACACACACACACACACACACACACACACACACACACACACACACACACATATATATATATATCCCAACAATGTTTTAAATATCCATAAGATTCCAACTCTAATTAACCACTACTCAACCCTGAGACCTGAGACAAGGAGAACCAGTCCAACAGTTCAGGATTTCTGTAATGGTCTCCATTCATTGTCCCAGTTAATGGCCTACTTTATTAGAAGCGAGAGTCAATAAAAGAGGAATGCAGGGAGATAAAGTATGAACTAATAACTTATCAGCAAAATTGGTTCTCTCTACAATAGCTACTTTCAGCTCTAAATTGCAGCAGTTAGCCACTGAGCAAGAAAATATGGCTTTATAGTTTAATATACGTATTGGGCTTTCGGTTTAAGCTATCCCTCAATTGTACTTTGGCATTTTAATAATTCTAGCCCCATTTAATAAAGATTGCACTCAATGTGGTCATGAGATATCGGATAATAGGAGACATCCCTACTTGAATCTGAGGGGGCGAAAGGAACTGGAGGTAAATAATATACCTATAGTATATTATTATTATTATAGTATAGTATAGTATAGTATTATACTATAATATTATTTGAGAATCTTTACTGCCCAAGATTTTTTTTTAAATTGTAAAAGATTTAGAATCTTGAGAATGCATTTGGTGAAGAGGTAGAAGCATTAGGAGAATTTTATATATAGTAGGAAGAGTTTCCTGGGGCGTTTACTCTTCTTTTTGGCTGGTATAATGTTACTCAAGCAGATTGTAAGTTACTCATAGGTTGTAAGTTGCTTTAAACGAGAGCAGCACAGAGATCTTAGTTTTTAAAAAAATGGAAAAGAAATGCACCATTAAAAAAACCATGTTGCTTAGTGCCAGCAATTTAGTACAGGCGGATAGAAGAAACATGGCACTCAAGAACTTCAGAAGGACACCTTCAAAGTGGAATAAAAAAATATGCTAGCTAAATAGAGTGGAAATAGTTTAAATTTTAAAAAATGGTCATTATGGTGGTTGGTGGGAATGGAAAAATTGATGCTATTGGAGCAAAATAATCGTAACGACCTTTGTTTCAGTGGTGAAATCCAATTTTTTTTACTACCGGTTCTGTGGGCATGGCTTGGTGTGGCTTGGTGGGCATGGCAGGGGAAGGATACTGCAAAATCCCCATTCCCTCCCCACTCTGGGGCCAGCCAGAGGTGGTATTTGCCAGTTCTCCAAACTACTCAAAATTTTTGCTACTGGTTCTCCGAACTACTTAAAATTTCCATTACCAGTTCTCCGAACTACTCAAAATTTCCGCTACCGGTTCTCCGAACTACTCAAAATTAACGCTACCGGTTCTCCAAACTACTCAAAATTTCCGCTACCGGTTCTCCAAACTAAAAATTTACGCTACCGGTTCTCCAAACTACTCAAAATTTACGCTACCGGTTCTCCAAACTGCTCAAAATTTACGCTACCAGTTCTCCAAACTACTCAAAATTTACGCTACCGGTTCTCCAAACTGCTCAAAATTTACGCTACCGGTTCTCCAAACTACTCAAAATTTACGCTACCGGTTCTCCAAACTACTCAAAATTTATGCTACCGGTTCTCCAAACTACTCAAAATTTCCGCTGCCGGTTCTCCAAACTACTCAAAATTTCTGCTACCGGTTCTCCAAACTACTCAAAATTTCCGCTACCGGTTCTCCAAACTACTCAAAATTTACGCTACCGGTTCTCCAAACTACTCAAAATTTACACTACCAGTTCTCCAAACTACTCAAAATTTACGCTACCGGTTCTCCAGAACCGGTCAGAACCTGCTGGATTTCACCCCTGCTTTGTTAACACTGGTAGTGCGTGAACTAACAAGAACTGACCAGGAAAATATAAAGAAGCAGAGAGAAAGAAGCAGACCCTGCCTTGATTGTGCAACAAGCTGGGCCTAAAAACCTGAAATTGACTATTTAGAACTTGGGAAAGCCTTATTGAAGTTGACAAAAACACAGAAACTGACAAATAAGCAAAATAAAAAACACAGCTCAACATCCCTTGCTTTTTTCTGAACGCTTGCTGAGAAGTGATTGCTAGATGAAAAATGAACAAAATAAAAGGTGTTTGCCATAAGAGTTGGTGAGATGGGTGGCATATAAATTTAATATTTAGGAGCTGTGGTGGCACAGTGGGTAGAATTGCAGAATTACAGGCAAACACTGCCCAGAGTCTGGAGTTCGATCCTAACCAGCTCAAAGTTGACCCTTCCTTCCTTCCTTCCTTCCTTCCTTCCTTCCTTCCTTCCTTCCTTCCTTCCTTCCTTCCTTCCTTCCTTCCTCCCTCCCTCCCTCCCTCCCTCCCTCCCTCCTTCCTTCCTTCCTTCCCAGTGGTTAAATGCAGTATTGCAGGCTAACTGACTTCTCACTGCCAGCAGTTCAATCCTGATCGGCTCAAGGTTGACTCAGCCTTCCATCCTTCCGAGGTTGGTAAAATGAGGACCCAGGCTGTTGGGGGCAAGAGGCTAACTCGATAAACTTCCCAGAGAGGGCTGGAGAACACAATGAAGAGGTATATAAACCTAAGTGCTATCGCCATTGCTAGTAAATAATAAAATGCTATGCTATCCCAAACCAAAAATAAGGGGATAATTAATAGGCATTTGTCATCTACTAAGTAATATGGTTTCTATACCATCAAGATTTGGAATAAACTATTTGAATGTAGGGTTCTGCGAAAGCAGGTTAGATGTCCTGTGGGACCTTTTGAGATAGTACTAGTTATAGTGTATGCTAGCTAAAAATGAGATACCGGTAAGTAATTTTAATCAGTTGTGCCATCAGAGTAAACAGTCAAAACCTAAATAATGCAGACATCATCCGATCATGAACTCTGTTGAATATTAGATATTACCTAATGCCGCCAGGAAAGATGTCTGCAGGTCATGGATTCCCTACCACATAAGATGGTTACCTGATGCGACTGAGAAGGTTGCTTACCAGTCCTAACATTAATGATTAATGTCAGCCTCCACCTGATTGCATTGACCTCTAATAATCTAGGGCTTGTCTCTATCAAAGAGCAAACTCTGACTTCAACAATACAGAAAACCTCAGTAAGGTTTTATTTTAAAATCAGCACCTCAAATGCAGGCATAAGAACTTCTTAAGCTACAGCTTGCCTGTCTGCATGTTAAAAGATACCTCTTTTTGCAAAGTTTAATCCGGAGATTGTGCACCAACACACACAAACCTTCTCACCTGCAAGCATGAAAAAACAATCATAGCAATATAGCCTATTTTGTGTCTTTGTGATTGAAAATAAAAAGCTAGTCAAATACTTTAAATTCCTATGTGCAAAGGTTTAGCTGTAGGTATATAACTGAGCAGAGACACACACTCAGGAAAACTACAGACATACGCAAAAGACATCCCACAAGAAGTGTTCATAACTTGTTAAGGCATTTCTTCCCCCCCCCCGGGGGGGGGTCAAGATTTTGTACATGAAGCATATCCAAAGCCATTATTTATTTACTGATTTTATATTCTATTTTTATTTTATTTTATTATTTTAAGAGACCGTGTTTGGCCACCCATCTTGAACATCTCTGAGCAGCTCATAAACTGTTTATTAAATTTGCGTGTCATTTCTCTCTCTACCAAGCAAATCTGGGTGGCTGTTTGGTTCTATCCTGCCCTATCCTTTCCTGTTAGAATAGTTTATTCTATTCTAAACTACAGTTTAGAGCTCAGATGCTTTGAAACTCATCGAATCTGGTACTCAACACATTTTGATGCAAAAAAATTTGTCCCGGTACTCATCGTTTGTTTGGTACTTTAGTGATTATTTTATCACTAGTAAAAGTATGGATATTTCTCCAGTGTTCAATGGGGACACAATAACACCTGCCACCCTACGGACACTGCATACCTGTTCAATAAATGGGATGTATGAAGGAGATTATATAGTAAATATTAAAAATCCAAAGAAAGAGAAAGAACGTAAGACGGAAGATCTTGTCAGAATAATAGACGGAAGGTGAGATTTGAAAACAGCTACTAGCAGTTACCCAGATGAAGGATTCATCATCCCAAATCAGGGACAGAAAGCAAAATAGTGCTACGGTATACCAATTAAATTTGCCCTGACCAATTACCCTTTTGTATCACTTTTGTTTAACCAGATGGAACCTACCTTGGTAGTTTGCTTCATTGTACAGAGTCACCACAGCTATTTATTCTTTTATTGGAGTAGAATTGATCAGATTCTTCACATCTGGGGATCCAGTTTAGAGGGGGAGGGTTTTATAAAGATCGCTCTCTAGACTCATGAAAAGCAACTTGCTGATGCTTGGGCCATTTAGAAGACTTGCCAGTACCCAAGTGCCAGACATCCTTTTGATCAAGTAAGGATAAAGGTTTAAAGTGTTCTTGCAAACTACCTTGTGTATAATTAGAGAACCTGTTTTGGGGTAGCTGCATACACAAGTAGCAGTGGTGTCAAGAGCCAGGAAAATCAGGAGATCCAGACAGTTCAAATGGGTATAAATATTTATTGTACACTTAAGTTCTCTACAAAAATCTGAACTACTAACAGCCAAGAGAAATTAGTGGGAGATAATAGTAGGAGGAATTCAAGGTGGGCTGGACTTAAAACTCTTGTGGGTGCGAAGGGACTCATGACTGATGATGCATTTGACTCCTCCCTCAGGCTCAGTCTGGTCATCTCCTACAGGTGGTAGATGGCAAGACAAGAAACAATGGATGGAAACTGATGAAGGAGAGAAGCCATCTCGAACTAAGGAGAAATTTCCTAACAGTGAGAACAATTAATCAGTGAAACAGCTTCCCTCCAGAAGTTGTGGGTGCTTCATCACTGGAGATTTTAAAGAAGAGATTGGACAACTACTTGCCTGAAATCGTATAGTTGATGAAACCGGAAGAGCAGTTTCCCAGCGCGGATGTGCGAACCGGGAAGCTGAGCTGGTTTCTGGCACACGCATGTGCACCAGTCACATGATCTTCCAGTTTCTAGCACACATGTGTGTCAAAGACCAGCTGGCCGGCATGCATGCCGGAACCCAGAAGAATAATGGGCGACGGCTGGCGTACCCAGAGTGATGGCTCTGCATGCCACTTCCGGCACATGTGCCATACGTTCGGGTATAGGGTATAGGGTCACCTGATTAAGCAGGAGGTTGGACTAGAAGACCTTCAAGGTCTCTTCCAACTCTATTACTCTGTATTCAGTATGAATTATCATTGTTTGCATCCTTTACTAGTCTAGTTTCTGGCATGGCCTTCTCTGCATTACTTTCATTGTCCGAGGAACCCCCAGGAAATCTGTCTTGCAATTTTTGCTTTTTTTTAAAAAAAAAATACGTTGTTCTGGATAAAGCAGCAGAAATTTCTACAAAATCACAAGAGTATATTTCTAGTTCTAGGCTGCATTAACAGAGGGATAGAATCAAGATCACGTGAAGTGTTAATACCACTTTATAATGCCTTGGTAAGGCCACACTTGGAATATTGCATCCAGTTTTGGTCGCCACGATGTAAAAAGGATGTTGAGACTCTAGAAAGAGTGCAGAGAAGAGCAACAAAGATGATTAGGGGACTGGAGGCTAAAACATATGAAGAACAGTTGCAGGAACTGGGTATGTCTAGTTTAATGAAAAGAAGGACCAGGGGTGACATAATAGCAGTGTTCCAATATCTCAGGGGTCGCCACAAAGAAGAGGGAGTCAAACTTTTCTCCAAGGCACCCAGGGGTAGAACAAGAAGCAATGGGTGGAAACTAATCAAGGAGAGAAGCAACTTAGAACTAAGGAGAAATTTCCTGACAGAACAATTAATCAGTGGAACAGCTTACCTCCAGAAGTTGTGAATGCTCCAACACTAGACATTTTTAAGAAGATGTTGGATAACCATCTGTCTGAAGTAGTGTAGGGTTTCCTGCGTAAGCAGGGGGTTGGACTAGAAGACCTCCAAGGTCCCTTCCAACTCTGTTATTATTATTATTATTTACATAGCTGGTTCCTTAAACCTGCTTGCTATTGAATGTAGCACCATGGAATTTCTACCTTTTTTTGTCAATATTTTTATTTATTTATCTCCAAAGTTAAAATACAAAATAGAGGGTGGGGGAGGAGGAGGAGAAAACCTGCATCAACTGCAAACAATGACCAAACAATAGCAATAAAAATGTGTCTACAAAAAATAACAAATAACAAATATATCATTAAAATTAACCATAAAATGTTCCTCCTAGTTGAATGCTCAAAAATATATCTGAAATATCTGGCATATTCTCTAACCTCCCCCACCCCCTTACATAACAGGTCTGCAAGTAATTATAAACTTTCTTTTCTATATTTAATAGCAATACTGTGTTGTATAGAATGATGTCATCGAAGGAAAAATCTATTTATCTATCAATCAAGTGAACCTACCTTCTATTTACTGCATTAAAAAAAGCAGTCAACAAGTAACCCCAAAAACAACTTTAGTCTTCAAAGCCCTCTGTTAATTAAATCATTTCTACCATTTAATCTTTCATAAGTTATCGAGGACATTGAAGGACGGAGATTGCCCATAACATATTGGTGCCATTGTGTGTCATTAAGCCCAAAGATATTTGGGCTTAATATCATTAAGCTGATATTTCTTCACAAAAGTAGTCCTAAGGTCTATTTATATCAGTCCTGTCCATTTTCAAAAAAGGTTCTTCTCAACTATGAAATTATATCTGATGTTCGTCCATCGTGTTCGAAGAGAACCTTGACATCTATCAAATTGGGGGGATGTCAAGATTTGCGCGTGAATTGGATTAAAGTGAGGGAGAGGTGCGCATAGTCAGACTCACTCTCTCTTCCCAGATTCTACCTTGCTCCTATAGCAGGACAAGAGTCGAGACAGTTGGAGATGGGCCGGGCACAGTGGTTGACCAGGGCGTCTTTCATGTCTTGCTGTGCTCTTCGCGTACCACATCGCTTGCAGAGACCGCCTTCGTGATCGTTGTCCTATTCTAGTAGATTTCATCCGATCAGTCCACCGGAATCTGACTTCACATGCTCGGGATAGACAGGTCCCTATCTCACCGAAGTTCAATGACCCAATGGCTACTCTCAACCTGGTTTGGCCAGCCTGTCAAAGCTGTTGCTTGGGGTGTGGCCACTGTGCATGCTACAGCTGCTAGGAGCCGCAGGTGAGAGCTGAGTGACAGGTGGGGACCAAAGGTGAACGAGCTGCCCTAAAAGCTGCCCTAGAATGAGCTGCCATAAAAGGACACGACATGCCCCTACACCAGAGGTGCTACCCCTCCCTGAGCATACACCCCATGAAATTTAATAAATGGCCAGATAAGGCAGAATACTTCCCAGTGAAATACTGTAGTCATTTTTGCTCCTTTCTTTATATGTCCCGTGGACATCACAAACAGTCCTAATTTCATCACACTTTGGCAAGTAGTGGGTTTTAAATCTCGTCACTACCGGTTCACACTCACACTTGCGCTTGCGTGTGACACTTTTGCGCAGAAGCGTCCCGGATGGGTGGGCGGAGTCTCCCACCGCCACCGCTATCGGTTCGCAGAACCAGGCCGAACCGGGAGCAACCCACCGCTGACTTTGGCCAAACTAATCAGACCAAGGAAAACTGATTTGGATAATAACTTGCTTTGATTTTATACAATTGTATCCATCTTTTTTTATTTATTTGGCAAACCAAGTTTGCCACAAAAAAGTATCTTAAAAGTATCCATCTAAATATTTTTATTATAAAAGTCAGTGCAGGTGTATTAACCTTTTCTGGTCAATGATAAGGATAATGCTTTGATGTGCCAGTATTTTCAGACTAATGGATTATTTGACCCCCGTGTTTGACATTAATGATCTCCTCAGTACAAGGTGTGTGAAGGTTAGCAGTTCAACAAAAGTGTCTTCATGAAATAATAATTAATCCAGTCTTGTGGAAATATTTATGATGATCCAAAGGGTTTCGGGTCTAGAAAGTCTACAGCAGAAGACTTTACTGAGCTGTGTTTTAGGGCAGCTTTTAAGAAAGAGAGAAAGAGACAGACAGACAGACAGACAGATGATATATATATATATATAGAGAGAGAGAGAGATGATGATGATGATGATGATGATGATAGATAGATAGATAGATAGATAGATAGATTATAGATAAATAGATAGATATAGATAGATAGATATAGATGATAGATGATAGAGAGAGAGAGAGAGAGAGAGAGAGACAGAGACAGAGACAGAGACAGAGACAGAGACAGAGACTAAATGAGAGAGACCATAGATAGATAGTTAGATAGATAGATAGATAGATAGATAGATAGATAGATAGATAGATAGATAGATAGATAGATAGATAGATAGATAGATAGATAGATAGATAGATAGGAGAGAGAGAGAGAGAGAGAGAGAGAGAGAGAGAGAGAGAGAGAGAGAGAGAGAGAGAGAGAGAGAGAGAGAGAGAGAGAGAGAGAGAGATTCTCCATCCAAGAACATTGAATGATTTTTTTAGGACACCAGCTTTCAGAATCGGCTTCATGATAACATTGTGAGACCTCACTGTTTTTCAGAAAAAAAAACCGAGACAAAATAAAAATAAAATTTGAGATGGGGGCTTTAGAACTAAACTGAAGAACAATTTTCTTTTATCTTTACACATATCATTTGTTGGGCTGCAAAACCCATAGCAACAAGGAGTAAAACTCCATCTGGTCCATCTGTAGCTCAAACGGAATGCCTTATTTAGGGGTGTGGGGTCTCTTTTTTCTAGCCCTTCGCTGTGGAGTCAGGGGTCCATTTTACATTAAACAAACCAACTTCAAGCAGCCTACTTGGGGAAAAAAGATCCCCAGTTCTGTCCAGATGTGCCAAAATATTTCATTTTACTAAGCAACAGGCTACATTTGCAGAGGATGCTTTGCATACATGACTAAAATAATTACATACCTTAAACATGTAACCAATATTACCCTGAAGGACAGGGGTGTCAAACTCAAGGCCCAAGGGCCAGTTCCGGCCCAAAGGGTGCTTAGATTTGGCCCATGGGCCACCCTGGAAACAGCAAAGGACCGGCCCACGGTGCCTCTGCCAGTGAAAACGGAGCTCGCAAGGCCCGCATGCAGCCCTCCTGAGTTCCGTTTTCAGTTGCAGAGGGTTGCAGGATGCCGTCACAGCCAAAAATGGAGCTTGTGAGGCCCGCATGCAGCCCTCCCAAGTTCCGTTTTTGCTGGCAGCCAAAAATGGAGCTTGGGAGCCCGTTTTCGCTGGCAGAGCGCTCGGGCCACCACCGGCGCCCCTGACACGAGTGATGCCAAGCTGGCCACGCCCACCCTGGCCATGCCCACTCTGGCCCCTCGAGGTCAAACACAACCCTGATGCGGCTCTCAATGAAATCGAGTTTGACACCCCTGCTGCAGGACATGCTTGGCACATGCCCAAAATAATAGTTTTGGATATGCTTGCGCAGTTGTAGAACCTGCGCCTGTGTTAGATTTGTGGGTTTTTTTTTAAGTAGTCGTTTTTATTTTCCTTCCAAAAGGCCGAAAATAGGATTTGTTGTTGTGGCAATCGATTGTACAAGTTTAATAACAATCATCGTATCTATCGTGACTTCAGTGACTGTATTTCCTTTATTATAAAGGACAGTGCTTTATTTTAGACAGATGTCCTTTAGCCATTATAAATGTAGTTATTTGTTTTCTTGGTTTTACTCTTCAGTTTGGCTTTCTAAAGCAAATAAATGCAAACAATTTTTTTATCGTTATGTAATTAAATTAAATTATTAAATTAAATTAATCTTTGTCATCTAAAGCAAAATATTATTGAAAGACACTTTTAACGGGGATGACTATAGCTGCAAAAACTAGGCTTTTTGGCACTCTGACAAATTAGCCATCAACAGACACATAGCTATAAGCAACAGCTACATACTGTGCAAAATAGACAAAAAAGAAAAATAAATTGGTGCACAAACAAAAAGAAAAAGATGTTACATATATATATTAAATGTGCATATACATATAACATATATATGTTATTAGCTTAACTTGTTATATACAAGTGTCATGCACAGAAAACTCATAATTGGTGATAACTCTGCCTGAAACCTGGTGGGTTGGATAAAATAATCCAGTGGGTCAGAATCAGCGGTGGGTTGCTCCTGGTTCGGCCTGGTTCTGCAAACCGATAGCGCCGGTGGCGGGAGGCTCCGCCCACCCACCCGGGACACTTCTGTGCATGTGCAGAAGCGTCGCGCAGAAGCGCACACAGGAACCGGTAGCAAAGGGTTTTAGAACCCACTAATGGTCAAAATCCCATTGGATTCATGCTGGTCTGGAAAGATCAGCTCAGGTTTATTTTTTATTTTTTATTTTATTATTAGAGTTGGAAGGGACCTTGTAGGTCATCTAGTCCAACCCCCTGCTCAAGCAGGAGTTCCTACACCATTTGAGACAGATGGCAGTCCAGTCTCTCCTTGAAGGTCGCAAGTGTTGGGGCTCTCACAACCTCCGCTGGCAAGCTCTTCCACTGGTTGATCGCTCTCACCGTCAGAAAGTTTCTCCTCACTTCCAGGTTGAATCTCTCCTTGGTCAGCTTCCATCCGTTATTCCTTGTTTGGCTTTCTGATGCCATAGAGAACAGCCTGACCCCCCTCCTCTCTGTGGCATCCCCTCAAGTATTGGAACACTGCTATCATGTCACCCCTGGTCCTTCTCTTCGCTAGACTGGCCAAGCTCAGTTCCTGCAACTGCTCTTTGTATGTTTTATTTTCCAGACCCTTTACCATTTATAAAGATTTCTTCCTGGGTTGCAGAGTTGAAAACTTCTGTCTCTTGATTCTAGTGAGAAAGTTAGGCATGGCCCTAAATCTTTCCTCAATAAATCTGTTCTCTCAGAAATATATCTGGCAGCATTATGTGGAGCTTCTTCTCAGAAGAAGACAGATGACTACATTGTGGCTTTCAAAAAACTTAGAAGCCACTGAATTGAGTTTTAGCTAAATAATTATTAGCAGCCATTTAAATTACTACACGAGTATTTGTGTGCCAATTACAGGTGAAAAACCCTATGAAATATGTCATGAAAACACACAAGAGGCAAATATACTTGCTAACAGGCAAATGTTTTCCCATATGAAGTTTCTGAACACATAAAATCTTACACCTTGAAGCACTACAATCAGCTTCAACAAAATGCCCAAGAAACATTAAAATCATTTCTCTGTGATTATTTTAAAGCCCAGCAGAATTTGCCTTAATGTTATACATATTTTCTCCAGCAATTGAGGAACATAACTGTTCCCTTGTGAACCTCAGAATTCAAATATAAAAATATTACTTTATATGACAGTAAGATTATATTTAAACAACCATTCCAGGCCGGCTGTTCAGTCATAACATTAAATTGGTACAAAAGCATTCAGCATTGCTGGAACCAGTAAAATAACTGGAAATTTCCCTGTTTCACCTTTTCCTCTAGGGAAAAGACCCTGGATGTTGAAGGCAAAAGGAGAAGGGGACAACAGAGGACATGTGCTGTGACTGAACAACAATAACAACAAGCTTAGAATGAAGCTTTCAAGGATAGTTCTACCATGATCTGTGTGGTTTAAGTTGCAGATTAGAAGTGGCACGTAGCTTCTTATATCAACCACCATTTGCTGGGTGGCTGCTATTTCTAACTGGCAGGGTACCATCACTGAAGCATCCTCATTTTACCCAAGCAAGATATTACAGATTAACAGAATTGGAACAGACCTTGTAGGTCATCTAGTCCAACCCCCCGCCAAGCAGGAGATCCTACACCATTTCTGACAAAATGGCAGTCCAGTCTCTTCTTGAAAGCTTCCAGTGATGAAGCTCCCACAACTTCTGAAGGCAACTTCTGTTCCATTGGTTGATTGTTCTATCAGAAAATCTCTCCTTATTTCCAAGTTGAATCTCTCCTTGTTCAGTTTCCATCCATTATTCCTTATCTGGCCTTCAGGTGCCTTGGAAAATAGGTTCACCCCCTCCTCTCTGTGGCAGCCCCTCAAATATTGGAAGACTGCTCTCATGTCTCCCCTGGTCCTTCTCTTCATTAGACTAGCCATGCCCAGTTCCTGCAACCGTTCTTCATATGCTTTAGCCTCCAGTCCCCTAATCATCCTGGTTGCTCTTCTCTGCACTTTTTCTAGAGTCTCAACATCCTTTTGGTGTGGTGACCAAAACTGGATGCAGCATTCTAGGTGTGGTCTTACTAAGGCTTTATAGAGTGGTATTAGTACCTCCCTTGATCTTGATTGAATCCCTCCGTTAATGCAATTTAGGATTACATTCAATCGGTTTCTATTAAAGGTGTCTTGCCTACCTCTACCCACTGCAGCTGATGCAAACTCTTCCTCTGGTCATGTAAGTTAAGAGCTCACCGCTTTTCTTTGGGTGAGAGGGAACCTCTGGATTATTATTTGATGCTCTTCATAAAATCAATTGTGCATTTTCTCAACTGTAAAATGTTCAGCTCGACTCTTTGTCGCCCGACAATCTGCAGCGCTCCATCTACACTTGCGACTTCAGCCCTAAAGAACCCTTGGCCATCAGTCTTCTTCCGTAGACTTCATCTCCAAGTCTTCTCCATGCAGGGCTCCACCCAATGGAAGGGACAGTTTATTTATTTATTTATTAGTGACATTTATATACCGCCTCACAGTGCAAGCACTCTCTAAGCGGTTTACCCCAGTAAGCAATGTATATTTATATTGCCCCCAACAATCTGGGTCCTCATTTTACCTACCTCGGAAGGATGGAAGGCTGAGTCAACCTTGAGCTGGTGAGATTTGAACTGCTGACCTGTGGATCACAGTCAGCTAAAGTGGCCTGCAGTACCCCACTCTAACCGCTGCGCCACCTCGGCTCTGAGTTCTTTCCTCAGCCTTCAGATCTGTACTTTTCAACCATGACTGAAAAATATCCAGCATTGTCAACAGCTTCTTAGTTATTTTCTAATTGGAAGCCTTCCTTTCATATCAACTGTAACCAAGGCAGGCTGCTGGCTGGTTTGGTTTCAATAATGAGTTATTTATAAAATAAAAACAAGCAAGTACATACAGTGTTTCTTCAGGATTTTACATTCTAGATAAAGCCCCAACATTTATCTCCAATATTTTCGCCCCAGACTTGGAATCCGTACTAAGAAAACTTTTCCTTGATTTTTTTTAAAACGATTATGTGTAGGCTAAGATTAGATTGTGTTTTAAAAGCATTTAAGCTGTGGAATAGAATACGTTATCAACCATTCAGGCTTTCCAATTTGCCATTTCTTTAAGCACTTTCTGGTGACTTTCTCAATCTTTCCCCCCAGTTTCTGAGAGCCACTTAGGTTGCAAGGTCAAAACTTCCATCAAGAATCTTCAATTTTTGCCAAACCGCTCTTAAAAATAGACTGCATGAACCATTGCACTGAAATGTTTCTAATACAAAAAAAATAATAGAAAGCAATTACAGTGACTTTCAACCATACAGTACTTCATTAACCTCTTTCAAACACAGGTCTAAGGTTTACAGAGAAATTATTCCCCCCCCCCCCAATCGATGTGGTTTCATCGAAAGCAGTCATAATATTTTGTCTGCCACATACAAATCTGCATGGAAGAACGGTTCGGTGGCAAAATGATTAAAATTTATCCCAGATATGTTTTTCATCCCAAATGGGTTCGGTAATATGTCTGTCTCTCACTAAACTGAAGCCAAATAAATATCAGCTTCTTTGTTGTTTCTCCAGGTGACAATAATGGCTTAGTTTAGGCTCAAAATGCAGGCAGGATCAGGCTGGTTAGAATGTGGGTGGGATGGGAGAACATAACAGGATTTTACATTATACTGCTTAGGAAAATATCTAGGAAGACAACAGCTAAACACTTTTATTTATTTGTTTATATTTCATATAAATTTGTAGTTATATAATATTTAATATTTATAGTAAAGGTAAAGGTTCCCCTCGCACATATGTGCTAGTTGTTCCTGACTCTAGGGGGTGGTGCTTATCTCCATTTCAAAGCCAAAGAGCCAGTGCTGTCCGAAGATTTCTCCGTGGTCATGTGGCCAGCATGACTCAATGCTGAAGGTGCACGGAACGCTGTTACCTTCCCACCAAAGGTGGTCCCAATTTTTCTACTTGCATTTTTACATGCTTTCGAACTGCTAGGTTGGCAGAAGCTGGGACAAGTGACGGGAGCTCACCCCGTTACGCGGCGCTAGGGATTCGAACCTCCGAACTGCCGGCCTTTCAGATCGACAAGATCAGCGTCTTAGCCACTGAGCCACCACGTCCCCATTTCATATTTATATAGACATGTAAATATTTATATGTAATCACCCATCTCCCTCAGAAAGGGTCTCTGGGCAGTGTGTGCAACGTAATCAAGGAAAAAAATTGACATTAAAATCAGAATTAATTTAAGATTTAAAAGTTTTAAATGTATAAAAACAACATTATAAACATTTCAAAAGATGGAAGAATTCCAAATTGATGGGAAGATGAGCAGTTGTTAATACAGGGGTGAGGAAGGGTTCTCATGAGGCCGGCCAGCCCCACGATTTTATGGGCTATTTGTGTCCCCCCACACAAAGCCGCACAGCCACGTTCTGACCCCTTTGCAGAAGTTCAAGAGATTGGGGGCTTTCCTCACCTTTGGGGGGCAGGATGTTCCACAAAGCAAGGGGAGAATCAGAGAAGGTTCTCTTCCTAGATACCTGCCAGACAAAACTCATTGACTGATGGAGTCTGCAACTGACCTTCCCTGCTAGATTGAGTGAGACCTGGCTGATGAGATGGGGTGAAGTCAGTTCTGTAGGTAGCCTGGCCCTAAATACTTCCATACTCTTTCCCTTACCATACCAAGCATGGCCTGAACTCAGGGGTAAAATCCAGCAGGTTCTGACAGGTTCTGGAGAACCGGTAGCGGAAATTTTGAGTAGTTTGGAGAACCAGCAAATACCACCCCTGGAGTGGGGAGGGAATGGAGATTTTGCAGTATCCTTCCCCTGGAGTGGGGAGGGAATGGAGATTTTGCAGTATCCTTTCCCTGGAGTGGGGTGGGAATGGAGATTTTGCAGTATCCTTCCCCCAGGAGTGGGGAGGGAATGGAGATTTTGCAGTATCCTTCCCCTGCCACGCCCACCAAGCCACGCCCACCAAGCCACACCATGCCCAAGCCACGCCCACAGAACTGGTCGTAAAAAAATTGGATTTCACCACTGCCTGAACTGTACAGAAAAGATCATCCAGCAGGATAGGGTGGAACAGTCTTACCCAAAGCCAACATAAACAGTCTTTCTGATGGATTGCAGTTCACCTAAAAGAATAGAATAGAATTCTTTTATTGGCCAAGTGTGATTGGACACACAAGGAATTTGTCTTTGGCGCATATGCTCTCAGTGCACATAAAAGAAAAGATACATTTGTCAAGAATCATGAGGTAAAAAACACTTAATGATTGTCATAGGGTACAAATAAGCAATCAGAAAACAATCAATATTAATATAAATTGTAAGGACACAAGCAACAAGTTACAGTCCTGCAGTCATAAGTGGGAGGAGATGGGTGATAGGATAAGAAGGCATGTGATGGAAAAAGAGGGGGGGCTATCCCACAGGTCACAGCGCTAAGAGAAAAAAAATCTGGTCCTTGCTGAGCTGTTGAACAAATCCTGCCCTCCACATGAGAAAAAATTGTCCCTCCCTCACATCAGGGGTTCCTAGAGATCTCACTCCAGCCACAAATGATTGGGCCTCAATTTTTTTGTATTTTGGACATACGATGAAAAGACTTATGGTAGATCTCTTGAGAAAGCCATTCTGCTGGGAAAGGTGGAAAGAAAGAAGACAACCAGCAATGGTGGCAAGGGATCAGGGGTGGGTTCCACTTACCTTTGCCGCCGATTCGCATTGCGACATTTCGTGCGTGCATCCCCCCCCGTGAATTTTCACTTCCGCGCATGCCCAGTAGCAGGAATCAGCCCGAAACACAGCTGAGGAGCTCATCAGCTGTGCTTCGGGCGAAGAAATAAAGGTCAGTATTAACCCGCAGGCAGGCAGGCGGGAGGGCTCTTTTTCAAGCCGCGGAAGAGGAGAAGCCGTCCAAACATGTAAACATTCACCAAAAATTCCCAAAAAAAGATGGCGGCGCCCACGGACCAGCACCGACCTAACCGGGTCGGTGATGTCATTGTGACATCACCAGCAGGTCACTACCGGTTCGGGCAATCTGGTCCAAACCAGGAGGAACCCACCCCTGCAAGGGATGTTTGAAGACCTGAAGGCCCAGGCTGGGGACAGATACAGAATGCAGAATAACAGAGTTGGAAAGGACCTTGGAGATCTTCTAGTCTGACCTCCTGCTCCGTCAGGAAACCCTATACCAGATCATCTTGCAGATCTGTTTTTGTGATTGCTAACAATTCACATCAACCTGATAACACAATCGGTTATCATAGAAGTTCACTTAAACACTCAACTACCTTCTGGAAGGGAATCTCCTAATAGAGTTTGAGATCATTTAGTGAATGTTCTGAAATGTGCAAATTGACAATGGAAATTCATGAAAAGGAAGACACAGAATTTTACGACGCATGGAATAATTGGTATAAATGGTTGAACCGTAATAAAAAATTCCAAATCTGGTTATAAAAGGTGAACTATAAAGAATTTACAAATGTTCTCAACTTCACGTTATATGTATATAGGTAGAGGTTTATGTAAATAAAATAGAAGAAATATATATATATTGTTTATATAATAGGAGATCTAATCCATTAAATATAGAATGGAATAAATAATTGCGATTGTTTAAATAAAAACAGCAATATAGTGAAATGTAAAATATAACGGAAAATGAAATAGCTGTAAAAGTGGCTAGTATTAGCTATGTTTGTATGCATTTTATATGTTACGTTATGTGTTTTGTATGTTGTATTTGTATGTTGTTACGTTGTTTTTAACCAGAAAATTCAATGAAGACTATTTTTTTTTAAAAGAGATCATTTAGTGAATAGGATGATCTACTAGGGTTTAATTATCTTTGTATCAGAAGAAACAGACCATGCTGTGTTTGTTTCTAAACTCTGCTGTCACTACAACAGGACAAACATCAGATCTATTTATGCATTGCTGAAATTCTACACACTTTACTCAAGTAAACAGCTGATTAATAATAGTTCCTTTGCTACTGGATCATTTTAAATGCTTACTGGCTGTTTGCTTTTCCAGGAGAGCCTAAACACCCATGTAAGATTAAAGATGGAAGCAGCTAGATTGTGTTACACTGACACCACAAGCTAAATGACATTCAGCAAAAGATTAGGTTGCGTTTTGACAAGCCACAAGCAGCCAGTGGAGAGGATCCTATGGAAAACAGCTCTTGAAATTTTCCACTCTAGTTGTGGAAAAGTACAATCAACGAGAATCACTCCAAGCAACATTATATATTAATGGAGACTCTTCTGACCTTTCACCTAAGCCAAAAAAATATTTTTTTAAAGGAAAATTGGAGAGGAAAGCAAGAAGGGAGATAGAGTGAAGGGTAGGGGAAAGTTATACAGTGTGATTGCTAAACTGTGAACTGTGTCAAAGTTGGATCCCAAATGCTGGAGAGAGAAGAAAGGTGGGTTCTGCTTCCAAATCCCCCTAAATCAGACACCCAAATGGGGAATTGGAAGGGGAGGAAGTAATAGAGATAGATGGAGGAAGGTGGAAGAAATAGACTGCTCACTGGGAAGGAATGAGCATTGAACCAAGAATTAATTTTGGATGTAGATGAAGGTGTAGGGTTTCCGCTAGGAACTTCTGTCTGGTGGTCCTGGAGGAAGGCCACCAGGGAGAACTTGGTAACTAAGAGGAGGAGAGATGGAGGGAGGATAGCAGCAGAGATGGGCAAGGGAAGGAGGACCACCAGAGGAGAACTTGGTAGCTAAGAGGAAGAGAGATGGAAGGAGGATAACAGCAGAGACGGGCAAGGGAATGGGGAATCATCAGAGAACTTGGTAGCTAAGAGGAATGGAGGAGAACCTGGTAGCTAAGAGGAAGAGAGATGGAGGGAGGATAGCAGCAGAGATGGGAAAAGGAAGGAGGACCACCAGAGGAGAACTTGGTAGCTAAGAGGAAGAGAGATGGAAGGAGGATAACAGCAGAGATGGGCAAGGGAAGTTTGGGGCACAAGCCATTCCAGGAAATGTGACCTTGAATACCGAACCCCTAATATAGCCGTTCCCCTCAATCTTATTGGGAAACCAATCCCAGGCATAGTCATTACGATCACTGCAACAAATCTAACCTCACACAAGATAGAATTGTGAATCAGGTAGCAGACCCGGCATGTGTTATCCAAAATCTAGCTGGCTTACAAAAAAAAATGGGGATACTGTTGAGTTCTTGGATAGTGTCTGCTAAGCCATAATCTGGGGAAATGGACTAGAGCAGTGATGGCTAACATTTTTATAGTCGTGTGCCGAAAGCGCCCGCAATGCAATGCGTGCATGACCCCCAACCCCCCATGTGCCCTGCCCCAGGGGTGAAATCCGCCCGGTTCGGCCGAGTAGGTAGCGATTGCAGTGGCTGGTTCAGAGAACCAGTAGCAATGGCAGCACGAGGCTCCGCCCCCCCCGGCCCCAACATCATCACTTCCTGGTTTTAAAAAAAACTTTTTAAAGCCTTTTTTCACCTGAAAGAAAGAAAGAGAGAGGGGAGGAGGGAGGGAGGGGGAAAGGGAAGGGAAGGGAGAAAGTAAGAGGAAGAAAGAGGAAGGAAAAGTTAGAAGGAAAAAATCAGGACTCATTTTCCATCTGGGAGATCGCTTGGCAAAGAAGAAAAACAAATGCTGTTGCTTTAAATCAGGAGTCTCCAAACTTAGCCACATGGCTGGCTGATGAATTCTGGGAGTTGAAGTCCACAAGTATTAATGTTGCAAACTTTGGAGACTCCTGCTTTAAATTGAAAAGCCTTCTGAAGCTGCTTTGAAGGAGGTTTTTAATTGCAGAAGCAAAGTGACATTCAGCAGTGGATAAAAGGAAGGACTCTTATATGGTTCTATGTTTTTGAAGTTTTGGGGTTTGTGCAATATGGGCTTTGTGTTTCTAAAAGGGGTTGGGTGATTCCCATTGTGGCTAAATGACTTTCGTCCTGTGTCGGGTCTTGAGTGTGGGGCTGCTTATTCTGATTCTACTACTGTGTTTTGTTAGCTGCCAAATCTTGCCATGGGGAAATTTCAAAATATCCCATCTTGAATGGGTTTTCTAGGGATCTGTTTGCCTGCTTGTGTGAATGGAGCCACTTTCTATATGGTCATTATTTCATTATCTCTATTGGGCAGGAATGTGGAGTGAGCTTCAGGCAGGTTCTTTGTTAGCAGCTTGATTTTTCCTTCTTTTTCTGTGAGCCTTTTCTTATGAGTAATATTTTATTTGGGGGAGGGCGTTGCTTCCCACAGAAGAGAGAAAGGGAGGGAGGGAGGGAGGGAGGGAGGACCACAAACCTGGCTGGCACTAGATACAGCTTCAGAGGATGCTTTGAAACAGCACAGCAAAGGCTGGAAGGGACCTCAGAGGTCATGTTGTCCAACCCCCTGCTCCCTGGCAAAATGGACTGCTAAATTGGCTGCACCCACCCAGTCACATGACTACATGGCCACGACCACCTGAAGCCACACTCACCTGGCCTCCAAGCCATGCCCACAAAATAAGCCACACCCACAGAACCGGTAGGGAAAAATTTCACCCCTGCTCTGCCCCCTGCGCATGTGCACATGACCCCCCCACACTCCCCCCATGCCCCGTTTTGGGCCTAGTAGCCCTCCTTGCACTTATAACCCATAATGCAATGTGCGGCCGATCCCCCCCCGTGTGCCCCACCCACCTACGCATGCACACACAATCCCCATGCATTCACCATGGAAGGATGGAAGGCTGAGTCAACCTTGAGTCGGTCAGGATCGAACCTCCAAACTGCTGGCAGCCGGCAGTCAACATAAGTAGCCTGCAGTACCACATTTTATTATTTTATTTTATTTTATTTTATTTTATTTTATTTTATTATTATTTTATTTTATTTTATTTTATTATTTTATTATTTTATTATTTTATTATTTTATTATTTTATTTTATTATTTTATTTTATTATTTTATTTTATTTTATATTATTTTATTATTTTATTATTTTATTATTTTATTATTTTATTATTTTATTTTATTTTATTTTATTTTATTTTATTATTTTATTTTATTTTATTTTATTTTATTTTATTTTATTTTATTTTATTTTATTTTATTTTATTTTATCATTTTATTTTATTTTATTTTATTTTATTATTTTATTTTATTTTATTTTATTATTTTATTTTATTTTATTTTATTTTATTTTATTTTATTTTATTTATTTTATTTTATTTTATTTTATTTTATTTTATTTTATTTTATTTTATTATTTTATTATTTTATTATTTTATTTTATTTTATTTTATTTTATTTTATTTATTTATTTATTTATTTATTTTATTTTATTTTATTTTATTTTATTTTATTTTATTTTATTTTATTTTATTTTATTTTATTTTATTTTATTTTATTTTATTTTATTATATTATATTATTTTATTGAGCAGGGTTTTGCAAAAAGAATGAAAATTCCAAGAATATAGTCCAAATTGTCTGAGTTTATACTTTCCAAGCTTCCTTTTTCAGTTACTATCTCTGTGTTTAGTACTGAAATTATTTCACATCATTAGCAGAATTAAATTGAAGAGAAAAAAAGAAGGGGAATCACACAAGTCTCTGTCTTCCAGGAGATCTTATCTTAGCTGGTTATTTGATATGAGCCAGTCAGCTGATCTGCAGCTACCTTACAAGCAAACCAATCATGTCGGCCAGATTTAGGGCGATTAAATACAGGGCCAAATGAAGGTTAGAAGAAGGTGACAAAGAGCCAAAGATAATCTAAACTTCAACTAGAGATGCCCTACTGCAATATTTGGCCTTGATGCTGATGTCCTTTATTATATGCATGAGTGGGAAGCCACTGACGTACCTAATCAAGGAAAAGTTGCAATGCCCAGCACAAAATCAGTGGATGCTGATGTTGCTTTATGCAATATAGTTTATATCAACACATATAATGCAAAACAAGCATACCATCAGCCTCCTGAATGAATAATCTTTCTCTTCTTTTTTCTCCCTCCCTTCCTCCCTCCCTTCCTTCCTTTCCTTTCCTTTCTCAATTTCTCTTTCACTTCTTTCTTTCTTTCTTTCTTTCTCTCTTTTTCCCATCCTTCCTTCCTCCCTCCCTTCTCTTCCCTTCCTTTCCTTTCTCAATTTCTCTCTTTCTCTTTCTTTCTTTCTTTCTTTCTTTCTTTCTTTCTTTCTTTCTTTCTTTCTTTCTTTCTTTCTTTCTTTCTTTCTCTTTCTTTCTCTCTCTTTCCCTTCCTTCCTTCCTTCCTTCCTTCCTTTCTCATTCATTCCTTCATTCCTTCATTCATTCATTCATTGCAGATAGGGCTACTGAGCGGGCACAGTTGCAAAAAAAAAAAAAAAAGCAAAAAGCAAAACCAACCTGTAGATTCTAATAAAGAGATATAGAAATCTCCAACCCTTTCCTGCTCTCTGGATTTTGGCAACTGACAGTCCGAATCTGGAGTGATTTCCTCCCCTTCATGCTCCAACACTGGAGGTTTCTAAGAAGAGATTAGACAATCATTTGTCTGAAATGGTACAGGGTTTCCAGCCTGAGCAAGGAATTGGATAGAAGAGCTCCAAGGTCCCTTTCAACTCTTATTCTGCTTGGCCACCAGGTCCCCCTTTAATATGTCTATGGAGATTCTCAGTCCTCCTGGTCATGGTTCTCCCAAAGGTGTTTTTTCAAGAGGCAACTGGACTTTCTGGTTTTTTCTTTGAAGATGTTTCGCTTCTCATCTCTGAGAGCTGAAGAAGCTTCTTGGATGAGAAGCGAAACATCTACAAAGAAAAACCAGAAAGTCCAGTTGCCTCTTGAAAAAGCACCTGTGGGTCCCCCTTTAATAGCTTATCCTAATTGATTTTTTTTAGTTAATAAAACTCCAATGTAGTGGGCAGTATGGCAGAAACACCACCTTGACCATCTACTGTTAGACCCCTGTTCAAACGATTGGGTGTGTTAATATATGATTAAGCCACAAATCATTGTTATGTGTATATTGCTTTAAATGCATTGTGAATGATTACTATATAAGCAAGCAAGAGAGCATGCTCAATGTGGTTGATGGTTGATGGTTGATGGTTGGTGGTTGTGTTTGACGGTGTGTTCCGGATTGAAGACTCTCTGTGCTGTTTAACTGATGAGTAGATTACTTTATGGCTGTGTGAAATTGCTGTGAAAAGAAGAGTAACTATCTGTGATAGTATAGAATTGAGAGATAGCTGTAATCTTTGTTTGTGAGTTAAAACAAAGATAGGCAAGAAGAAGAAACTTCACATTGACTGAATAACTGTGTATGACTTGGACTTCCTATTTAACTTTGCTACTATTCAAGTAAAACTATTTTGTACATACTAAAGATATTCTGTTTATTGACTGAATAGCATTCATATCAAACTGCAACACCATTACTACAACACATTTCGCTGTGTATGTGCTTAACAGCACAATAACTCCTTAACACCACCATCTGTCATGGACTGGAAGGAGAGCACCACTTGCTTCCAGCCCTAAGGAATGCAAGCTAAGAGTGGGAACTTCTCGATGATTTTTCCGGAATGAACCTATAGGAACACTCAACTCTTACCTAGTTGTGAGATCTGAAGTGTGCGGATTTTGTCTTGGGTCTGCCATAGTTTACGCAAAGCAGAGGGAAACTCAACAACACAGCAACTCTACTGGGTCTTTGGCAGCCCATGTACCCATTCACGGGAGCTCTTGGCCCATCCCAGCTCTTGAGATTCACCTCTTCAGCAGGTATCTTAGAAAGGTGACTTTCTGCCTCTGTAGCCTTCAGTGCATAACAACCATGGGTTGGGTGGTTCTCCAAGGCTCACGCCTTCTGGTTGAGGAGCAGGTGGCAGCCATGGCTATTTGGGAGACTATACCTATCCCAGGAGGTCTTTGTCAGGGTTCCAAGTAACAGATCCAACACAATCAAACCTCTGAGGCCTAGGTGTTCCTCAAAGTACAGATTTATTAGCCATGTCATAGTGGCACATCTGGTGAAAACCCGACTCTGAAGGTCCCGCGGTTTTCCCCACCCAAATTAAAAGTCAACGTTCTTTCCTCCAGTCCACACGTCCATCACATGGTCTAATCCGCTCACAGCCCCAACCCCAGTTGGTTTGAGTCCAAGCCTCCCCAGCACCTGGTGAGAACGTCCTTGGTTCCCAGGAGAAAGTATTTTATTTTGGCTACAAGTCCCCAGCTATCTCTATCCCCCACTCCTATTCCCACAGCTCCCCAACCGGCATAGCTGTGGCAGCCCTGGAGATGCTCCAAAATGGCTTCAGGGTTGATACCCTTGCTCACAGTCATTCATACCTTGGTTGCTTCTTGGTTGCACTAATTTAAGTCCATCCTGGAGTTAAAACTGGTCCAGAATGGGTTGGTGCATGGACTCCTGGGAATCCCAGGGATGTCCATGTTACACTTCTGTTGCATGAGCTGCACTAGCTCCCTGGTTTTTTCCAGGTGCAATGGGATATGCTGGTACTTGATTAATTTCCATCCATTATTTCTTGTCCTGCCCTCTGGTACTTTGGAGAATAAGTTGACCTCCTCTTCTTTGTGGCAGCCCCTCAGAGATTAGAAAACCAGTGGTGGGTTCCACTTACCTTCTCTACCAGTTTGCATTGTGTCGGAAGTGCGTGTTTTGCACGTGCATGCTTGTTTCACTTGCGTGCGCACCTACATCATGTCGGGGAAATGACCCTCTGTGCATTCACAGAAGCCTTTGCGCATGTGCAGAGGGTTCTTTGATAGGCGCTTTCAAGGTGCAGCGACCAGAGGACTGGTTCAGGGGGGTGCCTAGCCGGTTCAGCGAGCGGGGGCAAATTTCCGCCACTGGTTCGGGCAAATCGGTCCCAACCGGCAGCAACCCACCACTGTGGAAAATGACAATCATGTCACCCCTAATAGCAATAGCACCAAGATTTACCAGTATATACCGCTTTACAGTGCTTTATAGCCCACTCTAAGCAGTTCACAGAGTCAGCATATTGCCCCCCAACAATCTGGGGTCCTCGTTTTACTGACCTCAGAAGGATGGAAGGATGGGTCAACCTTGAGCCTGGTGAGATTTGAACTGCCAAATTGCAGGCAGCCGGCAGGCAGCAGAAGTAGCCTGCAGTACTGCACTCTAACCACTGCACCACCACGGCTTCATAAATCCTTCTCTTTGATAAGCTAGACATGCCTAACTCTTCATTTTTTAAAGGTCCCTAGCAATAAATATTTCTTTTAAATAAACAGACTACTCTGGGAGAATTACTACTACTACTACTACTACTAGTAGTAGTAGTAGTAGTACTGTTATTACTACTATTACTAGTACTGGTATTACTACTACTACTATTACTACTACTACCGTACTACTACTACTACTTTTCAAGCATGAAGTCAGGGCAACACCATGAGAATTGCGATTGACTGTGAGGAAAATTTGTTCCGCTAACATTTGCAGCAGCCGAGAAAAGAACGTGGAATTTGTACTCTGCATTCTCAATGTTGTGACACCACCGGCGGTGAAGATCCATCTTCAAACACATCCCTCTGAAAAAAGGCTAATGTCGCCTTTCATGGCACACCTCCATACCGCGTAGAATCATGGGATAATTGAAGGCAGGGGTACAGATAGACCACAACCCACTCACATCTGCTCTTCATATTTGTGTGGGTACATCTGAATGCCATCTACTCTTTCAGAGTTCTGGGGTGTGTGTGTTTGCCTGCTGCCTCATATATCTGGAATTTAGTTCAAAGACACCTACGTGATGTTGATTCTTGGCATAGACGTTTAAAAACTTCATCCTTTGCTAAAATTAAACCTAAGCCTGTGTAGCTGAACTGAACGCATATTCTTGCTTATTTGCTTCTGTTTTGCCTCTTCTTGTGCTCTGCCTCAATCCTGCTCCAATTTTAGATTTAAATTGCGCAGGATGGGGTTTTCCTCTTGTTATGCCATGAAGCATTATCTGCACTAATGGGTCTTTATAATAAATAGCAATATATGGATTGATTTTGAGAGGACCCGACATTCCTGTATCTCAAGCCCTCTTTTTTTAAAAAAATGATAATAGCATTAAGAAAATAAATGAACCAGCCATGAATTTTCTGAAAGAAAAGAAAAGCAAAGAAAAACCGGATTATTTATTAAGAATGACAACTGGTCAATATTTCACCGGTTTGAGCCAGTTCTCCTATATCTGTCATATATATATCAGTGCATGGAATTTTAGCCAAGGCATCAGGTTGAGAAAATTGGTTCTAAACAGTTAAAAAGGTCTCTCCTCAGTGTTGGAATCTAAAATGCTACAAAGGCAAAGTTGGGCCCAGAGTACTATTTTCTACAAATTATCAATTTCTAAAGTGCTTTTTCAAAAGGCAACTGGACTTTTTTTGTGTGTGTTTCCTTGAAGATGTTTTGCTTCTTATCCAAGAATCTTCTTCTTCTTCTGACTGAACTGAAGGTGCCTTTTGAAAAAGCACCTTTGGGACAACCATGACCTGGATGACTGAGAACCTCCATAGACATTTATCAATTTCTAACCTGATATTAACCAAAAAAGGAGAATATTTGTAGCTCAGGGTTCAAATGCAGGCTCCCATCAGCACTGATGATGTTACCTAGTTTGGGTCATGAAATGTCTGCAAGAAAACAAGCAAGTTCAGAGAGCACCAAGGACCTACACAATTCTCCTTCTCCTGTCTGTACACTCCACTCCCTTCTAGCACTGATGATGTTCCCTAGTCGGGTCATGAAATGTCTGCAAGAAAACAAGCAAGCTCAGAGAGCACCAAGGACCCCTCTAACCTGATTTTAACCTCTGACCGGTGTTGCTCCATACTTGTTTCTACCAGACTCTCAAAAATGACAAAACACACAGAACTTCGAAACAGCAGAACAGTGTGTGTTTGTGTCTGTGTGCATGCAATATTCTAAACAATTTTACCAATGTAAAGGGCATTTATAATGGTGAGGGATACTCTCTTGAAAGGTCAATACAATTTTCATTATACTGGCCAATATATAGGTAGTCCTTGACTTACAACAGTTCATTTAATGACCCTTCGAATTTACAACGGTACTGAATAAAGTGACTTATGACCATGTTTCACAGTTACAACCTTTGCAGCCTCCTCATGGTCACATGATCAGAATTCAGATGCTTGGCAAATAATTCGCATTTACGACAGTTGCAATGTCCTGGGATCACAACGTGATCCCCTTTTGCGAACCTTCTGACGAGCAAAGTCAACGGGGAAGCCAGATTCACTTTACAACTGGGTTACTAACTTAATAACTTCAGTGATTCACTTGACAATTGGGCAAGAAAGGTCATAAGATGGAGCAAAACCCACTTAACAAATGCCTCACTTAACAAGAGAAATTTTGGGCTCCATTGCTGTCATAAATGAGGACTACTTGTATTGCCTTTCAATAGCTACAATGAGATGTGCTGAATTCTGAAATACTAAGATTGTGATAGTAAAGAACAATAATATTTTTATATAACCTAGATGTAACACTTGTGAAGAAAGTAGGGGATTGGGAGGGAAGGGAGGGGGAAGGGGAGGGAAGGGAGGGAAGGGAGGGGGAAAGGGGGAAAAAAACAAAATTGGTAGTATATTGATCGACAAACACATAAAAAGGGGGAAATTAATTGGAGAGTTTATAAATGGAATAAATTGGGAAAATATGAGATTAAGTAAAAATAAAAATAAAAATTCAGGGCTGTTGAAAATTAGATCATAGATGAGAAAATACAGCATAGTAGGAGTGGTTAGGTAGAGGGATAAGGAAGAGGAGAAGGGAAGAGAGGTGTAGAGAAGTAGGAGAGAGGGTAGAAGGGGTAGTAAGGAGAGAAGAGGAGAGAGAATAAGGAAGTGATAGAGGAGGTGAAGAAGGAAGGTGGAAAGGGAGGGGCTGTAAAAGATTGAGGTGGAGAAAAAACAACCCTGAATCAAATAAAGCATTATGGAAAATTTTATGTGTGTGTGTGTGTGTGTGTGTGTGTGTGTATGTATGTATGTGTGTGTATATATATATATATATATATATATATATATATATATATATATATATATATATATATATATATATATATATATATATATATATATATATATATATATATATATATATATATATATATATATATATATATATATATATATATATATATATATATATATATATGTTTTTCTGTCGTGTTATCCTGGTGTACCCAAATATGGGAGAGAAAGCATCACAGCTTCCATTTTTGCCTTTCAGCCCCTCATTGGGACCGTCCAGGCAGTTTTTTACATAGCTGACACACTAATCTATATGTGTAGGATTTTTTGCTGATAAATGAAAATAAAGGGAGACTATTATAGATCTATTTCGAGCTTATTTTGCTCTCTTCAGATAGCTATACCCTATATCCGTGATGGCGAACCTATGGCACGGGTGCCACAGGTGGCACGCAGAGCCATATCTGCTGGCACGCGAGCTGTTGCCCTAGCTCAGGTCCAGCGTGCATGTGGGTGCCCGCCAGCTGATTTTTGGCTCGCATGGAGGCTTTGGGAGGGCGTTTTTGGCCTCCAGAGGACCTCCAGGGTGGCATGGGAGGGCGTTCTTGCCCTGCCCAAGCTCCAAGAAAGCCTCTGGAGCCTGGGGAGGGCAAAAAATGGGCCTACCGGATCCACCAGAAGTCAGGAAATGGGGGACCAGGGGTGTGTGAGGGAGCATTGAATATGGGTGTGGGCACGCGCACGCGTGTGATAGCGCACATGTGCACTATTTCGGCACCCGAGGAAAAAAAGGTTCGCCATCACTGCCCTATATGCTGCACTGCAAGGCAGCCGGCTCGGGTTCAAATCCCAGTAAGGGGTATGGCTATCTGACGAGAGCAAAATAAGCTCGAAATAGATCTATAATAGTCTCCCTTTATTTTCATTTATCAGCAAAAAATCCTACACATATAGATTAGTGTGTCGGCTATGTAAAAAACTGCCTGGACGGTCCCAATGAGGGGCTGAAAGGCAAAAATGGAAGCTGTGATGCTTTCTCTCCCATATTTGGGTACACCAGGATAACACGACAGAAAAACATACATAACCCTTTCCTGGTGAAAGAGCTGATTGGGAACAGAGCCTATGGCCTAATGGTTAAGTTGCTGCACTGCAAGGCAGCCGGCTCGGGTTCAAATCCCAGTAAGGGGTATGGCTATCTGACGAGAGCAAAATAAGCTCGAAATAGATCTATAATAGTCTCCCTTTATTTTCATTTATCAGCAAAAATCCTACATAGATAGATAGATAGATAGATAGATAGATAGATAGATAGATAGATAGATAGATAGATAGATAGATAGATAGATAGATAGATAGATAGATAGATAATAAGAATGGAATGTATAGAAAAATGAAATGAGAATGAATCTATAAATATGTGTATTGTCTGTGTGGAAATAATAATTAAAAACATTTGGGGAAAAAAAGAATATTTATTGTGAGATCAGTGGTATTTTAGAAATTGAGGGATGGGACCCAGAGATGGGCTGCTGCCGGTCCGGACCGGTTCGCCCATACCGGTAGTTCCAACCACCGGCTGGGCCCACCCACTCGCTCCGAAGCTATCCCTTCCTATATCTCTCTCTCTCTGGCTTGCTCGCCCCGCCCACGTAGCCCAGCTGATTTCCGTGACTTGCCCGCTCTACTCACCGCGGCTGCCCGAGAAGGTGTGCTGGAAGCCGCGCACAAGCCCGGAAGATGTGCGCGCTCACATTTTCGGTTCTGCACTAGGCGAACCAATTGTTAACTTATGTGCAGCCCACCTCTGACGGGAACTGGAAGGGGAAAAGAGATGAAAAGAAAAAGATGAGCATTTGAAAGACAGAAGGAGGGAAAGAGAAAATGTCATCCTTATATGGTCCCCTTGATATTTGTTTATTTCAAATAGAATACAAAAGGCTTTATACCAAATACGCATTAGGAATAATCCCATTATCCATTATATTCATCTTGGCAGGCAAAACTCATTAATTTATTTCCAGTCAACTGATTTATCGCTTTGAAAAGAGGTTACAAGGCAGTGTAACTTCTTTTCAACCGTAAGGCACTGAAAAACTATATTCCACATTACTAGGGCATTTGCTGTGAAACCGAGCAATTGATGCGAAAGGCAGCCCTTCCCAACCGTACCGCTGCTTCACGTTTCACAAACAAATCCATATTGCTTTTTCTTAAATTGAGTTAGCCAATCAAAATGTTGCCATAGTTGGCTCAATAAAAATGAACCAGCAAATTGGAAATTACCCGGTGGATGTAAAAACGTCGTATCTAAAATCTAAGTGTTTCCATTAAGGGGAATCCAATATTTTCTTTTTTGGATAGGAGTCAAAACACAACAAGAAAAACCACTCAAGGCTGAGATTCTGTGCATGATACATTTCAATGAGATTCATCCAGTGCTGGATATTTTTGCCTTATCTCCTTACCCTAAAGCTTTACTTTTCTTTTAAGTTCCTCCTCCTTCCTTCTTCAAATGAGTTGACTCAGCCACTGCCATACCCCAGTAGAAATTGTGTGCATAATTACGTGGATTGTGTGTATATGTTTATTTAGGAGTCATGGTGGCGCAGTGGTTGGAATGCAGTATTGCAGCCTAATTCTGCCGACTGCCAGCAGTTCAATCCTGACCGGCTTAAGGTTGACTCAGTCTTCCATCCTTCCGAGGTCGGTAAAATGAGGATCCAGATTGTTGGGGACAATAGGCTGACACTGTAAACTGCTTAGAGAGGGCTTTAAAGCACTGTGAAGCGGTATATAAATCTAAGCGCTATTGCTATTGCTTTATGCATAGAATCGGATTTAGTGGCATTAATTTTGTTCTGCATCACAGTCTGCTGGCTTTCATTTAATAGCCTCTTGCTGCTCAGCTGGGCAATTTCACACTTATCCTTACTGAAGTATAAGGATAGCATTTTTTTAAAAAAAATTACTTTCATTCATTCAGCCACTTGCTTCTGTTGAGCAAGTCAGAGAAAGCTCGAGCCAGCTTTCTCTCAAGACCGTTTTTGGGGCTTCTTTTCAGGGTGAAGTTTCTGCTATGCCTTATTTAAAAGAGATGAGGATTTAATTACCTCAGAAAAAGAAACTCGGGATCTAAGAGGCTTTTTGTCCTGATCTTTTTCTATGCCACTCGAGAAACAGCTGTTGACCAGTAGATGACTGAATGGAATAGTAAAATTCTCTGACAGGCACAGACAGGTATGCGCAACTGTCTTTCGTTGAGATGCCAGAGAACTCTGGCATTGCTTCACAAAAAGGTCTCAGAGATACCATCCAGCATTTTGAATTGTGCCCCAACTGAGAAAGGTGAAGGGTATACAGCAGGGGTGAAATCCAGCAGGTTCTGACAGGTTCTGGAGAACCAGTAGCGGAAATTTTGAGTAGTTCAGAGAACCGGCAAATACCACCTCTGGCTCGCCCCAGAGTGGGGTGGGAATGGAGATTTTTCAATATCCTTCCCCCAGGAGTGGGGTGGGAATGGAGATTTTGCAGTATCCTTCCCCTGCCATGCCCACCAAGCCACGTCCACCAAGCCACACCACGCCCACCAAGCCACACCCACAGAACCGGTAGTAAAAAAAATTGGATTTCACCACTGGTATACAACTACCCAACACAGCCTCTGCTCTGGAATTGAAATCCTAGGCCAAAGGCAGGAGGTCATATCAACAACGTGTACATCAGAGTTGGCGTCGATCCATCTTGAGCTTCCTTGGCAGAAGATGAGGTTGATGGTCAGAGTGACAAGTTGTCAGTCATCTCTTCCTTCCATTTGGCAACGGCACTCAAAACGATTGACATCTCCAACAAAGCCATCTTCATTCAACAATCTATGCCTGGAAGCTTCCAATTCTCAGCGGGTATTCGGAGACAACATGGCCAAGATAGAGTTAGTCCACTTGAGGCATGGAAATGCATTTGCAATGATTTCATTGTAATGGGATGGGATGAAGGCTTTCATCCAACAGACCACAAAGCCTCCCCACCCCCCACCCTGTAAAGTAGGAATGGCAACCTATAACTTGTATGCCTCAGCATTCTACAACATCCCTCTCATGGCCCAGAGGTCTTGGCTGGAAGAGACACAGCCAACAATTTTCCAGGGACCCTAAGAGAGGAAAATGGTATCATTAGGTTTACAGAGCTAAAGGCATCCATTCTACTTCCTCCAACTATTGGGGCAGTTTTTCTCATTTCCCTTTTAAAACCATTCCCCCCAAAAAACTTTCATTCCCCTCCCCCAAAAGGGAGATGAGCAGGGGGCTTGGCCAGCCTGAACATTGAAGAGAAGACTAGAGGCTTCTATGATAGCAGTCTTCCAATACTTGAAGGGCTGTCACAGAGAAAAGGGGCTCGATTTATTCTCCAAAACTCCTGAGGGCAGGACTAGAAGTAACGGTTAGAACTAAGGAGGAATTTCCTGACAGTTAGAACAATTCATCCGTGGAACAGTTTGCCTCCAGAAGTTGTGAATGCTCCAACACTGGAAGTTTTTAAGAAGATGTTGGATAACCATTTGTCTGAAGTGGTGTAGGGTTTCCTGCCTAAGCAGGGGATTGGACTAGAAGACCTCCAAGGTCCCTTCCAACTCTGTTATTCTATTCTATTCTATTCTATTCTATTCTATTCTATTCTATTCTATTCTATTCTATTCTATTCTATTCTATTCTATAGAAGATTGTCATGGTGTGATTTATTGCCTGTTATATGTATATGCAGGGAGATGCATCCCTATCTAATATAATGGTTTATTCCTGAGCACGTGATTGATATGTTCTTGTACGCATGTGTGCATTCCTGAATCTCCGTTCTACCCTTCTTCTTCTGGCTTCCAATGAAGGAAGTCTCATTTTATATCAGACATGTAATTAATTAGGATTTATTGTTTTTGTACCGAAATAAATATTTTAATTAGATCTTTGAACTGCGGTTTTATTTCTAATGTTGAATTCCGGGAGAAAGATCATACATCGCCTCTGTGAGAATAAATTCTCACTCCGTCAAAGATCATCAAAGAGAAATCCAACCTAGATCTAAGGAGAAATTAACCAGTGGAACGGCTTGCCTTCAGAAGTTGTGGGTGCTCCATCACTGGAGGTTTTAAGGAAGAGTTTGGACAGCCATTTGCCTGGAATGGTATAGGGCAGTGGTTCCCAACCTGTGGTACATGTACCACTAGTGGTACTCGAGGGCCTTCCAGATGGTACGCGAACACTTTCGGGGTCATGAACGATTTTTAGTTAGTTATTTTTTACTTCACAAAAATGTTTACTGCCTAACACAACTGTTGCCACACGCCACCCACCTGGTCCCAGCGGCCCGAGAATCCAGTTGCTGGATGCGCGGGGCCAAAAAAGGAACGGTACAATTATGGAAATAAAGTGATATCTGATCGAATTTAGTTTCTCTGGAACCAGGTGGTACGCGGCGACTGTACGGGACCTCCAAGTGGTACTCGATCACAAAAAGGTTGGGAACCACTGGTATAGGGTCTCCCATTTGAGCAAGGGGTTGGACTAGAAGACCTTCAAGATCCCTTCCAGGCCTATGACTCTATATTCTCTGTTCTGTTTTTAGAAAGAACAGAAATGAAGGAAAATACAAAACGGAAGAGTTACATGTTTGTCTTTTGAAAGGAGTGTCTACATGAGAAGCATTATATGATGGGAAAGAGAGAGAGAGATATATTGTTTTTTTTAAATTGCATAATTATTCTTTTTCTCTATTTATAGGGGGAAAAATTTTGCATGGAGAACTTTGTTAATAGTTAATACTACTTTAGTTTTGATTTTTTTTTTTACTGTACATTGCCATCTCACTTGATGGAGTGAGATGGCCTCATAACTTTAAAAATAGATAATTTAATTTAATTTAATTTAATTAAAAGTTCTTATAGGCCGCCCAATCCCGTAGACTCAGGACGGCATACAACAAGAATAGGAACAATATATAACATACATAAATTTTAAAAACATTTCATAATTTTAAAAGGAACATTCAATATTGGGGGAATCCGATAAATAAATTAAGCAAGTTGCGGTTGGTTCTATTTGTAAGTTTCTGTTTGATGCTCAATTGATAGGAGGGAGGGAGGGAGGGAGGGAGGGAGGGAGGGAGGAGAGAGAGAGAGAGAGAGAGAGAGAGAGAGAGAGAGAGAGAGAGAGAGAGAGAGAGAGAGAGAGGCTGTCATTGATTTGAAAGAAGGTATTTTATAGCTTGCCCTAGTTTTGACAAACACTCTAAAAAGAATTGCATGTTCAGAAATCAAAACAAAAATAGAATATGGATTTTTTTCTGTTGTGCCTCTTCGTAACCTGTAAATAATACCTCCAAAAATGATGCCAGAATGTCTTCTATTGACTTTATCGCCCTTAAACAGAGTGCTAAGCCTCTTGAAAACATTTCTGATTCTTGTAAACTTTGCCTTTCAATTTTCAGAGGGAGTAAAAATAATACTTATTTTAGAGTGTGATGCGAGTGCTTCGCTATTTCAGCCCTGCCTTTCATGGTTCTAATTCTATCACAACGGGCTAAATATTTAGACGTGTATCTGGATCAGCATTTAGAGCAGTCTGTCAGTGCAATAAACTAAGCGTGTTTTTGTACACATTTACCACCATACCACATAACTTTCCCCCACTGTGAATTGGTGCTATCCATCTGTCTTTGAGTTATTGCATAGCAACGTCCGCATAACAATCACTATCTCTGTTGCCATCCTATCCCTGTTTGGCTTGTTCCA
This sequence comes from Diadophis punctatus similis, assembly GCA_023053685.1. Lineage (NCBI taxonomy): Eukaryota > Metazoa > Chordata > Lepidosauria > Squamata > Dipsadidae > Diadophis > Diadophis punctatus. The sequence goes on from JALIGW010000017.1 coordinate 19,241,436, forward strand.
AGTCTCTCACCATCGCTTTGTCCTGATTGGAAACTAAGGCCATACAACCTGGAATTAAGGAGAAACTTCCTAACAGTGAGGACCATCAACCAGTGGAACGTCTTGCCACCAGAAGTTGTGGGTGCTTTCATCCCTGGAGGTTTTTAAGAAAAGACTGGACAGCCACTTGTCTGGAATGAAATATGGTCTCCTTGTTGAGCAGGGGGTTGGACTAGAAGACCTCCAAGATCCCCTCCAGCTCTATTCTGATTGATTGATTGATTGATTGATTGATTGATTGATCCTGCTAGCTTAGTTGCCATCCACCAATCAGAACAGTGCAACAGGAATGGGATGGACTTCAACCCTTGATGTGTTTCCTCCAAATTGGTTTGTCTGCCTAATCTTGGTCACCTTCAGTGGCGTCAGGAAAAAAAGGATGGGTGTGGAAATGCTTTATTTACACAGGTATGTCTAAAGAAGACTTGAGGATGGTTCATTCAGGGTCTGGGGACAAGATAAGAGTGACATTGTAGATAGAAGGAAAGAAAATAGTGCTACCTTTGGTTTGCCTTGGTTAAATGCAAATTGGGATTCTGCTACCATGAAAAGAAGGGCTAGGGGTTTCATGATACCAGTGTTCCCTTCCAATATCTAAGGGGCCTACACAAAGAAAAGGGGTCAATCTATTCTCCAAAGCACCTGAAGGCAGGATAGGAAGCAATGGATAGAAACTAATCAAGGAGAGAAGCAACCTGGAATTAAGGAGAAACTTCCTAACAGTGAGAACAATTAACCAGTGGAACAGCTTGCCACCAGAAGTTGTGGGTGATCCATCACTGGAGGTTTTTAAGAAAAGACTGGACAATCACCTGTCTGAAATGATTTAGAGTCTCCTGCCTGAGCAGGGGGTTGGACTAGAAGACCTCCAAGGTCCCTTCTAACTCTGTTATTCTGTTACCATGTTTCATATTTTGGGAATATCTTTTCCTTCCAGGAAGGCCTCGGGTTTTCCTAAATTATCTGGAATACTATTTTGGAATAAGATAGAAAAATCCAAATTGGTCACTAAATCTCCTGGAAGGAAGATAGGCAGTCAGACAAATTGGCCATCAACAGGTACATAGAGATAAGCAACATCTACATACCATTCAAAAAGCCAAAAAGGAAACAAAGCAATCATCACCCAGATGAGCAGAGATTGACCCCAAGTTTAACATTAGACCAACAATCAAGAAGCAAGCAATATCCCAATCAAGGAACTACCAACTCAGACAAACAAGCTAAACAGTAAACAACAACCTAACCAAGACCACCCCTACCAAAACTGACAGGTCAAACCCCACTCCCTTCTAGCACTGATGATGTTACCTAGCTGGGTAATAAAACATCTGCAAGAAAATAACCAAACTCAGAGAGCACCAAGGACCCTACAGATAGGTTGCAGCTAAATGACTAGAATTCAGAAACTTGCAAAATTAATTCTTAAAACATGTCTCAGCCTTTTTAAATTTAGAAATTCCATTAAATTCCATCAGGTTTGTTCAGTTTTAAAGTAGGAAAGAAAGTCTTTACTGAAGATTTTTTATGACTCTTTTCTTGTTTGTAACTTCCATAAAATGTCAAAACCAGGAAGCAAATTAGTACATTTTTTTGCTTCACGTTTTCAGATGGCTCCCATCCCATAAGACACATATTAAGCCTGGTTTGTTATAGTGTAGATCAGAAATTAAATTGAAATGTCTCAGATTTTAAGGGAACCAATTCAATATCTGGGTTGAAATGATAAGGCTGCAGGCCTCCAATTGCCAAAAAGAGAAATAACTAAATAGACCTTTTTTCTCTCTCTCTCAAAAGAAAAAGAGAAAGCAGTTTGAAAAGAAAACATGGGATACCTACATTCTGCAAAGAAAATCCATTTGCATCTAGCAGCCACTTTTCTGCAAAAAGAAGATTATAGAATTATAGAAGGGGCTTAGAGGTTATCTAAGAAAGCCAACAGAGTTGACACTTGAATTTTACTGCTGTTTTGGTAACAGACAGCAAGCTAATTTCGGAAGAGCACAATTGATTGCTTAGAACTTGCTTTTCCAACCAAGAATTATGATCCTGGAGCTGTCTTCTCCAAAGCAAGCAACATGTTATTTCAGCTGACAACATCAATCTGCCCAATAGTAGGGCAGTTCTGTCCATTAAGTAGAATTACGTTACTATGGACCAGAACTTTCATTTAAATTCTGATGAGCATCCCACTTTGAATTGCCTTAGCCAGAGGGATCTTCTCATGCCCATCATGGAGGATAAGTACTTTTATGTGAATCTACACTGGAATAATAATCCTCCATACCAGTGGTGGGTTCCTACCAGTGCGGTCCACTCTATAGCACCAGTAGCGGCCTGCTGGTGATGTCACAGTACTGGTGCGGTCGGTTGCTGGTGCCTGGGTGCCGCCATTTTTTTAAAAAAAAGTTTAATTTTTAAAAAACATTTTCTTCTGCGCATGCCCAGAAGCCGAGCTTCCGGCACTGCGCATGCGCTGCCTTCCTACCCCACAGTGAGTCCAAGCAGGGGAGGATGGCTGAGGGAGCGTGTGAGATGCTGAAAGAACGGGCGGCAGGAGCCTAGGATCATCGAATGGGGAGAAGCATTCAGGCCGGACAGAGCCTCCTAGAAGAACTGCTGCTGATGTCTTGCTGCTCCCGCTGCGGGGGGCTGCGTTGCGGGTGGGCAATGCCCCCCTGCTTCTCCGGCCACTGCCAAGCTACCGAGGCCCTTGCCCACCCAGTCACATGGCTGGCAAGCCACACCCACAAAATAAGCCACGCCCACAGAGTGGTAGTAAAAAAATTAGGAACCCGCCTCTGCTCCATACTCACCAGATTTAGCGCCTTCAGACTATCATCACTTCGGCCCCATGAAAGAGGGTTTGAGAGGCAAACATTATTCCAGTGAGGAGGAAGTGAAAACTGCAGTGAAGAAGTGGCTCAAAGAACAGTCAACAAAATTTTACGAGGCAGGGATACATGCTCTCATTCGAAGGTGGAACATTGCTATTGAGAGAAACTGTGACTACGTTGAGAAGTAGGGATGTGATCCACAGAGGACCAGCTTCGTTTTGATGTATGCTACATGTTCCTGTGTTGGTAATTATACCTGTCCTAAAGAAAATGGCATTACATTTTGACTCGCCCTTATAGAATCACTCAGAAAGGTTAAGAGGGAGAAAGAGGAAATAGAAAAGGCAAGGGAAGGGAGAGGAGAGGAGGGAAGTAGGGAGGGGAAGAGAAGGAGAAAGAAGGTAGAAGGAAGAGAGGGAGATAGAGGGAGGAGAGTGCTATGAAATAAGTGAAAGCAGACTGGTAAATAGAAACATAATGGTGCAAAACTAGGATATTAATTTATGATATATTGGATAGAAATGTATAATTATGTATGTTTTGATACGATTTATGGTATATGTATGGATGTATATATGGAGATTGTGGAAAAAATAAAAAAAATTCGAAAGAAAAGAAAGAAAAGAAAGTCAGAGCTACGAGTCGAAAGAAACATATTCAGGAAATGGGTGATAATCTGAGAAGACGTACCAGCTAATTTCTCCAAAAAGAATGTTAGGAAAGCTGAAGCCCAAAGGACAATTAGACCTGAAAGAGACAGTAAAAGCAATAGAAAGGCTACCTCAGATCAAAAGGAAGCAAAAAGAAGAGATGAATCCATTGATAGGAGATATAACAAGTGATGGGGAGAAGATAGTGCTTCTCAACTCATCTTTTTGCGTCATTCAACCTTCTTCCCAAGGAAAAGTGCCCAAGCAGAACCCCATGGGAACCCATGTTGATCAAAGCCAAAGACTTATCTTCAAGTATCTGAAAGACTTCATCCAGAATAGTGGGTTCTCAACCTTTTCTTCACTGTGGACCTCTTTCAAATACCTTTTGTGGCCATGAACACCCAAGACTTCACTCAATGTTTAAATCATAACATTTCTTCAAGGCTTCAGGGACCCCCCCCCTGTGAGGACATCGGACCACAGGTTGAGAACCACTGATCTAGAAGATGGGCAGAATTGTTTAGAGTTCTTTCAAAAGGCAGGACATTTAAATTTCAAGGGACTAGATTTCAGGATGACGTGATTACCAATATGATAAGAACTGTTCAGAGTGTCTGGGAGGTGGTGGGCTCTTCTTCACTGTAGGACAAATGGCTCTCCAATCTCTTCTTAAAAACTTCCAGTGTTGGAGAATTCACAACTTCTGGAAGCAAGTGTCAGGCCTGGAAACCAACTTGATCTTCAGGCCTGCCACATTTAGTACTGTGGGAAACTGGGAGGGACAGCGGTGGATTGCTCCCGGTTCTAAGAACCGGTAGCGCCGGTGGTGAGAGGCTCCGCCCACCTACCCGGGACTCTACTGCGCATGCGCAGAAGCATCGAGCACGCGTGTGAGCGCGGACCGGTAGTAAGGGTTTTAGAACCCACTACTGGTGGGGAACTATAGTGAAAATAACATTCCTTTCTCCGACAGTTAAGGTCACTCTGCCCTGCACCTGGAGGGGTGTGCCTGAGAGGCATCTCCAGTTGGGATGGTGCATTGATTGGACCATGTGATGGACATGTGGGTGCTGGGGCAGGGACTTTCTTTTGGGTGGGGAAAACTGGAAGCTTTCAGATTCGGGTTTTCCCAGATGTGCCAATATGACATCTCTAATAAAATGGAACTTTGAGGAACTTCAAGCCTTGGAGTTTTCTTTTGTTGGGTGTGTTCCTTGGAACCCTGACAGCAACTTGTTCCACTGATTAATTGTTCTAACTGTCAGGAAATTTCTCCTGAGTTCTAGGTTGCTTCTCTTCTTGATTAGTTTCCATTAGTTTCTCTCCTTGATTGGTTTCCATCGTTCCATTTTCTATTCCAAAAATTTTCGCTTTTACTACCATGTCATATGGCTGTAATCTTTTTCATCCACCTCTTATAAATGGCTAAAACAACAGAGCTTTTGGCTTGATTTCTTGCTCCTTTTGAAACTCCTTTTGAAACTCTTCTCTTGGGTTCTTGGGATTTAAGTAGTCTCAGTGTGACCATCTGTTGAGATGCTGGAATTGTGGATTCTTGCACTGGGCAGGGAGCTGGTGTCTAAGGTTCTTCCAACCCTTAACGCCTATGATTCTATAAAGTATGATGCTGTCTTAATCAGGAGCGGGTTCCTAATTTTTTTACTACCACTCTGTGGGTGTGGCTTATTTTGTGGGTATGGCTTGCCGGCAATGTGACCGGATGGGCGTGGCTTCTCAGACTGCTGAAGGGAGGGGAACTGAGATAGGTCCTGCCGCCCATTCCCCCTCCCCTCAGCAGATCGAGAAGCCTTGAACGTGCAAAAATACCTAGGATCATCACCGCGCGTTCGTGGCTTCTTGGACTGCTGAAGGGAGGGGAATGGAGATAGCTCCTGCTGCCCGTTCTTTCAGCATCTCACACACTCCCTCAGCCATCCTCCCCTGCTTGGACTCACTGTGGGGTAGGAAGGTAGCACATGCGCAGTGCCGGAAGCTTGGCTTCTGGGCATGCGCAGAAGAATTTTTTAAAAAAAAATTGAAAATTTTTTTTAAAAAATGGCGGCACTCAGGCACCGGCAACCGACCACACCAGTACTGTGACATCACCAGCGGGCCGCTACCGGTGCTATAGAGTGGACCACACCTGTAGGAACCCACCACTGGTCTTAATGTAAAAAAAAAGCGAGAGAGAGATTATGGTCTAAAATCTTCTTGGCTTCAGACAAAACGAAAGAGTTTGTTCCCCACTTTCTTCTCTCCTCATGACTTTGAGTTACTTTTCTTTCAATGGAGAACCTTTTCTCTCTAATGGCTCTCCAGACATAGACCTTGTTCAATGTCCTGGAAATAATTTTAGTTTACTTTAATGGGAGTGTTTTAATGGGACTCCCTTGTCCTGGAACAGCTGTGGCCAAATTACTCATGTCATGAAGCCATAAAGTATTTGAAAGGAACAGACTGGATCTAACATCTGCTCCTAGAGTTGGAAGTACCATCTCATTCCGAATAAATCCAACACGAGACCAAGTTGCAAATATCTGAGTAATTCAGCAACTCCACATATCTGCTGAATGGAATGACAGAATAAAAGTTTGAAGGCTTTTCATAGTTACATAGTTGGAAACCACAGAATGTAGAATTTTGGGAGCCTACCTCAAGCCCTTTCACAAGATGACTCCCATAAAATGCCACAATAACCACAATGGGGCATGACCAATCAAAATAATCAATTTGCCAGAAAGCAGACTGGCTTCAAAAGTTGGTCCTCCCCCAATTTTCATGGCTACAAATGAAGATGCTGCTACTGGTTAGGAGGCTATTTTAAAGCATACCAACATCTACTAACTAACTGATCTAAAAGTTATTTTAAACAAAAAGAAAACGAAAAGGAAGGAAGGAAGGAGAGAAGGAGAAGGAGAAGGAGAAGGAGAAGGAGAAGGAGAAGGAGAAGGAGAAGGAGAAGGAGAAGGAGGAGTCATCAAGGCATGTATCTGGAACATGCTAGTATTTCCAGATTTGGCACTACCAGTTCCAACAAAATTTAGGACTTAATTTAATTTAATTTAATTTAATTTAATAGATTTGTATGCCGCCCAACTCCCGGGGGACTCTGGGCGGCTCACAACATATCCAAATCTATTACAATAAAAACATCACAGTTAAAAAGATATAGAAAAATTAAAAAGAAAATCTCCAACATTCATAACAAGGGGGGAGACCCAGAGATAATATGCTCGGTCTCACTTTCACCCCGCCTGCCGGAAGAGCCACGTTTTTATTGCTTTCCGGAAGGCCAGCAGGGTGGGGATGGCTCTGATCTCCGGAGGAAGTTGGTTCCATAGGGAGGGAGCTCCCACAGAGAAGGCTCTCCCCCTAGGCCCTGCCAACCGACATTGTTTGGTTGATGGGACCTGGAGAAGACCCACTCTGTGGGACCTAACTGGTCGTAGGGAGGTATGCGGCAGGATGCGGTCCCGAAGGTAACCTGGCCCTGAGCCATGTAGGGCTTTAAAGGTAACGACCAACACCTTAAATTGGATCTGGAGACTAATGGGCAACCAATGCAGCTGCCGGAGGACAGGTGTTACATGGGTGTACCTGGGCACACCCACCACGGCACGAGCAGCTGCATTTTGCACCAATTGTAGTCTCCGGATACTCTTCAAGGGTAGCCCCATATTACCTATATTGAGTGCGAAATATCCAGATGACCAATAGGTACCAAATTAGAAACAACCTTGATTTTATCCTACCTCCTGGTGATCATATAGAACTTTGCCATCCACATGGGTTAGAGCTACATAATTGTCATGTGATGGGATTGTTCCCCAGTTCCATCTTGTGGCGATTGCACTCAAGTGCAATCGTAGGTATTAGAAGGGTGGAATAGGACATGAGATGCGATTTAAAAGCCAACATTCCACACAGGATACTTTTCCATTAGCCTTCTTTCGACATAGATCTTTCATCAGCCATTTCAGAGCCAAAGCTTGGCTGGAAACCAAATTCAATAAATTAAACGGGTGGCTGATGTTGTCTAAGCATGTCCCAAATTTTTCTGTACAGTAGAATCTCATTAGTATGCTAAATACATTGACTCAGCAAAAAAAAAAAAAGAGCTCAGGTTGAAATGTGAAAAGTAGTAATGGTATAGGGCCGTGATAGCGAACCTATGGCACGACGGCGCTATACCATTTCAGGCAAGTGGCTGTCCAGTCTCTTCTTAAAAACTTCCAATGATGAAGCACCCACAACTTCTGAAGGCAAGCCGTTCCACTGGTTAATTGTTCTCACTATTAGGAAGTTTCTCCTTAGTTTCAGGTTGCTTCTCTCCTTTGATTAGTTTCCATCCATTAAGGAGCCGAGGTGGTGCAGTGGTTAAAGTGCAGCACTGCAGTTCAGCAGTTCAGCTGTTCAAATCTCACCGGCTCAAGTTGACTCAGCCTTCCATCCTTCTGAGGTCGGTAAAATGAGGACCCAGATTGTTGGGGACAATATGCTGAACTCTGTAAACCGCTTAGAGAGGGCTGTAAAGCACTATGAAGCGGTATATAAGTCTAAGTGCTATTGCTATTGCTATTGTCCTGCCCTCTGGTGCTTTGGTGAGTGGGTTGACCCCCCGCTTCTTTGTGGCATCCCCTTAAATATTAGGACACTGCTATCGTGTCACTCCTTATATTTCTTTGTATTTTTATTCTTGTATTTCTTTTCTTTTTGGCTTAAGAGACTCCACTCATTTTTGCTCTTCTGATATTGCTCACAAAGCTTTTCAAAAGTAGAATTTTGGTCTTGGAACATCTCCAGAAAAACTCTACACCAAATAAAGTATATGCCTTTCTGGAAGACTTTACAAGTTATCATTCCATTGCCTGCCAAAATAAAGGCCAAAAAAGCAATATGAATATGAATGTAATTAAAGAATAAAACTAGAAATATTCTTCTTCTTTGAAACACAAAGGCCGGGTTTAGCACATTGCACTAAACTAAAGCATTTTTAATCACGATTGGTTGATCAAGCCAGAATCAGTTAGTTTTATACAACATACTAAGCCAAAATCACATTATGGCTTCATGTAAACAGCCCAGAAGATGAAAGAGCTGTACTTAAAAAATGAATTTGTTCCAAAGGGTGTAGAATTATATCTGAAAAATAAGCAGCGGTAATAAAACATTACTCCTGCTTGTTTCCTATATTACCATAGCAATAGCAATAGCACTTAGACTTATATACCGCTTCATAGTGCTTTACAGCCCTCTCTAAGCGGTTTACAGAGTTCAGCATATTGCCCCCAACAATCTGGGTACTCATTTTACCGACCTCAGAAGGATGGAAGGCTGAGTCAACCTTGAGCCTGGTGAGATCTGAACAGCTGAACCGCTGAACTAGCAGCCTGCAGTGCTGCATTTAACCACTGTGCCACCTCGGCTCTTACCATAGTGGAATTGTAGCAGATAGTAGTGGATAGTTCTGGCACAATTTGCCTCCCAGAGTTGAGGATGCTCCATCATTGGAGGTTTTCAAGAGAAGATTGGACATCGACCTCACCCCATTCCTAAGAGGTCGGTAAGGGGCATAAGCACACAATCGTGCCTACCGTTCCTGTCCTAATGTATCCATATATTCATACCTCTTATACTCTTATTTATGCTTGTACTATTATATATATATATACAATCATATTTTTACTGTTTATACTTTTCTTTAATCATATACCGTATTTTTCAGAGTATAAGACGCACCTTAGTTTTTGGGGAGGAAAATAGGGGGGAAAAATCTGCCTACCAGGTATTCATCTGGCTAGCGTCCTTAGTCTGGTCAGCTTCAGCACATTATTTTATCCCCTGGTTAGGACTTAAAAAAACCTTCTTCGGAGAGAGTAACAATGAAAGAGCCTGCAAGCCGGTAAGAGCTGGGAAGATCGTTAGCACCTGGTTAGGGCTAGAAAAAAACTTATTCGGAGCAGCTTCAGCACATTATTTTATCCCCTGGTTAGGACTTAAAAAAACCTTCTTCGGAGAGAGTAACAATGAAAGAGCCTGCAAGCCAGTAAGAGCTGGGAAGATCATTAGCACCTGGTTAGGGCTAGAAAAAACCTTATTCGGAGCAAGTAGAGCAATGAAAAAAGCCCTGCAAAGACTTAGGGCTGGAAAAACATTCTTTGGAGAGAGTAACAATGAAAAAGCCTGCAAGGTAAGAGCTGGGAAGATTGTTAGCACCTAGTTAGGGCTGGGAAAAAAGCTCCGAAAAAGCTACATTCAGAGTATAAGACGCACCCAAATTTTCAGCCACTTTTAGGGAGGAAAAAGGTGCGTCTTATACTCCAAAAAATACGGTATGCTTGACAAATAAACAAATACAAATGTGGTCTTCCTAAAAAAAAAAAAAAAAACCAGGATGGTATGAAGTCTCCTTTCTTGGGCAAGGATTTGGACTAGATGACCTCCAAAGTCCCTTCCATCCCTACGATTCTCTTACTCTCTGGCATGCTAGGCTGTGTAATGCCAAGGAACCTATATCCAATTAAATCCCAATTTCCACGGGGAAAACAATTAATCAGTGATTAGCGAGAGGAAAACAATTCACAAGGTGATTTAGCTTTTAGCAGAACTAAAAGGCAGCAGGTAATCGAGGCTGTTTGTCATTGTTAGCTTTGCTTAACAAATGAATTCTTGTTTGGGTTTCAAAAGAGGGAGGAAGAAAACGTTATTGGAGGTATTAACTTTAGGAAGGAAATTGTCTCTGCCGCTGAGCATTGAGCAGCATGAAATGAATAGATGTGCAACAATGAACTCTGCAACAGTCTTGAACCACCTTACTAACTAGGCTGAAATATCCTGGGATGCCAAGCATTGCCCTAAGCCAGTGCTTCTCAATTATTTTCTGTTACGCCCCCCCTAGGAAGAAGTAAACATTTTACGCCCCCCCCCAACTCTCCGATCTGGGCCCCAATGGAATTTTAGTGTTAATATTTATTATTTTACTTATTATAAGCTGCAAGCAAACTATTGGCTGGGGAAGGCTGCTCTACCCACTTACCTGGGAGTAAGTCACACTGAACTCAGTGGAGCCTGTTTTCGGTTAGGCAGGCATAGGCTACCATGGTTAGGGCCCTCTTTTGACACGGGGCCAGGCCAGCTTAATCAAGCCAATGTTTTGGGGTCACCGGCCTGGCCCATAAGCGCCGCCTCTGCCGGGCACTCACAGCGAATGGTGTGGAAGGAGGCTTTAGGGTGCCGTTTGAAGCTTTCGGCCAGCCGCAGAGGATGCTCCTCCTTGTCCAGCAGCAGGTTCGCCACGCCGTTCATGGTTACCACGGCGCCCACCGAGAACAACAAGAACCCATGCAGACTCCCCGCCCCTCCTGGCCGCCTTCTCTTCCGGGCTTGGAGCAGCGTGCAACTTGGAAAACACTCCCCGTCTGGGGGAATCGATCGAGAGGGACTATGCATGTTCCCCGGGGTCACACGCGCCCCCTGGCATTGCTCTGTGCCCCCCAGGGGGGCCCGCCCCACTATTTGAGAAACACTGCCCTAAGCATAGACAGGGATTTGCCCCATAGCTTATGCTCTCCTTCTTCCGTAGCCCCTCCTTCAGTGCCACGCAAACATTGTGCGGCAATGAATCAGGAAAAGAGATCTCTTTCTTAAAAAATAAAAGTGGGATTAACATCCTGCTTTTCCCAAGTTCTTTGAAAAGGTTCAGCCACCACAAGGGGTCCATTGATTAGACCTTATGTGATTCATGGAAAATGGTGGGTGTGTGCAAGAACGGGTGTTACGATGATGGTGTCCCAGCACAGATCAGAGCACCTTCTGTTCTTTTTCCTATAGTAACAAGTAGATTTTCCCAACTATAAACCCTCTTTCAGGCAAGCAACCAAGCAACCGTACGATGAATGGCTAAGGGAACTAGGTATGTTTAGCCTAACAAAGAAAGATAGCATCTTCCAATACTTTAAGGGCTGTCATGGTGTGATGACCCAGGGTATGGGCACAGAGATAACACAAACAGCTGGCAGTTCAAACCGGCCCTTTTAGTACTCCAAATCTCCCCCAAACAAATCTCAAACAGCCTCTGGTCGCAATTAGTCCAGCCCAGAGCTGTCTGCACCAAGGCTGCACGGCAATAAATCCCAAATTTATCTAGCAAAACAAGAACAAAGCAAGGAGTTTAGGGTGCAAAAGATACAGATAATCAGTTTAGAACGCCACACAGGAATGCAAGGATTCCTGGCAAGTTCAAACGTCGCCACACAACACTCCAGGAACTCAGCGTTTGTTCCCGACAAATCCCCCCACAGCATCTCCTTAAGTCTCATTCCCCAGGTGTGCCTGGTGAAGCTAGGTGGAGCCCTCTCCTAGTGAGTGGCCTCCTCTGTCGGAGCTGATCCCGCCTCCTCTGCACTCTCCAAGCTCTTGCATCAGAAGCGGGTGGTTCCTGCTCCTTGGCTGAGCTCTGTTCCTCCCTGCCTGCAGGCCTTGCTAATTCTGAACAGCCTGGCCTGGACTGACTCTGCCCTTCGCCAGTTTCCTCCAAGGCCAACGGAGCTGCCCTCTCACTCCAGGGATGGGTTTCTCTTACTTTCCCTACCGGTTTGGAAGTGCACAGAGGGTTTGTTGCCAACCGCTTTCAACCAGTGGCAACCAGGGAACCGGTTCGGGGGTGTGGCAAGCCAGCCATCACTACCAGTTCAGCGAACGGGGCCAAATTTCTGCCACCAGCTCGCACAAACCAGTTCAAACCGGTAGCAATCCACCACTGTCTTACTCACTGTCAGTTCTTGTTCCAACTCCTCTTCCGCCGCAGAGTCAGACTCCGACAGGGGCATGACACTTGGGAAACAGGTTGTTGATTTACTCTTTGTAGCACCTCAGGGCAGGACAAGAATCAATGGGTGGAAGCTCCTCAGAGGAAAATCCAACTGGAAATAAGTAGGAATTTCCAGACAGGGAGAACAATGGATGTTTTAAAGAAGTGATTGGACAGTCATTTGTCCAAGATGGAGTAAGGACTCCTGCCTTGGGAAGGGGGTTTGACTAAAAGATCTCCAGGGTCCCTTGCAGCTGTATGACTTTTAAAGGAAGCTTACCATGTTTCTATGATAGTTCAAGAACAGGAGACATTCTTACAAAGGCAGGCGTGTGGCTGAGTGAAATTTCCAACAGTCAGAGATAAGATTTTGGTATTATGCACGCGTCCCTTGACAATCGTACGCAGAATTATGCAAAATTATAACGCAGCCAGAGATATCTATCTTATCATTTTCAGAGAAGAGATACTGTGGACTGGCTGAAAGTAAATTGAGCTGTTTTATTTCCCTTGCTTTCGTATTGGTACAGCATGCCATAAAAGAGCAGGCACAAATTTTCATTGATTAGTGTGTGCTTTTTTATATCTATTTTATGGATGCAACTTAGTTCAAAAGTATATCTGCAATGTTAACCACATGCACAGTAATTCAGAGGTAACTTCCATTTGCAATTTGTGGGGCATACTCAGAGATTGAAAGAGATTTGCAACAGCAACAGTAATAGCAATATTGTAACTCTGGACTTGGTAAATATTCTTAGTTGTTGTTTTTTTTCATTGTAGATTTAAAAACCTGAACTTCATGCTCTCTTTGGGTCTTGAGGTTAGGTTAGATCTGGCTGTGTCACTGCAGGGAAGGTAGAATGGATGACAAAATGACTGTTGCTGAGAAATAGAAGAATGCTAGAATTGGAAGAACATAATTTGAGGTTTGGTTGGCATGGATTTTTTTAGCAGACAAAAAAATACTGTATTTTTCGGAGTATAAGACGTACCAGAGTATAAGACACACCTTAGTTTTTGGGGAGGAAAATAGGGGGGGGGAATCTACCTACCAGGTATTCATCTGGCTAGTGTCCTTAGTCTGGTCAGCTTCAGCACATTATTTTATCCCCTGGTTAGGGCTGAAAAAATCTTCTTTGGAGGGAGTAGCAATGAAAACAAGCCTGCAAAGACTTAGGACTGGAAAAAACTTCTTCGGAAGGAGTAGCAATGAAAAAATCCTGCAAGCGGGGAAGATCATTAGCACCTTGTTAGGGCTGAAAAAAACTTTTTTCAGAGGGAGTAGCAATGAAAACAAGCCTGCAAGCCAGGAAGAGCGGGGAAAATCATTAGCACCTCGTTAGGGCTGGGAAAAAAGCTTCAAAAAAGCTACATTCGGAGTATAAGACGCACCCAAATTTTCAGCCTCTTTTAGGGGGGAGGTGCATCTTATACTCCGAAAAATGCGGTAGTTAGCATATCAAGACTTATTAACTCAGCAACTCTTTTAAAGCAGAATAACATGGGCTTCTTTGCATTATTGAAAACTTAAAGAAGAAAAATGAACGGCTGGAAAACGTTAATATACTAATTGTGGTATACTTGAGGGAAATAAGATACAGTTGGGAAAATTGCCTTTAAAAAGTATTTCTTAATTTTGACTGTAATTGGCAGCAGTATCCAGTCCAATTGCTCATTTTGACTTTAATTGTCTTAATTCAGTACGAGACCATTTAACTTTAAAGCATTATGCAACAACATCAACAAAAAACCCCAAAAAACATTTTGAAGCACTGTGCACCTCACATTATTTATTTATTTATACATTGCTATGACATTTTCCAAGGCCAAAGCATCTCAGAGCAGTTTAAAACAAGAACAAATGCATTGAAGAGTGCATTAAAATGTAAACAATATTCAGTTTTCAAAGAGAATTATAGTGATGGGGCACATACAAACACATGGGCGCTCTTATAATATGTACTGTACGCTGGGAAGATTTGGATAAAGAGGTGAATTTTCAACAGATGGTTAAAAATACTAGTGAAGCATCGTGCAGTAGGTGTCAACAAATGTAAGATGCATGTAAAAATGGTTGTGGTTTTGACTGTTTAATTGCAGGTGCCATTTTGACATTTTAAAAAATCCCCACTCGGGATACACCTGGATGTGATAGGAAGTATGCCCAAATTTTCAAAGAGAGAGGGAGGGAGGGAGAGAAAGACACAGAGAGAGAAAGAGAGGGAGGGTGGAGGGAGGGAGGGAGGGAGGGAGGGAGGGACAGAGAGAGAGAGAGAGAGAGAGAGAGAGAGAGAGAGAGAGAGAGAGAGAGAGAGAGAGAGAGAGAGAGAGAGAGAGAGAGAGAGAGAGAGAGAGAGAGAGAGAGAGCGCAATGCAGAAGATTTGATGATGTTCGCCCATCGTATTCGAAGAGGACCTTAACGTCTATCATAGACCTGAGTCGCCTGTGTGCAGGTCTGCAGCTACAGCTCCCAGTGTATCCACACCTGCTGCTTTGTCACTCGCCCATCGCCACAGGACTTTTCACGGGAATTGGGGGAGATGTCAAGACTTGTGCGTGAATTGGATTAATGTGAGGAAGAGGTGCGCATAGTCAGCCTCACTCTCTCTTCCCAGATTCCATCTTGCTCCAATAGCAGGACAAGAGTCGAGACAGTTGGAGATGGGCTGGGCGCAGTGGTTGACCAGGGCATCTTTCATGTCTTGCCGTGCTCTTAGTGTACCACATCGCTTGCAGAGACCACCTTCATGGCCGTTGTCCTATTCTAGTAGATTTCATCTGCTCAGTGCGCTGGAATCTGTCTTCACATGCTCGGGATAGACAAGTCCCTATCTGACCGAAGGTCGATGACCCAACGGCTACTCTCAACCTGGTTTGGCCAGCCTGTCGAAGCTGTTGCCCAGGGTGTGGCCGCTGCGCATGCTACATCTGCTAGGAGCCACAGGTGAGAGCTGAGTGACAGGTGGGGACCAAAGGTGAACGAGCTGCCCTAAAAGCTGCCCTAAAATGAGCTGCCGTAAAAGGACATGACATGCCCCTACACCAGAGGTGCTACCCCTCCCTGAGCACCCCATACCCCCACAGAAGATTTAACTGTGAATTATAGCCTTTATCAGTTCTTGGCATACATAAAATGACACTACCAGTTATACTAAGGAAGGAAGTCTTCATATAATAGTATGCTTGGAGCTTAACAAACTTCAAAAATATTAGCCAACTGTAGTATGAAATCAAAAATATTCCACAACTGTATCATGAAATCAAACAGCCTTTTTTTGTAAGGGGGAAGCCTTGAGTAATAGAGAAAAGAGAGAGAAAGAGAGAAAAAGAGAGAGAAAAGCCAGCACCTTAACAAGTTGTGAAATAAAATGAAAGCCTACCCTTGCTAAGATTTTTCTACCTTTTTCTGTTCCATTTCAATATCTTAAAGGAAATGCTGGACTCGTCTTGCTTTCAGCTGAAGTAAAGCTGTCGAGAGCTTGGCACTTGATCTTTGTAATGATTGCTGTTTTAACTGTCTCAGCTCATGGATGGAACAAGCTGGTGAATTGTCTTAAGCACACTTCACATCAAATATTCCGGAGAACTGCGTGCTAGAAAAGAGTCCATTAGCCACTTCATGTGAATTCGGCATGCTCACATTAGAGACCTTAAGAGGTAACGTACCTGGCATGACACCTCAAAACAGAGTTTTATTTTTATTTTCAAGAGCTTTCTCACACTCAGATCTTTCTGTTTCATTGCTAAATGCAGATGGCTGTACATGAATAGAAATATCAGGGCTTTTAGTTATTTTCATATAAACCCTTGGGAAAGCCAAGGGGTTCTTGCCTTTACTCTATCAAATGCATTATCAAAAAATATACTTTTCTTCCTCCTGCTCTGTAGCCTGGTGCCATTAGCTGATTATATTGAGCAATGGTGGTACAATAAGGCCCAGATTCCATTGAATGGAGGTGCCTCTACTCTCTGCTCCTGGCTGGGAGATAGATCCCTCAGATGCAGATTCCAAGTGGAAAAAAGGTGACTGTGAAAAAAATTTTATATATGTGTGATGGGTGAGAAAAACCCAAGAGAGAGAGAGTATTTTGGCATTTGGTATTTCTGCTACCCCTCTTTTAAAGGTAACTTGTAGCAGTACAAATGGATGATTCAAGAAAAGACCTGCACTACTCAAAATATATAGAACCCAATGTTTACCTGCCATGTTAATTTGTAAGTGAGACCTGACAGTGAAGATCAAGAGGCACCAATCTTTCTACAAGATGTCAGATTTTACCACCACCACCCCAAAAGGACAAAAACTGGACCTGAATCAACTTTCAGCTGTATTGATGTCTAGCAGTATGACAAGAGTTTCAGATTCCGTATAATTGAACTACATCAAAACTGAGTCCTCTCTCTCATGCTATATTATCATACTGGAATGAAGAAGGTCTAAGATAGTGTAAGCTCTTTGAGGTAGACAAGGTTGGGCAACAAACATCACAAGAAATAGTAGAACTCTTATTGTTAAAAGGTTCTACTATTTCTTGTGATAGTAGAACTCTATTGTTAACAGGTTAAGGGATGCGGTGGCTCAATGGCTAAGACGCTGAGCTTATCGGTCCGAAGGTCGGCAGTACAGTGGTTCGAATCCCTAGCACCACGTAATGGAGTGAGCTCCCTCTACTTGTCCCAACTTCTGCCAACCTAGCAGTTCGAAAGCACATAAAAAATGCAAGTAGAAAAATAGGGACCACCTTTGGTGGGAAGATAACAGCGCTCCGTGTGCCTTCGGCATTTAGTCATGCCGGCCAGAGGTGGGTTCCTGCTGGTTCGGACCGGTTCTGCATGCGCAGAAACTGGTTTTTTAGCACTGCGCATGCGCGCACGTGCCCGCGCAGCACCTGAGGAAGCGAACCGGCAGCAAGGTAAGACAGAACCCACCCCTGATGCCAGCCACATAACCATGGAGAAGTCTTCGGAGAGCGCTGGCTCTTCGGCTTAGAAACGGAGATGAGCACCGCCCCTAGAGCTGGAAATGACTAGCACGCATGTGTGGGGGAACCTTTACCTTTACCTTATTGTTACAGGTTATCCTAACTGTCAGATCCTAAGAGCCAAGGATGACATGTGGAATTCCTTCTGAATAGTTCGCCTACAGACAGAATCTTGCCAGAGCAAAGCAACTATCTGTATAACTATATAGCTATACCCTGTGAACTGCTAGGGAAGGGTCATCTTTGCCTTCTTCCTGCCTATCAGACATTCCAAACAATGCTGCCTCTTTGCCCTCTGGAAGGAAGTCTACCCTGGGATTCTAGACTACCTTTCACCACAGTAATAAGACTCTTAAAAACTTGACAGTGTTTCTCCTTCTCTCCTTCTTACGTCAAAGGCAAGCTTGAGTTTTTTTCCTCACCCTTTCCTGCTTTTCTGGATTAAGGTACTGTTTTCTTAATGGCCGGTCATTTTTTTTCCTTCAGTCCTCACTAGGTATCGCCTTCAACAAATCTTTCTCTTAACATTGTAACCCTGCTTCACTATTGCATGCTTCAGCTAGATTCCTGCTTTCTGAAACTCACTTTCCCTCTTACAGTGTTTACTTCCAGCACAACCTACGTGCATAAGTAGCAGTCTTGCTGCTTCTGTGTTTTCTTGAGTGCAGCTACTTGGTTCCTCTTTGTTCTGGAAAAGTGCAATTATGGAAGCACATAAATCTCTGAACCTCATAGCAAGGAATGACTAAGCCCTCCCATATCAAGACTCCCTCCCCCCTTTTTTAAGGGAAGCCCCCCCTCCCTCCCCAGAACAAAATATTCTACAGAATATTAAAAGAGGCAGGATAGAATATTTCCCCTAAAGGAGAAGAGGAGAAAAATCTCCTTAACAAAGGCAGAAAGCAGCCCCCAGTCTTTCTGCTATAGAAAAACAGCCTCAAGCAGAAGCCTCGGGAGGCTAGGATTTATGAACAGATATTTTGTAAAGCCAGACCTCTATATTCATAAACAAAAGGCAGGCAGCAGTTCTGCATAAGCAGAACAATAGGCAAGGAGCCGAAACTGACAAGGTCAGCTCAGATAAACAAAACACCTAGGATTTCCATTTCCCCTTCTGCTTGTAAAGCCAGTCATGACCCCATAGGAATCTGGCAACAGCCATTAAAATATTAAAGGGCATGAACAGACATCTCAATCACAAAGCCTCAAAAATTGTATAAAAGCCCATCCACTCTCAATCCCAATTTGTCAGCCACCCCAGAAACATGCTGCTGTCACTGTTGTTTCTGACTACCAAATAAATTGAGACCTCCTTTCCAATTGCAGCCTGCCTCCAATTCATTTATCTGCTGTTTTTCTCCTGGCTTGGAATAAGAACTGGACCAGATTTTACTTCCAACAGTAGGATGCCTGACAGATAGGAATTTTCCTATCAAGAGGCGATTTAGGATCTTGCTTCCCTGAAGTCATTCGTACTTAGAAAATAAAACCGGGATTCAATTCTAATTAACAAAATATTTATTTTAGTACAAAAGTAACAAAAGAATAAACCTTTAATAAGCTACATCTTCTCAGCTAAGGATTTCACGTCTGCCCCGGGCGAGGCATCGAAGAAGAAGGAAAGTAGGAGGAGACAAAACTCCTGGAATGCATGCATGCATAGTAAAACATATCACATGTCTGCTTGATTAGGAAATACAGTAAATCTAGAAATAGTAGAGATGCACAACTGGCAATTATTCACATCGTGACAATGCCCCTCCAAAATCTCATGAAGTGAGATTTTCTCATATCAACCCTAAATGATAACTACTGTGCTGTGTGCATGGGGTGTGGTCTCCAGACACATTCATCGGCAATGCCCATATGTGTGACTTTTCTGGCAGTTACCAAAAATAAAGTGTCAAGTGTGTCGATGGTCTGACTAGTGAACCCAAGAAAAGTAGACACTCTCCGGAACTTTTAAATTCCAAAAGCAAAACTTTATTGGAGATACCATTTCGGTATTGAAGAATCAAATCCAACTCTGGTTTTTCCCATACAATGCATGTATAGTTAAACAATAGCTTCTCTTTCTCCCCACGAATCGTCCTTTTGTTTTGAGAATAGTTCCCTTTTCTGTCCGACAACTGCATCAGTGGCCTTGGTGGGTTCTTGGCTCTCACAGTCCATCTCTGGAGCGTCTGCATTCCTTCTCCCTTTCCCTCCCCCCCAGTTCTTTGGCAAGTTGAGTAGCGATAAGACCTAAACATTTCAAAAGCGGTTCAACCTTGAGAAAGTGCAGGGGGCAATTTGAAGACAACAGTAATACAAACAGGCATTCAGTAGGACCAACTGAACAGCAAAACATTGGCTTAGAGACAGGAATTAAAATAAGAAGGATTAAAAAAAATGACTGGTTACTGTTGAAAGAATGTTATATTGTAGGAAGTTAGTACCTACCCCCTCCTAGAAAAATGAAATATCCTAGGAAATATTGAAAAAGGAAAGAATATGTTTCCCTGAATGAGGAAAAGAGAAACATGTTTTAAATACAAAGCAGCTTCCTGCAGCTCCCTGCCCCCACCCTTGCCACATTCCTCCCACCTAGCCTGGAGCAGTCTTCTACATAACAAAGATCTATCTCCTTCAGTCATAGCCATATTAGGATTTGCCCAAGGCCCTTTCATTCAGCCAAGCCTGGGACAGACAAAAGCCTATAGAGTTGCCACTGCATGGCCTCCTGGGAGCCTGACCACCAATCAGTGCATTATATACACAGGAACAGGAAACTAAGAGGTGGGACCCAACAGAGGATATAAAACCAAGGGACTCCGTATCTTCCCTTCCCTTTTTTCTCTTCACCCACATCTGGAAGCATGTGATCTACCTTTTCTGTACAGGGGCTTATGCCATGTGCTCCTGTCCACCATTAAACCTTTCCAAGCAACTTCCATGAATTCAGTGTCTTTTTCCCCACTTGGAACTGAACCCAGAAGGATATTCCTTACAACAATATTTATTTGACAGCCCAAAGTATGTTAGGCTAAATTATTCCTTCAGGGGCATTGTGTCTATAAATCCAACCTAGCTTTCAAGATGCAAGGCCCTTAAATACGATACTAGGCCCTTAAATATGTTGGGAGGATATTCTCAGCCCTGTTTGTGTTTTGAGAATGATGGTCACCAACACCTCTTGCCATTCACTGTAGGTGGATGTTATGGATGTCCTAAGGTCCATTCAGGGCCCCTGAAGAACCGCAGAGAAGCCCTGGTGAGTATTGAGCTGGCAAAATTGCAGGAAAAGAATCATCCATCAAATAGAACAAAAAAAAATTGAGAGCTCGATTTTCCTTTCTGGCTTTCCTCCCTGGCGATATTACTTGCTGAGCTCATGGGGAAAAGAAACGGATCTGCTAACGTGCAACACTGGTTCTTTTGGCCATCATCACTGAGTCACTACGCAAACAACCGTCAGCAAAATGGTCTTAGGGATATGGGAATGTTGACAAGAAAAGTCGTTTTCCTTAATGAATCAAAAGAACGGGTTATGGAAAAGCATGAAGACACCCAGCGCTCTGGGAATCCATCTGGTAATTTCAATGAGCAAGCATTTCTGAAAGGGAACAATGTTCCTCACAAAGGAAGAAGGGTAGTCCCAAAGGTGCTTTTTTTCAGGAGGCAACTGGACTTTCTTGTTTTTTCTTTAGAAGACGTTTTGCTTCTCATCCAAGAAGCTTCTTGTGCTCTGACAGGATAGTGGGGAATGGAAGGATTTATATTCCTTGCAGAAAGAGCTGGTCATTTGCATCCTTTTAGAGTAGTGGTTCTCAACCTTCCTAATGCTGCGACCCTTTAATACAGTTCCTCATGTTATGGTGACCCCCAACCATAAAATAATAAAATTATTAGGAAACTCAGGGATGAGTTCTAACTTACCTCGCTGCCAGTTCGCTTCCTCCTGCGCTACGTGGCCATGCCTCATGTGCACGTGTGTGCTTTTCGCGCGCATGCATGCGCAGTGCGGAATTTTTTTAAAAAAAATTGCAAAAAAAAAAGCCAAAAACAAGATGGCGACGCACTAGAAATTCGGCTTCTGTGCATGCTCAGAAGTCCCCATGGTACAGATTTTTTTTTTTGCAGTAGTCTATTTGCATGTGGTGGACCCGCCTGGAGACGGATAGAGGAGTGGTGTCTCGGTTCCTAAGACCATTGGAAATATGTCTTTTCTGATGGTCTTAGGCGACCCCTGTGAAAGGTCGTTCGACCCCCAAAGGAGTTGCGACCCACAGGTTGAGAACCGCTGTTTTAGAGGGTCATTGAAGCACTTGGAGGTTTATCTGTGCCCTCAGGGTCACCTGAGTGGTGCAAATGGTTCCTGTAGTCTGCCATTTTTTTCTTCTGGAAATCCATTCCTACTCCCACACCATTCCAAGGATGTTCATCCCAAATTGTATAGTTAAAAGTCTGTAGAGATTCTCAGTCAGACTGAGAATCTCTACAGACTGCCAGGACTGGTACTATAATTTCACATTTAAGATAAGAGACAAAGGAATTGTTGTGGGGCTGGTAGATAAGCCATGTTGTTGTTCATGATGATAATGAGGATGTCCCTAGAAAGAAGGTGAGAAACATAACATTGATTGCCTGGACTAACCTACTAGTGTTGAAGAAAATCAATGTAACTTCAGGCTTTTATTTTATTTTCTAAGTTCTCTAATAGATGAGGAACCATAGCATTAGAAAATGTCTATGGAGATTCTTAATCATCCAGATCAGGGTTATCCCAAAGGTGCTTCCCACCCCTCCTCCCACCTCCAAGGCAACTGGACTTTCTTGATTTTATTTTATTTATTTTATTTATTTTATTTATTTTATTTATTTTATTTATTTTATTTATTTTATTTATTTTATTTATTTTATTTATTTATTTTATTTATTTTATTTATTTTATTTGTCAAAACATGTACAAGATAGCAGGTATGGTATAAACATAAACAAAAGCAAAGTAGGTACAGGTAAATTTGGACAATAGGACAGTAGGACAGGGACAGTAGGCACAGTGGTGCGCTTATGCACGCCCCTTACAGACCTCTAAGGAATGGGATGAGGTCGACTGTAGACAGTCTAAGGTTAAAGTTTTTGGGGTTTGGGGAAGAAACCACAGAGTCAGGTAGTGCATTCCAGGCATTGATCACTCTGTTGCTGAAGTCGTATTTTCTGCAGTCGAGTTTGGAGCGGTTTACATTTAGTTTGAATCTATTACGTACTCATGTATTGCTGCGGTTGAAGCTGAAGTAGTCATTGACAAGTAGGAAATTGTGGTAGATGATTTTATGAACTACATTTAGGTCAGCTCGAAGGCGACGTAGCTCTAAGCTATCTAAGCCCAAAATTTCAAGTCTGGTGGAATAAGGTATTCTGTTGCGAGCAGAGGAGTGGAGGACTCCTCTTGTGAAATATTTCTGGACTCCCTCAATTGTATTAATGTCCGATATGCAGTGCGGGTTCCAGACAGGAAAACATTTTGCTTCTCATCCAAGAAATTAGAACCGAAGAAGCTTCTTGAATGAGAGGCAAAATGCTTTCAAAGAAACAAGATCAAGAATGTTACTGAAGAGATACCTTTGGAAATAATGTCCTTAGCCCTATTGGGCAGTAGAAGTTAAGATCTTCTTCATTTCAAGTGCAGCTAAGAAGGATGTTTTTATAGGGTTTTCCACAAGGGTATGGACGTGATTTGCCATTGCTTTGTTCTCAGTTGGTGGGGTTTTTCCCCCCAACTTTCCAGATTAGCCCTGGGATTACTCAATGGTTACTTCTCCAAGAACTAACAGTCTCTTTCCTTGCTCGATCAAGGCTGGCTCAATGGTCCTGAACATCAATGTAATTTCTCGGCAAAAACACGGAAGAAGATATTTCCCTCTTGGCATTTTCTCAAAGTCTCTTCAAGTTCCTTCTTGGTGGCCTGACCATTGGTGATCCTTCTGAAAAAACCACCTGGTTTTGACCTGCCTCTCTTTGTCTGGTCAAAATTGAACAGAATTAGGCATGATCCCAAAAAAAGTGCCTCTGCCCTGTATCAGTGGGGATGGAAAGATTCCCCTTGTTGCGACTGTGGTGTTGATATGCAAAGTATAACATGCTGTGCAAGATTGCCCATGATGTGCGTTCTCTGGTTCCTTTGAAGATCTGGATGAAGCAATGCCAGAGGCCATTGGCTGGATAGCTGAATTGGACATCCAGTTAGCAGACAACTGCCATACTTCCATAGAAGTTTTGTGTATAATGACGTGGATTATGTTTGTATATGTATATTTAGGAGTTGTGGTGGCGCAGTGGGTAGAATGCAGTATTTCAGGCTAATTCTGCTGCCTGCCAGCAGTTCGATCCAGACTGGCTTAACTTGACTCAGCCTTCCATCCTTCCAAGGTCGATAAAGGACCTAACTTGTTGGACTCAATAGACTGACTCTGTAAACTGCTTAGAGAGGGCTGTAAAGCACCATGAAGTGGTATATAAGTCTAAGTTGCTATTGCTATTGACTCATCCTTCCATCCTTCCAAGTAAAGAAGCTATTTGTATTTTTGTACAGGTAATCCTTCACTTACAGCAGTTCATTTAGTGACCATTCAAAGTTACAATGGCACTGAAAAAAGTGACTTATGACCGTTTTTCACACTTACGATCATTGCAGCATCCCCACAGTCACGTGATAAAAATTCAGATGGTTGACAACTCTCTCACATTTATGACGGTTGTAGTCTCCCAGGGCCATGTGATCCCCTTTTTCAACCATCTGAGATGCAAAGGCAATGGGGAGGTGAGATTCACTTAACAAATGTGCTACTAATTTAACAACTGCAGTGATTCACTTAACAAATGTGGCAAGAAAAGTCGTGAAATGGGGCAAAATTCACTTAATAAATTTCTCACTTAGCAACCTAAATTTTTGGCTCAATTGTGGTTTTAAGTCAAGGAGAGGAGAGGCCAGGCGTGACGAGGAGTGGCTGGGAAGGGAGAGGTGAGGAGAGGCCGGGCGAGGTGAGGCACCCCTTGACGTGAGTGATGTTGAGTTGGCCATGCCCACCCAGTCACATGACCACCCAGCCAGCCCTACCCAGCTGGTCATTAGGGCAGAGAACCGGTTGTTAAATTATTTGAATCCCACCACTGATTTCAGAACAGAATGGGGAGGCGGAAACAACCACAAAAAGGCCACAATGACAGAGTGGAGAGAGAGAGAGAGAGAGAGAGAGAGAGACAGACAGACAGACAGACAGACAGACAGACAGACAGACAGACAGACAGACAGACAAAGTAAGTGTGAGAGAGGGAGAGGGAGAAGGTGAAAGAGAGAGACAGAGATAGAAAGAAAGAGAAAGGGAGAGATAGAGAAAAGTGTGAGAGAGAGATGAAAGAAAGAGAGACAGAGAGAAAGAAAAAGAAAAAGACAGATAAAGAGAGAAAGAGAGAAAAAGAGAGAGAAAGAGAAAAAAGAGAGAGTAAGAGAGAGAAAGAGAAAGAGAGAGAGAGAGAGAGAGAGAGGGAGAGGGAGAGGGAGAGGGAGAGGGAGAGGGAGAGGGAGAGAGAAAGAGAAAGAGAAAGAGAAAGAGAAAGAGAAAGAAAGAGACAAAAAGACAAAGAGACTGTCACGATGTGAATATTGCCAGTTGAGCATCTCTACTATTTCTAGGTTTACTGTATTTTCTAATCAAGCAGACATGTGATATGTTTTACTGCGCATGTGTGCATTCCAGGAGTCTCCTCTCCTCCCTTTTTTCTTCTCCTGTGAGCCTCGCCTGAGTCAGACATGATTTCTTAGCTGAGACAATGTAGCTTATTTAAGGTTTATATTCTTTTGTTACTTTTGTACTAAAATAAATATTTTGTTAATTAGAATTGAATCTCGGTTTTATTTTCTAAGTAAGAATGACTTCAAGGAAGCAAGATCCTATATCACCTCTTTGATAGGAATAATTTCCTATCCATCAGAGACAAAGAAAGAGAGAGGGAGAAAGTAAAAGAGAGAGAAAGAGACAGAGACAAAGAAAAAGAGAGAAAAAGAGACAGACAAAGGAAGTAAGTGAGGGAGAAAGGGAGAAGGAGGGAGAGGGGGGGAGAAGGAGAGAGACAGAGAGATAGAAATCGAAAGAGAAAGAGAGAGAGAGAAGGAGACAAAAAGGCTGAAAGAAAGAGAGAGAGAGAATGATCTAAGTCAAGAAATCAGTCAAAGAAAATGCTGCTTTCAAAAGCCACAGTTTACCTCAAAGAACTTAACAGGAGGGCATAGTCAGCAAGAATGCGTAATTAGACACTCCCAGATGCTCACTTCACATTCTGAGATTGAGGCTTGTGAATTGTTAAGGACAGTGTTAAATTCATCATTCATCCAAGAATTATGAGCAGGATAGAAGATGAAACCTAAGCAACGGGTATGTAAAATTCCCTGCTCCGTTTTTAGAATTTATAGAAAGAACACCCAGCAACCGCTTACATTTCCGGACCCTTTCTCTCTTTTGTTGCCATCAAAAATCTGTCAGATTAGGGTGGGGGGAGAGCATTGTTGTAAGTGTCTTTCGGCTGATAGCAACGTGCGCCATCTGGAAGTCCCTACATTTAGATGGTGAATCACACAATCACACTCTTTGGCAACGGTAGCTATTTAAAAGCAAAACGTCCCTGGAAGAATAGAATAGTCCTTTAACACAGCGCAAAATGGATTACATCGGCTTCAGTTCACTTCAGGAAGTGCATGGAGTGACTTAACTTGTGGGGGAGTGGAGTGAAGTTGTGGAAAGGAAGAGAAGACAGATCATAGGTAGAGCCCGGAGGGGTTCTGAATCCTAAAGAATCTTATAGGTAATCCTTGACTTATACAACCATTTGTTTATCCCAAAAGGTGCTTTTTCTAAAGGCAACTGGGCTTTGTTTTTCCTTGAAGACGTTTCGCTTCTCATCCGAGAAGCTTCTTCAGTTCAGCTTCTCAAGAACCAAAGAAGCTTATTGGATGAGAAGCGAAACCTCTTCAAGGGAAAACAAAGTCCAGTTGCCTTTTGAATAAGCACCTTTGGGGTGCTTGGATGACTGAGAATCTCCATAAACAACCATTTGTTTAGTGACCGTTTGAAGTTACAACAGCACTGAAAAAATGGAGTTATGACCATTTCCCACATG
This sequence comes from Diadophis punctatus similis, assembly GCA_023053685.1. Taxonomy (NCBI): domain Eukaryota; kingdom Metazoa; phylum Chordata; class Lepidosauria; order Squamata; family Dipsadidae; genus Diadophis; species Diadophis punctatus. The sequence continues at coordinate 19,267,916 of JALIGW010000017.1, forward strand.
ACCGTTGCAGCATTCCTATGGTCACGTGATCAAAATTCAAACACTTGGCAACTGGCATGTATTTATGGCGATTGCAGCGTCCCGGGGTCATGTGATAACTTTTTGCGACCACCTGAGAAGCCAAGTCAATGGGGAAGCCAGATTCACTGTACAACCATGCTACTAACTAACTTAACAACTACAGTGATTCACTTAACAACTGTGACCAGAAAAGTCATTAAAATGGGACAAAATATACTTAACAACTGTCTTCGAATCTAGCACATTTCTTTTGTTTGGGGAAAACAGTTCCCATCATATGGCCTTGAAGTGTCAGGATTTTCTCAGGCTGCAAACGGCTCACATACATTCCTCACCTCCCTTCCACCTCCCAATTCATTCCAAGCATTTCCCTCCCCTCCTCCCTTCATTTCTGTTGTGAAGCTGCAAGTAGAGGTGCATTTATGAGTCAACTTTGACAGGTATATAGAGCTGAGTTGAGCGGGCGAGACGACTGGCGAGACAATTAGCTGGGCGAAGGGAACATATATAGGGCGGGTGGGGGTGGGCGGGGCGAGCGGCCGGAAGGGGCGAGCGAGCGGCCGGAAGGGGCGAGCAAATGGCCGGAAGGGGTGAGCAGTGAGCGGGCGAGCCGGCAGGCGAGCGGGTGGGCATGGGCGGGGCCAACCAGGGGTGGGTTTTACCAGTTCAGTGAACCGATTCAAATCATCCCTACCAGTTCGCTTGAACCGGTGCAAACCGATCAAATTTCACCCCTGGTATAGGGTCTCCTGCTTGTGCAGGGGGTTGGACTAAAAGACCTCAAAGGTCCCTTTCAACTCCATTCTTCTGTAATTCTATGTTGATTTTTCTCCCCCTAACTCCCCCCCATTGATCCTTTGTGGTTGCTTTGAAGTTTTGCCTCCATTTTATCATTTCTTCTACTGTATTTCAATAACCTTTTTTTAAATACATGCTAGCAAGCAATCTTGCTTTCATATAAGGATTTCAAAGATAGCATTTCGAGGACCTCCTTCATTTTAAAGATCATTTTATTCTTCCAGTTAATTACAGATATAAGAAGCATGACAAGCGCCTTCCTCCACTGGCAATCCTTGTTATTTCTTTAGTATATTTAATGAATCCAGATACATACCGTATTTTTCGGAGTATAGGACGCACCGGAGTATAGGACGCACCTAGATTTTAGAGGAGGAAAACAAGGAAAAAAGTATTCTGAACCAAATGGTGTAGTAATATATTATTTAATAAAATAACAGTGTAGCAGAATACTTTTTACAACCATGTATACTTTTTACAACCATGTATACTTTTTACAACCATGTACACTTTTTACAAACTTCAAATTTGACAGCTTTAAGACTTGTGGACTTCAACTCCCAGAATTCCTTCTCCAGTCATGCTAGCTCAGGAATGGGAGTTGAAGTCCACAAGTCTTAAAGCTGTCAAGTTTGAAGTTTGTAAAAAGTGTACATGGTTGTAAAAAGTCTTGCCAAGTTTGAAGACCCTTGCACCCCTAACCCAGGGGTCTTCAAACTTGACAGCTTTAAGACTTGTGGACTTCAACTCCAATTCCTGAGCTAGCATGACTGGAGGAGGAATTCTGGGAGTTGAAGTCCACAAGTTTGAAGACCCTTGCACCCCCTTGGCAAGTTTAAGACTTGTGGACTTCAACTCCCAGAATTCCTCCTCCAGTCATGCTAGCTAGAGTTGAAGTCCACAAGTCCTCCCGGTCTCGCAGCCAGTTCCCTCCTGAAGTTCAAGGGCTGCAACTTGAGCTGAGCAGATCTGCGGCGAAAGCGGCGGCTCCTGGTTTTCCCGGCCAAAGAGCGCTCGCTAGAGAAGAGCAGCTGAGGAAGCAGGCGAAGCGCGGCGGCAGGCAGGTGTTTTGGAAGCGCCGAGGGCAGCACGCGCGTCCGGGATGCCCCTCTCTGTGCTTTCTGCTTAGCCGGCAGCAGCGGGTGCAGCGAGTCCCGTCCTCACGCGCGTCCCCGGCGCTTGCTGTGGCGACGCTGTTTTCTCCGAGACCTTTGTCTCGGAGAAGGAGCAGTAGACAAAGGTCTCAGAGAAAACAGCGTCGCCACAGCAAGCGCCGGGGACGCACGTGAGGACGGGACTCGCTGCGCCCGCTGCTGCCGGCTAAGCGGAAAGCACAGAGAGGGGCATCCCGGACGCGCGTGCTGCCCTCAGCGCTTCCAAGACACCTGCCTGCCGCCGCGCCTCGCCTGCTCGCACACCCGCTCGCTCGCAAGCGGGCAGCGGTGGGGATCGAAGCGGAGCGGTGGCACCTCGAAAGGACTGGGGTGCTAGATTTCATGCTAGCTCAGGAATGGGTGGCGGGGGCAAGCAGCGGTGGTGGCGGCGGCAAGCAACAGCGGGGATGGCGGGGGCAAGCAGCGGGGGGGGCAAGCGGCGGTGGCGGCGGCAGCGGCGGGCGGCGGGGAAAACCTCCGAAGGGTGGGGGCTGGGGGGGGTTGGGGGCTGCATTCGGTGTATAAGATGCACCCACTTTTTGACCCCCTTTTTGGGAGTAAAAAGGTGCGTCCTATACTCCGAAAAATACGGTAATATCTGGGTTGGTAATAATGCCAGATGAAATTAAGTTTCTTTTTTTGTTTTTTTGCTCTAATTATTGTCATTGTCAAAAAAAACATTTGATGGTGGTTCTAACAGAATTATTTATCCTTGTTCATATTTTCAACAAACTTTATCTTATGTCTCCTCAGAGACATATTATACCCTTTTGTATCATACATACCTATGAAATCTACTGCCTAGATATACTATTCTATAATGAATGTTTTGCCATTCAGAAATTTGGTCCATTTTATTATCCATAATAGGCAACTTGTTCTATATAATACAGTCTGAGATTAGGAAATGCTAGTCCACCTCTTTATTTTTATTTTTATTTTAAGTCTTGCAAGATTTTAAATTCTACTCTTCTTCTTCTTTTTATTTCTGTTCCATATAAATCTGTTAATTGTTCTTTGCCAGTCCAGAAATTTTTTATCTGAGACTAGAATCAGTGCTATCCAGTGGTGGGATTCCAAATTTTTTGCTACCGGTTCTGTGGCGGTGGCTTGGTGGGTGTGGTGTGGCTTGGTGGGCGTGGCTTGGTGGGCGTGGCAGGGGAAGGATACTGTAAAATCTCCATTCCCACCCCACTCCAGGGGAAGGATACTGTAAAATCTCAATTTCCTCCTGATCAGCTGGGACTTGGGAGGCAGAGAATAGATGGTGGTGGGGCCAGTCAGAGGTGGTATTTATCGGTTCTCCGAACTACGCAAATGTTCTGCTACCGGTTCTCCAGAACTGGTCAGAACCTGCTGAATACCACCTCTGCTGCTTTCTAAAATGGAAAATTCTTCTTGGCTGGCATCATGGTTAGTAATCGCAATGATACCTGGCCAAGAAAGTTTTAAAACTTTTCCACCTTTCCAGGTTTTGTTGCATTTCTTTCCTTAATTTGTGGTAATGGTTTTCAAACATACCTTTATGTACCTCCTTTCAAGTGTAGTTCTAGATATTTCACCAGTCTTTTGCGAACTCACAGCCAACTTGTTTCCCCACTCCCCATGTTATCATCTTCAAAGGTTAAATACCATTTTAGTATCTTAGCTTTAATTAGTGTTATATGTGGGAAAAGGCAGCCTAAGTCTTTCATTGATTGGATTAACTGTCACATGGAGCTTTGTGGTTCCTTCTCTGTTAATATTACCTCATCTGAATAGCATTTCATATACCATGTCTCTCCTTGAAGTTTGATCCTGATTATTCATTTATTTTCAGATCTTGTTTGCTAAAACTTCCAAGGCAATTATGAATTTAAAAAAGGAGAAATTGGACACCCTTGCATTATATTTTTACTTACTGAAAAGCCGGCAGAGAGTATACATTCAGGGTAATTTTTGCTGATTCAGATTGATATATATGCTCCCAAACTAGGTTTTCAATTCTCCAAGATTTTTTTTTCATCTAGAACAGGGGTGTCAAACTCAATTTCATTGAGGGCCGCATCAGGTTGTGTTTGAACTCGGGGTGGGGGGGCATGTTCAGCTCGACGTCACTTGTCCAACCCTCTGCTCAAGCAGGAGATCCCATACCATTCTGGACAAATGACTGTCCAATCTCTTTTTAAAAAGTTCTATTTGTCCTAGTTAGAAAACACAGTTTATTTGATTAGAAAGTGGGGGAGGGGAGAGGTTGTGTCAGCAATTTTTGTGCCATCAGACAATTCTCTTTACAAGGGCAGATGCGGTAATTTAAGTAATTATTCTGAATGCTAGGAAAATGTTCACTTCATGCATTAGGGTTACTTCATTAGCCAATTTATTCAGTTCAGTCATCTAAAACATCGGTCCTTTTCGTTGGGAAATGCATTTGGAGTTTCATTCTGCTTCAACAAATCATCTGAGGATGCTATTTCCAATTTTGTGAAAATGTCAGCTTCTAATACCGTGTTTCCCCGAAAATAAGACCCGGTCTTATATTTTTTTGAACCCTGAAATAAGCACTTGGCCTTATTGCCATGCACTCAAAAGCCCGATTGGGCTTATTATCAGGGGATGTCTTATTTTGGGAGAAACAGGGTAAATTCAAGGAAATTCCAAACTCCTAATAGTTACAGCCAGGGTGGAAACAGGACATTTGAATCGTTTAAAAAAATCACCAAGAGCAATGCCATTGCATTAGTTTGGTATCATTATCTCTAAAAGTAACAGAACCTGGCCGATTGTGTCTAAGGTTAGAACTTTGTAGTTCTTAAGTGGCATGTGGGCTAAAGTAGGACATCAAAAAAAGATTATCACTGTAAATTAAATAGGTATATATTTGCCCTCTTTTGTTCCAAAGGACTAACATAAATTACCCAGATATCTGCCTGAGGTTTAAGACAAAATTAATTTTCCCCCCGGTTAGGATGGGAAACCATCACAGCTTGTTGGATTGGATAACATCACACTTGACCGAAATTAATAATGTATCCACTCTTCTCTGTCAGTAAGACTAAGAGATGCCCATCTCATCCCCTAAAAAGAGTTTTTAAAAACAATGTGTAAAGTAGATCAATAGAGATGCGTTGGCTCAGTGGCTAAGACGCTGAGCTTGTCGATCGAAAGGTCGGCAGTTCAGCGGTTCAAATCCTTAGTGCCGCGTAACGGAGTGAGCTCCTGTTACTTGTCCCAGCTTCTGCCAACCTAGCAGTTCGAAAGCACGTAAAAAGTGCAAGTAGAAAAATAGGGACCACTTTGGTGGGAAGGTAACAGCGCTCCCTGTGCCTTCGGCATTTAGTCATGCCGGCCACATGACCACGGAGACGTCTTCAGACAGCGCTGGCTCTTCGGCTTAGAAACAGAGATGAGCAGCAGCCCCTAGAGTCGGGAACCTTTACCTTTAAGGTAGACCAACAAATCTACTTTTCTCTGTCATCCCAAAAGGAAAGTTTGCCTTGATACAACCTGATTAAAAATTGGATGGTGAAGACTCAAGAAATAGTAGATTAGGTTGGGAAGTTTTGAAAAATCCTGGATGTCAGTGGTAAGCTCTGGGTAACTCTGTCCAGAGTTACTCAATACTGAGATGGACAGCATATAAATTTAATAAATAAAAAAACAGTTTTCTTATTGCTTCTGAGAAAAGAGCACTGCCAAGCCCAGGAAATCAGGAGTCCAGACCGTTTAAATAAATACAGGTTTATTTCATGCTAACACTTCTTAGGACAGTGATGGCGAACCTTTTTTTCCTCGGGTGCCGAAATAGTGCGTACACGCGCTATTGCACACACGTGCATGCCCACACCCATAATTCAAAGCCCCCCCACTTGCCTCACCCCCCCTGCACATGTGTGCGTGACCCCCCCACTCCCCCGTTTCCCAACTTCCAGTGGGCCCAGTAGGCCCATTTTTTGGCTCCCCAGGCTCCAGAGGCTTTCTTAGAGCTTGGGGAGGGCGAAAACGCTTCCCCCTGCCACCCGGAGGCCCTCCGGAGGCCAAAATCGCCCTCCCAGAGCCTCCGCATGAGCCAAAAATCAGCTGGCCTGCACGTACATGCGCGCTGAAGCTGAGCTAGGGCAACGGCTCGCGTGCCAGCAGATATGGCTCCGTGTGCCACCTGTGGCACCCGTGCCATAGGTTCGCCATCACTGCCCTAGGAGGATCTGAACTATAATGGTCAAGGCAAATTGGCGGTAGATAATGGAATTCAAGGTGAGATTGGACTTGTCATCTCCTACATCAGGTTTATTTCATGCTACATTTAAACAGGAATCTGAACTACTTACAGTCAAAGCAAGTTAGCAGAGGATAAGAGTCAACAGAATTCAAGGTGGTGTTGGACTTAGATCACTTGTGGGTATGAGGGACTCGAAACTGATGACATGTTTGACTCTCCCTCCCTCAGGCCCAGCCTGGTCATCTCCTACATCAGGTTTATTTCATATTATGTTTAAATAAGAATCTGAACTATTAACAGTCAAAGCAAGTTAGCAGAGGATAAGAGTCAATGGAATTCAAGGTGGGGTTGGACTTAGAACTCTTGTGGGCACAAAGGGACTCACGGCTGATGAGATGTTTGACTCTCCCTCCCTCAGGCCCAGCCTGGTCATCTCCTACATCAGGTTTATTTAATGTTACGTTAAAATAAGAATCTGAAATACTTACAGTCAAAGCAAGTTAGCAGAGGATAAGAGTCAATGGAATTCAAGGTGGGGTTGGACTTAGATCACTTGTGGGTACGAAGGGACTCGAGACTGATGAATGTTTGACTCTCCCTCCCTCAAGCCCAGCCTGGTCATCTCCTACATCAGGTTTATTTCATGTTATGTTTAAATAAGAATCTGAACTATTAACAGTCAAAGCAAGTTAGCAGAGGATAAGAGTCAATGGAATTCAAGGTGAGGTTGGACTTAGAACTCTTGTGGGCACAAAGGGACTCAAGGCTGATGACACGTTTGACTCTCCCTCCCTCGGGCTCATCCTGGTCATCTCCTATAGCAGTGATGGTGAACCTTTTTTCCCTTGGGTGCCAAAAGTGTACGTGTGCTCGCTATTGCATGCGCACGAGTGCCCACACCCATAATTCAATGCCCCTGCCCCTGCATGGGCAACCCCCCATTCTGTCCCACCCCCCAGGCATGAGTGTACTACCCCCTCCCGCTCCCCTGCTCCCCCATTTCCTGACTTCCGATGGGCCCGGTAGGCCTGTTTTTTGCCCTCCCCAGGCTCCAGAGGCTTTCTTGGAGCCTGGGGTGGGCAGAAACGCCCCCCAGAGGTCCTCCAGAGGCCGAAAATACCCTCCCAGAGCCTCTGTGTGAGCCAAAAATCAGCTGGCCGGCATGCAGATGCATGCTGTAGCTGAGCTAGGGCAATGGCTTGCGTGCCAGCAAATATGGCTCCGCGTGCCATCTGTGGCACGCGTGCCATAGGTTCGCCATCACTGTCCTATAGGCACAGGTGTGTGCATGGAACCATTAGGAGTGGCTACCTTTTTGCCACTATTACTCAATTTCTGTGGCAGATGTGAATAGCCCCACCTCTCTAGTCACCCCCCCAACATTTACCATTGGCCCAACTGATCCACCTGCAGCAGGAAACGGCAGCGCAGAGCCAGATTTCTGGAAAAACGGGACAAAAATGATCTCCTATCTCAAGAAAGCTGAGAAGAGAAAGATGAAGAATCCACATTCTGACTTTATTCATGGGGACTTCACGAATATGCTCTTGTTTCCTTGACAACAATGTAGAAGTGCTGGAGTCTTGCTTTCTTCAGAGATCTCTTTTTAAACTTCTGAATCCATTCTGCAGCTCGGAACCTTCCTGTAGGTCTTTTATCTAAGTACAATCCAGGTATTTTGGGGATCAGCCAAGGTTTTCTAGGGATTGCTACTAGCTGCAGGGGAGGGGGAGAACTGACAAGCAGGATAGAAAAAACAAGTGACTGCAAAGTCTTGGGGATAGAAGAAATGGTGGTCTTTAGGCACGGTGGCTCAGCGGTTAAAGACACTGAGCTTGTCAGCTGGAGAGTTGACAGTCTGGGTTTGAGACTCAAGCACTGTGCAATGGGTGAGTTCCCATTCCTTGCTCCAGCTCCTGCCCACCTAGCAGTTAGAAAATAATGCAAATGCAAGTAGATAAATATGCACCACTTTGGTGGGAAGGTAACAGCAATCTATGTGCCTTTGGTGGATCTCCATGCTGGCCACCTGACCACGGGAAATGTCTTCGGGCAATGCTGACTCCCTCGGCCAAGAAACATAGGTGAGCATTGAGAGTCAGACATGACTGACTGGAACACTTTTACTTTTCGATTCTCCACTACAGGAACTTTGAGGGGTAAACAAAAAATAATAATTAAAGGTTATTGAGTTGAAGACATTGCCTTAATTCAGGGGGGAAAACCAGTTGTTGCACAGCGAGAGGCAGGAAATCTGCCCCAGTCTTCCTGCTATAGGAAAACTCAAGCTGCCTGCCTCAAGCAGAACCCTGAAGTCTTTAGAGATGGATATTTTGTGCCCTGGATTAAGAAATCCAGGCTAGCCTATTCATAAACAAAATGCCTTCAGCCCTGCTCCCCAAGGCTGGAGCTGATGGGATTAAGAATGTACATCCCCTACCCAAATTCTAAGGACAGGACATGACCTTTAGGACATAATTGGATTAACCCACCACCAATGAAATAGTAAAAGACACAAGGAACACTACATTGTACAACCCCCCTGGAGCATCTCAATCATCAATCATCAAACCCCAGAACCCTATAAAAATCCATCCCCTCACTCAGCCGTTTTGTCAGCCACCCCAGAAACATGCTGCCATCACTAAAGTTTCTGGCATCCAAATCAAGAAGAGACCTTCTTTCCAACCAGCCAGCCACCATTGAATTTTTTCCCCCTCCCGGCTTGGAACCGGACTGGATTTTTCTTCTGACAATAGGCATGACCATGAACTCTTAAGATTATAGATTTTAGAAACCCAAAGTTGAAAACTCATAGTAGCATCAGCTTGATTTGTACGATGCTGCTCCCTGATCTCGGGAATTAACTCAAGCAAGAGTTAGATGGAATGTTCTGAATGCAGAACAAAAGTCCTTCTGCAATTAGAAGAAACCAAGCAGTTAGGAAGACCTCAGCTGGAGAATGGCGGCCAACTGCTAGAGTTATGATGAGACAGCCTGGAGCCTAGATACTCAACCTTCTTCCCAGAATAGAAGTTCTTCTCCACAACACACCCAGAGACTTAATCATTGCAGTGCTAATTAGCTGCAACACGAGAAAGCTGCCAGGTGAGCTGATTAATGTCACCATTGCTAAAAATACGATAATGGTGGAATTTCAAAAAGACAACCTTGAACTGACTTGGGCCATGACATTTGTAATCGATCTGCCCTCTGTAAAAAAAAAAAAGAGGAAAGACATGGAAAGATGGAAGGATGCATGCATGTAAACACATTTAATTGAGGATGAAAATAGCAAGATACCATAATTGGGGGCTCTTTCGGGAGGGTTACATCTTGATTCCTACATTTCCCTTGGGTCAGCTTTTTACTTGACTTGACTTGACTTGACTTGACTTGACTTGACTTGACTTGACTTGACTTGACCTGACCTAACCTAACCTAACCTAACCTAACCTAACCTAACCTAACCTAACCTAACCTAACCTAACCTAACTTAACTTAACTTAACTTAACTTAACTTAACTTAACTTAACTTAACTTAACTTAACTTAACTTAACTTAACTTAACATCCCAAGGAGCTGCTGCTTCAGTTCTACAGAGGAATTATTGAGTCTGTCATCTGCACCTCTATAACTGTCTGGTTTGGTTCTGCAACCCAACAAGACAGACACAGACTTCAGAGGATAATTAGAACTGCAGAAAAACAATTGCTGCCAACCTGCCTCCCACTGAAGACCTGTATATTGCACGAGTCAAAAAGAGGGCTGTGAAAATATTTACAGACCCCTCACATCCTGGACACAAACTGTTTCAATTCCTACCCTCAAAGCGCCGCTATAGAGCACTGCACACCAGAACAACTAGACACAAGAACAGTTTTCCCCCCAAATGCCATCACTCTGCTAAACAAATAATTCCCTCAACACTGTCTAACTATTTACTAAGTCTGCATTACTATTACTATTAATCTTCTCATCATTCCTATCACTCATCTCCTCCCACTTATGACTGTATGACTATAACTTGTATCCTCACGATTTATATTGTTTCCTAATATGATTTGATTGCTTATTTGTACCCTATGACTATCATTAAGTGTTGTAACCTTATGATTCTTGACAAATGTATCTTTTTCTTTTATGTATACTGAGAGCATATGCACCAAGACAAATTCCTTGTGTGTCCAACCACCCTTGGCCAATAAAGAATTCTATTCTATTCTATTCTCCTGACGTCTACGAAAGGGTGGAATAGGGAGTGAGGAAGAAAGAAGAAAGCGAGAGGGAGAGGGAGGGAGGGAGGGAGGGAGGGAGGGAGGGAGGGAGGGAGGGAAGAAGGAAGGAAGGAAGGAAGGAAGGAAGGAAGGAAGGAAGGAAGGAAGGAAGGAAGGAAGGAAGGAAGGAAGGAAGGAAGGAAGGAAGGAAGGAAACGAAACTTAAGTGAACCCCCACTGAATTATGAAGACAAAGACAAGTATGTTGTCTAGGGAAAGAATAGGTGTTGTTGCTTGCAACTTATAGACACTAATGAATCACAAGATGAATAATAGCTCTTGGTAGACCTGTCTTTCTGAATGCACTCAGTTCTCCTTTTAAAGTCATCCATGAGGGTGACCATCACCTTTCCTTGTAGTTACAAATCCTACAGATTAATTACAACCCAATTCTCCAGCAGGGATGGCTTCTCCAGCTAATGCAGCAGGATCTACATTGACCAAGCAACTGGTCAAGTTCTCCCTTAAGGTCAGGACCTGGCGATCTAAAGCAATATAGGAGCCGAGGTGGTGCAGTGGTTAAAAGCAGCACTGCAACCTTCAGCTGATTGCTAGTTCAGCAGTTCAGCTGTTCAAATCTCACCAGGCTCAAGGTTGACTCAGCCTTCCATCCTTCTGAGGTGGGTAAAATGAGGACCCAGATTGTTGGGGGCAATATGCTGAACTCTGTAAACTGCTTAGCGAGGGCTGTAAAGCACTATGAAGCGGTATATAAGTCTAAGTGCTATTGCTATTTCAGCAAATCCGTCCTGTAAACCACGGAGAAAATGTTCCTGTTGAGACAATGAGAGAACGGAGTCTCCGAACGGGAGGAAGGCCTGGGTTAAAAGTCTGAGCTTCAATGTCAACAGGTTGTTCATCAGGCAGGCAAAATCTTGAGCACTTTCCCCCCCCCAAAAAAACAGCGCTCTATTCTATCGAATGCCGCAAGTCATCAAGGCCCCAGAAATGGACTGTGTTGAAGCTGAAGACGTTTAAGGGAACGAAAAGGAGAATCAAACTATTCCTTAAATGGCAAAAAAAAAAAAAAAAGCTGCCACGGAGTTCAGCAAAAATCAAAGTATGCCATTATGAAAGTATGCTGGAAATTCACAAGATCTCACCCCCTCAAACTGGCTGAATCTCAAGTTTATCTTCATAAAGGTATGACTGTAAAAGGAAAGAATTCAATGACAAAGTCTGTGTTCATATTAGTCAGGGTGTTTTTTTTTTCCATCACAAAGCACCAGTCAAGAGATGTACCACAAAGGACCAGTGTACCGTTGCCTAGGTTTTGGACAACAGTAAATTCTTTCCAAACACAGTTATTAATTTATGGGCGAGCCAAGAACCACAGAGAGGTAGCCAGTTTAAAAAATGAAGAGCACCAACTTTATACTTTTCCTGGTCAAGAGAGAAATTATGGGGGAATGGGATGAGGAATCTTGTTAGCCCTTCCGAAATCTACTGGGTTCAACAACCCATCCATGTAAAGCTTATATTTTAAATCAATAGTTTTGTCTCCAGCTGTGGCCAAGGTCTCTATGATTCATGCATCGAGACATTAAAAATAGCAGCTTTTTCCTGCCTGTTCGTCCTTAAAAGCTAGAATTCAGAAGTGAATAATATGGAAGCTCAATTGCTAAATAGGTGCTAACAAATCTGCCCTTTTTAATATATATTAATAGTTTCTTTTCACAATGAATATCTAGGGGAGTCAAAAGGATTTTGAGCTGAGCTGCAGCCATCTAACATTGCTTTGATCTGTCGGTGGAGATTCTCACTCATCCAGGTCATGGTTTAGGGGCGAGTTCCTAATTTTTTTACTACCACTCTGTGGGCGTGGCTTATTTTGTAGGTGTGGTTTGCCAGCCATGTGACCGGGTGGGCGTGGGCCTCAGGAGCTTGGCAGCGGCCGGAGAAGCAGGGGGCATTGCCCACCCGCAACGCAGCCCTCCGCAGCGGGAGCAGCAAGACCGCGGCAGTGGTTCTTCAAGGAGGCTCCATCCGGCCTGAATGCTTCTTCACATTCGATGATCCTAGGCTCCTGCCACCTGTTCCCCCTCCCCTCAGCAGCTCGAGAAGCCTCGAACGTGCGAAAATGCCTGGGATCATCACCGCGCTTTCGTGGTTTCTCAGACTGCTGAAGGGAGGGGAACCGAGATAGGTCCTGCCACCCATTCCCCCTCCCCTCAGCAGCTCGAGAAGCCTCGAACGTGCAAAAATGCCTAGGATCATCACCACGCGTTTGTGGCTTCTCAGACTGCTGAAGGGAGTGAACTGAGATAAGGTCCTGCCGCCCGTTCTTTCAATGTCTCACGTGCTCCCTCAGCCATCGTCCCCTGCTTGGACTCACTGTGGGGTAGGAAGGCAGCACATGCGCAGTGCCGGAAGCTCGGCTTCTGGGCATGTGCAGAAGAAAATTTTAAAAAAAATTAAATTTTTTTTTAAAAAATGGCGGCGCCCAGGCACTGGCAACCGACCGCACCGGTACTGTGACGTCACCAGCGGGCCGCTACCAGTGCTATAGAGTGAACCGCACTGGTAAAAACCCACCACTGTCATAGTTGTCCCAAAGGTGCTTTTTCAAAAGGCAACTGGACTTTGTTTTGGCTTGAAGATGCTTCTCTTCTCATCCAAGAAGTTTCTTCAGTTCTGACTGAATGGTGGAGGTGAGGAAGGAATTCTATCTTTCACCAGTTCATCCTTCCTTCCGTCCTCCACCATTCCGTCAGAACTGAAGAAGCTTTTTGGATGAGAAGCGTCTTCAAGCCAAAACGAAGTCCAGTTGCCTTTTGAAAAAGCACCTTTGCTCAATTCCTATTTTTAAAAAGTTCATAGGTCTCGCCCAAAGCTAGCATTGAGATAGCACTCTTCACCAGACTAGGTAGGAGCCTACCAGTTTGATTCATGCAGTGTAAATGTGGGTAGAATTAAACTGAATTAGGGTTTTTTTGTGTGTGTGTGTGATTTTAGCATTCTGAAACCCTAGCCCACTTGGGAATACCGCATTTAAGATGAAGGCTCTAGAAAGCCTGCTAGATTCCCCAGGAGATTCTAGAAAACTGTCAATTAAGCCCCCCTTAGTGTACTGATAATGGCTAACATGAATGAAATAATCAAAAGGCTTTGATCTGGTATCATGATTTCCCCAGTGTAATCCATATTAAAAGGGAAGGGAAGGGAAGGAGGAAAGGAAAGAAGGGAAGGGAAGGGAAGGGAAGGGAAGGGAAGGGAAGGAAAGGAAAGGGAAGGGAAGGGAAGGGAAAGGAAGGGAAGGGAAGGGAAAGAGGAAAGGAAAGAAGGAAAGGGAAGGAAAGGGAAGGAGGAAAGGAAAGGGAAGGAAAGGAAAGGAAAGGAAAGGAAAGGAAAGGAAAGGAAAGGAAAGGAAAGGAAAGGAAAGGAAAGGAAAGGGAAGGAAAAAAGATTTCTGCCTTAACTAGTTGAAGATAAGCTTCACATTGATAATGACCCAGTAACTGACACTTTTAACTAAGATTTGAAATCTTGTTAAAGGAACCTTTGAGGAAAGCTTGTTTTTGATGGTGGTGAGCTTGTAGGTGCCAAACAGCTAGACTAAGAGGCCTCAGCAAAGGGCTGAGTTTTCTGCTAGCTACCATCCCATCTTGCAGCAGAAGGCAGCTTTAAAAAAATCTAAGGTGATAGAGCATCATTATCTTGCCATTTGGCCCATACCCAGGGGTGGGCTTCAAAAATTTTAGCAAGGGGTTCTCTGCCCAGTTGCTGGATAAGCATGGCCATGGTGGGCGTGGCCTAGTTGGCCTCCTGCACCATGGTGGGGGGGCATTTTTGCCCTCCCCAGGCTCCGGAAGCTTTCCTCGAGCCTCCAAGAGGGTGAAAACGGCCTCCCCAGGCTCCGGAGGCCCATTTTTTGCCCTCCCCGAGCCTCCGTGCGCGCCCTGCACTTACCTGCATCCAAAACGGGCTGCGTGGGGACTCCTGGGAGGGGCGGGGCAGGGTGGGTGGGGCCAGCCAGGAGTGGGATTTGGGGGTTCTCCGAACTGCACAGAATCTTAGCTAGAGGTTCTCCTGAACCTTTGCGAACCCCCAGCAGCCCACCCCTGCCCATACCAAGAGCCTTAGTATATTTAATTATTTTTATTAAACTTATCAAGGTATAAAATACAAGTGAAAATAAAGATAGCAAGGAAGGAAGAGGAAGGAAGGAAAGGAGGAAGAAAGGAAGGTGGGAGGAAAGAGAGAAAAAAGGGGGAAAATCTTTAACTTCCAACTCTTTTCAGTGCAGTAGAATAAAAAGTAAATAACATTAGAGCCTCAACTTTTTTTTACTTTTGCATACTTAGTATATACTGGCCACTTCTATGCCAACAAACCTATCTAATCAGCAAATCCCAAAGTCAAGGATTTCACTGTGTGCACAAAATCTAGAAGCACAAAATCTAGAAGAGGTTTCCAAGCAGAAACGAAATTGGATGGATTATGTCTTTGATTAAAGCAATTAATTTGGCCCTCTTTGCTAGCCCCCATCAGTTTTTCCAGCCATTCTTCCATTGTGAGAATTAGTGTTGTCTTTTCATTTTTGCGCAGAGAACATTCTCGGTGCTGTCAACATATATAACAAAGTTCCTGTCTTATTATTATTTTATTTTATTTTATTTATTTTATTTTATTTTACTATTATTATTTTATTTTATTTTATTATTTTATTTTATTTTATTTTATTTTATTTTATTTTTTATTTTATTATTTTATTTTATTTTATTTTATTATTATTAATTTTATTTTATTATTTTATTTTATTTTATTTTATTTTATTTTATTTTATATTTTATATTTTATTTTATTTTATTATTTTATTTTATTTTATTTTATATTTTATTTTATTTTATTTTATTTTATTGTTTTATATTTTATTTTATTTTATTTTATTTTATTTTATTTTTCAAACTTCATCTTAATGGCCCTGCTGGTCAGGAGCAGGATTAGAGATTTCTGTACTGTAGGTTCCTCCTTCAAATATTTGAAAGCTGATTTAAGGCCAAAATTTTGGGTTTCCTACTCTGATGATAGCCAAATCTGGCTCTACCTCCATGTTGTGTCGCCTTCCATGGTTACAAGCAATTTCAGCGTGACAACGGAATGTAGGTAAGTTCGCTCTATTGCAGTGGTGGCGAACCTATGGCACGCATGCCAGAGGTGGCACACAGAGCCCTCTCTGTGGCCCCACAGAGAGGGCCTTGCATGCCACACGCGCTGTCACCCCAGCTCTGTTTCGGGTCTCTGCTGCGCATGTGCGCACCTCCCGCCAGCCAGCTGGTCTTTGGGTCTCTGCCGCATGCGCCAGCTTGGGCAGTGAAAACTATTAATCAGTAGAACAGCTTGCCTCCAGAAGTTGTGAATGCGCCAACACTGGAAGTTTTTAAGAAGAGACTGCACAACCATTTGTCTGAAATGGTGTAGGGCCGTGATGGTGAACCTATGGCACGCGTGCCACAGGTGGCACACGGAGCCATATCTGCTGGCACGCAAGCTGTTGCCCTAGCTCAGCTCCAACACGCATGTGGACGCCCGCCAGCTGATTTTTGGCTTGCATGGAGGCTCTGGGAGGGCGTTTTTGGCCTCCGGAGGGCCTCCAGAGGGGCAGGGAATGGCATTTTCCCACTCCCTAAGCTCCAAGAAAGCCTCTGGAGCCTGGGGAGGGCAAAAAATAGGCCTACTGGGCCCACCAGAAGTCAGGAAACGGGGGCGCGTGGGGAGCATTGAATATGGGTGTGGGCACGCGCACACGTGCGATAGCGCGCGCATGCACTATTTCGGCACCCGAGGGAAAAAAGGTTCGCCATCACTGGTGTAGGGTTTCCTACCTGAGCAGGGGGTTGGACTAGAAGACCTCCCCCCTCAAGGTCCCTTCCAACTCTGCTATTCTATTATATTCTATTCTATCTTATCCTATCCTATTCATTCCATTTTCTATTATTATTCTATTTTCTATCCTATCCTATCCTATCCATTCCACTTTCTATTCTATTCTATTCTATTCTATTCTATTCTATTCTATTCTATTCTATCCATTCCACTTTCTATTATTATTCTATTTTCTATTCTATTCTATTCTATTCTATTCTATTCTATTCTATTCTACTCTACTCTATCCTATTCTGTTCTATCCTATCCTATCCTGTTCTATTCTATCCTATCCATATTCCATATTCTATTCTATTCCATTCCATTCCATTCTATCTTATCCTATACTATCCTATTCATTCCACTTTCTATTATTATTCTATTTTCTATTCTATTCTATTTTCTATTCTATCCTATCCTATCCTATCCTATCCATTCCACTTTCTATTATTATTCTATTTTCTATTCTATTCTATTCTATTCTGTTCTGTTCTATCCTATCCTATCCTATCCTATCCATTCCACTTTCTATTATTATTCTATTTTCTATTCTATTCTATTCTATTCTGTTCTGTTCTGTTCTATCCTATCCTATCCTATCCATTCCACTTTCTATTATTATTCTATTTTCTATTCTATTCTATTCTGTTCTGTTCTGTTCTATCCTATTCTATCCTGTTCTATCCTATCCTATCCTATCCTATCCTATCCTATCCATATTCCATATTCCATATTCCATTCCATTCCATTCCATTCCATTCCATTCTATCTTATACTATCCTATCCATTCCACTTTCTATTATTATTCTATTTTCTATTTTTTCTGTTCTGTTCTGTCCTATCCTATCCTATCCTATCCTTTCCTTTCCTATCCTATCCATATTCCATATTCCATATTCCATATTCCATATTCCATATTCCATATTCCATATTCCATATTCCATCCCATCCCATCCCATCCCATCCTATCCTATCATCATCATCATCATCCCCTTCTCAAGCCTCAGAACCCAATTCTTGCCATTTCCTCAAGTTTTTAACACCAGCCTCAGGACAAGGCTACAAGTGTGGTTGTAATTTGGAGACCTTCATTTTTCTGGCTACACTTGAGCTATTCATGCCAGCTCTTAGAAAGCACCTCTACATTTCTTATCCAGCTGCCCAGCTTCTAATTAAAGACGTGAGCATAGGCCAAAACTCAGTCAAAGCTGCTCATGTCTTTATAGTTTATCTCAGCTTCTCCCCCCCCCATCCCCTCGCTCATTAATTTTCCACCCAAATGGGAGGGCTGCACTTCCTGCACACATTTAGCGATGCTTCACAGCCTCGGAGCCTAATTGCTATCATTAGAAAAGCTTTCTACAACGCAACGTCTTCGTTTGGTCACTGCAATTTCCTTTCGGTTCCAGACTGCTAGCTAAATCCTGGGAATTCCCTCTTTCCTGTCCTTGGCACATTCTTGTTTCTCAAAACTTCCTGGGTACCAATCGTAATTAAGCCGCTCGGTGTATTAGAAGCCAAGTGGAGGGGGGGCTTCTTCCATTTGCAAGAAAACGAGATAGGCTTAAGTGAGCTTCATCAGCTGTGCTTCGGGCAAAGAAATAAAAGTCAGAAAGGTCTACATGGGGCTACCCCTGAAGACTGTTCGGAGACTGCAGCTGATCCAGAACGCAGCCGTGTGAGCGGTTGTGGGTGTTCCTAGATACACCCACATTACACCAATCCTCCGCGAGCTGCACTGGTTGCCCATTGGTCTCTGGACACAATTCAAGGTGTTGGTTATGACCTTTAAAGCCCTACATGGCTCAGGGCCCGGTTACTTACGAGACTGCCTGCTACCACATACCTCCCAACGACTAGTTAGAGCCCACAGAGTCGGTCTCCTCCAGGTCCTGTCAGCTAAACAGTGTTGGCTGGTGGGCCCTCGCGGGAGAGCCTTCTCTGTAGCGGCCCCCACTCTCTGGAACCAACTGCCTCCCGAGATTCGTGTTACCCCCACCCTTCTGGCTTTTCACAAAGCCGTAAAGACCTGGCTCTTCCAACAGACTTGGGACCATTGACCTCAAGAGAAGACAGAGGAGGTCGGCCCATGAATGGTAGGATGACTGTAGTTTTATAAAGTATTTTTTAACTGTGATTTTATCTTTTATCTTGTTATTTATATTTCTCTCTGATCTGAGCCGCCCCGAGTCCTTCGGGAATGGGGCGGCATAGAAATGTAAATAAAATAAATAAATGAAATAAATTCATCCGCCAGCGGGCGGAAGGGCCCTTTTTCAAGCCGCGGAAGGGGGAAAATTCACACCAAATCAAAAAAAAGATGGCGGCACGGACAGTGACATCACCAGAGGGTTGCTACCGGTTCGGGCGATCCGGTCCGAACTGGGAGGAAGCCACCCCTGGTTTGAGTTAATGAAGCTTTTGCTTTGTCCTCTCCCTCCCTGTTGCTGTCTGCACGATCATATCCAATCTTCATATTTTTAGGCAGGCATCCAGTCTAAAGGAAATTTGGGATTCTCGGAACCTGGGAAAGTGAACAAAGTCTACTACCCGAGAAGCAAACCTTTAGACCAGGGATGGGGAAAAATGGCCCTTTTATGACTTGTGGACTTCAACTCCCAGAATTTCTGAGTCAGCCATGCTCAACCCTAACTCTAACTCTAACTCATGCTGGCTCAGGAATTCTGGGAGTTGAAGTCCCCAAGACATAAAAGGCCCATCGTTCCCCATCCTGGCTCAGGAATTCTGGGAGTTGGAAGTCCACAAGTCATAAAGGGGGCCATCGTTCCCCATCCCTGCTTTAGACAGTCCAGATTTGAAGCTAGGTATCCAAATAATGGATCTACCACATTAATATGTAATCTTGAGGGATGCATATATGTATTCAGACCAGTGCACATCCACACAGCCCAGACATACAAGAAATATCTAGTTCAGTGATGTTCAGTATCTAGTTCAATATCTAGTTCAGTACAAGTGGCACGCGGAGCCATATCGGTGGGCACGCGAGCTCAGGTCCGGCGCACATGCTCGCGCCGGCCAGCTGATTTTTGGGCCCACTGGGAGTCAGGAAACAGGCTGTTTCCAGCCTCCAGAGCGGGTGAGGAAGGCCCATTTTTTGCTCTCCCCAAGCTTCAGAGCAAAAAAATCAGGCCTTCCGGTCCAACCGGAAGTCAGCAAACGGACCGTTTCTGGCCTCTGGAGGACCTCGGGGGGGGAGGCTGTTTTTGCCCTCCCCAGGCTCCTAGAAAGGCTATGGAGCCTGGGGAGAGCAAAAAAATGGGCATGCCATCACGTGCTGGGAGAGGGGGGTCTTGTACGCATGCAATTATGGATGTGGGCATGCATGTGTGCGACCCTCCCTTTTGGCACACGAACCAAAAAAGGTTCGCCATCACTGATCTAGTTTCTCCCTTTGCCTCATGATCGTTGCTGCAAACTGCCTATGACCAAAAAACAATCTGTTAAAGATTTGCACATTTGTTTATTTTATGACCTGGGCTAATGTTGAAAAGCTATCAAGGTTGGATTGAATGTGGATGTGGATGAGAAGAGTTGTGCTTATCTTGAAAGAGACTTTCTCTTGGTCTCTGATCCTCATTCTGTAGATATCGAATCTCGTCTTAAAAGCCTCCAGTGATGAAGCATCCGCAACTTCTGGAGGCAAGCGGTTCCACTGGTTAATTGTCCTCACTGTTTGGAGAGGAACCTGCCCCACTTTACATCGAGGGGGGCTGTGTGGAGAGAGTCCCCTCCTTCAAATTCCTGGGAGTCCATCTCAGCAAAGATCTCACCTGGAGAAACAACACAACCCAGGTGGCCAGGAAGGCCCAACAGAGACTCCACTTCCTTAGGGTCTTGCAGAAGAACAAGGTGGAACAACAACTCATTATCAGATTTTGTTGCAAAAATCAAAACCAGAAGCACACACAGATAACTGATTCAGCTGGATTCGTTAACTTTATAAACATAGTAACAGATGAATTTACAATACCGTTAGCAGAGTTCTTCTTCAATGTAGTTACAGGCAGCAGAAAACAGTTAGTTTCATTTCAGCAGAGTTCAGAGTGGACTGAGAGAACAGAGTGGACAAGTAGCCACGCCCAGCCTTAAGCTTAAGTTTCCAGTTTTGATTCTCTGCACAGACTCAGAAGTGTTTAGCTCCCATTGGCTGACTTAGTTGCTATGCCTATTCATTGGCTGACTTTGTTAACATGGCTCTCCCAGTTCATGAATATCTTTACACTGATGACCTCCTTTTACCGGTCTACAATAGAAAGCATCCTCACTTATTGCATTGCAATATGGTATGCTGGTTTGACGACCGTGGACAGAAAGACATTACAGAGGGTGATGAGCATGGCACAAAATATCATGGGCCGTCTCCTGACATCACTAGATGAAATCGCTAGGACTCGCTGCCTTAGAAAAGTGAGGAAAATCCTCAGGGACGACTCACACCCTGGTCAGCACTTCTTTGCTCTCCTACCATCGGGTAGGAGATATAGAAGCATAGCCAGTCGTACGAACAGGCTGAAAAACAGCTTTTATCCATGGGCTGTCAGACTCCTGAATGCCACATAACATCATATGTGGTGCCCACATACAGGTACTAAATGTAAAATAGTAAGTTGTTGTATAAAGTTAAAAAGTGTTGTTAAAAGGAACTGTTTAAACAAGTAAGTACAGCTTTTAAAATGTATGGTAAGTAGAAAGGGGGAGGTGTTTATCCCAGTGCTCCAGAAGGGAAAGGGATAGATGACATCATAAGAGACAGCCAATCAGAGCATAGATAGCAGGGCCAGGAACTATAAAAGGCCTGGTGTGAAGAGCTGAGGGAAGCTCTGTTATGTGGTAAATTCCATGAGGGAAGGTTTAGTGTGAAGAGCTGGAAAGCTCTCTGTTATGTGGTAATTTCCAAAGAAGGAAGGTGTAGTGAGAAGAGCTGAGAAGAGCTCTGTCTCTGTGTGTAACTTCCATGAGGGAAGGCTTGGTGTGGAGAGCTGAGGAGCTTTGTGTGTGACTTCCAAAGAGGGAAGATTTATAGAGAATCTCTGCCTGAGTTTGACTGTCCAAGAGGGAAGTTGACAGGAGAGAAAGATAGGCCTTAGGCAGTTCTGTGGGAAGCAGGTGCCAGGGTCAGGGAACTTTATTTATTGATAAATATTGAGTAATTTGTAGATAGAGATAAACAGTGAAACGTGCTCTTATCTATAGGCCTAAAAACAAAGAAGAATTGGATTTGCTTAGATTTAGTCAGGAAAGCAAAGAGAGTCTCCGAGGGGAAGAAAAGAAAAAGAAAGAATTAAATAGCTGCTTGTGGTTGTAACAAATTCACTTAACAATTACTGAGAAGTTGTATTTAAATAAACTGTTTACTAGTTTGTTCAAGAAACGTGCCAACGTTTGTCTATTTATCACATAAAGCAAATCTTAAGCAATTCTGCAGAGCATAGAGATATTGAAAAAATAAAAGCAAGCCTCTAAAGAGAGAGAGAAGTGAAACAGAGAGTGCAACCCTTGGTCAGGGAGATATAAAGTTAAGAAAATTAAACACAAATCGCTACCAAGACATATAAAACAATAAACCTGACTGGAAGGGGACGGGTGCATCCTCGCATCATAAGTATGTAGTATGATAGACTTGCAGGGCTGGCGCAACCTGTTCATATCGGTACAATATATTATACTGTAATGTTACGCACATATATGTATAGAGGATTGTGTGTTGTTAGTATGATTTATTGGGTATGGGATTTTCTTTCTTTCACTGTGAGTTATTGATGTGTATTTATGTTGGGGTCTGTGTGCATGAAGGGAGGTTCAGCCAATCTCATTGTACACACGTTGTGCATTGACAATAATGGTTGAATTGAGTTGAAGTTTCTCCTTAATTCCACATTGCTTCTCTCCTTGATTAGTTTCCATCCATTGTTCCTTGTCTTGCCTTTTGGTGCTTTAGAAAATAAGTTGTCCCCCCCTCTTCTTTGTGACAGCCCCTCAAATTCTAGAAGACTGCTATCATGTCACCCCGTAGTCCTTCTTTTCACTAGACTGGCCATACCCCAATCCCTTCCCTTATCACCTCTTTATCCATCTCATTTTGTTTTCCCATTCCCTCTTTCTTTTTCCATCCATCCCTCCCTTCCCCTCCCTCTGATCCCTATCTCCCATTTCATGTTTATTTATTTTTTTGGGCTCTTCCCCCCATAAAGATGACAATGGATATGAATGTGTGTACTTGTGCGTTAAAACCTCCTGGGGCTTGTGTGCTATGCTGTCTAATGAGATTTGCAAATACGATAAACGTCTACAAGCAACGTGACACCAGCTTGTACACTCCATGTAGCATATTTGTGCTCTTTCGTGAAGCTGAGACTCTGGCATTCACAAGGAGGGTGCCGAAACACAAGAACTATTAATAATTGTTTCAAGATTAATAATTAGGGATAGAGTCATGCCTGGAACGAGGACGGCTTCAGAGAAAAAAATGTCAGCGCTGAATCCCAAAAGCTAAGTCAAAACAGGTTCATCTCTTAATGATGAGCTCTCTTGAACCATCTGATGAAATTGGAGACACGGCAAGCCTAGTCTGGCCAGGATCTCGGGAAAACATCTTTGGCAACCTATCTACAACTTTTTTTTAAAAAAAAAAGATGAAAGACATGACTGAACCCACTCTGTTTGGTCCAGGAAGGGAAACAATAGCAGAAGATCCAGAATTTCCTTTAACTTTGTTTTTGGTGTCTGTTGTTGTTGTTAGTTGCAAAGTTGTGTCCGACCCATCGCGACCTCCTGGACAACGTTCCTCCAGGCCTTCCTGTCCTCTACCATCCCCCGGAGTCCATTTAAGCTCACGCCGACTGCTTCAGTGACTCCATCCAGCCACCTCATTCTCTGTCTTCCCCTTCTTTTGCCCTCAATCTTTCCCAACATTAGGCTCTTCTCCAGTGAGTCCTTCCTTCTCATTAGATGGCCAAAGTATTTGAGTCTTCATCTTCAGGATCTGGCCTTCTAAAGAGCAGTCAGGGTTGATCTCCTCTAGGACTGACTGGTTGGATCGCCTTGCAGTCCAAGGGACTTGCAGGAGTCTTCTCCAGCACCATAGTTCAAAGGCCTCAATTCTTTGGCGCTCAGCCTTCCTTATGGTCCAACTTTCACAGCCATACATTGCCACTGGGAAAACCATAGTCTTGACTTTTGTTGGCAGTCAACACTTTTGTTGGCAGGGTGATGTCTCTGCTTTTTTAGTATGCTTTGGTGTCTGTGGCACATAGCAAAGTTACAGATGGACCTTTTTCTGGAGGATGGAACTTGAAGAGGAGGCAGAAAGATTTCCCATAAAGAAGTCCACGTTTATTCAACGTCACCTATTCTAATCAGGATCTCAGGAGAACATCTTGGGCCAACTGTCTACAACTTTTTTTAAAAAAGATGAACAACATGACTAAAACCACTTTGTTGGGTCCATGAAGGCAACAAACAGCAGAAGACTCAGAATTTCCTTTAAAGATTTCTGCTGATTTTTCTCACCAAGAAGTCCCCAGAAGCAAGGAGATTAGAATCCCTTCAATCTCAGGGTAGTCTGAGAGGGCAAAACTGTTATTGCTGTACAACTGTTGTTACCCTGCTGATACAGGTAGTCCTCGACTTACGACCACAGTTGAGCCCAAAATTTCTGCTGTTAAGTGAGATGTTTGTTAAGTCAATTCTGCCCCGTTTCACGACCTTTCTGGCCACCGTTGTTAAGTGAATCACCGCAGTTGTTAAACATTAGTAACCCGGTTGTTAAGCGAATCTGGCTTCCCCATGGACTTTGCTAGTCAGAAGGTTGCAAAAGGGGATTGCATGACCTCCGGGACACTGCAACCGTCATAAATATGAGTCGGTTGCCAAGCGGCTGAATTTTGATCACATGACCACGGGGGATGTTGCAACGGTTGTTAACTGTGAAAAATGGTCATAAGTCTTTTTTTCAGTTCCGTTGTAATTTTGAACGGTCACTAAATGAACTGTTGTAAGCCAAGGACTTTCTGTAATGAGGTTGCTTTATTTTTTTAAACAAATGATGTAAAAAACAGTCGAGTGTTGCCTTTCCCTAGATATACTAGTTTTCCATATTTTGAAGAAGTACAGCTCCTGCAGTCATATTGATCCTTTCTTCTTGGCTAAATTTTCTTTTATATAACCCACTCTTCTTCCAGCCACATTAATTTTCTTTATCTATAAAGTCCACCAGTGCCTTCTCTCCCTTCAGTCATTCAAATCAGGATTTTTATCTGCTCAGTTCCTGCTTGATTTTGGACTTCCTCCAAATGAATGGTCAGCTCAGCAGCCTTTCTCCATTTATAACCTAATCACCACTGGATCCTACCTTGAAGTCCTCTCCTTCTTCATCATTTTTTTTCCTCCTCTCCAGAAGAGTTAAAAAGGAGAAAGTAGATGTACTTGAGAGTTTGCCATGCTAATTAAAACGATTATCCTGAATTAATGATAATCCCATAAAACCCTCTGTCCCTTAGGTCTTAACCTGAATTTTCAACCTATTTCTGCTTGAAGATCTCTTTCCCAAGATAACTCAACCATCAACTTCAATGAACAATTCTGACAGCTCACAATTGAGTTCATTCAGTCAAAAACTGCAGAGAGAGAGGGGGGGAGAGAGGGGGGTGGGTGGGTCCCAACTACAAGTGGATGGCCATGAAGTTTTCTCTATCCTATCGCTGCCACCTACTATAGTCTAGATTTTTCTAATTCAAATATACTGGGCCTAAATATATTAGGATTTGTATTGTGTTTGTATATTGTCTTGGATCACTAGATGAAAAACAGTGAATAGATAGATAGATAGATAGATAGATAGATAGATAGATAGATAGATAGATAGATAGATAGATAGATAGATAGATAGATAGATAGATAGATAGATAGATAGATAGATGATATAGACAGACAGATAGATGATAGACAGACAGACAGATGATAAATAGATAGATGATATAGAGACAGATGATAGACAGATGATAGATGATAGATAGATGAGACAGATGATAGATGATGATAGACAGATGATAGATGATATAGACATGATAGATTATGATAGACAGATGATAGATGATGACAGACAGATGATAGATAGATGATTGATAGATAGATAGTGTTTCCCTGAAAATAAAACCCTGTCTTATATTTTTTTGAACCCTGAAATAAGTGCTTGGCCTTATTGCCATGCACTCAAAAGCCCGATTGGGCTTATTATCAGGGGATGTCTTATTTTGGGGGAAACAGGATAAATAGATAGATAGATAGATAGATAGATAGATAGATAGATAGATAGATAGATAGATAGATAGATAGATAGATAGATAGATAGATAGATAGATAGATAGATAGATAGATAGATAGATAGATAGATAGATAGATAGATAGATGGATGTGCGTCTATGTGTGTGTATTATATGTATATGTAAATATTGTCTTGCAAAGGGAAAGATTCACAAGTAGAAATCTTTGGAAGCTAACATTGACTTTGCGCATTAACTTTTTGTTCATAAGCCGGTCTGTGCAACAATATGCTTGTACAGATATTGAAAAGTCTGCCATCTAATGGGTCAAGGCAATGAGGCTCTCACTGGGATTGCAAGTTCCTAGAAGTGAAGAGCAGAGAATGCCTGCTTTATTTCTTTGTTAGTGTGTTCAGACTCTCCATGGGAATACTCCTACAGAGGCAAAACCTTCCAAAATGATTTGGATGATGGATGGTGTGTGTGTGTGTGTGTGTGTGTGTGTGTGTGTGTGTGTGTGTGTGTGTATTCCTCTAACGCAGTGTTTCCCAACCTTGGCAACTTGAAGATATCTGGACTTCAACTCCCAGAATTCCCCAGCCAGCGAATGCTGGCTGGGGAATTCTGGGAGTTGAAGTCCAGATATCTTCAAGTTGCCAAGGTTGGGAAACTCTGCTCTAACGTCTTCCTACGAAGCACAATCGCTTGCAAGTCGCGTGCCTTGTTTCCCAGGCCTGCCCAAGATGCTTCGTTTAAAAAAAAACCAGAAACGGTACCAGACTTTAGGATTCTCCAGCAAAGATCAAACAATACTTCTGAAGAACAATTGATTTGCAGGTTCGTAGGAGTAGCGCACAGGATCGGATTTTTAAAAAAAGTAGACCAACAACCGAGTCATCTTGCATCAAACTTAACTCATTTGTAATAAAGAGAAAAAGAATTGCAGCCCAGATGTAGGAAAGACAGAACCTGGAGGGTGGAGTCAAGAGAGTAATCAGCCTGGAGTTATTGTGTTCCCACAAGCGATCCAAGCCCAACCTCTCTTGAATTCTGTTGACTGTTATCAAGCATCAAATTAGTGCTGACCATTAGTTGACTAGATTCTTGTATATAAACATGAGTAATAAATCAGCTTAGCTGGAGCTTAAGCTGCGTGGTCCTGATTCTTCATGCCCGACATCAACTTATCTGGTCCTTTTTTAAAACTCGGTTTTGTTGTTCTAAGATTCCTCAAAATTTAGGAAAATATTTCCCCTACCTGAGCAAAGTAAGTATGAAGGAAAATACACATGCACCAACTTTGTTTTCAAATGGTTCCTCCTAATTTAAAACAGATTCCAGAATTTTCTATTGTGTTTCCTATGAAACAAATGGGTTTTCTGTTTATTGCTGATATTGTGTTTTGGCTGAGAAACTTGTCATCTATATTGTGTCACTTTATTCAGAGATATGTGGCTACATAAATCATAAGCTGCCCAGACACCTACCACCAGCGAGATTGGCCAAAATGTATCAAAATATGAATCCCAAATGCTGAAAATGCCCACATAAAAATGGAACATACTACCATATGTGGTGGACCTGCCCAAGAGTTAAAAAAAATTGGCAAAAAATACACAAATGGCTCCAAGAAATAACCACACAAAAAATAAGTATTAAACCAGAAATATTCCTATTAGGGATATTAGAACAAACAATAGAAAGGAAATATTGGTATATTATAATTCATATACTGACAGCGGCAAGAATATGCCTAGCACAATACTGGAAGCAAGGCGATGTACCGACTGAAAACGTAATTATTAGAAAAAATATTAGAATGTGCAGAATTAGACAAGTTAACAATGGAATTAAATCAGAAAGAAGATTCGGAGTATTTTGAAATTTGGAATTCTTTTTATAATTGGCTGGAAAGGAGAAAAGAAAAGAAATAGAAATGTATAGACTGATATATAAATTATGAACATATATAGAAATAGACAAGTTTAGTTATTATAAATGTATGTATGCATTAATATATATTTAGATAAAAATTATAAGGAAAATATGATATATACAGTTATATATAGATGTATAGTTATATATAAGTAAAAAGATAACGTCAAGACGCTTACCGTAGAAGTACCTAAGAGGTTTATATATATATATATATGTACATGTATGTACATATATTGTTTTGTTTAATGTTTGTGTGTCTTTTTTAATGTTTATATTCAAATAAAAATTATTTTTTAAAAAATAAATCATTGATTTGCTTGGACAGAGTTGGTTGGACAGCGACATGAACGGCACATAAATTTAATAAATAAATTGAAATAAAATTTAAAAAATAGACTCAACTGTAAGCGAGCAACAAATATCCGTACCCTTCAAATTATAGAAATTGACCTTTATTTAACACAATACTTAAGTTTATTTTATTTTTGTTTTGTTATAAAGTGACATTTTTAGTACAGAAAAATTACTGTTGGAACAGTATTGGTTTCTTTCATCGTACCATAGTCCGTCTGAAGCCTCTCTCCTTTTAAAAAAAGAAAATAGAACTGTTGTCCCTCAACTTATAAACAATATTTCCACTCTGCGTGTATTATATAACCTTTCTACATTTTTTTTCCTTTCTCTCTGGTATGCAGAACTACAAAACAGTATCTGTAAAACAGAAGGTATAATTTCCAACCAAGTGCTGCTTTTGAGTCATTGTGCAAGAAAAATCCCTTTTTTTTAAATTAATGCAAATAAAAAAAAGGAAAAAAAACCTTTCAAAACTGGAAGGCAAGCCCACAGAACAAAAAAAATAAAAAAAATCTTTCTATCTAATGAAATGTTAGGAACGGTCGCTGCAAACGCGGCTCTAAAGAAAACTTTAGCAATCAAGGTACGGTACCTACAAAACACAACATGCAATTATTTCATGAAGGAAAAATATAATAAAATGACGGTAGGCGGGTGGGGGGGGGGAAGAAAGTCCTAATTTTAAAAAAAAGGAAAGAAAGGGAAGAGGAAAAGGCAATATACAGTAGTGATCGATACAGGCAGGAAATACGAATTCTAACGAATTAAAAAACAAAACCATATACGCATTTGTTTGCTTTTTCCAACAGTGGTAAAACTAACAGTCACAGACCAAACTAGAAGCTTTCAGGTCCCTAAAACTGAACTGTGTTTCTAATTAAATAAAAATCCCTATGGCTATTTTACTCCAAGGACCAACTTTCAACAACGTCAGCATCCGTCCTGTAGTGTAAACTATCTACACATGGTAACATAAACCGTCTAGGCCTAAATTATAACCCCTTTTGATTTATGGTTTTAACACGAGGTCTGAACTCAATTCTTAAAAGAGAACAAGGAGTACACTGGGTACATCGTGATATTTAAATAGCAAAATTCATGCATAAAATAAAGCGGTAACTTTGGACAAAGAACACGGGACGTACACACACAGAGAGAGACATACACACACACACACACACAGTGGCCTGACCCATGGAGGAATTTGTTTAGCCCCTGTCCAGTACCTGTGGGGAAGCCCATTCCTCAAAATCCATGCATGTCATCCTGACACAAAATGGCTGCTCTTGAAGGACCCACGCTTCAAGAAGAGAGTCCTTCCGCACACCGTTGTCATGGGGGTGCCTGGGTGGGTGGGTTGGAGGGAGGGAGGGAGGGCAGCGGAGGAGAACCTCAAAAAAAATTTTTTTTTAAAAAAGAATTCAAGTAAACACAAACCCAAAATCTTGGGGAGCAGGGCAAAAGGTTTTGTAAACGTAATCTAAAGGATTCCTTTCTGTTTTTCTCGCAGCGTCACAGTCTTCTTTTTTTTTTCCTCCTGAAAAAAGGACTCTTGGATTTCGTCATCCATGCCAAGGCAAAAAAATGAGAAGAATTCTGCTGTCAGCGACGCATCGCTGCTTTCCAAACACCCTTCGCAGAGAACGTTGCTTGTGATGCTTTCGAACCTACCACATAGGTAACTGCAACAAATGGACACCCCCATCAGCTGCTTAGGTACAATCTGTTGCAAGTTAACAGTATTTTTCAAGGCATCGATCTAGGGGGGCCCAGCAGGGATCCACAGGACTTTGTTCTGCTCTTGATCCACCGTGGTCATGATCTGAGTGCAAATGATGGAAAGGGGTCCTCCTTGGACTACGCCTGAGAAAAGAAGAAGACAAGTCATCCGTCTTTATTTGCCAACCAGGAGAACAAATGAACAAATGAAGCACAGCTAGGCCTTGACTCACGAAGGGGTCCAAAATGTCTGTTCTGTAGCAAATTGTTTCCACGGGGTTACCTCCAAGCATTTTACACTGGATTTCTACCAAAAGCATCTCTCTCTCAACCTTTCTCTCTCAACCTCTCTCTGTCTCTCAATCTCTCTCACTCCCTTCTCAATCTCCCTCTCTCTCTCCCTCTCTCTCTCTCTCTCTCTCTCTCAATCTCTCTCACTCACTGGCTAAGAACAAAACTATTTTTCAATTGAAGAAACACCTGTTCAATAAGTTTGATCCAATTCTCCAGCAGGGCCTATTCAAGAGCAGGATCCGAGTTGTGGAATATGGACACTTCCAGCTATTGCCACCTCAGGAGAGGACATGTATACAAGAGGGGTGAAATGCTATCGGTTCGGCCCGGTTCAGGCGTACCAGTAGTGGCGGCCACCGGTGGTTTGGAGAACCGGTAGCAGCGGCAGCGTGAGGCTCCGCCCACCGGCCCGGACGTCGCCATTTTCTTGTTTGTAACCCTCTGTGCATGCACAAAGCCTTCTGCGCATGCGCAGAGGGTGAAAAAGCGCGCTCTTCCAAACCAGTAGGGAAGGTAAGTAGATTTCACCGCTGGTATACAACCCACTCATGTTTTGTTTGATTGGCAACTATATGCATTTCTAAGGTTAACATCCCTACTTGAAAGAACCCGAATCACAGATTCTGCTAAGTTTATAATTAAGGCGGTTGAGCAAAGAATCCATTACATTGAATATATTTGGGTATCCTATCTAGAGAATGTATTCATCTGAACATTGATTCTTTGTGATGAACACATAAAAACACAAAAGATACTGAGGAGGTCCCAAAGGTGATTTTTCAGGAGGCAACTGGACATTCTTGTTTTTTTTCTTTTCTTTTGAAGATGTTTCATTTCTAATCCAAGATGCTTCTTCAGCTCTGACAGGATAGTGAGGAATGGGAATCCTGTCGGAGCTGAAGAAGCTTCTTGTATGAGAAGCAAAATGTCTTCAAAAGAAAAACAACAAGAAAGTCCAGTTGCCTCCTGAAAAGGCACCTTTGGGACAACCATGATCTGGATGACTGAGAATCCCTAGACTTTTAGCTATATTGAGGAGGCCTTAGAAAGATTGCAGAGAAAATTAGCGGTTAATTTGAGTTAAAATTGGATATTAAACGGTGGTAGACTCAGGGGACAAAATTAGGTTTTAAGGAGGCAGCATTAGATTAATAACATATACCTAAAATAAAACATTATGTGTATAGAAAATGATATTAAAAATATTGATGGAATGTATAATTAAATATATTATTGACATATTGTAAGGTATATGCATTGAATATGTATGAATTGTGGAGAGAGAGAAAATTACACACACACACAAAAAGAAAGATTGCAGAGAAGAAAGAGCCACAAAGATGATAAGAAGTCTGGAGGCTAAAAGCGTAGGATGAATGGCTAAGGAAACTAGGTATGAGGGTGCTCTCTGAACTTGCTTGTTTTCTTGAAGACGTTTCATGACCCAAACTAGGTAACATCATCAGAGCTAGTCAGCAACACTGATGATGTTACCTAGTATGGGTCATGAAACGTCTGCAAGAAACAAGCAAGCTGAGAGAACACCAAGGACCCCCTCGTGTCAACCCTGAGCTACAAAGATTCTCTGTTGTTCGGAACTAGGTATGTTGAGCCTAATAAAGAGAAGGCTTGGAGAAGAGGTGATAGCCTCTTCCAGTGCTTGATGGGCTATCACAGGGAAGAGAACCCTGATCTATTCTCCATAAAACCTGAGGTCAGAGACAAGAAGCGAGGAGTGGAAGATCATGAAAGAGGGATCCAACCTGGAACTAAGGAGGAATTTCCTGACAGTGTGAACCAGGGGTGGGTTCTAACTTACCTTGCCGCCGGTGTGCTTCCTGCCGTGCCACATGGCTGTGCGTAGTGCCCAAAACTGAGATTCTGCGCATGCGCAGAAGCCAAACTCAGCTTCTGCACATGCGCAGAAGCCAAAAACAAGATGGCGGCACCCACGGACCGGCACCGACAGAACCAGCTCTGTGACATCATCACCGGTTTACTAACAGTTCTAAAGAACCGATTAGAACCCACCTCTGGTGTGGACAATCATGCTTCCTTCCCAGAGTTGCGGATGCTCCATCACTGGAGGTCTTCCAAGAAAAAATTGGACCACCATTTGTCTGGGACTGTATAAGGAATCCTACCTTGGGTAGGGGGTTGGACCAGAAGACCTCTATGGTTCCTTCCAGCCCCGTGATTCTATGTATTTTATCACTGTATTTTCTTTTTATCTATTTCACCTCGGACTTCTATCTTGCATTTTATTTTTGTTTTATAGTTTTCCTATGATCCTAATCGGTGAACTACCTACACATAAGGAGCATTCAAAGTGCAGATTTGCTGTCCACACCCTTAAAAGAATGAACCAGGTAAAATCAGATCAAGCAAGCAAGGTCTCATGCAACATTTTAATTCTGTGTAACTGAGCATTTAGCATCATATTCTGGCACTTCATCAGCACCTTCCTAAATCAGCCACTCTGACTCCTGGGTTTTTAATAGAACATTTCCTAAGTAAGCCTCTGCGACCTTATTTTTAAAGTTATCTGAATGGCTTAATTAACTCCCCCAGAGATCAAAACACGGCATGAGGAAGGAGGAGGAGGAGGAGGAGGAGGAGGAGGAGGAGGAGGAGGAGGAGGAGGAGGAGGAGGAGGAGGAGGAGGAGGAGGAGGAGGAGGAGGAGGAGAAGAAGAAGAAGAAGAAGAAGAAGAAGAAGAAGAAGAAGAAGAAGAAGAAGAAGAAGAAGAAGAAGAAGAAGAAGAAGAAGAAGAAGAAGAAGAAGAAGAAGAAGAAGAAGAAAGTCCAGGTAGATAAAAAGGAGAAAAAAAGTTAAATGGTGGACAGGTATGCACATGGCCAAATTTAAATAAATAAAAAGCACAAGCAATAATGATAATGATAATGATAATGATTATTATTAATAATAATAATAATAATAATAATAATAATAATAATAATAATAATAATAATAATAATAATAATAATAATAATAATAATAATAATACAACCACCATCACCACTACCACCACCACCACCACCAAGTTCCACGATGAAAACTCCCTAAGACCACTTTTATTTTTTCTCACTGAGCTTCCTGGGAGCTATTTTTAGCAACAGCGAGTGATAAAATTTTGCACATTAAATTTAAATAGGGCTTGAAGGATGCGGTTACAGAACAGCAAACCCTCAGTTTGACAAGGGAGGAAAGGGAGCAATAAAGAGAGAGGATGGTTGTAGCAACAAAATATCATTAATTGACATACAGAAAAAAAAATATAAAAGGTGACATTTTATATATATAATAAAATACATAAAAAGATTTCAACAGTTTCTTTAATGAAGTACGTTTATCTAATGGCATTTTCAACAGTCATTTATTGTACAAGGAGATACCGGGGGAAAGTTTTAGATGTGCCATTTTCAAAGGTCCATTTTAAAAAATATGTACACCAGTAGTGGGTTCTAAAACACTTTACTACTGGTTCGTGCGCACGCCTCACTTCTGCACATGCGCAGAAGCGTCCCGGGCAGGTGGGCGGAGCCTCCCACCGCCGGTGCTACCAGTTCTAAGAATTGGGCCGAACCGGGAGCAACCCACCACTGATGTACACATAGTTGGTACACTATGCAGTGTGTGCCTGAAAGCTAATTATGGGTAGTCCTTGTCACGATGTGATTATTGCCAGTTGTGCATCTCTATGTTTTCTGTTTCTTGTATTTATGGTCAAGCAGATGTATGATATATTCTACTACGCATGTCTGCATTCCAGAGGTCAACTCCTTCCTTTCTCTTCGCCATTTCTACCGGAGGTAGAACTGACTTTTTCATTAGCCGATAAAATGTAGTCTAATAAGAATTCTTTTTATTACTTTTCTACTGAAATAAATATTTTGTTAATTAGATTTGAATCTCAAATCAGTTTTGAATCAACTTATAACCATAACTGAGAACAAAACCTTTGTTGCTAAGTGCTTAACATTTGTTAAGTGAGTTTTGCTCCATATTGCAAACTTTTCTCGCCACATTTGTTAAGTGAATCATTGCAGTTCTTAAATTAGTAACCTGGTTGTTAAGTGAATCTGATTTCCTCCTTGACTTTGCTTGTCGGAAGGTCGCAAAAGGGGACACCTCCCCGGGGACACTGCAACCGTCATAAATGTGAGTCGGTTGTCAAGCACCCGAATGGAAATCATATGACCCCTGGGGATGCTGCAACGGCCGTTAAGTGTGAAAAATGGTCACAAGTCACTTTTTTCAGTGCCATCGTAACTTTGAACGGTCACTAAGTGAACTGTTGTAAGCCAAGCACTACCTGTGCTTTTCTTTCATTTGCGTTCTGCTCTGCTGTTACGACTTGCAATGTTAAGGGTTAACTTTAGAAAAAAGATAATTTTGGCACATTGTTCTTTTGAAGAAATAACAAAGAGACCTGAAAATTCCAGATATAAAACCTGGAAGGAACAATAAGTCGACTTCCAAAAATGAGATGGGATTGCAAAGTAGAAATAGTGCTTTACACTTCAGTCTTAGGTTAAATACCTTTGTGAATGGTAAGTTATGACGTATTTTGGATCTGACCACACAGTAAGATGCTATTTAACTCGCAGGCCTTCCTACAGTTCAGAATGTTCTTAATAAACATTTTTTGCTATCCCATATCAGCATTTTTCTACAAGCAATATAACAATACGTTAACTTATTGTTACGTAAGTAACTTATACTTTTGGCCTGGATGATTCAACCTTCATGACTTACTTACATGACTTCCGCTGATATTACGTTGTTCACCTGAGACCTAGCATCTCCTCCACTCAAAAGCTCTGTCTGACCATTTTCGTGGAGGTTATCAACTTCATTTCAAACTAGAAAATAGTAACTGAAATGCCTGCTATAAAAACATTCCTGAATATTTGTCATTCCCTTATATAACAAGTCCCCTCCACCCCACCCCACCCCGGTCTCCCAAATTCTTCTTCATTCACAGAGACATACTGTTGGACAAACTCTGTCAGCGGGTGAAGGTGGGTACAATGGCAACTGAATACCCAAAGTCTGAAAGGTACTTTCTTCTTTTTATAAAGGCAATTGAACTGTTTTGGAGGAGGGAGGAGGAGGAGGAGGAGGAGGAGGAGGAGGAGAAGAAGAAGAAGAGGAAAAAGAAGAAGAAGAAGAAGAAGAAGAAGAAGAAGAAGAAGAAGAAGAAGAAGAAGAAGAAGAAGAAGAAGAAGAAGAAGAAGAAGAAAAGAAGAGGAGGAGGGGAGGGGAGGAAGAAGAAGAAGTGGAGGAGGAGGAGGAAGAGAAGAAGAGGAGGAGGAAGAGGAAGAGGAAGAGAAGAAGAGGAAGAAGAAGAAGAGGAGGAGGGGAGGGGGAGGAGGAGGAGGAGAAGGAGGAGGAGGAGAAGAGGAAGAAGAAGAAGAAGAGGAAGAAAAGAGGAGGAGGGGAAGGGGAGGAAGAAGAAGAAGTGGAGGAGGAGGAGGAGGAAGAGAAGAAGAGGAGGAGGAAGAGGAAGAAGAAGAGAAGAAGAGGAAGAAGAAGAAGAGGAGGAGGGAAAGAAGAAGAAGAAGAAGAAGAAGAAGAAGAAGAAGAAGAAGAAGAAGAAGAAGAAGAAGAAGAAGAAGAAGAAGAAGAAGAAGAAGAGGAAGAGGAAGAGGAAGAAGAGGAAGAAGAGGAAGAAGAAGAGAAGAAGAGGAAGAAAAGAAGAGGAGGAGGAGGGGAGGAAGAAGAAGATGCGGAGGAGGAGGAGGAAGAGAAGAAGAGGAGGAGGAAGAAGAAGAGAAGTAGTAGTAGTAGTAGTAGTAGTAGTAGTAGTAGTAGTAGTAGTAGTAGTAGTAGTAGTAGTAGTAGTAGTAGTAGTTGAAGTTTCACTTCCTCTTTGAGACAACTTTGACCCGGGTGACTGAGAATCTCCGTAGACATGAATACCCAAAGCCGCTCTGTGGGAGAAAAGTGGTTGGTCTCTCCTGTCGATTTCATTGTAATTTTTCAAAGGGAACCGTTGAAGTGAAGGGCAGCTCCCTGAAAAGCCTCTAGTTCCTACCCACTTTTTGGCCTAGGAGCAATGGCAAACTCTGCTTCGTTCCGCAGCACCTGTTTTCTTAAATACCAACCTGTGAAATACTTGCTATACTCCTGTTCTATCTTCTGAGCCGTCTCAAATTGCTCTTTGGAATGTTTCTGTGTCACCTTGTCTTTCAAGAAGATGGGATCTTTTTGCTCTCTGGAAGACACAAATACGTACATATCCATCTCTCTCTTATTAAACGAGATTGAACTGGTCCAGGAAAGACCACAAGGAGTGGAGCAACATTTCCACCAACAGCTGATGCAAGGATGTGAGGAGAGCACCCTCTAGTGCCCACGGAAGGAACAGCAAGGACTTTCAACGGTCAAGCAATCTGCTCTCATTGGCAGGCACAGGTAGTCCTCGACGTACGACCACAATTGAGACCAACATTTCTGTTGCTAAGCAAGACAGTTGTTAAGCGAGTTTTTGCCCCATTTTACAACCTTTCTTGCCCCTGTCGTTAAGCGAATCACTGCACTGGTGAAGATAGGAGCACGGTCGTTAAGTGAATCTGGCTTCCCCGTTGACTTTGCTTGTCAGAAGGTCACAAAATGTGATCAGGCGACCACGGCGCACTGCAACCGTCATAAATACATGTCAGTTGCCAAGCGTCTGAATTTTTATCAGGTGACCATGGGGATGCTACCACGGTCATAAGTGTGAAACATGGTCAGAAGTCACTTATTTCAGTGTTGTTGGCACTTCGAATGGACACTAAAACCAATGGTTGTAAGCTGAGGACTACCTGTATCGGGGTCGACGACAACTCACCGCGGGACAAGTGTTACACTAATATCAAAGAAATGGTGGGATAGAATCGTTAAAGAAAGGATGCCGAAGGAGGGAGAAAACGAAATGTGAATTACAAAAATTAAAATAATGTTTCATTGTTTTAAATCATTAAATTGAATTGTTGAATTGAGTTGTCCCGTGGTGAATTGGCCATGGTCAGTTGTCCTGCAGTGAGTCGGCTGTGGTTGAGTTGGTCATTCCAAGTTGGCCGTGGCGAGTTGTCCCATCCCGACCTATATCCACCCCTAGTTCATAAACAATATATTGTGTCTACCGTTCCTAACTGCTAACTCCTCTATTTTTTTAAAAACAAGTGTTATTAGAAAACATACACTTAAATCTTTGCTCCCCAAATCTGGTTTGTTTCTGCATGCTCTATCGCAGTGATGGCGAACCTTTTTTTCCTCGGGTGCCGTAAGCACGTCTGCGCGCGCTATCGCGCATGCGCGAGTGCCCACACCCATAATTCAATCCCTGGGGAGGGCGAAAATGGGCTCCCCTGCCCCCCGAAGGCCCTCTGGAGGCTGGAAATGGCCCATTTCCCAACTGCTGGTGGGCCTGGTAGGCCCATTTTTCGCCCTCCCCAGGCTCCAGAGGCTTTCCTGGAGCCTGAGGAGGGCGAAAACAGCCTCCCCCGCCCCCTGGAGGCCCTCCAGAAGCCGAAAACACCCTCCCAGAGCCTCCGTGCGAGCCAAAAATCAGCTGGCCGGCGTGCACATGCATGCTGGAGCTGAGCTAGGGCAACAGCTCGCGTGCCAGCAGATATGGCTCCGCGTGCCACCTGTGGCACGCGTGCCATAGGTTCGCCATCACTGCTCTATCGGGATTTTGCTAGCTTCTGGACCTTAGCAGCACGGCCAAAGCGTGGAAAAAGCCAGTTTGCTGGAACTTAATTCATCCTGGTTTGCCGTTCCTGGGCTCCAGCCCGCTTCTCCTCTTGGATGTAAACACAACATGAATCAAGACATGGACGCCAGAGATGAAGCATTGATGAGGAGTGATCTTTGTACTCCCCTAATGGACACCTGCAATTGACTGGCTCATTACCTTCTAAGCATTTTGAGGTTGGTGGCAGAGAAGATGGCCATGGATCAGCTTGGAAGCCTTTCTGAAGGACTAAGAAGTGGAAATAGTTGCCATTGGAATTACAGAATAGCAGAGTTGGAAGGGACCTTGGAGGTCTTCTAGTCCAACCCCCTGCTCAGGCGGGAAACCCTATATAATTTCAGACAAATGGCTCTCCAATCTCTTCTTAAAATCTTCCAGTGTTGGAGAATTCACAACTTCTGGAAGCAAGTGTCAGGCCTGGAAACCCATCTTGATCTTCAGGCCTGCCACATTTAGTGCTGTGGGAAACTGGGAGGGACAGCGGTGGATTGCTCCCGGTTCGGCCCGATTCTAAGAACCGGTAGGACTGGTGGTGAGAGGCTCCGCCCACCCACCCGGGACGCTTCTGCGCATGCGCAGAAGCATCGAGCGCGTGTGTGAGCGTGGACTGATAGTAAAGGGTTTTAGAACCCACTACTGGTGGGGAACTATAGTGAAAATAACATTCCTTTCTCCGACAGTTAAGGTCACTCTGCCCTCCACCTGGAGGGGTGTGCCTGAGAGGCATCTCCAGTTGGGATGGTGCATTGATTGGACCATGTGATGGACATGTGGGTGCTGGGGCAGGGACTTTCTTTTGGGTGGGGAAAACTGGAAGCTTTCAGATTCGGGTTTTCCCAGATGTGCCAATATGACATCTCTAATAAAATGGAACTTTGAGGAACTTCAAGCCTTGGAGTTTTCTTTCGTTGGGTGTGTTCCTTGGAACCCTGACAGCAACTTATTCCACTGATTAATTGTTCTAACTGTCAGGAAATTTCTCCTGAGTTCTAGGTTGCTTCTCTCCTTGATTAGTTTCCATTAGTTTCTCTCCTTGATTGGTTTCCATCGTTCCATTTTCTATTCCAAAAATTTTCGCTTTTACTACCATGTCATATGGCTGTAATCTTTTTCATCCACCTCTTATAAATGGCTAAAACAACGGAGCTTTTGGCTTGATTTCTCCTTGCTCCTTTTGAAACTCTTCTCTTGGGTCCTTGGACGGGAGATGACCAAGAATTCCCATGGCTGTAGTCTTGATCGGGAATTTGCAAAAATATCTCCCCAAAGACAACAGCAATGTGACCAAAGCTCCCACATGGATATACCCATACAGTTGGACAAAGTCAGAGTCAACACTAGGAAAACCCTTACTCTTGATGAGCAATACTTTATCTTAACTAGGTTCATGTCAAGAATTACCTGTTCTAATGGGCACCTGAAGTTTCTTTCTTTCTGGCAAAGGTTTGTGATTGATTAGGCATGTTTCTTATTACATGTGATATACAATGAACACGAATGCTCAGCTTAATTCAGTTGGCTTCAAGTGCAGCTTACCAGAAGGAATTATTAGGAACAACCCTACACACAGAAATGCAAACGAGAGTCTTAATCGGTTTTTGTTTTTTGTTTTAAACTGAGGATCGGTGAGG
The DNA here is from genome assembly GCA_023053685.1 of Diadophis punctatus similis. Taxonomy (NCBI): domain Eukaryota; kingdom Metazoa; phylum Chordata; class Lepidosauria; order Squamata; family Dipsadidae; genus Diadophis; species Diadophis punctatus. The sequence goes on from JALIGW010000017.1 coordinate 19,307,196, forward strand.
AGAAGGAGAAAGACAAAACTGTACGACTCCATACTTCGCACTTACTTGATCTGCTTGGCATTTTTGTAGCGAACGAAGATGACTATTGGGTAGATGTGAATGCTGTGCAGCCGCTCAATGGCGTGAGGTGCGATGTCCAAGAGACAGTGACAATCCTAAGAAAGGAACAAGGCAGGCCTCTGGTTGATTATTCAAGACACTACGATGATGATGTTCGTTCAGCAGTCTTAATGAAGAATTCTGCAAGGCTGGTCTGTATAATTAGTCCCATATTGTAGTAGAGGGTTGACTCAACAGAAACTTCCCTATTGCTCTACAGTAAATCCAAAACCAATTTCTACCTATTTGTCCCTCTCCGCTCCTCTCTCTTTCCTCTTCCTCTCCTTTCACCTCCCCTCCTCTCCCGTTCCCTCTCCTCTCCTCTCCTCTCCCCTCCCCTCCCTCTTTCTTTTCTTTTCCTTTCCCCTCCCTCTCCTCTCCCTCTCCCATCCTGTCCTCTCTCCCCTCCTCTCCCTTCCCTTCCCCTCCCCTTCCCTCTCCTCTTTGCCTTCCTTCTCCTGGATCCCAGAACTACTGACTCCTCTTTTCTCTCACTAACAGTTCCTAACTCATTTCAGTCCCATACTCATCGACAGTAAAGAAATATTCTCTGTAACCACCAACTTGTGCCTTTATCCCCAAGTGTGAAAAAGGACAACATCAATTTTTTGGTTCTAGCATCAATTACTAAGTATGATCTGCTCTGGAAATTTTGCAGATTTTTTGGGGTCATTTCCTCCTCGTCCTCCACCTTCATTTACTGCAATTATATATGTAACATTGTTAGTTGGGGTTCTTTGTTTCACTCATTAGTATCAATTTAATAGGAACTCCAATATTCGTATTGGCTGTTATTATTTTAGCAATAGCAATAGCACTTAGACTTATATACCGCTTCATAGTGCTTTACAGCTCTCTCTAAGCGGTTTACAGAGTTCAGCATATTGCCCCCAACAATCTGGGTCCTCATTTTACCCACCTCGGAAGGATGGAAGGCTGAGTCAACCTTGAGCCTAGTGAGATTTGAACAGCTGAACTGTTGAACTAGCAGTCAGCCTGCAATGGCTGCATTTAACCACTGCGCCATCTCAGCTCTTAATTTTAATTATTAATTATGTAATTATTATTATTATCTCTTTTATTCATTAAACATGAAACTCAGTCAACTGAACATTTAAAAATATATCACAAATATCTAAATGTTCAGTTGACTGAGTTTCATGTTTAATGAATAAGAGAGATCATGACAATATAATTAATTAAAATAATAACAGCCAATACAAATATTGGAGTTCCTATTGAATAACAATAACAATAACAACAACAACAACAACAACAACAATAAGCATCCCCCCCGATGGGTGCCACCTTGTCGTGGTGGGGGGGCTTAACTGCTCCAATGATACTGAGATGGTCTCAGCTGAGGAATGGAATTAAGAATGGAATCCTAACCCATTAGCATTATGGAGAAACAAACAAAATCGAAGTCTGTACTGGCTCGGTCGTTGCCCAGGATAAAAAGGTCCACGGCGGATGTTGCTGATTCTGGGCATGCGCCGGAAAGTGGGTTACGGAATCAAAACTCAAATGAACAATTACAGAAGCGGCAGAAATTACGACTCTGGCATAAACCAGTACAGGTGGTCCCAGTGGTGATCGGCACACTGGGTGCTGTGCCAAAAGATCTTAACCGGCATTTGAAAACAATAAACATTGACAAAATCACGATCTGTCAGTTGCAAAAGGCCACCGTACTTGGATCTGCGCGCATCGTACGGAAATACATCACACAGTCCTAGACGCTTGGGAAGTGTTCGACTTGTGATATAGTGATACGAAATCCAGCATATAAATCTCGTTTGCTGTGTATTACTGTTTTTTGTGTAAATAATAATAATAATAATAATAATAATAATAATAATAATAATAATAATAATAATAATAACAACAACAACAACAACAATAATAATAATTATAATAGTAGTAGTAGTTGTTGTAGTTGTTGTTGTTGTTGTTACTGTTCCTGCAGCCTGATGTTCATAACTTTGATCTGATATTATTGTAGTCACAGCCTGTCATATTGCTTAGGAATAAAGTAGATGGGACAAAGCAATGATATTTCAATTTATTTCTCTCTCTCCCTCTCCCTCTCCCTCTCCCTCCCTCTCTCTCCCCCACCCTTTCTCTCTCCTATTCAAGCAGGAGACCCTACACTGTTCCGGACAAATGGCTGTCCAGCTTTTTCTTGAATTCTTGAAGATGTTTACCTCTCTTATTTTGTTCTGCACACATTGACTAGTTATTACAAATGGTTTTTTTAAAGCTGAGTTTTGATTCGTGTAGAACTCATTAGCTTGACTTCTGAGCCTCTAGCTTGCTCTAATAATAAAAATGAATCTTATCAGTCTGCTAATGTCTGACAGAGAGCGCATCTGGTTAGGGCTGTTTCTAGTTGAACATGTTGTGCAAGCAAAGTCAATGACCAAATCAATGGTTTGTTTTCACAATCTGAAGCCACAATTCTCCGGTGGTTAGCACAATTAGAGAAGGAAGATACATGGGCTGCGGTTTTCTGCCTCGTCTGCGCTGTGCCTTTCTCAAGTCTGTAACTATTTTTATAGATGGAGTCAACAAGTTCTAAAATAAGGAAGGAGGACAAGCCAAGAAGTGGTCAAATAGACCATTGTTCCTTGGCTCAATCTGGCTGGTTCAAGAAACCATGATTAAAACCAGCAGAGGTTTAGCCCGAAGTGACTGTACCATTTTTAAACAGCAGTGTTTTGATATAGCTCAGAAGGAACTGCTTTTGTTGGATTTCTAGAAGCTTCCGAACCTATCCTATTTCCAAATGTTTGGGGCAATTTCCCCGTTTCTTATTCGGGAAACCTACAGGGTTAAACTTGAAAATTTACAATTGTGTTCCTTTTTCTATCAAGAGCAGGGGTGTCAAACTCAAGGCCCGTGGGGCGGATCCGGCCCATAGGGTGCTTAGATCTGGCCCACGGGGTGCCCTGGAAACAGCGGAGGACTGGCCCGTGGTGCCCCTGCCAGCAAAAACGGAGCTTGTGAGGGCCGCACGCGGCGCTCCTGAGCTCCATTTTGCTGGCCGTCGCAGCCGAAAATGGAGCTCGGGAGCATGTTTTTTCTGGCAGAGCGCTTGGGCCATCACAGGCGCCCCTGACATGAATGACATCAAGCTGGCCACACCCACCCTGGCCACACCCACCCTGGCCACGCCCACCCCAGCCCCCCAAGGTGAAACACAATCCTGATGCGGCCCTCAATGAAATCTTGAGAGAAAGAAAAGCACCTTCTCAGTTATCTCTTTTATGGAAGCCACCGTTGTCACGTCAAAATGCCCACTCCTACGTTTATAATCTATGAATAGACAGTCTTTCACGCCCCGTTCAATGGCTTGCTGAGAAGCTTTCATCACCTCTGTTTGGAAAACAAAAACAAACAACTGTTTATTCAGTTTTAGCCAAAATACATTGATTTAACAGAAACATTCACCCCACCCCCCCCACACACCCCAGACTCAGGTGTCACTGGTGCAATTATTAGTGGCATGGATCTGGGAAAAGGCTGTTTGGGATCATCAAGGAATACATCTGCCATCTGCGAATTTTTCATAGCAAAACAGTTTTTCTTTTAATGACTCTGTAGTCCCTTGCATCGGAGTGGAGTCGTGGGGACTGAAGGGAGCTGAACATTTGCTGGCCGGATGCCCTTCCTGACGCCTACATGGGGTTCGCAGTACAGTGATCCCTCGTTTTTCGCTGGGGTTACGTTCCAAAAAGAACCCGTGATAGGCGAAATCCGTGAAGTAGTAACTTCAGCTTTGTGCATGCGCAGAGGGCAAAAGAACGCAGATGCCGACATCCAGGTGGGCGGGGGAAGCGGGTGGGGGAAGCCCCACGCCGCGAACGCCACCAGGTTGTTGAGCTGTGCGAACCGGGAGGATTTCACCCCTGGCCTCACGTGTATTTCACTGCTCTTGGCAAGCTGTTTTACCAATCAGCCAATCAGAATGCAGAACATAATGCACGATGCAAATCCGTGAAGCAGCGAGACCGTGAAAGGTGAACCGTGATATAGCGAGGGTCACTGTATATATTTTCTCTTTGTGCCCAGAGAGAGAAATATCTGCCGCTACCTAGGATCAAACTCAACAGCCTCCTGATTGTGAGGCGAAAGCTCTACTTCTAGGCCACTACAAGCTCTCTTTCATAGCAAAACAGTTGTCAGAGTGAAATATATAACGTGGCAAAGAAGGGAGAATGTGTGTTGTGTATATAAGAATGAGAAAAGAAAGAGACCTGTTATTATCTTAATCTATTCAATGCTGGATCTGTTGATTGTGGGTGGCAAACAGATCACTCTAGAAGTTAACTAGACAACTCCAAAGCACATGATATACTAGAAATGTTTTAAAAATACATCTGGTTAAACACTTTAGTGCTGGCACTAAACCTCCGGAAAAGCAACCTCTCGCAAGCAATTAAGCTGAGAATTAGTTGTAATTGGTTTTTTTTTTAAGCACATAAAGAAACTGTAAATATGCATTGATAACACAGAGCATCTGCTTCAGTCGATTAGATCAAAAGGCAGAATCTGAAGAAAGTAAGATTTTCCATGATTTTTTTTTGTATGATCAGGTTGATATATGCAGCAAAATTAAATGGGAATATGTTATTTATTTGTATCCCACTTTTAGCGTGTTTACAAATAGCTCAAGGTGGCAAACATATCCAACACACCTTTCTCCTCCTACCATATTTTTCGGAGTATAAGACGCACCTTTTTACCCCCCAAAAGAGGGCGAAAACTTGGGTGCGTCTTATACACCTAATGTAGCCACCCCCCCCCACCCTTTGGCCTTTGTCTTCCAGCAATTTACCTGTTTGCAGCAAACAGGGAAGAGCCTGTGAAGCCAAGTAAGTCATTAGCAGCTTCCCGACCTACAGCTGATTTGCCAGTGCTAAAATGAAAGTGAAACTAGCTTGCAAAGAGGCAAATAGCTGGGAGAGACACGCAGATTTTTATTTTCTGCTGAACTGGATGCAAGGGGGTAAGTGAATAACTATAAATGTCTGTAGAATGTTCAAATTATTAGACTTATTTTTTAAAGACTGCTTTATTATTGTTCTAGACAACTTAACAAAATGAAGAAGCTTTTTAAAATAAATGCTTGCTCTGAAGAGGCCCAGTGCTATTGTATCTTCTTTTAAATAATAGAGAATAATGTATACTTCCAGAAATTTTAATTAATTTTAACAGCTCTGTACAAATATAGTCTGAAATGTAACAGTGTCCTGTAAAGCAGCTGAGTTAAATCCCGACTTACCTTGGAGTAGATTTATTTAAATAATTGGGAGGAGTTAGTGTGACTACATTTAAGAAAACTTTCTGGCATAATGTACATTTCTCCAATTCTTTGCTATTTCTATGGGTCAGGCACACATGCACAGAAATACACAGCAAACAGTGTATATCATCTGTGCTGTTTGCTGTTTGGCAAATGGCTTGGAGGCAGAGGCCTTTTTCCCTTGTTTTCCTCCCCCAAAACTAAGGTGCGTCTTATACTCCGGTGCGTCTTATACTCCGAAAAATACGGTAATTTCTTCACAATAATAACCATGTGAGCAGAGTTGGGTTGAGAGAGAGAGTGACTGGCCCAAAGTCTCTCAGCTGGCTTTCATAGTTAAGGCTAGACTAGAACTGACAATCACCCAGTTCCCAGCCTGGTGCATTAACCACTAGATCAAACTGGCTCTCCTTCTCTCTCTCTATTTCTCCCACCATTAATATGGTGCCAGGTCACTGAGGCATGAAGGTGGAAAGAGACTCCCTTTTAAAATATTCTCTTACCAATTTATACGAAAATATAAATTAAGAATAGGCTCTTGTTGCGTGGAGAGACTAGGTTTCCAACACCTGATTACAGGAGGAGGCTGGCTTCTCACCTGGTTTCCTTTGTGCCCTGCCCAAGTTTGTAACTATTTTTATAGATGAAGTCAACAACTTCATGTCACGATGTGAATATTGTCAGTTGTGAGTCTATGCAGGGTGATGCACCCCTATTCTAATATTATGGTACTTCCCAATACAAGCAGAACACGTGATATGATGTTCTACGCATGTCTACATTCCTAATCCACCATTAATCACTTCTGCCTTGTCTTCTGACCTGAACGGTCGTGTTACTCAGCAAAAATGTAGGTTTATTGTTTTATATTGTTTTGTACTGAAATAAATATTTTCTATTAGACATTTAATCTCGGTTTTATTTCTAAATGATTGAATTCCAAGTAAAAGATTCAGATGTCACCTCTACGGGAATATTCTTCCCTTAACACTTCAGATGGACAGAAATGTAAGAGTTGCCTAAGGCAGCAAAAGACGGGATGCAAAAGCGAAGGGAGAAAACATTTCATGCGGAAGAATCTTTACTTTAAATAATAATAATAATAATTCTAGAAAGTCCTTCGAGAGATTATCAAGTGGTCAACCTTGGAAGAAGGACTACTTGGTAAGATGGTTGTCTACTCGTTTTTCGCTTCCTAGTTTGAAGGTTCGGATAATGGGACAAGCCACAAATAGAAGCAGCTGGCACCCCAAGTCACATAAATAGACATGAATTGCTTTAATGAAAATTGCTTTCCAGATATTCTTAGGAAGCTCCTTCCATAAACAGATGATATGTGTAGGCGCAAAGGAAACCAGGACCAAACGTTAGAATCTGGTCAACTAAAAGTTCAGCACTAAATTGCCACCAGGTAAGGGTCAATGGAATTCAATAGGAGCTGAACTTGGATTGTTTGTGGCAATGTAAGGATTCTAAGCAACCTGTGGCTCTGGAGCCGCATGTGGCTCTTTCATCCCTCTGCTGCGGCTCTCTGTTGCTCAAAATATGCGTCACGACCGCCAATGTGTGATACCCACTAGCACATGATTTATTGAGCTTTTCGACCCACGGTAGGCCAACCATGGATAAATCCAAGAAAAGAAAAGTTTCAGAAGAAAACAGAACGTTTAAATCAACTACATATGCTAGTTCTGTGGCCGCTCAGGAAATAGTCAGGCACGGGAAGGGTTTTGTGGCTCCCGGTGTTTTCTTTTCTGTAGGAAATGGGTGCAAATGGCTCTTTGAGTGTTTAAGGTTGCTGACCCCTGCTCTAAGCTGATGACACATTTAACTCTGGCCCCTAGCTCTCCCTCCTCTCCTCTTACCTCGTCTTTCTTAGGAAACCCTTCCATGCAATGGACTTACCAAGAGGACACCTGCAAAATTTCCCTGGTGATTCTTTGACCAACATATCTTTCACAGCATCAGGTAATGGTCCAAGGATAAGCACCGGTCTAGGGGATGTGCAATCTATCTTTTGGACTCGTTGATACGCCAGGCTTACAGCATCTGCAAAGAAAGGAGACACAAAAATTCAACAGCTGAACTAAAAAAAAAAACCCAAACAGGAAGCGTGAAAAGGGATAATTACAAAATGGTTCAGGGAACTATATATTATCTTCATCAAATAATTGTACAATTGTGTTATTTGGCTAAGGCAAAATAAAAAAAAAGATTTGACGTTGAACTATCTGCAGAAAAAAAACATCATGAATATCAAAAAGCAAGCAATCTTCTCGTCTGGCAGAATGGAATGAAATGGAATAGAATAAGGAAGGAATGGAGTGGAGTGGAGTAGAAATGAATGGAATGGAATGGAGTGGAATGAAATGGAATAGAATAAGGAATGGAGTGGAGTGGAGTGGAGTGGAGTAGAGTAGAAATGAATGGAATGAAATGGAATAGAATAAGGAAGGAATGGAGTGGAGTGGAGGAATGGAAATGAATGGAATGGAATGGAATGGAATGGAATGGAGTGGAATGGAATGGAATAGAATAAGGAATGGAGTGGAGTGGAATAGAGTGGAGTAGAGTAGAGTAGAAATGAATGGAATGGAATGGAATAGAATAAGGAAGGAATGGAGTGGACTGAAATGAAATGGAATAGAATAAGGAATGAGTGGAGTGGAGTGGAGTGGAGTGGAGTGGAGTGGAGTGGAGTGGAGTGGAGTGGAGTGGAGTGGAGTAGAGTAGAGTAGAGTAGAGTAGAGTAGAGTAGAGTAGAGTAGAGTAGAGTAGAGTAGAGTAGAGTAGAGTACTAAAAATGAATGGAGTGGAGTGGAGTGGAGTGGAGTAGACCAGACCAGACCAGACCAGACCAGACCAGACCAGACCAGACCACAACAGAATAGAACAGAACAGAATGCAGAATAGGATAGGGTAGATTAGGGTAGGACAGGACAGGACAGGACAGGACAGGAGAGGACAGGACAGGACAGAATAGCATAAGGGAAGGAACTTTGGAGGTTCATTTACATTTACTTACTTTAAAGGAGGGAGGGAGGGAGGGAGGGAGGGAGGGAGGGAGGGAGGGAGGGAGAGAGAGAGAGAGAGAGAGAGAGAGAGAGAGAGAGAGAGAGAGAGAGAGAGAGAGAGAGAGAGAGAGAGAGAGAGAGAGAGAGAGAGAGAGAGAGAGAGAGAGAGAGAGAGAGAGAGAGAGAGAGAGAGAATGACAATGAGAATTCCACCCTGGTTTTGCTCCGTTCCCCACTTGCCGTCCAAGAAAGGAATGGAGTCCGTGCTGATGGTGTCAAGGGCCAGCAAATCTTTTCCGTCTTTGGAGCCGCTGCGCTTGTGTTTGTGTTTCCTTCTAAAGAAGGATCGGCGGGCCGCAGCCGACGATGCCTTTGAGGAGCTGTTGTAGTCTTTGGCTTCGGTCATGCTGTGTCTCCTGTAGAATTCCTGCTCCATTCTACAAAGGAAAGGTTGGGAAAGTCAGGCAGGAAGAGGTGGAAGGATTGGGACAGAAAAAAAATTCCTCAAGAAAACAGAGTCGGTTTGTAAGGAGACATGTTCCAAAGGTGCTTTTTTTTTTTAGGAGGCAACTGGACTGTCTTGCTTTTTCTTTTGAAGACGTTTCACTTCTCATCCAAGAGGCTTCTTCGGCTCTGACTGAATAGTGGAGAATGGAAGGATTTATATTCCTTGCAAAATCCTTCCATTCCCCACTAACCTGTCGGAGCTGAAGAAGCTTCTTGGAAGAGAAGCGAAACGTCTTCAAAAGAAAAAACAAGAAAGTCCAGTTGCCTCCTGAAAAAGCACCTTTGGGACAACCGTGACCCGGATGACTGAGAATCTCTACAGAATTTTTAAGAGACATCCTTCTGAATATGGGTAGCCCTCGACATACGACCACAATTGAGCCCAAAATTTTATTTTCCTAAGTGAGACAGAGGTGAATTTTGTCCCATTATTTTCCTAAGTGAGACGGGTGTGAATTTTGTCCCATTTTAGCACTTTTCTTGCCTCTTTTTTTCCCACCTCTTTCTCTAGAGATGGCTTCACCCCACCAAGTCATAAAGCATAGAAGGCTTGAATGTATTTGTACGTCTTTCAAGTAGCTTGATTTGAGCAACGCCCCAAACCAGGGGCGGGTTCCTAATTTTTTTACTACCACTCTGTGGGCGTGGCTTATTTTGTGGGTGTGGCTTGCCAGCCATGTGACTGGGTGGGCGTGGCTTCTCAGACTGCTGAAGGGAGGGGAACTGAGATAGGTCCTGCCGCCCATTCCCCTTCCCCTCAGCAGCTCGAGAAGCCTCAAATGTGTGAAAATGCCTAGGATCATCACCGCACGTTCGTGGCTTCTCGGACTGCTGAAGGGAGGGGAATGAAGATAGCTCCTGCCGCCCGTTCTTTCAGCGTCTCATGCGCTCCCTCAGCCATCCTCCCCTGCTTGGACTCACTGTAGGATAGGAAGGCAGTGCATGAGCAGTGCCGGAAACTCGGCTTCTGGGCATGCGCAGAAGAAATTTTTTAAAAAAAAATTAAAAAAAATTTTTTTAAAATGGCGGCGCCCAGTCACCGGCAACTGACCACACCGGTACTGTGACGTCACCAGCGGTCCACTACCGTTGCTATAGAGTGGACCGCACTAGTAGGAACCCACCACTGCCCCAAACCCCATTGAAATCTCTAGGATGGAATTACATGTATTTGCTGGGGATCTGTCCTCTTTCCAGCTTTTGAGCATTTTCATCCAGCTGCCAGGCCATCCAACAGCCAAAGTTCCCTTGGGGCAGAGTGTCATCGACGTACAAAATGTCATCTTTTTTGAAACTCAAGTCCTGCTCAACTTCTGCTAGCCGGTCATAGAGTGCCCTGCAAGGAGAGAGAGAGAGAGAGACAGACAGATAACCATGTATCTTTTTTAGACCGTTCCAGATGTTACAGGACAAAAACTAAAAACCTCCTGTTTGGCGGGTATCCCAATAGCCATCTCTGCCGACTTGGAGAAACAAAAGTGACCTTCAACATACAAAAGTGTGCGATTTAGACATAGATTTACGTTGGGCCAGTTGAGGGGGAGGAAATATCATAGTTAAATTTGGTACGTTATGACACAAGACTTTATTGGTTTGTATTTGTAAATCCCACAATATTTTTACCTGCTCATTTTCAATTACTTTTTCAATTCAGTATTCCTACCAATGTTTCATAACTGGCACATGTAGAGTAGAGTAGAGTAGAGTAGAGTAGAGTAGAGTAGAGTAGAGTAGAGTAGAGTAGAGTAGAGTAGAGTAGAGTAGAGTAGAGTAGAGTGGAATAGGGATAGGGTAGGGTAGGGTAGGGTAGAGTAGAGTAGAGTAGAGTAGAGTAGAGTAGAGTAGAGTAGAGTAGAGTAGAGTAGAGTAGAGTAGAGTAGAGTAGAGTAGAATAGAACAGAACAGAACAGAATAGAATAACAGAGTTGGAAGGGAACTTGGAGGTCTTCTAGTCCAACCCCCTGCTCAGGTAGGAAACCCTATACTATTTCAGACAAACGGTTGTCCAATATCTTCTTAAAAACTTCCAGTGTTGGAGCATTCACAACTTCTGGAGGCAAATTGTTCCACATATGGTCCAGTGAATCGTTTTGGTGACTGCTATGATGTAAAAAGTTCCCAAGCTCCTGTCTAGGGAGGTTCTCAATCATCCAGGGTCACAGTTGTCCCAAAGTTGCTTTTATTTTAAAGGAAACTGGACTTTCTGATTTTTCTTTAATCCATTTTGCTTCTCATCCGAGATGCTTCTGAAGAACTGAAGAAGCTTTTTGGATGAGAAACGAAGAAAGAAAAAAAGCAGAATGTCCATCTGCCTTTAAAACAAAAGCACCCTTGGGATTTCCAAGCTCCTGTTTCAGGCGAAATTTTGGGTCCCTCTCTCTTCCCCATCAGATTTTTTGGGACTGGATCCCTTAATCTTTTCAATGCCAGGCTGGTGGGGGCATTTCTTTTCCCACTGAAATAAGTGGGAGAGCAAAGAATGACTCAGAACTGCTGGAAAAAAGAAGAAGGGAGAACTTAAAAAATTAAGGGAAAGAAAATCTTGAAAAAAATTCTAGAAGGCTGCAATTAAAAAAGGACATTGAAAAAAAATCTCCCTGCTTCAAAAAAATCTTGATTGCTAGGTTCTGCACTTCGTAAGTAATTCAGGAAACAGACATAACAGTGGACAATGAAATACAAAATTACCACCAGTGCAGTTTGATTTAATCATCTCAAATATTGAGCTGTGGTCTAAGTTGTATCACCTTCCTATTATAGCACTAAGGTCATTACATATGCAAATACTCCAACGAAGTTGTGATAGCAATTTGGTGTTCTGCACTAAACCAGGAAGAAAAGTTTGTGTCCACAACCAGCCCATAACAGTTGATGAAAATACTAGATGAGATTTTTAAGTACCTGACGTAGAAACCATCTCCGGGTAAATCTTTCAGCCTGTTGAATTCTTCAATTCTGTACTGAGCTTTTATTCTAATAGTGTCACCTGGCTTGAGCATTTCAAGGTAAGCTTCCTCTGCTGTTTTATTTCGCATGTCAACGGAGCCATACTGTAAATAAAAAATAAAAAATAAAACAATAACCACGTGTTTAAGTGTTGTTGATGAATTTCATCACCCGCCAAGATTGGTATTTAACATCAATCTTTTTTAGGTGATCCAAAATGTCACCAAGTCTGATCTCAAGCTTAATGTATCTCAAGTATGTTCACTGATATTTTATGGAAGAGCAAATTATGGATTATGGACTGCTTTGGGAATAAGGCAGAAGAGAAGTGAGCAAGTGTTTTGTCCACTCCAATTTGTTCGCTTCCCTTCCATCCTCCATTCAGAGATTCCATCTGCATGAAAGCCAATACAAAGGAATTATTTAAATGGGCAAATTAGGGAACTGAAAGAGTTGCTACTTTATTCAAAATCCAGATTCCTGCAAAGGGTTGATTCCCCACCCCACCCCCTGTTGAAGCAGTGTTGGAAAACTCAGCTGAATAACCTGTTTCCCCCAAAATAAGACATCCCCTGATAATAAGCCCAATCGGGCTTTTGAGTGCATGGCAATAAGGCCAAGCACTTATTTCAGGGTTCAAAAAAATATAAGGCAGGGTCTTATTTTCGGGGAAACTCTATCTATCATCTATCTATCTATCTATGTATCTATCTATCTACCTATCTATCTATCTATCATCTATCCAACAATCAATCAATCATCTATCTATCTATCTATCTATCTATCTATCTATCTATCTATCTATCTA